>CM062811.1:998892940-1000092940 GCA_031772625.1 Pinus tabuliformis | reverse complement strand
TTATTATTAGGTTTAAGAGAATTATATCATAGCTTTATAGAATGAAATAAACCTGGTTAGAAGCTACTACAAATATGAATAAATGCGCTTGACTAGTATTTTTTGTTGAGGTTTATGAATCATACATTGCCTTTTAATTATCAACCGGATTAGTTCCGTAAAGCTTAAGGCGTTTTGTGAAATATACAAAGAAAACAAAACCTTTTTCTTAGTAAATAATTTATTTTAACCAAATAGAGTTGGTTGTCTCATTCAAAAGAATTTACTTTCTAACTCCAAACCTAATGTCTACTCGGGTACCCAATAATCCTTAAAATATAATCTCAAAATAACCGCAAAACTTTAGAAATTATTTTGAAGTATTTTAGTTACAGATTTCATAGTATTTGGTATATTATAATCCCTCTAAAATGAAATTATCACCGATCTTTTTCTTAAACAATCCAAAATTTCTTCATATACTTTAAACCATCCATGTATACAAATCAAGAAATGAAAACACCTCATGACTATATTTATAAAGATACTAAACAAGAGGGTTATCAATTCTCGTTTAAACTATTAAAGTGATTAACATGTAATTAGAATATGCAAATATAACCAACCAACTCAACGAATAAAACAAATCAATTAAGAAAATAAAACAAAAACAAATGATATGGCTTTTGACGGCTCCTTGAGCGGCCAGACTCATGGGTCAGCTTTGGCTCTCTAACTCAAATAAAAAACAATGGAAACAAAATTCTTTTTGTGTTTAGTGTGATTTTTTGGAAGTTTTTAGGTGGGTTTTTCTGGCCTAATTTCCTTAAAATTTGATAAGAATTTATTGAAACCACAAGTTTGATGAGTGACTCTGCACAATCGAAATGCTCTAGGGATTTTTCAGGGTGCTGAATCTATATATACAGTCAAAAACCCAGTTTAAATAACACAAACCAATACTTCACCTCCAATATTTCTGCCTGATTCCGGCACTAGAAAATCCAAAAAATCATACTAAAAACAACTCCAAACATAAATATGAAATTAAAATTCTGCCGCTCACCAGAACAGAACAGCTTCGTATTAAGTCTCCAAAGATCAAATGATAGCAACCAGAGTTGTTTTGCGCTCTGAGCATTCTTCTATTTATATAGAGTTCTTAAGAGTCTAAAATAAACACACTAATATTCAGTCTCATCTTGGCTAACTGAGTAAGTACCAATGGAGTAAATATTTGTAGTCAATTTAGTTTTTAGACATGATTCAACCGTTTCAAACTAACTTTATCCTTGAGAGACACAACTATAGGCAGTTTGACGAGGCCGAAATTTCTAATTTTAACACACTAATCTCTATACCCTATGAATGATCGAAAATATCTTGATCATAACAAAATTTCCATTCTAATTTATAACAGCCCGAGAAAATTGCTTATTGTTGGGATCCCAAAGTACTTTGTACAACACCAAGTAAATACTTTCTTGAAATAAACTGGAATTCATTCAAGGAATCTTGCCGAGAGCTGGTAACAGTGTTATCATCCTGAAATCCTTGTGGATCAGTGATTAACATGTCGTTGACTAAAACTACTTCCTTTGTACAATGTGCTCATAATTGAAACTGTAGGCTCGCCCGGCTGGCACTCAAACATGATTACAAATGTATTATCACCTGGCTGGCCACTCGAACATCATTACAAATGTGCTCAAGCAAACCACTACAAATGTGCTCAGTCGAGAGCTAGCCATAGGCTGTCAAAACGCTATGCAAATAGAATCTTACCAACATGCCAACTGTAGCGTTTTATAAAATTGCTTTAAATATTGATTTTTTTTTCAAATATCTATTTGTTTATAATGTTATAGTAACAGTAGTAACATTCTAATATGTACTAAAACCATGAAAAGGCATGATGACCCCATGAATCCTGCCCATTTATCTTTCAACCCTTTTTGGGGCAGGCAATTATTGCATGACAATATAGTGTTTAATGTTTGCCATTCAAAACAACCTTTGAAAGAAAACACAAGGTGATGGGATGCATTGTCGGATCAATGCAAAAAGGGTCATTTTAACCATGATTAGTAATACCGTGAATAACAATCAATCACCACTGTTATATTAGTACCAGCGAAATGAAAGGAGGCAGCTATTATTACCATTGCGATAAATATATTAAGGTTATATTTACATACCATAATGGTGTAGATTCCATGTATGAACAGCATTGCCTGTAAACACTTATGGTCGTCGGCTATGTTGAAAGCGTTATCTTTAGTCTATTATGCTCTCCGTCTAAGCTTTCATCTGGGAAAAAAACAAAAAGGATGTCGGTGCGTATTAGCTGAGCAGACGAATATAGACATTAACGCGAATTGACCTTAGCATGGAATTGGTGTGGGGCGTCAAACCTGAATAATGGGTATTTACATTTGATAGAAATGATTTATTGGAAATGGAAATCTGCGCTAGGAAAATACAATGAAACAGAATTTGAGATTTTGAACATAGCTAGTTAGATACTTATAATTAGTGTGAAAATTCCAAGCAAGGTAGTTACTATGAAAACTCGAAAAAAAAGTTATAATAAAAATTTCAAAATTGCTCACAAGTCACAGACTTTAATTTTAACAAAATACTTTTGCACACAGTTTATATATAAGAAAATATGGTGAATAAAATATGAAATTTGGAAAAATTATATTAAGATGTTTTTCTGCATTCCCTTAAAAAATTTCACTATCTAAATTCTCCCAAAATGTTTTTCTTCAATCTCGTACAAAATTTTCATTCAAAAATATCACAAAAAACATAAAATTATAATTATACCTAACAAAACTTTAAAATCGTAAAAAATCAAAAAATGTTTTTTAAATGTTTCTTTAAGATTAGGTCAGGTGACAAAGGTCCAATTTTAATAATAGTTTCTGGTTAATATAAAAGGAAATGAAAACTTATTAATACTTAGAGATAATAAATAAGGAAAACAGTTTATTTGTTTTATTATTTATACCGTTCTTGTACACTATCTAGATAGATCCAAAATAATTGTAAGAATTTTATGGACCGATCAATTATGGTTGGAAAAGTGTTTGTGGATTGCATTTATTATGGTCGGAGAGTTTATGTCGGTAGATTGTATCAATTATTTTTGGGCGTTGTTTACAATTTAGTTACTTGAAATTCTCATTGGAATAAGAATATATTTTTCATTTTAAATTTAATTTATTAGTGTTTCAATATTTTTTATATTGAGAATAGATTCAATATTATTAAAAATTTCTCAATCATCCAATATATTAAAGTTAAAAATTTCTCAAACACCCAAAATATTAAAGTTTAACTATTGTATATTAAATTTCGAAACAATTCTACGAACATTTTTATTATTTTCGAAACAAAATTATGACCTCATTTATTATTGTTCCAACCAACTTTACCATTATGCATTCTTGTTGTTCTCGAAATAAACATTTGAAACTCAACTACAGGCCTAATATAATAACTCGAAGTGAGTTATTAGGATGCTTTGGTCATATGTTGAGGTGTCCCACTAGGAAACCATTTTATTTTGCCAGGATATCAGCGTTAAAAATATGATGTTCAAACGTATTTTAGAGGCTACTTGGTATTTTATATTATCAAATCATATAAGAGATGTAGATACTAGTAACTGAAACGCTAATGGTAAACCTTACACAATGTGCATCAAACATGAAAAGTAATACGTCGAGGATGAAAAATATCGACAAGAGGTGACCACTCAAGCATGCTCTGGATATTTTGATAAAATTGGTTCTGGTAGGGTTGCAATATATGTCATTGACCTCTCTAGAAGGTCCTCGCACCGAAAAGTGATGTCAAGATCGCAGTTGTTCCATATGAATCACCATGAAGTTTCAAAATTCATAACAATAGAACTCTAATCAAACCCTCAATCTGGGAATAGGTGATGTGTGACGTTGGCATAATAAACACTGACGATGAATAGTTTGACCATGTGCGTAAGGGGTCTCAAGTCTTATTATTAGGATTAAAAGAATTATATCATGGCATTACACGATGAGATAAACCCTATTAGTAACGACCACAAATCTAAATAAATGAGCTCATAACCCTAAATACACTATTATCGTGGCAAATTATAGGAGTGAACCATGGATCATTCATCATATGAGAAAAGGAGTATTTTTATGTGAGTGTGATTAGAGATCATTTTCAACATAACAATACGATTCCAGTGAAAATGATACTTAAAAAATGACAATGTAATCAGCACATTGGCAACAATGCTCAGTGTCACAACTAGTATGAAAGAGAGATCTATTCGGAAAATTAGAAAAGGAGAATTTTTATGTGAGTGTGATTAGAAATCATTTTCAACATAACAATACGATTCCAGTGAAAATGATACTTAAAAAATGACAATGCAATCAAAGAATTCCAAAGCAACGCATTGGCAATAATGCTCAGTTTCACAACTAGTTTGAAAGATAGATATATTAGGAAAATTATGAATATCATAAAAACTTCTATAGTATAAACATCGAATGATATTAACATTAAAAACATTGAAGACAACCAAATTTTATAATAACTAAGCTGATGTGCAAATGACTTTCAAATCATTCTACCTTTTCAAACTTATCCGCCATGAAAAGATATCATTATTCAACAAAGTGGGTGAATATGTTTAGCTGTTCCCCAACGAAAGCTAGATTTTCCAAATGTCTAGATCGTGTACGCATAACACTCCCTCATGTACTGATTTTCTGATTTTAAAACAACAATGAAACCCTTTCCGAGTCATACAAAATTTCTGATTTTAAAACACCAATGAACTCCTCGACAGAGATGATTTAAGATGGAATATATACATTACGAAGATACTGTGTGTTTTTTAGCATCGATGATTTAATATGCAATATCTACATTATGAAGACATTGGGTATGTTTTTTTAACATCGATTTTGCTAATTGGTGAGCTTCAGATTTGAAAGTAATCATAACATCACTCAAGAACACATTTCATATATCATATTGGCAAACGTGAGATTTCTTACTTAAAGATGAAGGAATTGCATAGATTGTTGACTCAAGGCAGTCCATGTTTGTGCAAGGACATAGTAATCCAAGAAAATTAGATTGCTTTTTAATTCTCTTACCCGGGGTTAGATCGGCATATTATCAATAAAACTATGATTAAGTTTTATTTATTAAACTCATATAAATAGAGCTTAAGGTTGAGTGGATTAGACCAACATATTATGGATAACATTATGATTAACTTTTATTGTGTTAAAGTCATATAAATATATATTACGGTTTTTGAGGGTTTATCACGTAAGGTCTTATTTATTTAGGATGTCATCCAAGTCAAAATGGATGAAGCGAAGGAAATGGGTTTGTCCAGTAAGGTCTTATTTATTTAGGATCTCATCCATGTGTAAATGGATGAAGTGAAGGAAACGGAAATGCAAGACTATCATGCAAAATATGTTAAACTTCAGCTAAAAATCTATTTATCTCTAATGATTAAGGGTTATCAAAGTGGAGACCATAACCTACAAGGATGTCAAGCTTCAACTAAAACTTACTTATCTCTAATGATTAAGTGTAATCTAAGTGGAGACCATAACTTGGAATGTCACTCCCATGGAGCTAAATGTTCTTCTTGTGCCAAAATTGTAAATTGGTAGTTAGTAAATCTACTATAAAATTACCTATGCTAATCATTAAAATTGACTAGCACTCACAAGAAAGAAAGGATAACACAATGTGCTAAATATGACTAGAGGATCCTTTCATTGTTCTCCAATCCATTGGGGTGAAGAGATCACCCATTATGTAGAATGAAACTCATTACTATTTATATTGAATTACAAGAAACTATGAACTTTACATTGAATTACAAAAAACTATGAACTTAAAACCATGAACCAAAAAATTTCTATACTCTATATGGTGTTATTGAAACACATAATTCATTACTATAAGGAAAATTAAAAAAAAAAAAAAAAATAATAGAGGATTTTAATAATTGTGTATATTATTACTTAAAAGTAATAGGTTATTGAGATACTCATTATGCTTATTTTCCAATCCCTTGGAGACAAATGCACTTATCACCCTTTACTACCCACTTTTTTAGGTGGACTGCATTTAAAATTAAAATGAATCTAATGACATAAAATGATATATTTAATGTTATTATATTTTTATGTCTTATTCTTAACTTAATGTTTTTTAATAGTGAGGATGACACATTCCCACATTCACCACCCCACCACTCAGTCATCACTTTTACACCCATTTTTACATCTGTGATAAGGAATTACCAAGAAGCACATCACTATATGTCATTTTCATTATTTTTACATGTTAACAAATACACACCTTTCCTCTAAGAGGGTAGATGTGGGATGGCTAATGTGTGCATTTATTTCAACTATAGAGAACGTGTGCATTTATTTCAACTATAAAGAACGTATATAGTTAGGTGGGGAAAGTATGTATTTATTTTAACTATATACTATCCTCACTACTTTTACCTTTCATGTTCATTTACTTTTAAATATGTGTTAAAGTATTATTTAGAAATACTTCATTTTATGTCATTCTCATTACTTTTGCATGCTAACAAATGCACATCTTTTACCAAAGAAGGTATGTGATGTATATGTTATAATTATATGTCATCTTTATTAGTTTTACATCTCATCCTCATTGCATTTTACAATTGTGATCAGAAATTATTGATAAATAGTCACTGCATCTCATTCTCATTACTTTTACATGCCAATAAATGCATACCTTCACTTATATAGTTGATAATGAAAATACACATTTTTTTTTGTAACTATATACCATCCTCACCACAAATATGCTTTAGATTCCTTTACTTTTATACTTATGATGAGGTATTATTGAAAAAGGTATCACTTCATGTCATTCTAATCATTTAATACATTTTATCTTCATTAATTTTACTCCAATACAAAATAACAAATAATGCATATTAAATGTAAGTTAAGTTGCATGATTTGATGTTAAATTTGATTGAATTATAAAATTATTAGGAATTTAAAAAATCAATTTTTTTGAAATATAATTTTCTATTTTTTATCTAATAAAAAACTAATATTTTTAAAATTTTATTTTTCAAAAACATAAAATAAAATAAATTGATTTTACAATATTAAAAAAATATCATTCAAAATTGTATTTTTTATTAAAAAATTGATAATTTTGCAATATTAAAAAAATATTATTCATATCAAATTATCTTCAACTTAAGTTAAAAATAATAAAATAAACCTTAATAAACCTTTTACTTTCATATTTCCATCTTAAGTTAGGATCTCGATCACTTTCGTCAATATTACATGAGAATCTTTTCAACTCATTAATGCACGCTGCCATATTAAGCAAATTTGTTTTTCCTATTTAGAGTAAAAATAGAAAAAGTAAAAATGTAAAAATATTAAATATTAGTTTTTTTTAATAGTTATTTATTTAAAATTTAGTAGGAGAATATGAATGGATATATTTATGAGTAAATGGATATTTAATATTTTAATTTTTTTTATTATTATTTAGTTAAGTTTTTAGGCAAGTGTGAGGGTTTCTAAGATTTAATTTTTACGCGATATTCTAGACTAACACAACTACACTAATATAAATGTAGTTGATATAGAGTAATAGATATATATATGAAAATTATATAAATAAAAAATAATAATATTCAAATAATTAATAATATATAATAATTAATTAATTAATTAATTAATGATGATGATAATAAAAAATAATCATTTTAGAATAATTATGAAATGATTATTTTATAATAATATAAAAATATTTTTTATTATTATTCACACAATTATTATTTAAATATTATTAAATAAATAATAATTATATTAACAATAATATAAAAAAATATTATTAATAATATTAATAATCATAGAAAATGTATAATTTTTTTTAAGCTTAGTATGACTACATCTTTATCATGTCCAATATATCAAGGAGTGCCTTAATAAAACACCACTATTTATCCAAGACCTACTAAAAAATGTATATTATTAATAATAATGAATAATAACAATAATTATTAGCATTAATAATAGCCTTATATTAATAATAATAATAAAATATTGTTAAGTGTTGATAATTAATAATGTAAAATAATAATAATAATTAATATTATTACCAATATTAATTAATATTATCAATAATAATACTATTTGTTGTTATCATTGATATTATTATTAATCTAATTATATAAAAGTATTAATATTATATTTTCAATACTTAATAAATATAATAATATTAGTCCAAATACACTTAAATTAAAAAGAAACAATATAAATGTAAAAAATTAAATTTTATTATGATTATAGGAAAAATAGACATAGAATAAAAAGTACAGGTAATGAACAAAGCATGAATTTGTACATGATCGACAATGGTTGGGAATCGCCAACAATTGTTGACGATGGTTGACAAAGCCCCATTCTCACTATCTTTGTCGTAATGTGACAAAAAAAAATGACAACCAATTTTAAACATTACAGCACCAATGACAACAATATGGAATTTACAGACATTGAAAGAAATAAAATTATATATTTAATGAGATCTATTTTAGGTCCCACATCAACAACAAATTCCACAATGAAAGCTAACTTTCAACACTGGACCAAACCACAATTATTTTATGCCAACCTCTTCCAAAACACACTTAGAGCGGCGATAGAAGCAACACCAATTTAAATCAACAGGATAATGATCACAATACTTACGCTTTCAATTCAATCCATTCACATTTTCATTCCTAATTCTCTTTGATGCAAATGATATAATGTTTCAACATCTGATTTAATTCCATTCAAAACATGAATATTCTCATCAACACAACGAGGATGGAAACTATGTCTTTTATCAAACCTCATGCGAATATAGGTATCACAACTAATGGTTTCTATAATAGCTTTAATTGTGTTATGAAACCATCTCATAAAAAGATAGTAAAGATAGATTAACGCCTTAGAAATAAGCCTCTTCGAGGGGCCAACCCCTTTTACATTACACAAATGAACAATTCTTGGATGATACAAATGAAAAGACCTCCTTTCTATATATAGGAGTCTAAGGGATCATAATATAATTAGAGCCGACATGGCGATAATAATGTAAGGGCACAATAATAACAATATGGGGACTACATTGGAACAACAATATAATAAGGGGGTTGTACTAATAACAATAAGGGGTTACACTAGTAGTATAGGGACCTAACATGCCCCTCTCCTTCAAAAAGTCTTGTCCTCAACGCTTGAGTAGTTCTTGATGCTTCTATCTAAATTCTTGTCCTCCCATGTGGAATCTTCAGCAGGTAAGTTCTTCGAATTGATGAGATACTCTGAAATTGATCAATTTCGTAGCTGTCTGGTTCTTGTTTCTATGACTGCTCCAGGTTCCAATATGATTTTTGATTCCTCGTCAAGTTCTAGCAATATTGTTTGAACTAGGATCTTTTGGAACTTTTGAATGAGTGGCCCCACTTCTTCATCCTTCTTCTATTCATCCCTTGCTTTGTTTATCCAATTTGGTTGGATAATACAAATAGAACAAAACAATGCTTCGACATCCTCATCCTTTCTTGAGAGTGCATCTGAAACACCATTTTGTTTCCCTTTTCTATAGATGATTTCAAAGTCATAACCCAACATATTTGTGACCCATTTTTTTTGTTCTTCTAAATATAATGTTTGTTCTAAAATGTATTTAAGACTATCATGATCCATTTTTACCTTGAAGTGTCTTCCCATTAGGTAAGGTTGCCATTTCTTAAGTGTATGTAGTATTTCCAATATTTCCTTCTCATAAATAGCTTTCTTGAGATGTAGTTATAAAACTACCCAATCGCCTACATCAAAAAAAAATTCACTGCGATGTTGATTTTATCGTTGTTTCATTCGATTATGCACCAAAGTGGCATTATCCTTTAAAAGTTGGAGAACTTGTTGTTGATGCTCGATGTGATCTTTCACTGCTTGAATCTTTTTCTTCTTGATATGTCCTTCTATCTTAAGAGCTTGAGGAGTGGTAATTTCTTCCAATGCATTACAAGATATGGTTGGATTCATTTCTTCATGCTCGATGTGATCTTTCACTTCTTGAACATTTTTGTTCTTGATATGTCCTCCTATCTTGATAGTTTGAGGAGTGGTAATTCTGGCCAATGCATTACAGGATATGGTCGGATTCATTTCTTCTTTCTAGATGTCATCTTTCACTTCTTGAACCTTTTTCTTCTTGATATGTCCTTCTATCTTGAGAGTTTGAGGAGAGGTAATTCGTGCCAATTCTTTACAATATATTTGTTGGATTTGTTTCTTCTTTATCTTGGGTTTTTTCTTGGTGTATATCCTCTTCCTTTGATGTTTCTTGATCCTTTTCTTCCTCCTCTTCATAATATATGTAAAATAATTTCTTCTCAGCACACTTATGACCTTTAGTGTATTTTCTATCACAATTATAACAAAGCCCTTTTTCTCTTTTTTCTTTGAATTGTTGTGGTGTAAACCTTGTAGGTTGTGGAAGGCTAGGAGAAAAAACACTTCCATAATTGTAGTTGTGAGTGGTGTGATTCCTTGTTTCCATAATTTTGCTTTCAATTTTTCTTGCCCACCTAAATGCCTTCTCCAATGAATCAGGTTCCCAAAGATGAACCTCATGTTGAATTCTATCCTTTAAAGTCCCTATGAAGACATCAATCCTTTGCTTCTCTGGAATATCATTTACCCTTATATTCAATTTTTGGAAGTCCTCATTGTGCTCTTCTATTGAGCACTTTTGTTTGAGATTTATCAATTGGCTAAACAAGGTATTGCTCTTTGTATCCTCATAATGTGCTATCATTTCCTTCGTGAAAATTGACCACCTAACAAGTGGTTTACAATAACAAAGCCCTTTATACCATAAAAATTGATCTGGTTCTAAATATGAAGATTAAATACGTACCTTTTGTAACAGTTACACCTCATGTAGATCAAAATATTGCTCCATCTATAGTATCCAATTTACCAGATCCTTGCCATCAGACTTCCTCATATTTTCTTTTCTTGTTTTTAGAAGCTCAATCTTGAAATGACTATAACTCTGTAATTTTAGATCCCCATGTTCTGAAATTTCGCCCTGTAGTAGCCCTCTGAGCCCTCTTTCTAACCCCTCAAGTCTTATCAAGATTAGATTCTCCAAGGAAGATTTATGCCAAATCTCCTAAGTTGACATGATTATATAATGTTTCAGTAGAGCGAACTTGTTCGACGTGCCACGTGTCACTGTTTCGACATTCATGTCTAAAAAATATACACAGAAAGCTACAGTCTGTCTTATTTCTGTAACTTCTGACGAAATCTCAATTTGTTTCTCATACAGAAAATTATGATGATTTTCACAAGGTCGCATGTTTAGAATGTAATTCGGGAGTGTGCAAAAACCCTAACTTCCTCAAATTATATATCCGAAAATATAGCGAGAAAAGATTTGTGATTTGGACCCAAGCTTCACCAATATTTCGGCTCAAATGGGTTTTACTTTTGGAGTCTGAACCTTCGTAGAAAAAATATATAGCAAAAATTCCATGATGACATTTTTGAGAATAATTTTGGAGCTTGTAAAAACTCCACCTTCCTCAGATCATATCTCCGAAACTTTAGCGAGACAAGATATGAAATTCAGACTCGAGATTCAGTGACATTTCTTATCAAATGGGTTTTTTTTAGCTTTTGGAACATCACAGAACACAAGTTATAGTGAGAATTCCACGATGACCTGTTGGGAGCAACTAAACCCTAGAATCCAAAGTTCTGATACCAAATGTTATGAAACCAGCTCACAAAAAGATAGAAAACATAGATCAACGCCTTAGAAATAAGCCACTTAGAGGGGGAAACCTCCTTTACATTACACAAATGAACAATTCTTAGATGATACAAATGACAAGACCTCCTTTCTATATATGGGAGTCTAAGAGGTCATAATATAATCAGATCCGACATAACAATAATAATGTAAGGGCACAATAATAACAATAGAGGGCTTCTATGGGGCACAATAATAACAATATGGAGAGTACATGGAACAACAATATAATAAGGGGGTTGTCCTAATAACAATAATGGGTTACACTAGTAGTATAGGGACCTAACAAATTGTTGAAATGTAATACAAACCATCATTGTTCTCCATATCTGCATTTCATTGATAGAAAGATATGATGGAAATCAATACATGCACACATAAATAGATAAACGAAAATAAAATTGTTGATATATGTTTTGGTTCTTTCATTCTAAATCCACAAAACAAATTATCATACATAGAACTAAAGATATTCAAAACAACGAAAAAAAGTAGAAACATGTACAATTCAACTAAGCAAAGAACAACATGACCACAAAAAAAACTATTTGCCCATGCAATTACTTCCAAATGGTAAATTTACTCACTTTACCAATTAACAAATCTATTTAAATCATCAACAAGAAGAAAAAGAACCTATAAATTCCCATACAAGTAATAGCTAGAAACAACAACACTTACAGTCAACTAATCATTTTTTTATGAAAAACATGCCAAAACACTAAGATTTAATCAAGACAAATACCTTGAAATTCATATTGTCTACAATAGTTCCTCATATTTCTTTCTAAGTGCAACATATGCATTGTCTTTCAATATAGCATAACATTGAAAACAAAAATACGGTGAAATCCACAAACCATCTATCGACTTCATTCTTGATATAGATGTAAACACCAAACCTTACATCTCTCTATCTCCAATCTCCATAGTGGCTCATTGCAAATTCATCCCCTATGATTTGTGAATTGTACATGCCCATGCCATTTTCAATGGAATTTGTCTAAGATTTCGCCTAACAATAGGCACAATCGGAAAAACATTAAAGTAGTCATTATCAAAGGGAACACCATAGTACTTTTCAAAAATAATTGTAGTGAATTTTGGAAGTTGTGGAAACTTCGAAACAAGTGCATAGAAAATATATTCAATATATTCAAGTCCAGCATTAACCAATGCAAGCTCAACCCACAAATTACACATTAACATAGCATGCTCTCCATGACATATAATCACTTCACTCTCCAACAAATCATCATCATTGTCACCAATTTTTTTTCTTCTAGTGCATTTTACAACACATCCTACAACATGGCAATTTAATGATTTGAGCATCTTCTGGTTATGTAAATTGACGAGATTATTCATTGGAAACAAGTGAACAGAAAAATCAAATAAAACATTTCCTGTCGATCCAAGAAGTTGTCAACATGTGTCATAAGAAGATCCCAGTTAGCAAGAAAATGCTCTTCATTTCTAATATTGATTGGAATATTGCGAAAAGTCCTTTGTTTTAGATTGTCTCCTTGCTGCCTATATATTTTGTTGAAACTCGCAACATTGTTGAAGCTTTCCCACAAAACTTTCCTAGAAATTATACCTACATATAAGGGTTTATCCTTGACAGGAGGTAGTTGGCCAAGGTGAGTGATGAGAATGACAGGCCTACCACCAAAATGACAACCTTTACTTTCAGGAAAAGGCTTCTTGTAAAGAAGAATCTATCTATATGAAAAGAATCATACCTATTAAGCCCATCTCATCAATCAATATATGGCAAATATGCATCATTTCTTCTTAAAATACTACCATAGTCTACCCAGATAATTGTTTCATATCTCTTATAGGAATTTTTAAGGAAGAATGTATTTTTTTGCCATGAATTTTGAAAGAAACTATACCAGTTAGATCGAGTGATAACAAGAGACTTTTATCAGTCATTGTTGAAGCTTTAAGAGCATGAGAAATATAGTGAATGAGTGAAGACTTCCTAGTTCTAGCAGTTCCTTGAATAATCATTTTCAAAATGCCATCATTCCCACAATTAAAAAAGTGTGAAAAAACAATCTCAAAACCAACCAGTTATTTGTCTGATAGACACAAAGATGACAAAAATTCCTTTGTAACCAAGCACCCATTTACAACACCCACATGGTAAGCATATTTTATAAAATTGATCCCTTTTTCCAAAAATTTATTTGGGACCATTGGTTCCTTCCAATTGTAATGAATATCAATGTTCCTTCTACCAACATTGTCAAGGTCTAGAATGCTTACATTAATTGGAGGAATTATCCAGGAAAAAACATGCCACTCTTCCAAGTCTCAATCAACATTTTGTTCATGTGCAAGGGGCTCAAAATCTTCTTCATTGGCTCCATTCAGCAAAGGGCCTCGATCAACATGTTGAACACAATATCTCAAATTCCTCTAATTCTGAATGATACTTTTAGTTGAAACCCCTATATCAGAAGAAATACCATGAAATGGCTTGTATAAAATCAACTCACTCCAACAAAAGGTTGAAAACGCTTCTAACCCAACATTAGGAACAACATAAAATCATGGCCAAACATTAACAATAGCAAGGTTATCTTGTAGCCTCCATGGTTTTTGCCTATGGTTGGCACAAAAACTCCATGATCTTGTTGTTTCTATCAAGAACAAATGTTCCCAAAAAAATCCAGGTTTGATATAACTGAATGAAATTGTTTGCCCATGAAACCTCATCAAAATGCAGTGATAACTTTTTGTACATTTTTTTCCCAACATTCAAAGATAAAAATTGCATCTACAAGCAAAAAGAGGGGGTTTTACCAACCAATGGCAGGTTTCTTGAGATCTAATGTCACACTCAACAAGAATTTCAACAAGAAACCTTCTATATGTAGAATATGTAGGAGCCTTGGACCCACTCCGACAAGCTACTCTTATCAATATTTCGTGATGATTTTCTAATATTCTCTATGCCTTTGAAGCATATTTCGATATATATTTCAACATTGCATGTCGAGAGATAATTGGCTAGCAATCAACATTTTCTCACCATGCTTTTAAAGGATCGACATTTTGAAAATTTAAATGGTCGTCGTTTCATGCCAATTCATATTTTTTCTTCCCTCTTTCATCTATATACAATGTTGACTCCACAGGAACCTCCTAAGGAGCATCATAGTGACACAAAAGGATAGATCCTTTTTTATGTAGACACAAATCAACGCTACATTTCATATGCCTTTGCACATGATTCACCAAATGCTCATAATCTTCTTTAGGATTATAATAAAAAAAAATTACGTATTTAGCAGGCATAGCTCGCCATTCAAACTTCGAGAGATCATGACATTTCGATGATGCATGTCACGGGGATTCCAGGTAGTAACATATTTTTCGAAATGATGCTTTGTAGCACCAATAACAATAATGTTGGACCAATCAAATGTTTCCATATCTATTTCTCTAGAAAACCACAAAAATTCATGAACATGGGCCAAAACTCTATGCTACCACTCGTACGTGAAATAGTTCAGAACATGCAATGAACACATAGCCAACAAACTATTAGAATGTACATTTTGGTTAAAGGGTTAATAACAAACGGTAAAAGGTAACAATACCAAACCTATACCAGAAGTCCTTAGCACCAAGATATCTATGCAAAACCACCTCTTAGAAGATATTGAATTTTTAGTGCATGTACATAGTGACTATATGTGGGTACTGAATAACATTTTCAAATTTTTTTGCATGATCATTTTGTCGATAACAGTGGTTATTTAAAGGCATTAAACTATGCAGGTCAAGCTACTTTGTGTCTATTTCACTCATTGTAAAAAATAAGTTAGGGATACCCAATTGGGTGATCATGTATGTCAGATCAAAATGAAACTTTGCCCAATAAGACCTTTCCCCCTGAGCAAGATCCAAAATCCATTAATTTTCATCGAATGTATTGTTGGGTATATCACGCAGTTGTTTCTGCAACTCCCATACAGTTTCAGATGCATTTTCATGGATATTCTTCTTCAAAAAGAAAGAAGTTGTTCCTTGAATTCAATCGCGCAAAAACATATTCTACAAGAAATATTGAAACTGGGGATGGCTTCCAAATATTTGATCATAATATATGAGTAAATACAAACCATATTCATGCATATACACATTGCAAATATGTGGATGCAACTAATCACCATCTCTTGTAGGGAATAAAGTCGGGAATTTCATGTCAAACAATCCTTCAATATTATATTCATTAATGGGAGATGTATCTATATTAGGCCAATCCACTAGTTCAATGGATGTGTAATCTGCCTTCTCAATAAATCTTCTCATTCAATCAACTTCCGTAGGTTCATTAGAAAAGCAGGAAAGAAACGATGACAAGTGACAATGAAAAGAATTAATACCCTCCCTATCAACCTTCGCATCCTCCCTAGCTATTTCATCAATATCGCTATCAACAAATTGCAGCCTACTAGAGACATCAGTAGGTCTTTTGAGGAAATAAGCAATTAAATCCATGTAATTTTTAACCATCCATGTAGTTCTTGTCCATTTTTATTTTGTAAACTAATCCATCCAACACATGTTGTCTCTTCATGTAGAATTCGTAATATTTGGATTGAACACCTCATCTTCTCACAATAAAAAAATCTAATTGCTCAACCCGTCATGGAAGCTTCCTTACAATGGAATAAATATACTCCAGAAAAGTTATTGTGTACCCACTATATTTATATTGATCACCACGATCATGTGACATTTGCGGAATCAGATTTACCTGTGCTATTAGAATCTCTTCAACCTGGGTCAAAACTCTTCAAACCTCTATTTGTTCACATGGATCCATGTTGTTAATCTGGAAAAGAAATGGGCACCATTCTCACCCTTACATCGTTCACAAATGGGATCCTCATGCCATCTTACAACTTGTACACCAAGATAACATTCATTTCACACTTGGCATATAAGAAATGTAGACAAACTATCAATCCTAGACTGAAAGTTTTTATGGACCTTAACTATGTCACTGTTAAAATGTGAGGGAGCAATTTCCTCTCGTAAGCACTACTCTAGGCTAGCGATGATTTGAAAATACATGGAAAATTACAACATTACTTGCATCATTACTTTCCATAAATGAATGTGAATCCATTCTTCAACATTGGATAGAGTGGACCAAACCTTACTTCCAAGGAAAAAACTAACTTTTATGAGAATGAAGGATATGTACATAGCAAGTTAACTTCCGCAATCAAATAACACAACAAACACATAGAGGATGCACATTATCTACATTGTGTCTCCACTCAAGTGCGACTGGAGGAACTGATATTCCTTGATGTCAATGCATATATGTTCCTTGACCATTATTTATTTGATCAACATGCTGAAAGGAAATAACATGAAACATAATATGTGAAAAAAAATATAAATTTAAAATTCACAAGTGAAAAACCATCGAAAACATAAATGCATAAACCACCTGTGGTGCACCAACAAGATAAGTGTCCCCGCAATCTCTAGCATTAAGGATATTCTCTCTAAAGGTGTGTGCACAAATTTTGCTTCCAACATTCCCAACAGACTGGCTCAAATTGTCAACCATCCTAGGAAGCAAATTAATATCAATAAGAAAATAAGTTGCAGCAACACGATCATTTGAATTAGAGTGCATATATTCCATCATAACATCTATTCAACCATATCTTTCTCACTCACAGTCCTCACTTCTATGAAGCCTCCCTAGGCAAAGACATAATCACAAAAAAAATGAGCTAAGAAAATGCATTGAACAACAAAAAAATATACAAACAATTAATAAAAAAGAAAACAAACACCAAAACCAACATTTTCTTTCAGAAAAACACAAAAGGACCCAAACTCATGATTATCGGCATCTTCTATTTCGACATTATCCAAATTCTTGCAATTTTTTAGTTAAACTTGCCCTTTAAGAACGAATCAAGTTCTCGCACGGTCTATATTTAGTTCCCCACAAACAATTGTTTCTATAGTGTTCTAAAAAACTAAAAGGGAAACAACACAACAATAGAAAGTTCACTTCAACAAAAAAAGACAATAGAGGAGTAAAAATTTTTGAAGTTCCTTCATTGTTGCAACAAACACATAACACATAGATACCGGAGCACCAACTATATTGACTACATAGTTGTTACTATGAATGCCTCGACCCTCATCAACAACAAAGTGTACCATAGTTTTAACCACCTCAAGAAGGCTATCACCACCACCCATAAAAATAGATGTCATGATTTGTTCATTTCCATCATTCTGAATACCTGGGAAATTTGCTACCCCTTCATTGTTTTCAGACAAAACATCCTCCTCATCCATATGAACACTCTCTTTCCAAATATAATGTCACCAAATAAAATCAATGGTAGTAAATATCCAATAACACAAAAATATCTTTGGCATCGAAAACATATAGGAAAACAATCATTTAAACAAAAATTTCCTCATATTTAAGCACTCCCATTTTCATAGTTACAATTTCATCATCCCCTTCTTTTTGATTTGTTAAAACTTATTTTTTTCATTGGTATGAACCTCTTCTCCGTGCTCTAACGACATAATTATTTTTTTATACCATTTCCGTTGGTATTTGTTTATTCTCTGGCATTTACTAGGAGAACGAGGCTTCTTCACTCCACTCTTGCGTCTTCGGTTGCTCAACATTTCTATGAGAAACATAAAATCGATTTGAATCATTCCCTATTTCCCTTGGAGGCTAGCACATATTCTTTCATCTTTATAAATATTTAAAACCTTGACTTCCAAAACTGCAAAGATAAATAAAACTCAAAGCTAACAGTAAACGCCTAACAACGCTCTATGAGTAGTCTACCTTTACCTGAATCTCAACATGCAAGACAAGGAAACACATCCCTCATAGATGGAATTCTTATCTTTCCCAACAAGTCTTTATCTTATACTCCATTTGCAGTGCGATTAGGACAATATCATATGTCTCCTCTATCAAATGTTTTCATTTTATTGGTGTTTTTTCAATTGGAACCGTAGTAGATCTTCAACCACCTAGGCATTTATTGATTTCCGCTATCTATGTTCCCTTCTTCACCTTAGCCTCAAGTATTTAGGTTTTCACTTGCATGCCCCCTGTCATCCCTCTATATCCATGTAGCTAGACACCCCCTTCCCCTCCCAAATTTACCTCTCTTATCATCTCATTTTAGGCCACACTTTCTCTCCCCCTATAGGCTTTAAAGGTGTCTCTTTTGTTGCCCTTATATAGTCTTTTTTATTATCTCACAACCCCTAGTACTCTTTCCTTTGTTGTGTTAGGCCAGCTATTCCAAGTGATGATTGTTTCTCTAGCTATTTCCACCTCCCATATGTTCTTATGACATAGAGCCTCTTTGGCACTTATCGAGCTCCTCCTCTGCATACATTGGAGTTTTTTTCTCTCTAGCCACTTGGAGGACCTTGTTACCATACCACACCAATAAGTTCGAGTGTGTAGGGGTTTTTCTTACTACCTAGAGGGTGACCATAGGAGTAGGATGAGGATGCACCATCATTTAGAAGAAGATGCCACAAAATATTTTCACCTCACCCTAGGTAAAAAACAGGAAGAAATTACCCATGCACAGGTGGATGGATCTACCTAGAGACCTTGTCTCTCAAAGATAGAGGTCTTGGAAGAGCTCACAGATTAGGTCCCTAATACAAGCCACACATAGGGTAGGTTCAACTAATACATGGAAATTATAGACCTCTACTATGATATGAAATTCCTATCAATTAGAGTTATGTTGGATTGGTATGAACATCAAATGGACATTCTTCACACTCTTGAGCACATCCACCAACAAATGAAAGGTTTTAATGAAAGAATGGAGTGTATAGAGAAGCATATGGGAATCCAACCCCCATCTAGGGGTACAACCATGGAAGAAAAATACCCCAACCAAGTTGTTTCTATTGATTTAGATCCATCTACTTAACAACATATCATGACTTCGTCAATTTTTTATTTTTCTTCTGATATTTCCTTTTATCTAGTTAGACCCAATTCTCTTTGTTGTAAAATCTTGGAACACTATATCATTCAATTATCCTTTACCTCTCTTTAGAGAGTTTATTTTTGGTGATAGTTAGGTCTCCCTTGTGAGATACTAACCTTAGGCATATTGCACTTCTATGTAATTTCAAGTTGTACTAGCAATACAATTCACCTTACCAAAAATAAATGTTAGAATCGTAAATGGGTATGGAAAATCCATGAATACATGCATCATTTATATTTCCAAATTACTTATTATTATTTAATTTTATTTTTGTATAAGCAATTATTGATATACAATTTAGTTTTTAACTTTTGTGATTATAATGATATTGGATAAAAAATACAAGGTGTTGGCATGTAATATTAGAATTAAGTTCAAAATTAATTCTTGAAACATAATTTGTAATGTTGTAGATGACAATTAGCGACTAGAAAAATTATACTAGTGCAAGTGAAATAAAAAGGGGTAGTATTTTATGTGATTGTGATAAATATAACAAACTTGAATTTACATAATAAAATAATAGTGTATCTTTAAATCTATTATCTTTCTTTTCTAAGAACTTATAATTATGGTTGTGGAAAAATACATGCATATACCTTAGAGAGATTATTATGTTTATAGTAAGGAAAGTAGATATTATTGTAACTTGGTCTTATGACGTAATTCAATGGAGAAAGAGGTGGGTATTTACTACACGACATTTGCTATTGAAAATGATTTCCGTTTCATTTGTTATATTTTTTTTATAGCTTTCACATTTTTGCTCCCGTTTATCACAAAAAGATAGATAAAAATGAAAGAAAAAGAAAAAAATATCCATGAAAATGCACATGCCCTATTCTGTTGGTTAATCAAGAACATTTTTATAAATATCATCTTTATACAATATGTTTTATATATTATCTAGATCAGATTCATGCTCCTAGATCAATTTATCTATCACTTCCTCGACCCTCATTTTCCACAATTTCAACTTTTCCATTCATGTTTTTGTCATTCCCTTCTCTTCTATAGCTCCAATCACCACATTATATTTCTAAAAATTATTCCTTATCTTGTCCTTCCACCATTTTACAAATATTACACCTCACTTCTAATATTACTTTACTCTACCTCGAACCTATGCCTCGTTCATAGTACCTTTTGAATTTAACTATTGATTCTTTTGGATTCATCATAGATTACCACTAAGAACAAGTTCTTATGCTACTATGATTGGCGATTTAAAAAGAATATAATCTTCTTTCACTAAAAAAACTTCACCTAGGTTACAATTTCTTTTACCATCCTTCCAAAATCTCCCTTCTTTAATTCCCCTATTATATCATTCTATTATGATTTCCATATGAAATTCAACAAGTCTTAGAACTTCAAGATTCAGTATATATAATGCAATTAGGTTCTAAATATTCCAATAAATACCTCTCCTTACTTTCTAGGCTAACCAACGATGTGCCCCTAATATAATCATCCAGTCATAAAACACAATTAGAAATTATTGTGAGTTGGCATCATAGTTGTCATGGTTATCATGCAATAATGGACATTCACAACCTTGGCATATTGACTCAAAAAGAGGTTTATTTATCTAAACTATTGATGTTCCACATAACACTAGGATAAAACAAGAATCATACTAAAAAAATCATATAAGCTTCATGATAATGTCCCATAATCAAACAATTTTTTCGCTCAATTTGAGACCTAGTTCCAAATCGATGTCCAACAAGAGATTATTTGTAGTCTAGCTGCTTACATTTTCAATCCCCGTAATAGGGAAGGTATCACCCACATTATGCCCAACTATAAATGGTTTTCTAGGGATTTAATTAATATCACTAACATGATCAACCTCCATCCTATAAATCACCCTTAGAAAAAATCAGTATAATAGGCGTTTGATTGTCATACCAAAATGACCACATAGAGAGTTAATTTATAGGCACTATCTCTAATACTATCATCTAAACAAACAAGTGTTACAACTTATCCAATAAAAAAACAATCATTATATAGAATATATAAGAAACAAAAGTAAATGATATCATAGCCATAAGTTAGAATTTGAAGTTTTATTTAACCATTATCCAATCAACAATTATTCAATATTCTAATATAGTAAAACATTTCTACATAAACAATTGAAGGTGAAAAAGTTAATTCATAACCATGTATTTGTTGGAGTAACTCACTACTACACCAAGGGCACTTTTAAGACAAAAGAAATCTTTTGTCTTAAAAAATTACTTTTTATTTAAGTTGTTTTATATTAAACTTTTAATATCAATTGAATCGTCTTAAATATAAATTTTAAGACAAAAACAGTTTGAGACAAAAATATTTTGAGTCAAAAAATTTTAAGACAAAAATATTTTAAGACAAAACTTTATATTTAAGACAAAACAGTTTAAGACAAAAAAAAATTAAGACAAAACTATTTGAAGACAAAAATACTTAAAGACAAAAATATTTTACGACAAAACTTTATATATAAGACAAAAACAGTTTGAGAGAAAAATATTTTAAGACAATACTTTACATTTAAGACAATGGTCACTTAAGATGAAACTCATTTAAGAAAATTAACAATTAAGACAAGAAATTCAGTCAAAACATATCAATTTAAGAAAATATTACCTAACAACTACAAAATTGACTCACAATGCACCCTACGACTGCCAGCTTGCAGGCTACTACTGTCTCACGCCTATACCAAGGTTTTTATTTCACTTTGCATTCACGTTATCTTATATCAAGGCAATGAATTGTTGGGATCTTCGTTTTGTGGGGGTAGTCGACCCTGAAGAAAGTGACAACTTTTCTTGGCAAGGTTTCTTAGACATCAATTCCTCTTTTGTCCCTTCAATCTCTACTAATGCGATTAGAGACAACTTGTCTTTTGTTGCATTCAGAACTACTACATAGAAGGGGATTTTAAGACAATTTTTTAAGAAAAACTAAATCTTTTGTCTCAAATTTTCAATATAAGGTATTAGTAAAAATGGTAAAGGTAAAGGATTAGGGGCCCGTCTTTACGCTACTAATGGGTTCTTCATGATGTAGAGCGATGGAAGCCAATAACAACTGATGAGATTTAGGACGATGGAGATTGACAATAAAGGTGTGGTTCATGAGAGGACCGATGGAGGCACTTTCGATGAACGTGGATAGGCAATAACATAGTTGTATTACTTTTCAGAATCTCCATCAATTGTGTTTTAATATGTGTTTTTTGACTATTTTATTTATTTTGAATGCTACTTCTATCCATTGGTTGTTGTTATCAGCACATTGTTGTGTTGTAACTCCTGACTGTCATTAGTAACATCGATTAGATTCACTTGAAGGATTGTTGAAAAATGTGGCGAGAAATTCTCAATTTGATTTTGTGTTGATTAAATTGAGAAAATATGAATTTCCACGTCAACAAACAACTTGGATGCAATTAACTTGTAAGACATGGATTGTGTCACATAGTTTACTCAGTAAATTTGAGTTGGAGGAGTTGGACTTCTATTAAGGATGTGTGATTACTAATTTGTAGCAATAAAAGTTAGTTAAACTAGTTCTAACTGTTGGAGGAACTAGTGGAAGGTTAGTTGTGCAATGGGACTTTAGTCAAACTCAGTGATAATCTAGTTCACTAATCAATCAGTCCACAATAGCTAGTGCATTCAAATAATTTGAGTTCCTGAGTTGTGGTGGAGATTCCAAGTTAGTGTAACATCAACTGTATAATAGTCTTGGGTGTACAAGTGTTGCATGTAGTCAGATGATCAACCTTAGGAATTGCACAATCCATTTTGGAAAATTTCTTAAATAATGGGGGCCTAATTTTTGAAGGAATTGCACAAGGAAATAGGGACTCAAGCAGAGGCAGAAATTGACTAAGTTTGGGTCAGAGCTTCTTAGTGAGTAGAGATATAGGTTATTCGATTGCACGTTGTGATCAATTGGGCAAAGAAATTGTAATACATCTATATTCACAAGATTAATGCAAGAAGGAATTGGGGTTTTTAATATATTTCTTTCCCCAGGAAAAATATTGTGTGCATGTGTTTTATTTCTTATTGCATGTCTAAAAATTTTGTTCTAAATTGTGAATCAACTTCCATAGAGTATTAGAGTAGTTTTGTGTCTTGTGATTTTGAAGAAACATCATGAGAAGTTGCAATTATACACCATAATTTCTACATGGTATCATAGCAGGATTCATGTTAGAGCAGGAATTTCAAATTTTTTCTCAGGAGGTTTAAATTTGTAGTCCATTGTAGTAGGATCTCTTAAGAGTTGAGAAGATGACTTTCAACGGGCCAAGGCTAAAGTATACATTGGAATGCAACACTAATTTGATTGCATGGAAGGATTACATGGAGGAGGTATTCAATGACAATGGATTGCTAGAATACATCAAGAGAGATGTTGCAAAACCAGTGGAATCTGATGCCCAAAAACTTGCTCAGTGGAAGGAATAATGAGCTTGCAAGAGTTGGTTTTGGTGTCATTATTTCATAGGATGACTTAGTAAGCATATCCCTTATGGGCCTTCCTAAGAGTTGGCATAGCTATCAAGATTCAATGAATGGGAGGGAGAAACTATCAAATTGGGAGTGGTTATGGCTTGATTTGGTACAGGAGGAAATAAGGCGAGATACGAGAGATGGAACCTCATCCAAGGGAAAGGATGAAGAAAACTTCGGATTGGTTGGAAAGGGAAAGAAAGTAAAAGGGAATAAATCTCAAACCAAACCAGAATCTAGCCAAGAGTGAAAGAAGAAAGATTTTTCAAAAATTAAATGCTTCCATTGTCATGAATGTGGGCACTATGCCACGAAGTGTCCACAGAAAAAGGCAAAAATGAAGACCATAGGAGGAGGAATAGGTGAAGCCTTGGCTTCATAGTTCGAGCTTGAATTTACCCTTATCGCATGCATGTCCAACACAGTGATGGGGAGCGTGTGGTACTTGGACTCAGATGCATCATTCTACATGATAGGGTGTAGAGATTTTTTCAGTGACCTAGAGGAGAAATATATCCAGATGCACATCAAGCTAGGGGATGACAGAAGGTACAACACAACCAATATTGGTATAATCACCTTTCATGGGGCATCGGGCTCCACTCTTAGGCTCAAGGATATCATGTTTATTCTAGGCCTAAAGAAAAATATCATCTTTGTTGCATTTTTGGAAGATCGTGGTTATGATGTGATCTTTAGCAAAGAAAAATCATTCACGAGACACATAACCATAGGACAGGTGAAGCAGATCATGGTTTCTGCAAAGAAATTTTATAGGCTATATGTGGAAGATTGTGCTACATTAAGCACTAAGGCAGAGAAAGTGTAGGACCGCAATATCAGTGAAATTGAGCACAAAATATTTGACCATTTTCACCATGGAACCTTGAATATTATACAACAAATAATCATTGGCCTCCCTAAAGGATCATTTGAGTAGCAAGATGTATGCAAAGGATGTACACAAAATCCACATTCCATGATCGGGACAAAAAAGCACATGCAGTCCTAGCAAGGATCCACTCTAATGTTTGTGGACCTTTCTTGACAGCGTCCACTACTAGACACACATATTTTTTCATTTTTATTGATGACATCTCATGGAAGTGTTAGATATTCTTCATGCGAAAGAAAGATGAAACATTCTCCAAGTTTGTATAATTCAAGGCAGTCGTAGGGAAAGAAACGAATAAGAAGGTGAAGGATCTCAGGAGTGATAATGGAGGTGAGTATGTGTTGAATGAATTTCAAAAAATTTGTGTGAATTCAATGAGAATTGACAGCACCCCACAACCCATAGTAGAATGGGGTGGTTGAGAGAAAGAACCATAACATTGCGGGAGCAACGAGGGTGATGTTGCATGACCAGGGCCTACCTCAAAATTTGTGGGTTGAGGCATGCAATACAACAATATGTTTTCATAATCAAATTTATCATCGGATTCTTGGCATGATTACATTAGAGGAGGCTTTCTCAGGGACAAGTTAGATTTTTCACACTTCAATATTTTTGGTGCCTCTGTTTACTACCATGTATCCAAAGAATTAAGGAATAAGCTTGATCTGACTATAGAATTGGGAGTATTTGTTGGTTACACAGAAACTCCCCACAACAACCATGTGTACTTGTCATCCCTCAGAATGATAGTTGTGTAAAGGGATGTAAATTTTAATGAGGAGAAAGCGATATAGTTCCCTCTTGAGAGGGAATTTTAAATCCACTAGAAGAGAATATTTTTTATGCAAAGGAGGATCCTTAGGAAGTTGTGAAACAACTAAAAATTGAGGAGCACAGAGTGGATACAATCATGCAAGTAGAACCATCCAGAGAAGGTAGAAAATGAAACAAGGAAGGTGACTGACTTGTGTAGGATACGAGGGAGAATGTGGGAGCTCCTTCAAATTTAAGTAGGAAAAGGAGGTCACCTGAGCGGTACACTGTCTACACGGCTCTTATGATTGAGCTTATAGAGATTGAGCTATCATGTTTTGAGGAAGCAATAGAGAAACCTATGTGGTTTGATGCAATGGTGGAGGAATACGAATCCATTCCAAAGAATAGTTTTTGGGAAGTGCTCCCAAGACCAACATATAAATCAATTGTGGGTTCAAGATGGATCTTCAAGGTGAAGCAGGAAACAAATAGAAGCATAGAGAAATGTAAGGCTAGGTTTGTGGCCAAGGGGTACTCTCAAGTTGAGGGAATTGACTATTAGGAGACCTTTGCTCTTGTAGCAAGGTACTCATCCATTAGATCAATTCTTTCCTTAGCTAAATAGATGGGGTGGAAGGTCCACCAGATGGATGTAAAAACAACATTTCTCAATGGGGTTATTGAGGAGAAGATGTACATCAATCAACCAAAAGGTTTTGAGACATTTGATTGGGAGTCTCATGTGTGCAAACTCAAGTGAGATTTTGCACAGTCTCAAACAAGCACCTCGTTCTTGGGACACCAAGATCAATAGTTATCTCACCAGTTTTGGCTTCACCATAAGTGAATTGGATGAAAACCTTTATCACATCTTTGTAGAAGGTAAATTACTTATTATTTCCTTATATGTTGATGATTTAATTTTAGCTAGTGATGAGCAGCTAATGAGATCGTGTAAGGAGGACATTGTAAGGGGATTTGAAATGAAGGACATGGATCTCATGCACTACTTCCTCTAGTTGGAAGTATGAAAAGGAGATGGAAAACTATGTTTCTCTTAATGAAAGTATGAAAATGAGATACTGCATGGAGAGTTGTAAACTCACAGAGATAACTCTAGTGAACAACTAGAGGAAGGAGGATTCTACTTCAAGTGAAGAAGTGGATGCTACCATTTATAGGAAACTAGTGGATTGACTCATGTATCTTGTGAACACATGACTAGATATGTGCTATGCAGTCAAATAGCTAAGCCAAGCTATGGTTAGGCCAACCAAACTATTTTGGAAGGCATCTAAGCATGTTTTATAGTACCTTGGAGACACTACTCAATTTTGACTATGGTACAAATGAGCAAAGGGAGTGAAGTTGTGTGGCTTCAGAGATGAAAATTGGGTGCAAGGTCCATTAGACTGAAAGAGTACATCGGGTGGAATTTTCAGTGTTTGATCTACATTTGTTTCTTGGTACAACATGAAGCAAATATATGTGGTGCTTAGCTCGACAGAAGCAAAATACATGGCTGCAAGTCAAGCAACATGTGAGGCAATATCGATGAGAAATATACTTCTTGGACTATTTAGTTAGATGATGGATCCAACTGTGATAATTAGAGTTGCATCAAGCTCTCTAAGAATCCTATATTTCATGATCGATCCAAGCATATAGATATCTAGTATCACCATTTACAAGACTGTGTGCAAAGGCAAATGATGTTTTTACACTACATTTTGACAGAGGAACAAGATGCTAACATTTTGACAAAAGATTTGTAAAGAGGGAAGTTCAAGTTCCATAGGTGTAGGATAAGGGTGGTTGATAATCCCTTTATTGTTGAGAGGGTGTCTTGAAAAATGCAACAAGAAATTCTCAATTTGATTTTTCTTTAATGAAAATTGTAAAATTTTAATTTCGACGTCAATAGACAACTTGGATGTATTTAATTTCTGTGGCATGGCTTGTGTCACCCGGTTTATTCAGTAAATTTGAGTTGGAGGAGTTAGAGTTTAGTTAAGCATGTGTGATTGCTAATTTGTAGCAATCAAAGTCAATTATCACAAATTGTTTAAAGTTAAACTAGTTACAATTGCTTGAGGAGCTAGTGGAATGTCCATTATGCAGTGGGACTTTAGTCAAACTCAGTGATCATCCAATTAACTGACCAATCAACCTAAAATGGCTAGTGCATGGAAATAATTTGAGCTCGCTAGCTATGGTGGAGATTCCAAAGAAGTGTAACATCAATTGTAGACTAGTCTTGAGTGTACAGGTGTTGCATGCAGTCAGATGATCAACCTTAGGAATTGTGTAATCCATTTTGTAGAAATTCCTAAATAATAGGGGCTCAATTTCTCAAGGAAATTTGGGCTCAAACAAAGGTAGAAGTTGACTAAGTCTGGGTCGGAGCTTCTCAATGAGTAGAGATATAGGTTATTCACTTACAAGTTGTGCTAAGTTCAGCAAATAAATTGTAATACATCTCTATTCATCAGATTAATGCAAGCATGCATTGGGGTTTTTAGCAGATTTCTTTCCTAGAGATAAATATTGTGTGTGTGTTATTTCTTTTTGCATTTCTAAATTTTTTGTTCTAAATTGTGAATTAACTTCCTCAGAGTAGTAGATTAGGCTTGTCTCTTGTGATTTTGATTAAAACTTCATGAGTAGTTGCAAATCCACACCATAATTTCTACAAGGATGGTGGAGGCAAATTACAGAATGTCCATTAGTAGACAATATGTCTACTTCAAAATATCTACAACGACCTTTACAAGAAGCAGACGCTGAGGGTAAAAGATTGGATTATGGAAGCATTAGTTACAAAATTCACAAGGGCATTAATTTTGGCTACAAGTGTGGAGGTAGATGGATTAAATGTAATTTTGGCAGCAAAGGTGTATGTAGACAAGTCATGATTACTCCTTTGATTTTTGTTGATGATGTGTTACTCTTTGGTATATTTCCTATTCTGTAATAGAGACACATTTATTGTATTATTGACTTGTTTGGGTCGGTCTATGGAACCCTCACGAATAATACTAAATCTTATATCATTTATGCTTACCCAAATGATGTATTGGTATTGGAGGTTTCTCATATTTTTGGTGTTATATGCACTGCATTGGATGTAGGTTTTAAATAAATTGGATTTATGCTCCAACCTAATTGTTATGGAATTAAGGACTAGAGATGGTTTATAGAGAAAACCCAATGTAAACTATTATCATGGGCACATAGGTGGCTCACCCTCAGAGGCAAGCTGACTCTAGTTTGAGTAGTCCTTCAGAGGATATTTCTATATTGGCTTCATCTTTTCTCTTTGCCTAAGAATATCATTGAAAGGATATTATCGACTTCATATTGACATGGGAAAATTTGTGTCGTAATGGATAGAGTGATCATGGTTGTTTTTTACTCTATATGGAGGAAATGGATGACTCGACTCATCTATTTCTTTGATGCTTATTTCCAAAATCAAATTGGAAGGGTGCATTTAAGATGCTACATTTACAGGTGAATTGGGACTTCTCTTCTGTGGCTGATTGTATCCAGGACTGGATTATTGATTATAAAACATTTGGACCACCTCCTATATACATTGGTGTTTTGACCTAAAGAATGCATTATTGTCATAAGCTCCGTTTTTATGATACATCCACATCCATCATTGTCAAACAAGCTAAAAGGCTCACCGAACTCAGAGATTTGTTCCTTTGTAAGCTTGCCCATCATTTTCACATAATGCAAGCAGATAAACCACTAGATAAACCAAGATAGTCCTCTGAATAGGTTGCCCTAGGTCAATATTGATCTTACTTTCTCCCGCTCGACCTTATTCCTTCTCAAAACAAAACAAGGGACGACTTTGATCGATATGTACCTTCCATGATCCCTTATCAAAATAAGTGAACAAATCTTTGTCTTCTATGGTTAGTAACAATCTTTGATTTTTATTAGAACAAATCCTTATAATTTCTGAGAGGATGAATTGTTGCAAAGAGTGATTTATATTGAACTTTCTATACTTGTAGGGCCTAGGAAAATTTCTTGATCCTGCTAGTGATTTACTCAGTGTGGGTTTTTCCATTTGAGTTTGGGTTTATCGAGGAGCAAAAAGGATGGTTTCACCATTTGAGTTTGGGTTTATTGAGGAGCAGAAAGGAGGCTTATTTTTTGTAGACTTGATTGTAGACTTTTTCTTTGCATTTGACATTATTATGACCTTCTTCGTACCTTACCTTGACAGAAGAACATAATTTCTAGTAGATAGAAGATATGGAATTGCTAAAAGGATAATTGATTTTGCAATTTTGAATGCCATGAAGAAAATTACAAGTTCCTATTTTCATAGATAAAGTTTGAAACCTACAATTAATAGAATTCCACTCATTATAAAACATTATCTCATCATCTTCTAAAACATTATAAAACATTCTAAGACCTGATCATGGCATGGTTCAATATTGCCTTATACCATTGTCATTGAAACAATTGGTTCAAGTAGCATTGGAAGCACAACTTCACCTAATGAATAAAGGGAGATGAAAAGTAAATGATGTCTATTTGGGCAATACTACATGTCATTCTTTTTTATTCTTCATCCACTTCCATATATAAATTACCCACGATGAGACACCTTTTTTCCTTCCATATTTACAACATCCACGCATCATCCTTCCAAGTTACTTTCATTTCTCCACAAGTGATGATGTTATGTCGAGCAACATATTAGATAATCCTATTGGGAATAAAATTAACATGGGAAATGGTCAAATATTTAATATCCAAGATGATTCCTTTACTATTACTATAAAAGAAAACACCAAGCATTGATTGAATTTTATTATTTTAAAGAAACACCAAACATTATTTGAATTCTATTACACTTAACAACATTAGCTTTTCAGGGAATGTGAGATTGTTTTTCCTCTTATCTAAGGAATGTCAACTTTTTTTCCTCTTATAGATATCTTGTAGATTCTTTAAATGTAGATGACACAAGATGCGTTGACCAAAGATAATGTGTTGCTACCCATGTAAAACAACTGTCTAGAGAAATAATAGAAAGAGTAAAGAGTCAAACCAACACAATAATTTTATGAATGATTTTTAATTTTTTGAATATTCCAAAAAACATTATTTTATTGTAATTTGATAGAGATATAAGTAATTGGAAAAAATATTGAGGATCAATACAACATTACAACCACATTTTTCATCATCATGTCACTCATTGGGAATTGAACGTAGGTGGGGAAGATAACAACCATTCTGCACAAAAGATAACCCCAATTGACAATGTCTTTACTCTTTATTTTTTAATATTTCAACTTTATTCTTCAAAACTTACATTTTTATATTCAAATTTTAAATTGCTATAAATATAGTGAGACGAAAATTGAAAATATCAAATTTGTAAGAGGTATCAAATCACATGGTGAGAATAAAAAAAATGAGACTAATTGATATTCAATTAATTTAAGAGGCCAAACAGAGACAAGTCTAAATGTTTTATGTTTTTTTCTTTTTAAAGTTATATTAAAATAATCTGGCAACATATTTCTTGATAAATCTCAATTCCAAGTTATTTAATTCATATATTCTACACATAAATTGATTTGCATCCTCAAAAACCCTTAGGAAACTTTAATTATGCAATCTCAACAACTAATATTTGTAATTACAAGTTTATTTTACGAATTTTTGGGTGAAATTGTTTGGAAAAACATACCCAACAAAAAATTAAAATGTAGAACATCTAAAATATGTGACCAATAAGGTCTTATTCTCTCACATCCCTCCCTCCTTAGTTCACTTCATTGTTTAAGCATTTGATCTTGAGACCATGTCTTAACATTAATTTTGATGTTGTTCACCTCATTATTTAGATCATTGTTCATGATATCTTCTCTTCTCACATCCCTCTAGTTTGCACTCACCTAGTTCTTTAAATGATATGCCATAATGAATAATAAATATTATATATTCATATATTGCAATAATTTTAATAATTTCAATGGTTTATGATAAACAATCAAACTCCTACAAAAATTTGAGATTTCTTTAAAGATAAATAACTTCTAGAGCATAATTTCTAACTTTTGTGTCAGGAACTAACTTGCCCTGCAACAATTGTTTTAAATGAATGGTTAATTTTGCATTCAATGTTTACATATAATTAAAATTTAACTATAATCAAAATTTAACCTCCTTTTCGGTGTTCCCTTCCCCTGCTTCGGAGTATGCTAGTTTATGATGAAGTTGTATTTAGTGCAACCTTTTTTATTTTACATGCTGAAATATGGCGGAAATATTTGAGGTGAACTCCTGATTTGTGTTATTTAACTTGGTTTTTTGACATATATATGTATTCAACACCCTGAAAAACCCCTAGGGCACTTCCATTATGCAGGAAATACCCATTAAGTTTGTGATCTCAATAGATTCCTGCCGGATTTTAGAGAAATTAGACTGGAAGAACCCATCCACGAAGCTTCCAAAGGTGTTACTAAAGACATGTTAGTTTAGGATTATGTGCCATAAACACTAAATACAACTTGGTTTAGGATTATGTGCCATGAACACCGTATACATAGATATTTTAAGATCAAACCATGATTTTCTTAATAATTGTAAATTATATGGGTGTAGATTAGGAGTGAAGTGTTTTGTTAGTAGTTGCAAGGGGAATTAATCAAAACGTGAAAGGTCTTGACATAGGAGTAAAAATATGTTTACTGCGCACTCGAGATGAATTTTCAAGTGTGTTACATTGTCAATGTAACTCAATAAGAGTGGTGCAATGCAGAGGCGAGTTTTGACCTCCATTATTGGCAGAAAAGAGACCTGGCTTTGACAAATAGCTTCCAGACATTTAATCGCATCTCCTATGTTCCCACTCTCCTACTGTTTCTTCGCCAGATCCCATAAACCTTCAATTATTGCCTCCATGATTCATATGACCCTTGTTTTCATTGTCTTTTAGCTAGTTGCAACCGGAATTCATCCTACAACGTGATAATTGGAGAAGAGAATTTTATGTCTCGTCGCATTTAAGCACTGAGCTTAAAACCCAGCCAAAATACAAAAAGGAATGAAACATGTACAATGTGCAGGGTTAGGAGTGTGAAAAAACATGTTGTGACTGAGTGGCACTGGGGTTTACAGTGAAACGAATTGCTCGAGGTTTTCTTTCAAAGGTATTTTGAAAACCCATATAAGTGTAGTCGATGACTCGAACCTTGAACCAACAAACGACGAAATTTTGCAGTTTGATTTGATTTCAAAGTTTGAAAAATTGAAGAGAGACTTCATGAGAAGAGGAACAAAGATTTGGGAATATTTTTGGCAGACTTTAGAGCACATGGAGAAGTGGATAAGGTGCACACTGGTAGATTCTAGAGGGAGGCTTGTGATGGTGATGACTAGAGAAAACACCAGAAAGACCAAGGGGGCCAAATGGCAGAAAAACTCAACGAGAAAGGGTACCAACCTAGGGAAAAAGTATAAAAGGCAGGAGGTGAGGATGAGGAGAAGACGATGGGAAAGAAAGGACAAATAGGGAGAGCATGATAAAGGATGAAAAACGAGAGTGGGAAATGCAGGAATACAAAAGAGGGAAACATTCTATTAGTGGAGGGCGATATTGCAACATCGGCCACACAGGAATGGTAATCTAGCCTTGCTAAGACAACGACAGAAGGGAGCCTATAGCATGACAGGTTAGTATAAAAATCCTTATGAAATCTTATGGTCTTAAACCCTTGTTATCTTTTTCTTTGAAAAGACATTGGCAATAAGTTTATTGTGGTCTATCGAGTTTTCTTACTATATGTTGTTTGTGTTTCTCATTAGCTCATTGGTTATAATTGACTATTTAGGGTCTTATGCATCTACAAATCACAATCCCTCCAAATTATCACTCGATATTGAAAACTATTTGAAAAAATTACTAAAAGAATTGGCTTGCATATACATAGCACTATTCATGTTGCTAAAGCACATTTTTCCTTTAACCATCACTCTTACAAAGTTTAGAAAGGTCCCCACTCAATGAGACACATGTTAAGTTGGCCATATTAGGTAGTTCTCTTATGTTCTGTCATATTCTTTGGTTATACCAACATTTTCACATTTGGATTTAGTTCAGAAAATGTACACCAACAACACCCATGGATAATGACAATATGTATCCCCATGACAAGCTCCTCTGAATATCCATAGAAAAATTATATGCATGGTTCATGAACTTGAACCCTAATTGGTTTTGCTTAATTTACAAACTGAGGGTAAGAGTTAGATGTATGTTAGTTTGAGACCTTTACATATAGTTTTAATTCAACATGAGCCACAGAATAAAGGGGATACATTGGCTCAAAGTTTAGGATTTTGAATTGGCATTTATTTGTGTAATGATTTTCAGGAAAATCCGTGTTGCAGAGAGGGTGATATTAGTTAATTAGCTTAATCAATGAGACGTTTTATTTTGATATTTGTTTTAATATAATTATATTTGATCTTCTCTTTGACTTTGTGATAGGTGAACATTATTTTGGGCACCTAGCTTCTGACCAAATTCATGGAATGGGAAGTATTGTCCTCTAGAAACCTTCCCGAATAAACTTTGTAGGTTCTATGGCCGAAATTAACCATGGTGGTCACAGTAGAGGGAAATGTTTTTTGATAAGAGGTTGGCTAATCCCATATCATTCCAACTTGGTACATAAGGTGGGGATAGGTCTTTGGAAACCTTGAGCATAGTTAGGGTGGAGACAACACCTTTGAAATCACTTTTATCTAAATGGTGGAGATGTTGATCTCTGGAGTCCATCTTTCATCAAAGGGTTGAGACGTTTCTCCCTCAAATCCCTTACTTATGATTGGGTGGAGATACATATCTCTGGAGTTCCACGTGGGTTACAGGGTGGAGGAAGCATGCCTTTAGAACTCCTACACTAGCCTATAACTAAATACCTTATGCTAGGATGGTGGAGGTCAGATTAGACCTCTGGAATCCTTGGAGGTCTGGGTAATGGGACATATTACACAAGCTAGGGGGTGACAGTTGTAGGGTTCACAGCATGTTAATGGCTGGGAGGAGAATTATTGAGTTTGTCCCAATACCCATATTTGAGTTACATAGTTCTTAGTGCTTTATTAACTGTGATGCCCAAACTATGCCTAGATTGATCACAACGTACCTATATTTGCATGATTGGAATATCACAGTATTGTGTGTGGAAATTCTATTGGTCCTACTTTTGAGAAGTAGATTTGTTGTACCCAATGTCTTCCTAGGAAAGATCATGAGAGATACTGTGAATATAAATAAAATTTTATACAAATCCCAATTGTTCCTCTTCACTAAATGATATGTACTCAAACTCCTTTCTTAGGGGATGGGAACTGGCTAATTGTGTGAGAAATTGTATAGAAAATCATTGTAGCACCCAGGCAAGTACAACATGAATTTGCCACCAACCTATTGGATCTCTGCCACAATGCTCATCACACAAAGCCTCAATTGTGCTAGATTGGCATTATCCATGTGAAAAGAAAATAAGGGAACATTGAGTTTAGACAATGGGTGCTTCTTCTTAATCTAAAGTATAAATCTTCTTCATTGTTGTCATGAAACTCTTCATGGCCTCTCTGTCACTTGGAGGAATTTTTATTGTTTTCTCAATATCATACCATTTTGGAGCCAGGGGTCATAATATCAATTACATATTTCTTTCATTGTAACCCCATGGAATATGCTTTTAACATCTTGTCATGGGCTACTTCTAGTGGTTACAATATACATGCAAGTATGCATGTTACTACAAGGTTTTATCCTTCTAACTTCTATTAGGGAATCACAACTTATAACCACATATGCCTAAAAGTACATGTTAAACAACCTATTAAAGTGTGTGCCTATGATAATATTCAATGTGCTAGTGTACGTACAACAGATTTGGTGCTCTCTATTACATCATCGATAGATCTAATATGTAAATGATGGCAGCCATGATTAAATGACCAGATTGTGCAACCCTAAATTTTCCTTTTATCTGTGACTGTGCATGGGTGCAAAAGTTTTCGGTAGGGTAAGGACAATATCAACTTATCCATTTCCTTAATCTCCAGTCAAAATAGATAACATGCTGAGGATACTACAATTTTATTGTTAGATAATTTTTTGTCTTGGAGTTTGACCTTTAGTTATGGTGTAGACCCCAAGGTAATATGAACTCTTGGCTTGGAGTGAACCACATCATCCTCTTGAATATCCATATATATATGATTTAGATCTAATTTTGTATACCCTAGTCTTCCATTTTCATTTCTATAAATAAATGTGAGGGTATGCATCAACAATAGAGATTTGACGTTCAATAGTTGAGTCGTTTTTTTGTAGTAGATTTTCATGTGCAGAATTAATGACCATTAGTGACAAGTTTTGGTATGCAGCTGTTGAGTTCTGTTATTTGTTTTCTACAATATGTGTTTATAAATTCATTACAGATAGTTGTTTTGATAAGTTGTTTGGTTTCAGGTCATTACTACTTTTAGTCTCTAGTAGATCTTCACCAATGGCCACATTTTCTAATTATTTAAGCTTTATTTCCTTTGAGAAGGTCATTAACACATGATTTAAAATTACTTGTTGTATGACCTATCTTTCCATAGTAATAATACTCAAACTCACTCTTACCTTTCATTTTCTTTTCCCTCCTCTTCTTTGAGTATAGTGCAGTTTCTAGTTGAGAATCTCCTACAATTGCCCTCTTTTATTCTACTAAGAGAGTTGAAATCATGTCTTCTAGAGTTTGAGAAGACATTTCTCTAAGAGTAAAAATTAAATTGTTTTATTTATAAGGAAAAATATTTTCTAATTATTTAATCTTTCTTTTGAGAAGGTCACTCGCATGGGCTTTGCAATTAATTGTTGTATGACATGTTTTTCCATAGTAGTAACAGTCAATCTCACTCTTATGTGTCATTTTATTTTCCATCCTTTACTGAGTATAATATCATTTCTAGTTGAAAATATCACTTTGAATCTCCTACAATTGCCCTATTTTCTTCTGCTAAGAAAGTTGAAATCATGCCTCCTATCTTCTTCTGCTAAGAGAGTTGAAATCATGTCTTCTAAAATTTTTAAAGGTATATAACTAGGATTAAAATGATGTTGCTATATTTAGAAGGTGAAAGCTTTAAAAAAATGGTTTTGGCATACTCTTCATCTATTATTGCATTGAATTCTCTTCACTGTCTAGCAAGAGACCTCAAAGTGGTTGCGATAAGACATAATGATTGCATCAAACATCTTGAATTTAAATAATTGAAGCCTTAAAGAAAACTTTTATTTGCTTCTTTTTCTCCACAGTTTATTCAGATTATCCCAAGTTTCCTTGGATGATTTTTCTAGTTCTAGATGATGCACCTTAGAGTATAAGAGAGCAAGAACAATAATAATTTTAGCTTTACCATCACTGCTCTTCCATTCTAGTAATTTATATGGATCTCTAAGTAATTATTCAACCCCATTTACTAATCTCCACATTCCCATATACTATTCTCCATTGATTTATTCAATAGTGGCCTTGAATTTTACTTTTAGGTGTGGAAATTGAGACGAGAGTATTTTTCTAATGGAATTTCTAGTGAAAAAAATCTATATGAAAACCCCTAGCAAACGTTTGTTGATGTGATGAAAATATTGATAAGAGATTCACCTCTCTTATATAGATTTGGAGAGATATTATAGCTTATTTATAAGACACGACACTTGTTGAAAACCCTAAAATAAAAAACTAACCTAAATTCTTACCTTTTAGTCGAAGCAGCTAACTTTATAAGCCTTATATTCTAGCAGGTGGGTCTCCCTTAATGCCATCATTATATTACCAACCAATCCAAGAATTAAACTATATTTTTAATAGAATCCTTAGGAATATGTTTTATAGATGTTTTATTTAAATTTTTGATAGGGCTTGAAATGGTAGCCAATAGAAGAAAATAGAGGAAAGTACCTCAGAGTGTAGCTAGCACAATATTTGTAGTAGAGTTATCCAAGAGTGGATCACTATAGGCAGTCGAGCTATAGAAAAGACCAATAAATTTTTATCTATGGATGCCACCAAGAGTGGTTACTAGATGTATCAGTAATTTGTAAGAAAATGGTGGATGAGTTCAAACTTGAGAGCAAGTTGTTGATGGAAAAAAGGTAAGTTTTTGAAGGTAGCAAAGTAAGTTTGTTTGGAAAATAGGATGTGGTCAAGTTACTGGTTTTTGAGGTCCAGGTTTATGGGAATCCATGGTATTGACACATGGTATTCATATGGAATATAACATATTTAAAAGGAGAAATTGATCCAGCATAGATCCATCTTAACTCTGAATCTACCAAGGGCTGATAGGGATAAAATCTCTTTTCAGTCTAAAGGAAGATTTCATCTCAAGACATTTGATCACTCTTGGCACTTCGTAGATCTAAAGTTAAGATGGATCTAGGTTGGTTTGTCCAACATAGAGTTCCAAGTTGTTCAATTTTGATTGCTCAAGTGTTGTACATGAATTTCCAAGGCATGTGAGAGGTAGGTTCTACAGGAACAAACACATAGAGCAAAAGGCAAGGTCAACAACATGGATCAAATCTGTTGAACACTATACATACTAAGGTCACACGAGGGAATTCAACCTGGGTGGGGAGGACCTTAAGAAACCCCATGAAAATAAGTCCAAGAACTTGATTTTCCTACATCGGAATTATTATGGTGGGTGAAGGATGTGTTTCTACACTATGCCCCTCATTTGGATAGGGAAGATCTCATGAGGGAATATGATTTTGTTCGGAGGATATTTCATGGAAGTGAGGACTCCACGGGCAAAAAACTATTTTGGAAGTCTAAAGAATTATTGGAAAGTCTAAAGATTGGAGCTATTGATGAGGCTACAATTTGCAAAGTGTGATGTAACATTCCTTTGAAGGTATGGCCTCTCCAACACATGGAATTGTTTTTTGTTATATGTATTCTTTTGATGCACAATATTCAATTGGTAAGGCTACCATGCTAACTAATGGTGGTAGAGCTTATTACACATAAAGAAAAGATATTTTGTTTGAATATAGGGCCAACTATATTTGAAGGTTAATTGTGGGTAAATAGGGTTACAACAGACATAAGAGAGTCCACTAGAGAAGAGTAGTGCACATTTCTAGGGTTTCAAATGATGCAAGAGAGAAATGGGTGTAGGATTGGAGGAAGCATCATAAGCCAATGTTTCCTTAACATGTATTGAATAGAACTGACAATCTTCTAGGTGAAAATTGGTTAGGCTTCCTTACAATGAAAGAAATATATTCCATAAAACTTATTGTGTACCTGCTATATTTATATTGACCACCAGGAGCATGCGACACTTGCGAAAGCGGATTTACCTGTGATATTAGAATCTCTTCGACTTGGGTCAAAACTCTTCAAAACTCTAGTTTTTCACATGGATATATGTTCTTTAATCTGGAAAAGTGATGGGCACCCTTATCACCCTTAAATCTTTCACAAATAGGATCCTCATGCCATCTTACAACTTGTATACAAGGATAACATTCATTTCACACTTGGCACATATGAAATGTAAACAAACTATCAGTCTTGGACTGAAATTTTTTATGGACCTTAACTATGTCACTACTAAAATGGGAGGGAGAAATTTCATTTTCTCTCATAAGCACTGCTCTATGCTAGTGATGATTTGGAAATACATGGAAAATTACAGCATTACTTGCATCATTACTTTCCATAAATGAATGTGAATCCATTCTTTGACACTGGATAGAGTGGACAAAACCCTACTTCCAAGGAAAAAACTAACTTTTATGAGAATGAAGAGATATGTACATAACAGGTTAAATTCCATAATCAAATAACACAACCAACACATAGACGATGCACATTATCTTCATTATGTCTTTTCTCAGGTGTGAATGGAGGAACTAATATTCCTTGACGACAATGCATATATGTTCCTTGACCATTATTCATCTGACCAACATGCTGAAAGGAAATAACATGAAACATAATATGTGCAAGAAAATATAAATTTAAAATTCACAAGTGCAAAACCGTCGAAAGCATAAATGCATAAACCACCTGTGGTGCACCAACAAGATAAGTGTCCCCACAATCTCTAGCATGAAGTAAATTCTCTCTAAAGGTGGATGCACAAATGTTGCTTCCAACATTCCCAACAGAATGGCCCAAATTGTCAACCATCCTAGGAAGCATATTACTATCAACAAGAAAATAAGTTGCAGCAATACGATCATTTGAATCAGAGTGCACATATTCCATCACAACATCTCTTCAACCATATCTATCACACTCACAGTCCTCAATTCTATGAAGCTTCCTTAGGCAAAGACATAATCGCAAAGAAAATGAGCCAAGAAAATGCATTGAACAACAAAAAAAAAATAGAAAGAATTAATAAAAAAGAAAAAAAACATCAAAAACAACATTTTCTTTGGGAAAAACACAGATTGACCCAAACTCATGATTATCAGCACCTTCTATTTCAACATTTTCCAAATTCTGGCAATTTTTTGGTTAAACTTGCCCTTTATGAATGAATCAAGTTCTCACATGGGCTATAGTTATTTCCCCACAAACAATCGTTTCTATAGTGTTCTAAAAAAGTAAAATGGAAACAACACAATAATAAAAAGTTCACTTCAACAAAAAAAGACAATAGAGGAGTAAAAAGTTTTGAAGTGCCTTCATTGTTGCAACAAACACATAACACATAGATACTGGAGCACCAACTATATTGACTACATAGTTGTTACTATGAATGCCCTGACCCTCATCAACAACAAAGTATCTTATAGTTTTAACCATCTCAAGAAGTCTATCACCACCACCCATAAAACTAGATGTTGCGATTTGTTCATTTCCATCATTTTGAACAGCTAGAAAATTTGCAACCGCTTCAGTGTTTTCAGAAAAAACATCATCCTCGTCCATATGAATAGTCTCTTTCCAAATATAAAGTCACCAAATAAAATCAATGTTAGTAAAGATCCAATAACAAAAAAAGATCTTTGACATCGAAAAAATATAGGAAAACAATCATTTAAACAAAATTTTCCTCATATTTAAGCACTCCCATTTTCATACTTACAATTTCATCATCCCCTTCTTGTTGATTTATTAAAGCTTATTTTTTTCATTAGTATGTGCCTCTTCTCCGTGCTCTAATGACATCCTTATTTTTTTGATACCATTTCCATTGGTATTTGTTTGTTCTCTAGCATCTACCAGGAGAACGAGTTTTTTTCGCACCACTCTAGCTTCTTCGGTCACTCAACATTTCTATGAGAAACATAAAATTGATTCGAATCATTCCCTATTTCCCTTGGATGCTACCACATACTCTTTCATCTTTAGAAATATTTAAAACATTGACTTCCAAAACTGTAAACATGAATAAACATCAAAACTAACAATAAAGGCCTAACAACGCTATATGAGTAGTCTAGCTCTACTCGAATCTCAATGTGCAAGACAAGGAAACACATCCCTCATAGATGGAATTCTTATCCTTCCCAAAAAGTCTTTATCTTATACTCCATTGTAATGTGATGAGGACAATGTCATATGTTACCTCTATCAATTTTTTTCATTTTATTGGTGTTTTTTCAATTGTAACCTTAGTAGATCTTCAACCACCTGGGCATTTATTGATTTCAGATATCTATGTTGCCTTCTTCACCTTAGCCTCTAGTATTTAGGTTTTCATTTGCATGCCCACTGTCATCTTTCTAAATCCATCTAGCTAGACGCCCCCTTCCCCCTCCCAAATTTACCTCTCTTATCATCTCATTTTAGGCCACACTTTCTCTCCCCCTCTAGGCTTCAAAGGGGTCTCTTTTGTTTCCCTTATATAGTCAGTTTTATTATTTAACAACCCCTAGTACTCTTGCCTTTGTTGGGTTAGGCTGGTTATTCCAGGTGCTAATTGTTTCTCTATCTATTTCCACCTCCCATATGTTCTTATGACATAGAGCCTGTTTGGCAGTTATCGAGCTCCTACTCTCCATACATTGAAGTTTTTATCTCTAGCCACTCGGACCTTGTTACCATACCACACCAATAAGATTGAGTGCATAGAGGTTTTTCATACTACCTAGAGAGTGACCATAGGGGTAGTATGAGGATGCACCATCATTTGGAAGAAGATGCCACAAAATATTTACACCTCACCCTGGGTCCAAAACAAGAAGAAATTACCCATGCGCAGGGGGATGGATTTGCCAAAAGACCTCATCTCTCATAGATAGAGGTCCTGGAAGAGCTCGTAGATTAGGTCCCTAATACAGGCCACACATAGGGTAGGTTCAACCAATACATTGAAATTGTAGACCTCTACTATCATATGAAATTCCTATCAATTAGAGCCATGTTGGATTGGTATGAACATCAAATGGACATTCTTCACACTCTTGAGCACATCCACCAGCAAATGAAAGGTTTGAATGAAAGGATGGAGCATATAGAGAAGCATATGGGAATCCAATCACCATCTGGGGGTACAACCATGGAATAAAAATACCCCATCCAAGTTGTTACAATTGATTTAGACCCATCTACTTAACAACATATCATGACTTCGTCAATTTTTTATTTTTTCTTCTGATATTTCTTTTTATCTAGTTAGACCCAATTCTCTTTGTTGTAAAATTTTGGAACACTATATTATTTAATTATCCTTTACCTCTCATTAGAGAGTTTATTTTTGGTGATAGTTAGGTCTCCGTTGTGAGATACTATCCTTAGGAATCTTTCACTTCTATGTAATTTCGAGTTGTACTAGAAATACAATTCACCTTACCAAAAATAAATGTTAGAATCATAAATGGGTATGGAAGATCTATGAATACATGGATCATTTATGTTTCCAAATTACTTATTATTATTTAATTTTATTTTTGTATAAAAAATTATTGATATACAATTTAGTTTTTAACTTTTGAGATTATAGTGATATTGGATAAAAAATACAAGTTGTTGGCATGTAATATTAGAATTAAGTTCAAAATTAATTCTTTGAAACATAATGTGTAATGCTCTAGATGACAATTAGTGACTAGAAAAATTATACTAGTGCAAGTGAAATAAAAAGGGGGAGTGATTAATGTGATTGTGATAAATATAACAAACTTGAATTTAAATAATAAAATAATAGTGTATCTTTAAATCTGTAATCTATCTTTTCTAAGAACTTATAATTATGGCTGTGGAAAAATACATGCATATACCTTAGAGAGCTTATTATGTTTATAGTAAGGAAAGTAGATATTATTGTAAGTTGGTCTTATGACCTAATTCAATGGAGAAAGTGGTGGGTATTTACTACATGACATTTGATATTGAAAATGATTTCCCTTTCATTTGTTATATTCTTTTATAGCTTTCACATTTTTGTTCCCCTTTATCACAAAAAGATAGATAAAAATTAAAGAAAAAGAAAAAATATCCATGAACATGCACATGCCTTATTCTGTTGGTTAATCAAGAACATTTTTATAAATATCGTCCTGATACAATATGTTTTATATATTGTCTAGATCACATTCATGCTCCTAGATCAGTTTCTCTATCACTTCCTCCGCCCTCGTTTTCCACAATTTCAACTTTTCCATTCATGTTTTTGTCCTTCCCTTCTCTTCTATAGCTCCAATCACCACTTTGTATTTCTAAAAAATATCCCTTATCTTGTCCTTCCACCACTTTACAAATATTACACCTCACTTCTAATATTACTTTACTCTTCCTGCACCTTATGCCTCCTTCATAGTACCTTTTGAATTTAACTATTGATTCTTTTGGATTTATCATAGATTACCACTAAGAACAAGTTCTTATGCTACCATGATTGGCAAGTTAAAAAGAATATAATATTCTTTCACTAAAAAAATCTTCACCCAAGATACAAGTGCTTTTACCATCCTTCCAAAATATCCCTTCTTTAACTCCTCTACTTGTGAAAAATATTGGCTAAATTTAGTTGCAAATTTAATAATATATCCTTATATTATGATTTCCATATGAAATTCAACAATTCTTAGAACTTCAAGATTCATTATATACATTGCAATTATGTTCTAAATATTCCAATAAATCCCTCTCCTTACTTTCTAGGCTAACCAACGATGCGTCCCTAATATAGTCATCCAGTCGTAAAACACCAATAGAAATTATAGTTAGTTGACATCATAGTTGTCATGGTTATCATGCAATAATGGACATTCACAACCTTGGCATATTGACTCAAAAAGAGGTTTATTTGTCTAAAATATTGATGCTCCACATAACACTAGGATCAAACAAAAAGATATTGTAGAAATCATATAAGCTTCATGATAATGTCCCATAATCAAACAATTTTTGTGATCAATTTGAGACCTAGTTCCAAATCGATGTCCAACAAGAGATTATTTGTAATCTAGCTGCCTACATTTTGAATCCCCTTAATGGGGAAGGTCTCACCCACATTATGCCCAACCATAAATGGTTTTCTAGGGATTTAGTTAATATTACTAACATGATCAACCTCCATCCTATAACTCATCCTTAGAAAAAATTAGTATAATAGGTGTTTGATTGTCATACCAAAATCACCACATAAAGAGTTAATTTATAGGCACTATCTCTAATACTATCATCTAAACAAACAAGTGCTACAACTTATCCAATAAGAAAACAATCATTATATGGAATATATAATAAAAAAAAGTAAATGATATCATAACCATAAGTTATAATTTTAATTTTTATTTAACCATTATCCAATCAACAATTATTCAATATTCTAATATAATAAAACATTTCTACACAAACAATTGAAGGTGAAAAAGTTAATTCATAACCATGTATTTTTTGGAGTAATTCACTACTACATGAAGGGCACTTTTAAGACATTTTTTTAAGACAAAAGAAATCTTGTGTCTTAAAAAATTACTTTTTATTTTAGTTATTTTATATTAAACTTTTAATATCAATTGAATTGTCTTAGATATAAATTTTAAGACAAACACAGTTTGAGACAAAAATAGTTTAAGACAAAACTTTATATCTAAGACAAAAATAGTTTAAGAGAAAAATATTTTAAGACAAAACTTTATTTAAGACAAAAATAGTTTAAGACAAAAATATTTGAAGACAAAAATACTTAGAGACAAAAATATTTTAAGACAAAACTTTATATATAAGACCAAAACAATTTGAGACAAAAATATTTTAAGACAATACTTTATATTTAAGACAAAAACAATTTGAGACAATTTTTTTTTAAGACAATACTTTATATTTAAGACAATGGTCACTTAAGATGAAACTCATTTAAGACAATTAACAATTAAGACAAAAAATTCAGAAAAAAACATATCAATTTAAGAAAATATTATCTAACAATTTAAGACAATGGTCACTTAAGATGAAACTCATTTAAGACAATTAACAATTAAGACAAACAATTCAGAAAAAAATATCAATTTAAGAAAATATTATCTAACAACTACAAAATTGACTCACATTGCACCCTAAGTCCTCCAGCTTGCAGGATACTAGTGTCTCATACCTACACCAAGGTTGTTATTTCACTTTGCATTCACGTTATCTTATATAAAGGTAATGATTTGTTGTGATCTTTGTTTTGTGGCGGTAGCTGACTCTGAACAAAGCGACAACTTTTCACGGTAATATTTCTTACACATCAATTCCTCTTTTGTCTCTTCAATCTCCACTGATGTGATTAGAGACAACTTGTCTTTTGTTGCATTTAGGACTACTAAACGGAGGGGGATTTTAAGACAAAATAAATCTTTTTTCTTAAAATTTTCAATATGAGGCACTAGTAAAAATGGTAAAGGTAAAGGATTAGGGGTCCGTCTTTACGTTATTTATAGGTTCTTCATGAAGTATAGCGATGGAGGCTGACAAAAACTGATGGAATTTAGGACGATGGAGGCCAACAATAAAGGTGTGCTTCATGAGAGGAGTGATGGAGGCACTTTCGATGAACGTGGATAGGCAATAAGATAGTTGTATTACTTTTCGGGATCTCCATCAATTGTGTTTTAATATGTGTTTTTTGATTGTTTTATTTATTTTGAATGCTCCTTCTATCCATTGGTTGTTTTTATCAGCACATTGTTGTGTTGTAACTCGTGACTATCATTGGTAACATGGATTAGATTCACCTGAAGGATTGTCGAAAAATGTAGCAAGAAATTCTAAATTTGATTTTGTCTTGATTAAATTGAGAAAAAATGAATTTCCATATCAACAAAAACCTTGCATGCAATTAAATTGTAAGACATGGATTGTGTCACACAATTTACTCAGTAGATTCAAGTTGGAGGAGTTAGATTTCTGTTAAGGATGTGTGATTTCTAATTTGTAGCAATAAAAGTTAGTTATCTAAATTTGTTTTTAGTTAAATTAGTTCTAACTATTGGGAGAACTAGTGGAAGGTCAATTTTGCGATGGGACTTTAGTCGAACTCAGTGATCATCTAGTTAACTAATCAGTTAGTCGAAAATAGCAAGTGAACACAAAGAATTTCAGTTCCTGAGTTGTGGTGGAGATTCCAAGTTAGTGTAACATCAATTATATAATAGTCTTGGGTGTACAAGTGTTTCATGTAGTCAGATGATCAACCTTAGGAATTGCACAATCCATTTTGGAGAATTTAATAAATAATGGGGGTCTAATTTATCAAGGAATTGCACAAGGAAATAGGGGCTCAAGAAGAGGCATAAATTGACTAAGTTTGAGTCAGAGCTTCTTAGTGAGTAGAGAGATAGGTTATTCAATTGCATGTTGTGCTTAGTTGAGCATAGAAATTGTAATACATCTATATTCATAAGATTAATGCAAGAAGGCAGTGGGGTTTTTAATAGATTTCCTTCCCCAAGAAAAATATTGTGTGCATGTGTTTTATTTCTTGTTGCATGTCTAAACATTTTGTTCTAAATTGTGAATTAACTTCCACAGAGTAGTAAAGTAGGTTTGTGTCTTGTGATTTTGAAAATAATTCATGAGAAGTTGCAAATATACACCATAATTTCTACATGGTATCATTGCAGGATTCACGTTAGAGCAAGAATTTCAAAGTTTTTCTCAAGAGGTTTAAATCTGCAGTTCATTTTAGTAGGATCTCTTAAGAGTTGAGAATATAACTTTCAATGGGCCGAGGCTAGGGTATGCCTTGGAACGCAACACTAATTTGATTGCATGGAAGGATTTCATGGAGGAGGTACTCGATGATACTGGATTGCTAGAATACATCAAGAGAGATGTTCCAAAACCAGTTGAATTTGATGCCCAAAAACTTTCTCAGTGGAAGAAAGATGTAGCCAAGGTGTGGAGAATGATATTAGAGGGAGTACAGGACCACATTCTCACCAATATCCATGGGAAATAGAATCCTTATGCAATGTGGTAGGCACGGATAGATCTGTTCCAAAATAGTAGTGACCACAGCTAAACTTTTAAATATTAAGATGTAGAAGAATGACTTTATCTCGCAATATCCGAGGATGTTCACACAAGTTCATGATGAGCTTGTAGGAGTTGGTGTCACTGTTTCATAGGACGACTTAGTAAGCATATCCCTTCTAGGCCTTCCCAAGAGTTGGCATAGCTATCAAGATTAAATGAATGGGAGGGAGAAAGTACCAAATCAGGAGTGCTTATGGTTTGATTTAGTACAGGAGGAAATAAGGGGGGATACCAGAGATGGAACCTCATCCAAGGGAAAGGATGAAGAAAACTTTGGATTGGTTGGAAAGGGAAGGAAAGGAAAAGGGTAGAAATCTCAAACCAAACCAGAATCTAGCCATGGGCAAAAAAAGAAAGATTTGTCAAAAATTAAATGCTTCCATTGTCATGAATATGGGAACTATGCCACGAAGTGTCCACAGAAAAATGTAAGCAAGAACACCATAGGAGGAGGAACAGGTGAAACCTTGGCTTCATAGTTCGAGCTTGAATTTATCCTTGTCACATGCATGTCCAACACAATGATGGAGAGCGTGTGGTACTTGGACTCAGATGCATCGTTCCACATGACAGGGTGTAGAGAATTTTTCAGTCACCTGGAGGAGAAAGATATCGAGATGGACATCAATATAGGGGATGAAAGAAGGTAAAACATGACCAATATTGGTACAATCACCTTTCATAGGGAGTAGGTCTCCACTCCTAGGCTCAAGGATGTCATGTTTGTTCTAGGCCTAAATAAAAATCTCATCTTTGTTGCATTTTTGGAAGATTGTGGTTATGATGTGAAGTTTAGCGAAGGAAAATCATTCCGGCGACACATAGCCATAGGACAGGTGAAGCAGATTGGGGTTTGTGTGAAGAAATTTTATAGGCTATATGTGGAAGATTGTGCTACATTAAGCACTAAGGCAGAGAAAGTGTAGGACTGCGATGTCGGTGAACTTTGGCACAAAATACTTGGTCATTTTCATCATGGAACCTTGAATATTATACAACAAATAATCATTGGCCTCCCTAAAGGAGCACTTGAGCAACAAGATGTATGCAAAGGATGTACATTGGTGAAGTACACAAAATCCACATTCCATGATCAGGACAAAAAAGCACATGCAGTTCTAGCAAGGATCAACTCTGATGTCTGTGGACCTTTCTCGATAGCCTCCACTACTAGACACAAATATTTTGTCATTTTTATTGATGACATCTCATGGAAGTGTTAGATATTCTTCATGCGAAAGAAAGATGAAACATTCTCCAAGTTTATAGAATTCAAGGCACTCGTTGAGAAAGAAACCAACAAGAAGGTGAAGGATCTCAGGAGTGATAATGGAGGTGAGTATGTGTTGAATGAATTTTAAAAAAATTGTGTGAATGAAGGCATTCAATGAGAATTGAGAGCACCCCACAACCCATAGTAGAATGGGGTTCTTGAGAGAAAGAACCATAACATTGTGGTAGCAATGAGGGTGATGTTGCATGGCCAAGGCCTACCTCTGCATTTGTGGGTTGAGGCATGCAATACAATAGTAGGTTTTCATAATCGAAGTCCTCATCGGATTCTTGGAATGATTACACCAAAGGAGGCTTTCTCGGGGAGAAGTTAGATTTGTCACACTTCAATATTCTTGGAGCCTCTGTTTACTGCCATGTATCCAAAGAATCAAGGAATAACCCTGATCCAACTACAGAATTGGGAGTATTTGTTGGTTACACAGAAATTCCCCACAACTACCATGTGCACTTGTCATCCCTCAGAATGATAGGTGTATGAAGAAATGTAAATTTTAATGAGGAGAAAGCAATGTAGTTCTCTCTTGAGAGGGAGTTTTAGATCCACCAGAAGAGTGTTAGGCCCGTATACTACTAGGGTAACCCCTTACTATTATTAGTGCAACCACCTTATTATATTGATGTACCCATGTAGTGTCCATATTGTTACTACTGTGCCCCATAAAAGCCCACTATTGTTATTATTGTGCCCTTACATTATTATTGTTACATCGGCTCTGATTATATTATGACCCCTCAGACTCCTATATATAGAAAGGAGGTCTTTTCATTTGTATCATTCAAGAAATGTTCATTTTCATAATTTAAAGGAGTTTTCCCCATCGAAGAGGCTGAATTCTAAGGCGTTCAACTATCTTTTCTATCTTTTTGTGAGCTGGTTTCATAACATTTGGTATTAGAGCTTTGGATTCTAGGGTTTCGCTGCTCTAAATAGGCCATCGTGGAATTTCGATATAATTTTTTTTTTGTGATGTTTCAGAAGCAAAAAAAAACCCATTTGAGATGAAATCACACTAAACCTCGGGTCCGAATTTCAGATCTTTTTGCACTATATTTGCGGAGTTATGATTTGAAGAAGTTGGTCTTTTGCGGATTCCTTATTTACATTCCAAATAGGTGACCTGGGGAAAATCATCATAACATTCTCTCTGAGCATCCGATTGAAATTTCATAAAAAGGTACAGAAAGAGGATAGACTTTAGTTTCCTGTATATATTTTGTAGAGCCAAATATCGAAACAGTAACATGTGGCACGTCGTAAAAGTTCACTCTACTGAACTAGTCTATAATCAGGTCACTATGGGAGATTTGGCATAACTCTTCCTTGGAGAATCCAATTTCGATTAGACTAGTGGCATTAGAAAGAGGATGCATAGGGCTACTACAGGTGGCAATTTCAGAACTGGAAGAGTTGAAATTACAGAGTTATAGTCATTTCAATATCGAGCTCCTAAAATCAAGAAAAGGCGATATGAGGAAGTTTGATGGCAAGGATTTGATAAATTGGATACTTTAGATGGAGCAATATTTTGATCTACATGGTGTACCACTGTTACAAAAGGTATGTATTGCATCTTCATATTTAGAACCGGATCAATTTTTATGGTATAAAGGGCTTTGTTCTTGTAAACAACTTGTTACGTGGTCAATTTTCACAGAGGAAATGATAGCACATTATGAGGATATAAAGAGAAACACCTTCTTTATAGCAACGCCACAACAATTGGAAGGAGTAAAGGGCTTTGCTACATAGTGGAAAGTAAAATCATGGCAACATGGAAGTCTACCTCTCACAACTATAAATATGTAAGTGTTTTTTCTCCTAGCCTTCCACAACCTACAAGGGTTACACCACAACAATTGGAAGAAAAAAGAGACAAAGGGCTTTGTTACAATTGTGATAGCAAATGCACTAAAGTTCATAAGTGTGCTGAAAAGAAATTATTTTCCATAGAGTATGAAAAGGAGGAAGAAAAGGATCAAGAAACATCAAAAGAAGAGGATATACACCAGGACCGGACCCCAGAGAAAGAAGAAATGAATCAGACCATACCTTGTAAAGGAATGGCAAGAATTACCACTCCTCAAACTCTCAAGATAGAAGGACATATCAAGAAGAAAAAGGTGCAAGAAGTGAAAGATCACATCGAGAAAGAAGAAATGAATCCAACCATATCTTGTAATCATTGGTCAGAATTACCACTCCTCAAACTATCAAGATAGAAGGACATATCAAGAAGAAAAATGTTCAAGAAGTGAAAGATCACATCAAGCATCAAGAAATGAATCGGACCATATCTTGTAAAGGATTGGAAGAAATTACCACTCCTCAAACTCTAAAGATAGAAAGACATATCAAGAAGAAAAAGGTTCAAGTAGTGTAAGATCACATCGAGCATTAACAACAAGTTCTCCAACTTTTAAAGGATAACGCCACTTTGGTGCAAAATCGAATGAAACAACAGGTAGATCAACATCGTAGTGAAAAATGATTTGATGTAGGTGATTGGGTGTTTTTACTGCTACATCTCAAGCAAGCTATTTATGAGAAGGAAATGTTGGCAATACTACATGCATTTAACAAATGGTGACCTTACTGAATGGGAAGACACTTCAAGGTAAAAATGGATCATGATAGTCTTAAATACTATTTAGAACAACTATTCTCTTTAGAAGAATAGAAAAATTGTGTCACAAATATGATGGTTTATGACTTTGACATCATCTATAGAAAATGGAAGCAAAATTTTGTTGCAGATGCACTCTCAAGAAATGATGAGGATGTGGAAGCATTGTTTTGTGCTATTTCTATTATCCAACCAGATTGGATAAACGGAGCAGGGGATGAATGGAAGAAGGACAAAGAAGTATGGCCATTTATTCAAAAGTTGCAAAAGATCCCAATTCAAACAATATTACCAGAAATTGAAGAGGAAGGAAAAATCATATTGGAACCTGGAGCAGTCACAGAAATAAGAACTTGATAGCTATGAAATAGATCAATTTTAGAGTATCTCATCAAGTGGAATAACTTACCTGCTAAAGATTCCACATGGGAGGACAAGAATTTTATACAGAAGCATTAAGAACTACTCAAGCGTTGAGGACAACACTTTTTGAAGGAGAGGGGTATTTTAGGCCCCTATACTACTAGGGTAACCCCTTATTTTTATTAGTACAACCCCTTTATTATATTGATGCACCCATGTAGTGCCCATATTGTTACTATTGTGCCCCATAGAAGCCCACTATTGTTATTATTGTGCCCTTACATTATTATTGTTATGTCAACTCTAATTATATTATGACCCCTTAGACTCCTATATATAGAAAGGAGGTCTTTTCATTTGTATCATCCAAGAATTGTTCATTTGCGTAATGTAAAGGAGGTTTCCCCCTCGAAGAGGTTGAATTCTAAGGCATTAAACTATCTTTTATATCTTTTTGTTAGCTGGTTTCATAAAAAAGAGGAGATTTTTGCTTCGAAGGAGGATCCTAAGGAATTTGTGAAACAACCAAAAATTGAGGAGCACAAAGTGGAGACAATCACACAAGTAGAACCATCTAAAGAAGGTAGTAAATGAAACAAGGAAGGTGACCAACTTGTGTACGATGCGAGGGAGAATGTGGGAGCTCCTTCAGATTTGCGTAGGAAAAGGAGGTCACCTGAGCGGTACACTAGCCACATGGTTGTTATGACTGAGCTTATAGAGATTGAGCCATCCTGTTTCGAGGAAGAAATAGAGAAGCCTATATGGTTTGATGCAATGGTGGAGGAATATGAATCCATTCCAAAGAATAGTGTTTTGGAAGTGTTCCCAAGACCAACATATAAATCAATCGTGGTTTCAAGATGGATCTTCAAGGTGAAGCAGGAAACAAATCGAAGAATAGAGAAATACAAGGCAATATTTGTGGTGAACGGGTACTCTCAAGTTGAGGGAATTGACTATTAGGATACCTTTGCTCTTGTAGCAAGGTACTCATCCATTAGATCAGTTCTCTCTCTAACTACACAAATGGGGTGGAAGGTCTACCAGATGGATGTAAAAACAACATTTCTCAATGGGATTATTGAGGAAGAGATGTATATCAAGCAACCAAAAAGTTTTGAGACATTTGATCTGGAGTCTCATGTGTGCATACTCAAATGATATTTGTATGGTCTCAAACAAGAACCTTTTGCTTGGTACACCAAGATCAATAGTTATCTCACCAGTTTGGGCTTCACCATAAGTGAAGCGGATGAAAACCTTTATCACATCTCGGTAGAAGGTAAATTACTTATTATTTCCTTATATGTTGATGATTTAATTTTAACTAGTGATGAACAGCTAATGAGATCATGTAAGGAGGACATTGTAGGGGAATTTGAAATGAAGGACATGGGTCACATGCACTATTTCCTCCAGTTACAAGTATGAAAAGGTGACGGTGAACTATTTGTCTCTTAATGAAAGTATGCAAATGAGATATTGCATGGAGAGTTGTAAACTCATGGAGATAACTCTAGTGAACAACTAGAGGAAGGAGGATTCCACTTCAAGTGAAGAAGTGGATGCTATCATTTATAGGCAACTAGTGGGTTCACTCATGTATCTTGTGAACACATGACTAGATATGTGCTATGCAGTCAACTAGCTAAGCCAAGCTATGGTTAGGCCAACCAAACTATTTTGGAAGGCATCTAAGCATGTTTTACAGTACCTTAGGGGCACTACTTAGTTTTGACTATGGTACAATTGAGCAAAGGGAGAGAAGTTGTGTGGCTTCAGAGATGAAAATTGGGCGCAAATTCCATTAGGCTGAAAGAGTACATCAGGTGGAATTTTCAGTGTTTGATCTACATTTGTTTCTGGTACAACATGAAGAAAATATATGTGGTGCTTAGCTTGATAGAAGAAGAATACATGGCTGCAAGTAAAGTAGCATGTGAGGCAATATCGATGAGAAATATACTTGTTGGACTGTTTGGTCAGATGATGTATCCAACTGTGATAATTAGAGTTGCATCAAGCTCTATGAGAATCTTGTATTTCGTGATCGATCCAAGCATATAGATATCTAATATCACCATTTACGAGACTGTATGCAAAGGAAAATGATGTTGCTGCACTACATTTTGACAAAAGATTTTTAAAGAGGGAAGTTTGAGTTCCACAGGTGCAGGATAAGGGTGGTTGATAATCCCTTTATTGTTGAGAGGGAGTCTTGAAAAATGGAACAAGAAATTCTCAATTTGATTTTTCCTCAATTAAATTGATAAAATTTGAATTTCGATGTCAACAGACAACTTGGATGTAGTTAATTTGTGTGGCATCACTTGTGTCATCCGGTTTACTCAGTAAATTTGAGTTGGAGGAGTTAGAGTTCAGTTAAGCATGTGTGATTGCTAATTTGTAGCAATCAAAGTCAATTATCTCGAGTTGTTTAAAGTTAAACTAGTTCCAATTGCTTAAGGAACCAATGGAATGTCCGTTGTGCAGCGGGACTTCAATCAAACTTAGTGATCATCGAATTAACTCACCGATCAACCAAAAATAGCCAGTGCATGAAAATAATTCGAGTTCCCCATCTGTGGTGGAGATTCCAAAGAAGTGTAACATTAGTTGTAGAATAGTCTTGAGTGTATATGTGTTGCATACAGTCAGATGATCAACCTTGGGAATTGCGTAATCCATTTTGTAGAAATTCCTAAATAATAAGGGCTTAATTTCTCAAGGAAATTTGGGCTCAAGCAATGGTAGAAATTGATTAAGTCTGGGTCAGAGCTTCTTAGCAAGTAGAGAGATAGGTTATTCACTTATAGGTTGTGCTAAGTTAAGCAAAGAAATTGTAATACATCTCTATTCATCAGATTAATGCAAGCATGCATTGGGGTTTTTGGCAGATTTCTTTCCTATGGATAAATATTGTGTGTGTGTGTGTTATTCCTCTTTGCATGTCTAAATTTTTTGTTCTAAATTGTGAATTAACTTCCTCAGAGTAGTAGAGTAGGCTTGTGTCTTGTGATTTTGATTAAAAATTCATGAGTAGTTGCAAATCTACACCATAATTTCTACAAGGATGGTCGAGGCAAATTACAGAATGTCCATTAGTAGACAATATATCTACTTCAAAATATCTATGAAAACTTTTATGAGAGGCAGGCACTGAGGGTAAAAGATTGGATTGTGGAAGCATTAGTCACAAAATTCACAACGGCATTAATTTTGGCTGCAAGTGTGGAGGTAGATGGATTAAATGTAATTTTGGCTGCAGAGGTGTATGTAGACAAGTCACGGTTACTCCTTTGATTTTTTGTCGATGATGTGTTACTATTTGGTAGATTACCTGTTCTGGAATGGAGACACATTTATGGTATTATTGACCTCTTTGGATCGGTCTATGGAATCCTTACAAATAATACTAAATGTCATAACATTTGTGCTTACCCAAATGGTGCACTCGTATTAGAGATTTCTCATATTTTTGGTGTTATATGCACTGCATTGGATGCAGGTTTTAAATATCTTGGATTTATGCTCCAACCTAATTTTTATGGAATAAAGGACTGGAGATGCCTTATAAAGAAAACCCAATGTAAACTATTATCATGGGCACATAGGTGGCTCTCCCTCAAAGGCAAGATGACTGTAGTTTGAGTAGTCCTTCAAAGCATCTTTCTATACTGGCTTCATCTTTTCGCTCTGCCTAAGAATATCATTAAAATGATATTTCCAACTTCATATTGACATGGGACAATTTGTGTCATAAAGGATAGAGTGAGCCTGGTTGTTTTTACTGTATATGGAGGCAATGAATGACTTGACTCATCTATTTCTTTGATTCTCCTTTCCAAAATCAAATTGGAAGCGTGTATTTAACATGCTATATTTACAGGCGAATTGGGACTTCTCTTTTGTGGCCGATTGTATTCAAGACTAGATTACTGAATATAAAAGATTTGGACCACTTCCTATATACATTGGGGTTTTGACCTAAAGGATGCATTACTATCATAAACTCCTTTGTTATGATACATCCACCTCCATCGTTGTCGAACAAGCTAAAAGGCTCCCCGAACTTAGAGATTTGTTCCTCTGTAAGCTTGCCCATCATTTTCACGTAATGCAAGCAAATAAACCACTAGATTAACCAGGACGTCCTATGAATAGGTTGCTCTAGGACAAGATTGATCTTACTTTGTCCCTCTTGATCTTATTCCTTATCAAAACAAAACAAGGGATAACTTTGATCGATATGTACCTTCTATGATCCCTTATCAAAATAAGTGAACAAATCTTTGTCTTCTATGGTTAGTAACAATCTTTCATTTTTATTAGAAATAATCCTTATAATTTCTAGGAGGATTAATTGTTGCAAAGAGTGATTTATATTGAACTTTCTATACTTGCAGGGCCTGGAAAAATTTATTGATCCTGCTATTTATTTACTTGGTGTGGTTTTTGGCATTTGAGTTTAGGTTTATCAAAGAGCAAAAAGGATGGTTTCACCATTTGAGTTTGGGCTTCTTGAGGAGCAGAAAGGAGGCTTAGTTTTTGTAGACTTGATTGTAGACTTTTTCCTTGCATTTGACATTATTATGACCTTCTTCATACCTTACCTTGACATAAGAACACAATTTCTAGTAGATAAACACTAGGGAATTGCTAAAAGGATAGTTGATTTTGTAGTTTTGAATGCCATGAAGAAAATTACGAGTGCCTATTTTCGTAGATAAAGTTTTAAACCTAAAATTAACAGAATTCCACTCATTATAAAACATTATCTCATCATCTTCTAAAACATTATAAAACATTCTAAGACCTAATCATGGCATGGTTTAATAGTGGCTTATACCATTGTCATTGAAACAATTGGTTCAAGTAGCATTGGAAGCACAACTTCACCTAATGACTAGAGGTAGATGAAAAGTAAATGACGTTTATTTGGGCAATACTACATGTCATTCTTTTTTATTCTTCATCCACTTCCATATATGAATTAACCATGATGAGACACCTCTTTTCCTTCCATATTTACAACATCGAAGCATCATCCTTCCAAGTTACTTTCATTTCTCCACAAGTGATGATGTTACGTCGAGCAACATATTAGATAATCCTATTGGGAATAAACTTAACACAGGAAATGGTCAAATATTTAATATCCATGATGATTCCTTTACTATTATTGTAAACAAAAACAGCAAGCATTGATTGAATTTTATTATTTTAAAGAAACACCAAACATTATTTGAATTCTATTATACTTAACAACATTAGTTTTTCAAGGAATGTGAGATTGTTTTTCCTCTTATCCAAGGAATGTCAATTTGTTTTTCCTGTTATAGATATCTTGTAGATGCTTTAAATGTAGATGACACAAAATGCTTTGACCAAAGATAATGTGTTGCTACCCATGTAAAACAATTGTCTATAGAAACAATAGAAAGAGCAAAGAGTCAAACCAAGGCAATCATTTTATGAATGATTTTTAATTTTTTGAATATTCCAAAAAACATTATTTTATTGTAATTTGATAGAGATATATGTAATTTGATAGAGATATATGTAATTGAAAAAAATATTGAGGATGAATGCAACATTACAACCACATTCTTCATCATCATGTCACTCATTAGGAATTGAACATAGGTGGGGAATATAACAACCATTCTGCGCAAAAGATAACCTTCAATTGACAATGTATTTACTCTTTATTTTTTAATATTTCAACTTTATTCTTCAAAACTTACATTTTTGTATTCAAATTTTAAATTTATATAAATATAGTGAGACAAAAATTGAAAATATCAAATTTGTAAGAGGTATCGAATCACATGGTGAGAATAAAAAAAAAGAGACTAATTGATATTCAATTAATTTAAGAGGCTAATGAGAGACAAGTCTAAATGTTTTATGTTTTTGACTTTTTCAAATTATATTAAAATAATTTGGCAACATATTTTTTGATAAATCACAATTCTAAATTATTTAATTCATATCTTCTATACATAAATTTATTTGCATCCTCAAAAACCCTTAGGACACTTTAATTATGCAATCTCAACAACTAATATTTGTAATTACAAGTTTATTTAATGAATTTTTGGGTGAAATTGTCTACAAAAACATACCCAACAAAAAATTAAAAAGTAGAACATCTAAAATATGTGACAAATAAGGTCTTATTCTCTCATAACCCTCCATCCTTAGTTCAATTCATTGTTTAAGCATTTGATCTTGAGACCATGTCATAACATTAATTTTGATGTTGTTCACCTGATTATTTAGATCATTGTTCATGATACCTTGTGTTCTCACATCTCTCTATTTTGCACTCACCTAGTTCTTTAAATGATATGCCATAATGAATAATAAATATTATATATTCATATATTGCAATAATTTTAAAAATTTCAATGGTTTATGATAAGCAATCAAACTCCTACAAAAATATGAGATTTTTTTTAAGATAAATAACTTCTAGAGCATAATTTCTAACTTGAGTGTCAGGAACTAACTTGCCCTACAACAATTGTTTTGAATGAATGGTTAATTTTTCATTCAATGTTTACATATAATTAAAATTTAACTATAAACAAATTAACCTCCTTTTTGGTGTTCACTTCCCGTACTTTGGGGCATGCTAGTTTATGATGGAGTTGTATTTAGTGCAACTTTTTGGACTTTTCAGTGCTGAAATCTGGTGGAAACAATTTAGGTCAAATCTTGATTTGTGTTATTTAAATTGGTTCTTTGACTTTATATATGCATTTAGCACCATGAAAAACCCCTTGGGCACTTCTATTATGCAGGAAATACCCATCAAGTTTGTGATTTCAATAAATTCCTGCCAGATTTTAGAGAAATTAGATTGGAAAAACCCACTAGCAAAGCTTCCAAAAGTGTCACTAAAGACATCTCGGTTTAGGATTATGTGCCATAAACACTAAAGACATCTTGGTTTAGAATTATGTGCCATAAACACTAAAGACAACTCGGTATTGGATTGTGTGCCATAAACACCATATACATAGATATTTTAAGATTAGACCAAGATTTTCTTAATAATTGTAAATTATACAGGTGTAAATTAATAGTGAAGGGTTTTGTTAGTAGTTGCAAGGGAAATTAATGAAAACTTGAAAGGTCTCAACATAGGGGTAAAAATATGTACTTATTGCGCGCTCGAGATGAATTTTTGAGTGTGTTACATTGTCAGTGTAACTCAATAAGAGTGGTGTGTTGCAATGCAGAGGCGAGTTTTGACCTCCATTATTGGCAAAAAAGAGACCTGGCTTTGACAAATAGCTTCCAGACATTTAATCACAGCTCCTATGTTCCCACTCTCCTCCTGTTTCTCCGCCAAATCCCATAAACCTTCAGTTATTGCCTCCATGATTCATATGACCCTTGTTTTCACTGTCTTTTACCTAGTTTCAACTGAAATTTGTCCTACAACATGATAATTGGAGTATAGAATTTTATGTCTTGTCCCATTTAAGAACTGAGTGTAAAACCCAGCCAAAATACAAAAAGGATTGAAACATGTATAGTGTCCAGGGTTAGGAGTGCGAAAAAACATGTTGCGACCGAGTCGCACTGGGGTTTACTGTGAAACAAATTGCTCGAGGTTTTCATTCAAAGGGATTTTGAAAACCCATATATGTGTAGTCGATCACTCGAACCTTGAACCAACAAACGATGAAATTTTTTAGTTTTCTTTGACTTCAGAGTGAGAAAAATTGAAGAGAGACTTCACGAGAAGAGGAATGGAGATCTGGGAAGATTTTTGGCAGACTTTAGAGCACATGGAGAAGTGGATAAGGGGCACACTAGTAGATTCTAGAAGGAGGCCTGTGAAGGTGATGACTAGTGAAAACACCAGGAAGACTAAGGGGGCCAAATGGCAGAAAAACTCAAGGAGATAGGGTACCAGCCTAGGGCAACAGTAGAAAAGGAAGGAGGTGAGGACAATGAGAAGATGATGGGAAAGAAGGGACAAATAGGGAGAGCACGATAAAGGATGAAAATCGAGAGTCTGGGAAATGAAGGAATATAAAAGAGGGAAGCATTCTATCAGCTGAGGGAGATATTGCAACATCGACCACATAGGAATGGTAATTTGGCCTTACTGAGACAACCACAAAAGGGAGCCTCTAGCATGACAGGTTAGTATCAAAATCCTTATGAAATGTAATGGTCTTATACCCTTGCTATATTTTTCTTTGAAAAGACATTGGCAATATGTTTATTACAGTCTATTGAGTTTGCTTACTATATGTTGTCTGTGTTTCTCATTAGCTCATTGGTTATAACTCACTATTTAGGGTCTGATGTGTCTACAAATCACAATCCCTCCAAATTATCACTCGATATTCATAATCCTTATGTTGTTTAGTGTTGAATGAAAACTATTTGACAAAATTCCTAAAAGAATTGGCTTGCATCTACATAGCAATATTCATGTTGCTAAAGCACATTTTCCCTTTGACCATCACTCTTACAAAGTTTAGAAAGGTCCCCACTCAATGAGACACATGTTAAGTTGGCCATCTTAGGTAGTTCTCTTATGTTCTGTCATATGCTTTGGTTACACCAACATTTTCACATTTGGATTCAGTTCAGAAAAATGTACACCAACAACACCCATGGATAATGACAATATGTATCCCCATGACAAGCTCCTCTAAATATCCATAGAAAAATTATATGCATGGTTCATGAACATGAACCCTAATTGGTTTTGCTTAATTTACATGCTGAGGGTAAGAGGCAACTATACGTTAGCTTGACACCTTTACATATAGTTTTAGTTTAGCAGGGGCCATAGAATAAAGGGGATACATTGGCTCAAAGTTTAGGATTTTGAATTGGCATTTATTTGTGTAATTATTTTGAGGAAAATCCATGTTGCAAAGAGGTTGATCTTAGTTAATTAGCCTAATCAGTGAGACGCTTTACTTTTATATTTATTTTAATATAATTATATTTGATCTTCTCTTTGAGTTTGTGCTAGCTGAACATTGTTTTGGGCACCAAGCTTTTGACCAAATTCATGGAATGCGAAGTATCGTCCCCTGGAAACCTTCCCGAATAAACCCTGTAGGTTCTATGACTAAAATTAACTGTAGTGGTCCCATTAGAGGGAAACATTTTTTGATAAAAGGTTTGCTAATCCCATATCATTCCAACTTGGTACATAGGGTGGGGGTGGGTCTTTGGAAACCTTGATCATAGTTAGGGTGGCCACAACACCTTTGGAATCACTTTTGTCTAAGTGGTGGAGATGTTGATCTCTGGAGTCCCTTTTTTATCAAAGGGTGGAGACATTGCTCCATGGAATCCCTTACTGACGAGTGGGTGGAGATACATATCTCTGGAGTTCCACGTGGCTTGCAGGGTGGAAGAAGCTTGCCTTTGTAACTCCTACACTAGCCTATAACTAAATACCTTATATCAGGAGGGTGGACATCAGATTAGACCTCTGGAATCCTTGGAGGGATGGGCAATGGGACATATTACACAAGATATGGGGTGACAGATGTAGGGTTGGCATCATGTCAATGGTTGGGAGGAGAATTGTTGATTTTGTCCTAATGCCCATCTTTGAGTTACATAGTTCCTAGTATCATATTAACTATGATGCCCAAACTATGCCTCGATTGATCACAACGTACCTATATTTGCATGATTGTAATATTATAATACTGTGTGTGGAAATTCTATTGTTCCTACTTTTGAGAAGTAGCTTTGTTGTACCGGGTGTCTTCCTAAGATAGAGGATGATAGATACTATGAATATAAATAGACTTTTATGCAATTCCCAATTGTTCCTCTTCAGTGAATGATGGGAACTAGCTAATTGTGTGAGAAATTGTATAGAAAATCCTTGTAGCACCCAGGCAAGTACAACATGAATTTTCCACCAACCTATTGGATCTATACCATAATTCCCATCACACAAAGCCTCAGTTGTGCAAGATTGACATTATCCATGTGAAAAGAAAAGAAGGAAAAATTGAATTTAGACAATGGGTGCTTCTTCTTAATCTAAACCATAAATATTCTTCATTGTTGTCATGAAACTCTTCATCGCCTCTCTGTCACTTAAAGGAGGAAATTTTATTGTTTGCTCAATATCATACCATTTTGGAGCTAGGGGTCATAATATCAGTTGCATGTTTCTTTCGTTGTAACCACATGGAATATGCTTTTAACATCTTGTCATGGGTTGCTTCTAGTGGTTACAATATACATGCAAGTATGCATTTTACTACAAGGTTTGATCCTTATAACTTCTATTAGGGAATCACAACTTATAACCACATATGCCTAAAATTACATGTTCAACAACCTATTAGAGTCTATGCCTATGATAATATTCAATGTACTAGAGTACGTACAACAAATTTGGTTCCCTCTATTACATCATCAACAGATCTAATCCGTAAATGATGGCAGCCATGATTAAACGACCAGACTGCGCAACCCTAAATTTTCCTTTTATCAGTTAGTGTGCATGTGTGCAATAGTTTTTGGTAGGGTAAGGACAAGAACAACTTATCCATTTCCTTAATCTCCAGTCAAAGTAGATAACATATTGAGGATACTACAATTTTATTTTTAGATACCTTTTTGTCTTGGAGTTTGACCTTTAGTTATGGTGCAGACCCCAAGGTAATCTAAACTCTTGGCTTGTAGTGCACCATATCATCCTCTTGAATATCCATATATCTATAATTTAGATCTAATTTTTTATACCTTAGTCTTCCCTTTTAATTTCTATAAATAAATGTGAGGGTATGCATCAACAATAGAGATTTTACATTGAAAAGTTGAGTGGTTTTTCTGTAGCAAATTTTCATGTGCAGAATTAATGACCATTAGTGATAGGTTTTGGTATGTAGCTGTTGAGTTTTGTTATTTGTTTTCTACAATATGTGTTTATAAATTCATTAAGATAGTTGTTTTGATAAGTTGTTTGGTTTAGGGTCATTACTACTTTTAGTCTCTAGTAGATCTTCACCAATGGCCACATTTGTTAATTCTTTAAGCTTTGTGTCCTTTGAGAAGGCCACTAACATATGATTTGCAATTACTTGTTGTATGACCTATATTTCCATAGTAATAACACTCAAACTCACTCTTACCTTTCATTCTCTTTTCCCTCCTCTTATTTGAGTATAGTGCAGTTTCTAGTTGAGAATCTACTACAATTTCCCTATTTTATTCTACTAGGAGTTGAAATTATGTCTTCTAGAGTTTACGAAGACATTTTGATAAGAGTAAAAATTACATTGTTTTATTTATAAGGAAAAATATTTTCTAATTATTTAAGCTTTCTTTTTAGAAGGTCACTCGCATGGGCTTTGCAACTAATTGTTGTATGACCTGCTTTTCCATAGTAGTAACACCCAATCTCACTCTTACCTGTCATTTTAATTTCCATCATTTTGTGAGTATAATGTTGTTTCTAGTTGAAAATAACCCTTTGAATCTCCTACAGTTTCCCTATTTTCTTTCGCTAAGAGAGTTGAAACCATTTCCCCTATTTTCTTCTGCTAAGAGACTTGAAATCATGTCTTCTAAAATTTGTAAGGGTATTTAACTAGGATTAAAAATGATGTTGCTATATTTAGAAGTCAAAAGGTTTAAAAAGATGGTTTTTGCATACTCTTCATCTGTTGTAGCATTAAATTCTTCTCATTGTCCAACAAGAGACCTCAAAGTGCTTGCAGTTAGACATAATGACTCCATCAAACATATTGAATTTAAATAATTGAAGTCTTAAAGAAAACTTTTATTTTCTTATTTTCCTCCACAGTTTATTCAAATTATCCTAGGTTTCCTTGGATGATTTTTCCAGATCTAGATGATGCACCTTAGAATCTAAGAGAGAAAAACAATAATAATTTTAGCTTTACCATATCTGCTCTTCCATTCTAGTAATTTATATGGATCTGTAAGTAATTATTCATCCCCATTTACTAATCTGCACATTCCCATATACTATTCTCCATCGATTTATTCAACAACAGCCTTGAATTTTACTTTCAAGTGCAGAAATTGAGACGAGAGTATTTTTCTAGTGGAATTTCCATTGAAAAAAAAAAACTTTATGGAAACCCTAGCAAACCTTTCTTGATGTGTTGAAAATATTGATAAGAGATTGTTGGAATGGTAAACTTGTCCCAAACCTTAATAAAAACTATCTAGAATACATTGAAATCTATCTAATACGTATCTAAAACCTGCTAGATCATAGTAGATGATTTTTTTTCTTTACAGTGGCAGTTTCACATGAAGAAAGGAGGCTCATATAAGAGGCAAGGCAGATCATATAACCAGTTCTACATACAAATGATAAATGTCAAAAGGATGGTAGCTCATGTAGAATGAAAATGACAACTTAGGATATCTGACATAGTATATTTCTTCTTCCTTTTGGCTATAAGAAATTACGGAAAAGCAATGAAGAAGAAAATGAACCCATGTTTCATAATGTGGGAAATAGATATGGCTAGGGCTTCATGCAACATCCTTTTCACTTTCCCGTGAGTGAGATTTCTGGCCAAAATGGTTGCTACGACAGTCACATATGGTGGCTACAATGAAACATGATATATGGTTGCTTACATATGGCCCAATTTCAAGACGATTAGGTTCTCTTTCATATATACGATGTCCAATCCATGGTGACTAAAAGTGACAGCTCATCTTCACTCCCTGTGTGCAGGTAGCTCAAATCTAAAATGGCAGACGGTAGATCATAGATCCCTTGAAAGTGTGGAGCTAGGGATATACACAGGGTCATGGGTACCTCCTTCAAGGTGAACACTGGCTGCAAATCCATGGACATAAGGCAGATCACGTTGGGTGCATGGACTCAAACGCATGGTAGTTGTGACTGGTAGGTATGGCTTGAAATCATCTTCAAAAGCAATCTGATCTAGATCTAGATCAATAAGCATCTAGCATTCCAATCAAAACAACCTATAATGTCCACAATTTATGCTTCTTTGATACCATATTACAATAAGAACTAAACCACTTAAATGGAAAAACCTTAGATAGGGTTGAGACACATAACTAAACACAAGGAAGAACAAACACAATAATGCTATGATATTATGAATAACTAGAGTGTGTATTACAATGGGATTTGCCTCTCTTATATAGATTTTGAGAGATGTCATAGCTTATTTATAAGACACGACAATTGTTCAAAACCCTAAAAGAAAAAAATAACCTAAATTTGTACCTTTTAGTGGAAGCAGCTAACTTTATAAGCCTTATATTCTAATAGGTGGGTCTCCCTTAATTCCATCATTATATTAACAACCAATCCAAGCATTAAACTATATTTTTAATAGAATCCTTAGGAATATGTTTTATAAATGTTTTATTTAAATTGTGGACATGGTAGCCAATACAAGAAAATAGAGGAAAGTACCTCAGAGTGTAGCTAGCACAATATTGGTAGTAGAGTTAGCCAAGAGTGGATCACTGTAGGCAGTCGAGCTGTAGAGAAGACCAATAAATCATTATCTATGGACACCACCAAGAGTGGTTAGTAGACCTATCAATAGCTGGTAAGAAAATGGTGGATGAGTTGAAACTTGAAAGCAATTTGTTGATGGCAGCAAACTAAGTTTTTTGGGCAAACAGGATGTGGTCAAGTTACTGGGTTTTTGAGGTCCAGGTTTATGGGAACCCATGGTATTGACACATGGTATTCATGTGGAATATAACATATTCAAAAGGAGAAATTGATCTAGCCTAGATCCATCTTATCTCCGATTCTACCAAGGGCCGATAGGGATAAAATCTCTTTTCACTCTAAAGGCAATTTGCATCTCAAGCCATTTGATCCTTTTGCACTTGGTAGATCTATAGTTAAGATGGATCTAGGATGGTTTTTCCAACATAGAGTTCCAAGCTGTTCAATTTTGATTTCTCAAGTATTGTACGTGAAGTTCCAAGGTATGTGAGAGGTAGGTTCTACAAGAACAAACAGAAAGAGAAAAAGGCAAGGTCAACAACATGGATCAAATCTGTTGAACTCTATACTTACTAAGGTCACATGGGGGAATTCAAGCTAGGTGGGGAGGACCTTAAGAAGCCCCATCAAAATAAGTCCAAGAACTTGATTTTCCTACATTGGAACTATTAGGGTGGGTGAAGGATGTGTTTCAACACTATGCCCCTCATTGGGATAGGGAAGACCTCATGAAGGAATTTGATTGTGTTCATAGGATATTTCATGGAAGTGAGGACTCCAGGGGAAGAAAACTATTCTGGAAGCATGAAGAATTATTGAAAAGTCTAAAGATTGGAGCTGTTGATGAGGCTGCAATTTGCAAAGTGTGATGCAACATTCCTTTTAAGGTTTGGCCTCTCCAACACATGGAATTTTTTTTTTGTTATATGAATTATTTTGATGCACAATAATCAATTGGTGAGGCTACCATGCCATCTAATGGTGCTAAGAACTTATTACACATAAAGAAAAGATATTTTGTTTCAATATAGGTCTAACTATATTTGAAGGTTAATTGTAGGTAAATATGGTTACAACAGACATAAGGGAGTCCACTAGACAAGACTAGTGTGTATTTCTAGGGTTTCAAATGATGCAGGACAAAAATGGGTGTAGGATTGGAGGAAGCATCATAAGCCAATGTTTCCTTAACAGGTATTAAATAGAACTGACAAACTTGTGGGTGAACATTGGTTAGAGCTGTGACAAAACTAGGAAGAGGTGTAACTAAGTGTGTTAAGTTTCCAATATGGAAAACATAAATGCTAGAATGCTTAGGTGTAGTTTCAAAAGGAAAAATTGAGATGCATAGAGGGGGCACAATTTTGTTGAGGGTTCCCACATTAAGGCCACAAAACTTATGGCTTTCACACATTTAAGTAGGCTAGAGAGGAACCTACAATGATACCAGGTCAAACACACACAAAATTGATAGGAAATATTTAAATAACTCATGTGGATTTATTATATTCATGAGATGTACATATTAATACATAGTTTTATGACCCTTGGTTTTCATATTCTAAGAGGTCACTTGGACTTCAATGACTATTGGAATTCCTTCCCATCAGCCCTAACAGATTGGGTGTCTAACAAACTTTTATACTAATGGATTCAACTTGCATCTACATGAAACACAAAGGAGGAATCCAACGACCTTTTTCAGAAGCCACTTAATGTTTTTAGAAATTCGACAGTAATACCAGAAATGGTTGCAAATTACAAAATTCTTTGACCATTTTACCAACAACTCTATTAGAAATTGCTGGAAATTATTGTGTATAGACCCTTCTAAAATATGGTTCTTCTTTCTCACACTAACTATTAGACAAATCTTCTAGGACAGTGATGACTCTTTGAACTACAATCTTTCTTTGGAATAAAGAAAAGATTACAATTTACAAGCTTTAGATATGGAAACTATGAAATCAAGCACTCTATCTAAACCATATATTTTGCAATAAAAAATCAATTACAACATAAGATAGTTAGAATAGTTTTAGAGAATATGGTTTGGAATATTTTATTTCACTCTTTTTTTCCACATAGGATGAAGCCACATTTTTTTGCAATATGATATTTTTACTAAGGTATTAAAGATATATATTTTTTAAACTCTTGTTCATTGATTCAATACATTTATCTTTGTTATTCAACATATTTATTGCTATTCAACAAGATCATGGTAGGTTCCTATACTCGTTGAAGATCATGCATATCAAAGACATTCTCAAATTTTAGAATTTTTTTGGGAAGTAGGTTTTTGAAACTGGCTTTCTTCAAAATTCTCGTATAGGAAACCACCCAAATTCTTGCATAGGAGGATACTTTTTAATTCTAGGTTAAATTTAGTGTTTTGACATATCTTTCCATGGTTTATCAACTACATGGAGTAGTTCCTCTACCAATAATTATTGTGGAAGAAGGATAACTTCTCTTATTTAATAACATATACAAAGGTTAGGTTGGATTTAAGAAATATCCCATAACTTGGTACCTCATAATATATGTGCATGGATGATCTTAAGCTATGGGGCTTAATGTCAAGATTGAAAAATAAAGGATGCTAAGAGTTCTACCAGGTTTTGACGACTCCAATATTTTACCTAAAATATTTCATAACAGTAGACTATCATGGTGAAACAAAATACAAAGTTGGTTGGTAATACGTAAAATTCAAAATCATGAGACCTTGCAGCATCAAGGAAAGCATAGGTTAAATTCAATGCATAGGTAGTATAAGAAAAGGTATAGAGCATCTATCACTATTTACTTCGATAATTATCTTTTCCAAGTTGATATCTTTGTAAATTATATATTTTTGTGGAAATCTCTCCAAATGAACGCGATAGAATGACGGATCACATGTTGTTGGTATTTTAGAAATGACATGGGATGAATACCTCCGAATTAGGGTTTTATATGTGTTCTGCAAGGGCTTAATGCTTGGTACTATTAACATTTAGTGCTGATTATTTGTCTTTAATTCTTTGCTTTGATATCCTAGTACTTTTGCAATTGCCCTAGGTAATTGGCATTCTCACAAGACATGATAGATCCTAAAAATGGGTGCCCTTGGGCATGAATTGAGTTTATTGGCTCAACTATTTCTTTGGTTATTCATGGAGGTAGCAATTACAAAGATTGTTTCTCTAAAAATGCCAAGAGAGGTTGCCTCAAAGGGATTCATTGAGGTAATAGAATTCTTTCTGATGAAAATCCTATGCACATATTTGCTGGTTTTCATTTTGGTGTATGTGATAAGTTCAAGCAATGGACACTTTGTGTACATTTTCTATTGAGTTCTACCTAATTCGGTTTTTAAGGCTTGGGTATAGGAACTTTGGAAACTACATTTCGTTGTAAGTATTTGTGGGCTAACAAAATATCTTTCTTGTTTTCACTTTAAAAAAAGTCTGACTATGTTAATATTATTTCTTGAGGCCCTTGAATTTGTTGCGATATATTAGTAGTTTTGTCTCCATGTGATAGCGAAATTGTTAGATGAGTAAGCTACCAAATAATGTTGTCTCATCTTGGTGGAATTCATAGAGTTTCCCATGTAGGCATGGTATTTTTACTTGTCAATGGGTGGGTTGTGATACTTGTTTCCACTAGACACACACAGATTATGTAATCCGTGCAAGACAAATAAGGATAGGCACTAGTCTTTTAACCATTTTTGGGGGAGGAGATAAGAGTTTGTAAATCCTGTAGGTTTTCTACTTAGTTTTATTTCTTGTTTTTGTTAAGTTGGTTTTGGAGAAGAGATTTAATCTTAGTCTCTTGTGATTATTTACCTGGTGGATATGAAACATATCCAATTTGGAATAAAAATGATGCATCGTGAGTTTCTTAAATTCCATGGTATTTAGTATCAATATTATTTGTTGAATTTACAATTTTAGAAGCAGTTGAAAAACATTGAAAATTGAAATGATGCTCAAATATTATATATATTTGTTTTATAAAGTTTTATGGATCCCTGTTGGGATTTGAAACGTTGACAAAAAATGGTTTTTACTGTGGGTTCTCCGATTTCTAAGTTATTTGACAAAATTTTAAAAAATTTTAGGTTTATCATATTCTAGCTAGATGAGGATTTAAACAAATTCTAATACTGTCAATATGCCTCTTTGCTGCGATATATTTAGTCGTTTAAAATAAGTGTTTATTCTTTTTAATATGCATATCAGGATGTTATATGTTGACTTATTGATTGTTCAGGATATGGGAGCATGGTATAGGGTCATCTGAAATGCTTTTCAGGTGTAGGGCCTATAATAGAGGACATCAGAACTATTAGAGTGGGTAAAGGATGTGGTTCAACATTATGACCCTAATTGGGATAGGGATGCCATAATGAAGGAATTTATTTGTGTTCTTTGTTGTGATATGTTTAGTCATTTAAAATAAGTGTTGATTCTTTTTAATATGAATATCAGGATGTTATATGTTGACCTATTGACTGTTCAGGATATGGAATTATGGTATAGGGTCATCTGAAATGATTTTCAGGTGTAGGATCTGTAAGAGGACATCGAAACTATTAGGGTGGGTGAAGGATGTGTTTCAGCATTGTGCCCCTCATTGGGATAGGGAAGCTCTCATGAAGGAATTTGATTGTGTTCGAAGGATATTTCATGGAAGTGGAGAATCCAGGGGCAGAAAACTATTTTGGAATTTTGAAGAATTATTGGAAAGTCTGAAGATTGGAGTCGTTGCTAATGAGGCTGCAATTTGCAAAGTGTAATGCAACATTTCTTTAAAGGTTTGGTTTCTTCAACACATGGCAAATTTTTTTGTTATATCAATTCTTTTGATGCACAATATTCATTTGGTGTGTCTACCATGCCATCTAATGATGGTATAACTTATTACACATAAAGAAATGATATTTTGTTTGAATATAGGGCTGACTATTAGTGAAGGTTAATTATGGGTAAATAGGGTGAAAAGAGACATAAGAGAGTCCACTAGAGAAGAGTAGTGTGAATTTATAGGGTTTCAAATTATGCAGGAGAGAAATGGTTGTACGATTGGAGGAGGCATCATATGCCAATGTTTCCTTAACATGCATTAAATAGAACTGACAAACTTGTAGGTGACCATTGGTTAGAGCTGTGACAAAACTAGGCCGAGGGGTAGCTAAGTGTGTTAGGTTTCCAATATGGAAAACATAAATGCTGAAATGATTAGGTGCAGTTTAAATAGGAAAAATTGACATCCATAGAGAGGGCACAATTTTGGTGAGGGTACCCACATTAAGGCCACAAAACTAATGGTTTTCACACATTTAATTACACTAGAGAGGAACCTACAATGATACCAGGTCAAACACACACAAAATTGATAGGAAATATTTGAATAACTCATGTGGATTTATTATATTCACAAGATGTGCATATTAATACATAGTTTTATGACCCTTGGTTTTCATCCTCCAAGAGGCCACTTGAACTTCAATGACTATGGGAATTCCCCCCAACCAACACTAACAGATTAGGTGTCTAACAAACTTTTATACTAATGGATTCAACTTTCATCTACATTGATGCAAGAGCATCTGGACTTAGCCAGCAATATAATGGTTTGTTCACATGTTGTGGCTAAATGAGTTGAATTTCACTGACATGAGTAGTCAAAAGTCAGTTTGGTAGAGAGGGTTGGATCTCTCGAAAATGATCTTTACTTCAATATTGTAATAATTATGAAATTGTATTATTTTATACTAAGGGACAAGTTGTTAGCATAGGTGTGTAATAGAGATTAAAAAGAAATATTTGATTATTAGATTGATTAAAATAGAGATCAAGTTGTTAGTACAGTTAGAATAGGATTTGACTCATAAAAGTGAAAAAATGTAATGGAGAGGGATTAGCTGAGATGATTGAGAATTGAGTGAGAGGCGAGAGTTGAGTGACAGATAGGGGTTTGAGATTGAAACAGAGGTCAGATGAATTGCTGTAATTGAGCCGAGAAGGAAAAGACTTTGTAACTACTATTATTATTGAATAAATTGATTCAGTGTGCCACTGTGTGTTAATCCTGGTGAAGACTCTCGTTTACCTCTATGAACTGGCGTTCTGAAACTTAACCAAATATTTTCTCTGTTTTCATACTTAATTATAAATCTCAATGTTTATGTGTTAATAGTGGAGGAATAGATCTAGATCGTCAGGTCAACAGATCTATTGATCGGCGGTGATTAGCAATTGCAAGGGTAGTAGAGTACAAATTTTCTTGATCAGGGTTGAAGTCCCGCACTCGCTTCTAACCGTCAATCTCAATGTCAAGCTCTTATGTCATGGTCAATTACAAGGGTAAGTTGGTTTTTTATCCATGTGCTATTTGAAGTCCCACAAGTCGTAGGATTTGATGGCCTCTTATATCCAACAGATATCGGGTCATAAAGTGATCGAACTTTAACATCAAAACTGGACCCGATCATTTATAGATTAAGGATTTATTTTCCTTATTGGTTCCGTAAGGGTGGCTAAACACTGTGCAAGTGACACGTTAGATATTACTATCCTCCATTGATCAAAGTGCAATGATCACATTCCTATGGCTGGAGTTTTCTTTGCAGAAATCCATCGCAATATCGTGGATCGCACCAACATGTGACTCTTCATTGCATTCCTAAGACTTCTTCTCTCACATGTAATATGTGATAAGCACAACCGCACTGAACGTGATCTATAAAAGGAAGACTAACACCTTATTTTGATCAACCTTCTGCACCATACATGAAACACAAAGGACGAATCCCGCAACCTTTTTCAGAACCCGCATAACTTTTTTAGAAACTCGACATTAATACCAGAAATGGTTGCAATCTACAAAATGCTTTGACCATTTTACCAACAACTCTGCTAGAAATTGTTGGAAATTATTGTGTATAGACCGTTCTAAAATAGGGTTCTTCTTTCTCACACTAACTATTAGACAAATCTTCTAGGACAGTGATGACTCTTTGAAGTACAATCTTTCTTTGGCATGAAGAAAACATTAAAATTTACAAGCTTTAAATATAAAAACTATGAAACCAAGTAGTGTCTACACCATAAATTTTGCAATAAAAATAAATTACAACATAAGATAGTTAAAATACTTTTAGAGAATATGGTTTTCAATCTGTTATTTCGCTCTTCTTTTAGCATAGGATGAAGCCATTTTTTTTTTTCCAATTTGATATTTTTACTGAGGTATTAAAGATATATATTTTTTAAACTCTTGGTCATTGATTCAATGCATTTATCTTCGCTACCTCTTATATATTACTTGCTATTCAACAGGATCGTTGTAGGTGCCTATACTCATTGAATATTTAGGTTGGGAATGCGTAAATAAATGAGCAAGGATGCAAAAATATCTTAAATAAATGGTCATGACGAGTAATCTTGTAAACTTTGTTGGAGAAGGGGCTTTTATGGATTCCCTATCATGTCTTCCCTTAGCAGAAATTTGGTTTTCCTCATGTTGCAGTTCCTGGATGAACAAAAATAAGAGATTGTTCACAAATAAGTGGATTGTTTCTTTCTTTGTTCTTTTGTGTGATGCACAAAGAAATCATGCATCGGATGAGCTTTTTTAATTTTGAATTTTCCATTATTGTGGTTGAAAGCATTGGTGATATTTTTTTGAGTTGATGATTAATTTTTAATTGCAAACATTGATATTTCTATAAGTTTAGCTACAAGATGGTTCCATTGCCGAGGTTTTTCTATTACTAGTCAATGGATTAATATATGGTAACAAGCTTGAAACACACTCTTTAATTTATTTTTAAGCCAACGATGTGGTATGGTTGAATTCCTAATGTCTTCATCCTTTTTGAATTGAAAAGAGTGTTGATCATTCTGGATATAAAGTGATAGACTTATATGTCGTGAAAATAATGTGTCAAATTAAATCAAATTTTGTCTTGGATTAAGTGGTGCAATGTTTTGCTAAAAAATGTGTTAGAAAAGATTTAATTTGATCTAGATTAACTATAAGTGGTGTAATGTGTTGCTATTTTGCTAATGGAATTTGGGATGCACAGTTTCCACATGTGATTTCTTCTTTGTTGCTGAGGTAAAATTCTTTCTAACGAAAACAATGTATGTAAGATAAAATAATCTTTTGTTGAATTCAATTTTCATTTGAGTCATGACTTGGGACTCCTGAAAGGTATCTTTGTGGGGATAATGGGCGAATTTTCCTTTTAAATTTATGAAAATTATCTTCACTTACATATAATCACCTGTAGCAACCAAAAATGCATCGAAATACCTAAGGTCCATTTTGATTAAAATATGGGTTGTTTGCTAAACCAAGTTTGGAGAGGCTTGTCTCTAGATTGCAGTTTTGATGCTTGTGGGTTGGTTTTGAGATTTAATTTTATAAACTTGACAGTCAAAACACACCATCCATAACCACATTATGAATTAATTTTCATGTTTCTTGTTTTTGCAAATAAGAGATCCTTTTTGTGTTATAGCTCCAAATCTCACTCTTATGGTTTGTGATGCTGCACTCATGGCCTAGGGCAACCCCTCCTTCCAGACCTAGTCCTAAAATTTAAAAAACAGTGTTTTATTCTCTATACGCGACATTGCCCTGAGATAAACGCGTGTACACGCGGGTCTGTGTATACCCAACCCGCGTGTATGTATTAAAACACTTAAAAAATATATAATTCCTTATTTTCGGGCGGAGATCGCGGGTTTTACCTGCTGATCACCTGTTAGTGCCCGTGGCCCAACTGTTCCCAACCAACTCCTAACTAAAAAACTACTTTGGAGATGGTATAAAAAGACATCAAAGGGAAGGCCTAAGGGAGAGAGAAAAGAGAGCAAGATTATTATGCTAAGATTTTCCCCTTAGACCAGGTCTGAAGTCCTCGGTGCTTTCTGCACTTCCCCCATTTTGCATAGGAAACCCTTGTTTCCATGTTTATTGGTGATCATTCATCCTTGATATCATCATTGAGTAAGACTTGGAAGGAGCTCTTGTTGGAGGCTTGAGGCTGGAACGAATCCGGGAGGAAGCTTTGCTTGGAGCCTGCTGAAGGTGTTCAGGTGATATCTTTCCGTTATATGTACTTTATTTGCCTTTATATATAAAGAAACACGTCTTTGTTCCCGAAACAGTCTTTCTTTATGCTTATGAGATTCTTGTCTTGAATTCTTATGCAAGTGGTTACTTAAAGATTTTTATAACTAACTTTATAGCATAAAGATGGTTTATACATAAGTATTTGTACATGTACTGTTGTGTTCCTTGATTTGTTTGTTTTACAGGTCAAAGGAAGAAGAAGGGAACTCCAAGAAGGGTTTGGACCGTAAAGGCCTTCTCGAACGTAGGACCTTAGGTACGTACCCTTAACATTAGAATTTGCTTAAAAGTAAAGATGATGGCTGTGTGTGTGTTTCTTTGAATAAGCAATTTTCAGTCTGGTAGAGTCTTAGCCCAAAGGACCCTAGGGGTACTTTCCCTTCAACCAGAATTGGCGACTCCGCTGGGGACAACACTCTTGTTGTTCCTAGTTTGGGTAGTCTTCAAGCCAATCAAGACTTAGCCCCTCTGTTTGTTGGCTCTGACTGTCTGATCTGTTCTTGAACTCCAAGCTTTTCCAGTTTTTCAGTCTGTGTTTTTTATTTTTCTTGAAGGACTTCAGATACGCTCTTTTTCTGGATTACAGAGGCGTATATACGCAAGTTTCACTAAGTGAACCCGCGTATACGCAGGTTTCCTTAGTTACAGTCGCGTGTACACGCATTCTGCACATAATTGCAGGCGCGTATATTACATAATTTTCAAGATTTATAAATTTTCTTTATGCTGAATGTCTGTCTGGTGGTTTGGGTCAGTTTGAAGCAGTCATTTTCCAGTGACAGTTCTCTGTTTAACAGGGGGCATCTTGTTCTGAACTCTCTCTAGTCATAAGGAGTATTAGTCTTGTTTTCGTTGATTGCAAGCGTCATTGATTTTTGACACACAAGATTTCTGTTTAGGAACCTTGATTGCTCTGTTTCGGTAGAGTAAGAAGATTGGGTTCAATATTTGTGTCCATTTTGCTTTCATGACACTTTTGTTTGCTTAACGAAATCATTTTTGTGACCATTTGCTCCTTCGTTTCAGGAAAGTTCTTTGTTACCATTTTCTTGAAACTTGTCTTTTGATCTTTTGGACTTTCATTGCTGTTTTTGATTGTCAAAGGCGATTTCAAACACATTTTATTTTTGTTGAGTTTTCATCATTTGAAAGGTGTCAATTCACAAAAGTGTTTGGTTGCCTATTTATCGATCATTGGTGTCAGTATTTTTGAGAGCTTTCCTTTGAAAAAGACTTTTTGGTTCGATTGAAAGAAAATCTTTTGAAAGTTTTGAGTTTCGCTTTCTTAAACTTGCTATTCATTTGATTTCCTTTTTTGCGAAGTGAAAGTGCTTTGTTTTTATCTTAGAACTTGTTTTTATTGTTTGGACGAAATGATTGGTAATACATCATCTTCTATCTAAGCATTTTAGTGGCAAGACAAAATTTGGTAAAGCAGCAACTTTCCTTCTTTGTTTTTAGAAGTAGTCTTTAAATCTTGCATCCACATATAGTTCTTGCATTAGGATAGATTTGCATCTCTTTTTAGGCATATATAGTTTTGTTAGTTTTTGTGAGTGTGGAGTCTGAAAAGAAAAGAAAAATTTGTTTATATTAGAAGTACCTTCTGAACCTCATAGAAATTGCTCTTCATCGAAAACAAAAAGTGCATGTGCATGTAGCTAAGTTTTATTAATTTCTTTTGGATCCATAAAAACACCACAAGTTTCATCTCCATTATCCTGTGACTTAAAGAACAACCTAATAAAATCAAGAGCTAAATTAAAATCCACTAGAACTTTTTTGTTTTAGTCAGTTACACCAACAAGTTTAGGATTTTAGGGCCTTGGATTAGGCGAGTGGAGAGTTAACTCTCCAAGACCACATAAAACGTCAAACATAAGAGTCTGATTAACGAGAGTAAATCCAATAGTGTTAGGAAGACCAGGAAAGCTCCGGATCTGGGAGTTAAGCACGAGGGTCTGTGAAGACAGGGAAGAGAGATACCCCCTCTCCTACTTGTCCGAACTTACCTCACGACTGTTCCGCCTGGCTTCTGCGACGAGTTGGTACCTATAGTTGCCTCTCCTAGGGATCTGCATAGGTGGCTGCGGAGGGGAATCCCATGGCACCTGAGGTTGACGTTGCATCACTCTCGACAGTACTTCTGGAGGGCACCCTTGCGAAGCTTGGGGGCTTGCACCGGCGCAGGCTATTGTTAGGAGGTCAGCGTAACTTCCTCGGATACCTTCGCTGATAGGACTGGGCCCTCATCATCCCAGACTATCTTCGGAACGCCCTTTGATTCACTTTCTCGTATTTTGGTGTCCGGTCCTAATCACCCGGAGCGGAAATACTTGGAAGTTGTTTGACTGGCTGTATCTTTAGGGACTTTATAGTGTGTGCTCTGTGCTCCTAATTGGCCTAGCTTTTAATTTTTTGAGTCTTTAGTTAGATCATAACAAGAAATTCAAAGTGGCTGACCGATCTCCAAGACGGTCTCGAAGACTTCGTGGTCTCTCGCCACCTAGTTTAGAGCCTTCTCCTAGAAGGCGCAGAGGGAATACTACCGGTGGGGTTCGTCCCACGCCGGTTGATGCATCGGGGATTGATCCTCCTCTCGGGGACATTAGCGGCCAAGCAAGGCCTGGCACTTCTGAGCAAGAGAGGGACACTCCAGTCCTTTCTCGAGTTCGCTTTCAAGCAAAGGATAACGTAGAGGTAGAAGAATTCTCAGAGTCGTTAGGGGCTCCAAATTCTCCACTACCATCTAGTTATCCAGACGTATTGCAGTACGTTGGGCCTCCATTATATAGACCATCGAGTCCAGGTTACGCTACGCGCTTACCATTTATGATCACTACTGGAAGCATGGCTTCTATGAGTGCTACGACTATGCAAACCCCAACATCGGTGCAAGGGGGAGGAACCATTTCCATCCCCTCCGCTTCCTTGTTCGGATCTTTTGCTAGCACATCTTTGGTGGGGTCTACCTCCATTCCGTCCACGAGTGGAAATGCCCAAACCAATGCTTTTGGTACTGGTTCCTTCCTTTTTGGCACCCAATCACAGGGTATTCCATCGGTTCCGCTTAGTGCCGCTACGTCCATGATGGGCGGATCGACTTCATTCCAGGGTTTTCCTTTCGGAAGTGGTCATATACCACATTCCAACCCAACGGTAGGATCCATGCCTTTTTCTTCAATAGGACAAAGCAGCAATCCTTTCCAAGGTTGGAATAACCCTGGGGTTAGTAGTGCAGGAACTGCGAATCCATTTATCGGCCAACAAGGAAGTAGGCCGTATTCCACGGTTAGCATGTTTCAAAGTATTCCTCCCCTTGCTTCGGCTTGGAACCCATATCAGGGGTTATCAACTCCTTACCATTCTTTAGGAGGAAACTTTGCGGGCTATGGAGGTTATACGGCAGGAGTTGGTCAAACTCTGAATTTTGCTGGACCACAAGGCTTGCCTTTTGGTTCAGCCGGTTCTACTGGTCACTTCGGGCAGCCTGGTGCCTCCCAAATCCTAGGACAATCTTTTCAGAACTTAGGGAGTTCTGCCCAGTCTGGGTGGAATCCCCTAGGTCCTCCTAGGCTTCCATTTCTGGCAACGTTAAACTTGCCAGATCTCACTAAGCTAACGAATGATCCTATCAGATACAATCCGGCCTGGCCTCCGGTCCCAACCAAACTCCCTTCGGATATACCAAAATTCGAAGGGAAAAGTGGTGAAGATCCGGGCGATCATGTAACCACATTCCATTTGTGGTGCTCATCCAACTCCCTCATCGAGGATTCGATTAGGTTGAGACTCTTTCAGCGCACCTTGACTGGTAATGCGGCTAAATGGTATATAGAGTTGCCAGGGGGCAGCTTTACATCGTTCGCTGACTTAGCCAATATCTTCTTAAATCACTTCCAGTTGCCTGTCTGCTATGATGCCGAAACTGAACTGCTGGCCACCTTTTGTCAAGATAAGGCAACCCACATTTCTGATCACATTCAGGAATGGAGACAGAGAAAGAGGCTCATTAAAGCCGAAATCCCTCCGGAGTACCGTCTAGAGTGGTTTTTGAAGTCTTTGCAACCCGAGATCTCCAAGGATGTCTCCATGTTTGGGGTCTATTCTGAGGAGCAAGCCATTTTCAGGGCCCAGCAGTTAGAACTGATTTACTCTCAGTCTCGGATCCTCCAAAAGTACTTGCCAGATGCTCCTGGATCTAAGGTTGATTTAGCTAAGCCAAAGCCATGTCCGCACGCTGATGGTATCGTTGGGTCAGTAGACTCATCTGCAGTGAACTTGTTGAATCAATTGCAGCAGTTGTCATTACAAACTGCTTCTAACAACCAAGTCACATTGTCTAATCCTCCCGCTTCCCAAAATTCTTCCATTAACGCCGTCCAATCCGATAACCCCAAAGGAAATCAAAATTCCAATGGGAAAAAGAAAGGACGTGGTAAGAAGAAGAACCAGGATGGGAAGCCCGATGCAAATAAATCCGGCAACAACGCTGGTGGTGGTAAAGGTGAGTCGAGAAACAAAGTTAAGTTCCCTTGCAAGTTATGCAGCGGGGACCATCTAACTCATCTTTGCCCTAGAATTGAAGACGCTCAGTGCTTGTTAGGACAGCAAGGGACTTCTAGTTCGCAAGCTGTGTTAACTAACCCGTTTCCCCAAGGGCAGCAACTTCTTGCTGGCGCGAACTCGAATCCTGGGACCTCCTCAGGGGGCAACCAGGAAGGGGAAAAAACATCAAATGTTTTTATGATGGGTTCAAATGTTAACGTGACTATTCGGTCACGTGATTATGGTGAAGCTGAAACATCTAAGGATAAAACTGTTCCCGGAGGTAATGACCTTCATTTTGAGCGACCTCCTGTTGAGACTATACCTAGGATACCGAAAGGTTCCGCCAAATGCGCGACGATTAACCCTAATGCTAGGGCCGCCCAAAACTACTCCATTGTGGAGGATTTGGCTCAAAGCCCGTGTGCTATGTCCGCTTTGGAGGTTCTCCAGTCGTGTCCATCTCAGAGAAGTGCTTTACTCTCCGCCATTGGAGCAGTCGATCCAGCTAACTCTTTAGTGCTGTCTTTTGACATGTCAAATGTCAAAAAGAGACTCCCTCATCACATGGCTTTTCAGATAAAGTCTACATACCGGAAAATCAATATTTTTCGCACCGTTATAGATGAAGGAGCTTCCACATGTGTCATGTCGATGTCATGTTGGAAGGCTATTGGTTCACCTTCGGCTGTTCCTTCACCAACCGTCTTAACTGCATTTGATGGCCATTCTCACAAGCCGCATGGGATTATCCCGGCCTTTCCTATATGTGTTGGAGGGAAGGTCGTTAATATCGAAGTTGAAGTCGTAGATGCTAACCTAGACTATAATCTCCTGTTAGGAAGGAACTGGGTGTACGAGATGGAAGCCGTCGTGTCGACTCTGTTTCGTGTCATTTGCTTTCCTCACGAGGGGAAAATCGTTAAGGTTGATCAATTGGACTATTCCCCAATCGATCCTCAAGCAAGCTCCGACTCTACTGTTCCTTTGGTGGATAACCCTCGCCCGCCGACTGAGAATTTAGGAGTAGGGATGTATTCCTCATTGATGGGTACGTTTGATCTTCCCTCTCCTTTTGCAAGAATCAATGCTATTTCATCATCCAAGGAGTCTCCTCGAGAAGAGTTCTTCCGAACTCATTATTTTTCTGACCCTTGGACCTTGCCTTCACCTACGACCACATTAGTTGAAGGACAAGTTAATGGAATGGCGTTTCCTATATCTGCAACTGAGCTTAGATATCAGTCTATCATAGACTCTGCAGATAACCATTCTACTCCTTTTTCCGAAGAGGAATTAGATGGTCATGTGGCACCCGCTTGGAGCTTTGATTCTAACTCTGCCTTGGACTGCTTAGATTCGGTTCTACCTTCTGAAGAAGCAATCCTCAAAGTAATGATGGGTATAGATCGACCTTGGGAAGACTTACACCATCGTTCATATTTTCTTCCTCCATTGCAGGAAGTAGAATCTAGATTCTCTGAGCTCGTTGGTAGTGATGTTTGTACGGTGTCGAACCCTTTGGCTCCAACACACGTACGTGCTGAAGGTAATATGTCAGTAATCTCAAAAACGATACCTATAAACATCTCTAAGGATCCTAACATCATCGAGAATATCTTCATCGGAATTGAGTGTTCCCCTGAAGAAATTCAAATTTACACCAACCTATTCAAGGAATATCGTGATGTATTTGCTTGGTCTTATGAGGAAATGCCCGGCATTGATCCTTCTATAGTCCAACATGAGATCAAGACGTACGAAAACGCAAAACCGATTCGTCAAAGACTTCGGCCGGTTAACCCTAGGAAAGCAGCGGCTATCAAAGCTGAGGTTGAGAAGCTGCTAAGGGCGGGTTTTATATACCCTGTTCCTCTTACGGATTGGGTTTCTAACCCAGTCCCTGTGGACAAAAAGCAAGGAACAATCTGAGTATGCATTGATTTTAGGGACTTAAACAAGGCTTGTCCGAAAGACAATTACCCCACGCCATTCATTGATCATATTATCGACGAGTGTGCGGGTAATGAAATTTTTTCCTTCATGGATGGTTTTTCGGGTTATAATCAAATCTCTATCCGTCCTGAAGACCAACATAAGACAGCCTTCATATGTCCCTGGGGTACCTTTGCATATCGAAATATGGCTTTTGGTCTTAAAAATGCTGGAGCCACTTTTCAACGGGCCATGTCATACGCTTTCCACGACATCAAACATGTCATCGAGGCATACTTAGATGATCTCGCTGCTCGCTCTCGAAAGAGAACTGATCATCCTAGTCATCTTCGATTAGTCTTTGAGCGATGTCGTTTCTATAAAATCCGGTTGAATCCCAACAAGTGCGTTTTCGCGGTTACATCTGGTCGGCTGTTAGGGTTTATTGTGTCCAATGAAGGGATTCGGGTTGATCCCTTCAAGGTTGAGGCAATAGTTCAGTTGCCTCCCCCGTCCTCAATTCGGCAACTTCAAAGTCTTCAAGGGAAGGCTAATTTCTTAAGACGGTTTATAGCAAATTATGCCGAAATCACTAAAGGGTTCATGCGTCTACTACGGAAAGGAGTTCCATTTATATGGGATGACTTTGCGCAGCGGTCGTTTGATGCTTTGAAAAAAGCATTAGTCTCTGCCCCGCTTTTGAGTCCACCGGATTATGGTAGAGACTTCCTTTTATATCTCGCTGCGGCAGAATCAACCATTGGTATGGTTCTAGTTCAGGAGGACGATGCTCTCGCCGAGCACGTCATTTATTATTTGAGCTGAGGCTTAATAGGCCCTGAGCTTCACTATTCTCCGGTTGAGAAGTTGGCCTTAGCAGCTGTCCATGCTGTCCAGAGGCTCCGTCATTATATTTTGCTACGCAAAACTTTTGTCTTAGCGGCGGTCAATCCATTTCAATTTGTCCTCAGTAGGCGAGTGATTGGGGGCAAATATAATAGATGGATAGTCATTTTACAAGAATTCGATCTCGAGTTCTTGTCCGCCAAATCTAAGAAATCTATGGTCTTCGCGGAGCTAATTTCTGAGCTTCCTTGTGGAGAGGATATTGTTTATGAGGAAAGTTTACCCGACGAACATATATTCCTCATTTCTTCACAAGACCCTTGGTATGGAGATATCATTGTTTATCTCCAGACTTCGAAGTTTCCCTCTACTTTCTCCAAGGATGAACGTCGCAAATTACGTCACCTGGCTAAAAACTATGTTATCATTGGTGACACATTATACCGTCGAGGGGTTGATTCAATTCTTCGACGTTGTTTAACCTTAGAGGAAGCAGAGTCTGTTCTTAATGATTGCCACAGTGGAGCTTGTGGTGGTCATCTATCTAGGCTTGCTACAGCCCAGCGCATCTTACGTGCCGACTATTTTTGGCCTTCACCCTTTAAGGACTGTGTGGAAGCGGTAAAACGCTGTCACCCGTGTCAAATTTTTACTCGCAAGATGCGCGCGCATCCAGCTCCCCTTTTTCCCGTTGTCACCGTCGGTCCCTTCACTAAGTGGGGTATTGATTTTACGACTTGTAATCCGCCTTCAGCGGCGAATCACAAGTACATTATCGTGGCTGTAGACTACTTCACGAAGTGGGCTGAGGCCATGCCTACTTATAAGAACGACAGTGACACGACAGCTTTGTTTCTTTTCAATCAGGTTATCTCAAGATTCGGTATCCCAAGAGAGATTGTCACTGACCATGGTAGTCATTTCCAAAATCAGCTAATGTCTGAATTGGCTCTTAAATTAGGTTTCCGTCAGGAGCATTCGTCTCCTTACTATCCTCAGGCCAATGGACAGGTCGAGGTGGTCAATAAAACTCTTAAGACGATACTCCAACGGACAATCGATAAAAATCGGTCCAATTGGCACATTATGTTGTATTCGGCTCTTTGGGCATACCGAACCTCTGTCAAAACGGCTACTGGTTTTACTCCTTTTCAGTTGGTTTACGGGATGGAATCTATCTTTCCGGTCGAATGTGAAATCCCATCTCTGAAATTGGCTGTTGAGCTTCTTCCTGAGACTTCGAGTCTCGAGGAGCGCCTAGTTCACCTGGAACATCTCGATGAGCAGCGTCGAGATGCCGCCACGATGAACGAGGCCCATAAGAAAAGGGTCAAAACTCAGTATGATAAGTCTGTCCGTCCTCGTGTTTTTTCTGAAGGTGACCTTGTCTTGGTCTATGACCAAGATAAGGACGCCTTGGGGGCAGGAAAATTCAAGCCTATGTGGTACGGTCCTTTCATTATCAAATGAGTCTTAGAAAAAGGATCGTATGAGTTAATTGATTTCGTAGGAAACAAGCTGGCGGAGCCCCAAAATGGGCTCTACTTAAAGAAGTATTTTGCTTAGTTCTACCAGGCAATAGCTTCTTTGTATTTTATGTATATTTTTACATATATTATCGAGCGTTTTCTGATATCAGCACTTTTTGGTCTGCCTTGGTAGGTGTTGATGGATGATTTGGTTTATTTTGGGTTCGCCGATGGTGCTAGTCGGCACACTCGGAATCTTGCTTCCGCAGCTTGGGTACTTTATTACCCAACTGGTCAGTTGATGATATCGAGAGGCGTGTGTATCGGTCCTGCTTCAAACAATATGGCCGAGTATACAGCTGTTATCAATTTATTATTCGAGGCAATCTCTTATGGGATCCACTCGTTGGTAGTATATCTTGATTCTCAATTGATAGTGTCTCAGTTAAATAACATTTATCGGGTTAGAGATCCATTATTATATCGCCAATATTTAAGAGTGAGGTTGTTGCAAAGATCATTTATTTACATTAATTATTTGCACATTCCAAGATCTCAAAATTGGTTAGCTGATTCTATCGCTAATCAAGCATTAGACTGGCATATCAATCATTCATCATCATAAAATCATGAATCAAAAAGTCAAACTGTATATATATATATATATATATATATATATATATATATATATCGCAAAGCGTCTCGAGTGTACATATGTGTGTCCAAAAATATACAAAATTGGGACTCAAATGCCCATAATCATGTCAGGCATATCTAACGCCTCGGCTCTGGATGAGCAGCTAAATAAGTAACTATAGCATTGGCCACGCGCCGAAAGACGCGAACCCAGTCATGTGGCATCCCAACCACATGACGCTGCATATCTGGAGGAAGGTCCTCTATCTCGGCCATTGGTACTTGGCAGCTCAGTCTCGCCAAGTGTCGCTGGACGTTGTTTAAGGTCCGTTCCGCATCCGCAGCCGCCTCTTCGGCTCCTCGGCCACGCCGTCCATGCCGCGGGAATCCATCTGGTCGTACGGGCCCAATGTCTGGAACATGATCATCATATTAGTCATTTGAATCTCATCAAAAAATATTTTTCAAAGTTCATCATTATATTTGAAAAATCCAAAAAAATCATAAAATCATAAAAATAAAAAATCTTACCAATCTCGCCCCATGCTGCATCCGGTGGTAACACTAGATCAGGATCTCCTCGGAAATCCAGCCCAGCATAGGGGTAATCATCCACGGCGATGATTTGCTGCTCCCACCAGGTAAAGAAATCATCGTCGAATGCATTCCTAGGGACTTCCCCACCCCCCAGACGTTTCATCAAGTCAGCCCACTAGCCCATGCGCGGATCACGTGGACTACTGATGGAAACTGCTACCCTGGGGCGGAGTGCGGGAACCTTCTTGAAGAAGAAAGTGCATAAGATGGTTCCGAACCCAAAGTTCTTGGTCTGTCCCCTCCTGATAGAAGTGAGTTGTTCTTTCATGTTGGCAAGGAGAGGAGTACACCAGTCAAACACTGTAGTGAGACAGTCCACTGCCACGCTCATGTTTACCCGTGACGCCTGATGTAGTGAGGATGATCCGTTCACTCGACCTATGGTGAACAAGATTATCTTGAGTGACAAACTCGCCACATGTGGGATAGAGATCTGACTCCCGACCTTCCGATGACCCGGGCAATAAATCTGTACATAGTCATCTACACTAAGGCTATTCCGTGTCCTGCCCCGGGAATGCACTACCTCTCCCCTTCGGGAAAGGCCCGTGATGAAATATATATCTTCCACTTCTACCCTGAGTGGCATCTGATCAATGATGAATGCTTCCTCATCGACATCCCAATAATCAATGAGTCTCTCGAGCAAACGCGTGTTGGCTTTCATATTTGGCAATTTGAAGAATTTTAGCAACCCGCATCCCCGTAGGGCATCTAATGCCTCATCATTGTTCATAACTTCATTATCCACAGCTGAGTGCTCTCTTTCACGCCATGTGAGAGTCATCCTAGAAGAAAAAATCATTTTCATCAGTTAGTTTTGTGTATAAAATTAGTTTGCTGCGCACACGCAGGTTCCCTTGTATACAGTCGCATGTAGGGCCGTCGTATACACGAGTTCCATAAATCCAACCCGCGTGTACGCCGCAGAGCAATTTTTTGCAAAAATCTAACGGTGAAACATCAATTAAACTTCCTAAAAACTATCACAATTAATTGCAAGACAAGTTTAGTGCTTACCTGGAAGTTTTCGGCAAGTTTGAACGGTTGAATAAGTCACAGGGAAGTTTGCTGCTTTTGCTCCACAATTTTTGCTCTCCAAGTCAAACGGTGAAAATGGTAAGTCCAAAATTTCTTTTTATAAGTTTTGAAAATGCAAAATTTTTTCAAAATTTTATTTTGTTTGGTTTCATGTCACTTTTAACTTGGGAGCTTGGAATGTCGAGATTGGGTTGTTTTTCAGGACATTTTGGACATTTTTTCGACGGTTCGAGACGGTTCCATGACTCCTGACCCGTCATGGCAGGTATCGTGTTCTCACTGGCATATAGGTTAGGGACACCATTTTTCCGTTGCATTATGCATACTAGCCTCCATTTGACCGATACATCTGCCGTAGCGTCGATCCCATCGTGTTATGGTTCGTAAACCACTTTCACTCGCCGATTCTTTAAATCATGACACGATGGTAGAGCCATCCCTTTACATGGGCATCGTAGTTAGCACCTCACTGACATTTGTTGCCCATGCTGCTTCGTTTTGAGTAGGCTTGGGAGTCCTCTATAGTCCCGCCATGACTTATGCGTTGAAGACTCATTCCTCCTTGCTTCTTCGCTTCGTTCTGGCCTTATACCCTAGAGGCTCCTATGTGTGTCAAGTTGTACTTCTGCATTGCATGTTGACTATTTGCACCTTTTGGCCTAGAGCCGGCTTCACTTGGACTCGTGTTTAAGCCAACTTTTGACCATGACGTCTGCAAAATCAACCTTGCATACCTTTGACTTCTGCAGCTTGACATACCCAGATCCGTGGAAGGAACATACCTCTGAGTGTCACTGACCAGTTTTCACCTCCCTGCATTGAGCATAGGAACGTTCCTTTCCCAGGAACTAGATCATCTGTTTCACCGACACTCGTTCTTTCCACTGTACTATAGCATTCTTTTATTCTTTTTCCGGCTTATCAGAAAAAGACAAAAAAATTAAATATTCCAAAAAAGAGCGGGAACAGGGACATTATTTCCATTTATTGTTGGCAGCTAGAGTCAGCCGTGTCTCCCTTGAACAAAGCACTCAAAACAAAGTCTCCTCCGCATGGGTGGGATTTAGTTTGACTTAGGTAAGCCATAACCTTGTTATCGAGTCAGTTCTCCCCCGATTGGTTATCTCTTCCAATCATATGGAGGGTTCGTTCGTGCCTCCTGCATGACGAACTTATACAGATTCATTATATGCTGCCACATAGTCACATTGAGTCGTGCTTTTGTTCAAGGGATGTTAGCCTGAGTCGGCCTTTCTGCGGTGTCTCTTGACTCATTTTTCAGTCGGCCATCCCTGGTTGTCAGTGTCATGTCTATCATCACATCAGTTATATTGGTCCTTTACTCGTGCCGGTTTGAGAAGGTCCTCATTGACTTCTTGCTGGCGGGTCTTGTCCTTATCGACGATGACACCTTGCTCTGAGGACAGGCCTAGAGCCGCACCCTGGCCCTATTTTCATTATTGATAGGTCACCTTGTGCTCAGCATCGATCAGTATCATGGGTCTTTGACTGAGTGGTTTCCCTTGTGTTCGACATCAGCATACATTATCACACATTGGGATTCGTGTAGTACCTTGGTTTCCATTTGACCCTATTGGTGGATACCTCGCCTCTGTGTCAGCTTTCATTATTGGTTGGTTCAGAGGGTTTCTGCCGTGCGCTAGCCACATCTTGTGTACGCCGGAAACGTACTTCGGTTGGGTTACTACATATTTTTCGTCTGATTCCTTCCACATTATTGGCCTACGGGTTACACTCGCGCTAGATTAATGGAGGATGCCTTAATGCCTTCCTTCTAGCGGATCTTTCCCTATCGACTCCGACTCATTGCTCTGGGGCAAAGATCTAGAGTCCATTTGGCAGTACCTTGGGGTTTGCAGTCATTAGTGGCAGATTCCTCGCTATCGACAGTGGGAAACCATCATTGTCTCCTGATCGATAGATTCTTACAGGTGTTCGACTTCAGCTCATCTATTCACACTTGTTAGATTGTACTGGGTACCTTGACACTCATTATCATTATCGGTGAGTAGTCTCGGGTTTGTTAACGGTATACATCAACGACCGGTAATCAAATGATTTCTCACATGGTCAACTTCAGATCATTTATTCCCATGGTGTAGAAATGTACCACGGCGGTCGGTGAAGACCTCAGGTTGTATCAGCATTCATTGGTTCACTTGACAGTTGCTTCTGTTGCTGCTAGTTGATACCACTCCACCTTATATGTTGCAGTCAGTCATGGCGACATTCTATATGCTGGCACCTGAGTTTGCAGTGTAGTACCATCCTATTCCATCATGTTCAGTTGGTACCTTTTGGGATCAGTCTTTGATATCAGTGATCCGTTGCATCTTTCAGCATCATTGACAGTTTTATATGTGATATTCAGACATGTACTTACTCATTATGATCAGATGATCCATTATGTATCTTCCAGTCGTTCATACTTGTATACTTAGTGGATCCGCTTGTACTTGATATGCGGACATGCTTTACTTTTCCTGAGCATGGGTATGCCCGCCTCAGACAGTGTTTCTTTCTGATCTCCTTTTGGTGGCTTGGCAGGCTGAATTCTGGTGCAGTCCTCCTCGGTTTTTCGACAGAGTTCCTTTCCATGTACTTACATAATATATTTCGGCCATCATGTTCCCCTTCTGACCTCATACATTAGGGGGCATCTTTTATAGCTCCAAATCTCACTCTTATGGTTTGTGATGCTGCACTCATGGCCTAGGGCAACCCCTCCTTCCAGACCTGGTCCTAAAATTTAAAAAACAGTGTTTTATTCTCTATACGCGACATTGCCCTGAGTTAAACGCGTGTACACGCGGGTCTGTGTATACCCAACCCACGTGTATGTATTAAAACACTTAAAATATATATAATTCCTTATTTTCGGGCGGAGATCGCGGGTTTTACCTGCTGATCACCTGTTAGTGCCCGTGGCCCAACTGTTCCCAACCAACTCCTAACTAAAAAACTACTTTGGAGATGGTATAAAAAGACATCAAAGGGAAGGCCTAAGGGAGAGAGAAAAGAGAGCAAGATTATTATGCTGAGATTTTCCCCTTAGACCAGGTCTGAAGTCCTTGGTGCTTTCTGCACTTCCCCCATTTTGCATAGGAAACCCTTGTTTCCATGTGTATTGGTGATCATTCATCCTTGATATCATCATTGAGTAAGACTTGGAAGGAGCTCTTGTTGGAGGCTTGAGGCTGGAACGAATCTGGGAGGAAGCTTTGCTTAGAGCCTGCTGAAGGTGTTCAGGTGATATCTTTCCGTTATATGTACTTTATTTGCCTTTATATATAAAGAAACACGTCTTTGTTCCCGAAACAATCTTTCTTTATGCTTATGAGATTCTTGTCTTGAATTCTTATGCAAGTGGTTACTTAAAGATTTTTATAACTAACTTTATAGCATAAAGATGGTTTATACATAAGTATTTGTACATGTACTGTTGTGTTCCTTGATTTGTTTGTTTTACAGGTCAAAGGAAGAAGAAGGAAACTCCAAGAAGGGTTTGGACCCTAAAGGCCTTCTCGAACATAGGACCTTAGGTACGTACCCTTAACATTAGAATTTGCTTAAAAGTAAAGATGATGGCTGTGTGTGTGTTTCTTTGAATAAGCAATTTTCAGTCTGGTAGAGTCTTAGCCCAAAGGACCCTAGGGGTACTTTCCCTTCAACCATTTTGGTTGTCATGATGGATTCTGTTTAAATTTATGTAATAAGTTATGCTCTTCAATGTATTGTTGGGACTGGAGTTCACTGGACTGAATTCGTAAGATGCATTTCATGGTTTCAGTTGTCATTGAAGAATTTTGTAATTAGAAAATAATATCATGTTAGTTGAGCTTAAAAATCTTATTGAGTACAATCCTATCCTCTATTTTGAGACAAGCTATAGTTTCCTTCACTGAAAACTTCTTGTTTGTGAACTCTTATCAATCAAATGTTTATATACATTTTCTTTTGAGTTGACTTGATAGACAATTGTTGAAATTTTAGTATTTTATGCCTGTTGTGTAGTAGTTGTTGTAATTAGTTTTGATGACCAATACCAATAGTAGATTATTCTAAGAGTTTGGCGTTAAGTACATATTATTGATTTCACATTCCTGGTATTAGTGTTTGAAATTTGTTGCAGTTTGAATTCACAGCATCAACATTGTAAAAATCCATGGACTAACCTATGCATAAAAACATTGCTTGTTGATCACTGTTTTGGACATCCAAATGGACCTCTTGCACCATCTCCTGCAACTAATTCTCTTATGGCAATGATTCTGAAAGGCGAGGCTTCCAACCACTTGTTTCTCATTGGATATGTGGAATTACAGGTGGATTTAAAAAAAGGCCGTGATGAGATTGCTAATAGTCGTTCTTGTAAAGAGAGAATTTTATTTAAGTGTATTTGAATCATGAAAAGTTTTTTTTTGATATGTTATTTTAATGTTTATCTCCATCCCCCATTTCAAGCAGCACCAACACCCGTTGTTACTGCCTTAATAGGCTGGATGGTTAATGCCACTCCTGCACCTCATCCTACAGTCTTTGTAGGGCCAATTGGACTTAGTACTGTAGGAAATCCAGGTAACTTATACACCAACAATTGACATGGAAGTTTTGTTGATATGGATTATAAAGGAAACCATTGTCTAAAATTCTGATCATGGTTTATATAAGAAGTGATCCGAATTGGATCCATGAAAATTATTAGAGTTCTATGACTGTATCAAATCAGGACAGACTTCAAAAACTTGTGGACAATGAGCTATCAGGAAGGACCTCTGCACAGTGGCAATTTTTAGCTAGCAAGGAACGACGACAACCTTGGTCAAAGTGCATTGACCGAGACCCATGGAGATCATGCAAGATGGAAACTAGCAGTTGGGAAGTTCGGATTAGAAAATGGAGGTCATTTCTATAGCACGAAGTGCTAATTGTGCATCACTTGGCAAAACCCCTCTAAATGGAAAGGCCCTGAGTGCTCGGTCACAAGGGGAAGCATAAGACCATGGGAAAAGCGCTAAAGTGAAAGGCGGGTCCCGCGCTCCAAAACCACCAGAATATTAGAGGTGTTTTGGGTGGTAAGCGGAATTGTCAGGAGACCTAGCGATGCCATACAGTGAATGACGCGTGTCTGGCGAATGAGAGAAAAAACCACCTCTCATCGCGAGATAACATTCAAGCAAGTCAACCGAGTGATAAGAGCGATAACCATAGGATCTAGAGGCTCCAGATCTAACAACAGAGATTGTGCCTGATGGGAAATCGGATCTGGATGGAGAATTAAGATGCGTCATATAAAAGTCTGAAGTTCGATTTTACAATTGAGTTGGCGGATGAATCATTACACGAAGTAATGGAAATACCAAATCATTTGAGGAAGAGCTGGCGCAGTTTGTGAGAGGACAAGTGGCCACTTCCCTGTGAGACATTACACATTGGCAATGACATAGAGGCAGGGAACTCCAAGCGAACAACAGCAGGCAATTCGAAGAGGTGGAAGAGGAAGCGAACATTCATGAGACGTATTGGATTTAAGCCATGAATGCACAGACAGAGAACAGGGGGGAAGCACTGTTAGAAGGATGAGAATAGTGAATAAGGAGACAGAAGAGACATAAGAAGATGCAGAGAGCCGAGTTGACCTGCAGAGCTAAGGCAGCATCGAGCAGACAGAAGGCTTGAGAGGTTCAAGCAATCCCTGTGAGGATATCTGTTGGGAACTGAGTACCAAATTGGACTCATCCCATCAAGACCAGTTGAGGTCGAGACTTGGTAAGGAAGAGTCTGTGCACTCTAGTGGTTTAGGGAATCCAAGTACCACCCTACTAAGCATTATCTATTTCAGGAGACTTAAATTGATCTCCCCATTGTAAACTCTACTTTAAAGACACAATAAAAGAAGGCCACCACTGAAAGATGCACCGGAGACATAGCCCAGGAGGATTGGGTGAACTCCTTATCAATTTTTTTTGTTCTATTTTTCTTGCTGTGTTTCTCTTACTATTTTCCATTTTCTAGTGTCTGTGTATTTTGCAATCTTATCAATCCGTTGCCTAAGATAACATAGACACCCACCAGCAAATGAGTCTGTAATACCTTCATTCACTAATTCATTAACTGAGATCACAAACAAGTGGTTTTCAGATCAAGTGGTATCAGAGCCCTAGGTTGTTAAGGTTAGACAAGCTTGTGTTGGATTTAGTTGTTGAATGCTAACTAGATAAAATCTCAAATTAGGAGAACGAGAGTTGGTCGAAACTAATCCAGAAATTGAGAGAGTCTATCCTCAGAACACAATGTCAGAAGAAGGTTCTATCAGGCCAGACCCTCAATTCATAGATAGTTCCCTAGCCATAAGGTCCATGGTAGAGGAAATGTATAAGGACTTTAGAAAACATAAGGATGAAGATTCATCGGGCTCCAAACAAGACAAAGGAGAAGATGAGTCTGTCCTCCATGACCACTCAAAAGGCAAAGGGAAAGAAGAAAGCTTTCTCACACCTCCTAATAGCCCTGAACATAAAAAGAAGGCATCTTTGATTAGCCTAGAAGTTAAATTTGATTTACCTATATATGATGGAGAGTTGAATGCAGAAAAGCTGGATAATTGGATTAGACAAATTGATGTTTATTGTAGAGTGCAGAGTACTGATTCAGACAAGAGCAAGATTCAGATGGCAAGCCTATGACTTGGAGGCACTACCTTGGTTTGGTGGGAAGGAAGGACCCAAGCTGACATGAAGAGACATGGTAAGACTATTTCTGTCTGGAGTGAATTTGTTTCTGCAATCAAAAGGCAGTTCTATCCACTAGCCTACATGCAGCAAGCCATGATGAGCTGGAAAACTCTTTGACAGTTGAAAGGGAAAAGTGTACAATGATACACCCAAGAATTTAGGAAGAGAGCTTTGATTCTAAGAATCTCATTAGACTCACCTAAGACTCTGTTGAAGTACATTGGTGGTCTACACAACTACATGAGGCACACTACCCTCATGTTTAATCCCATTAGTATAGATGAGGTATTTGTACAAGCTACTCATCTAGAAGCTAGAGGAAAGAATGGAAGTCCGGAAGTTGGGAGATCATCCCAACCCACTGTATGCAAGAATAAGGAGAAAAGAAAACAGAAATGGAAAGCAAGGAAGGCTAACATTGTAAAGAAGAGCAAGGGTTCATGCACTCACTGTAAGAAGGATGGCCATGATGATGAGCATTGTTGGATTCTGCATCTGGAGTTGAGACCTAGGAAATTCAAGGGCAAGAAGAAGAAGACTGTTGTAGCTATTCAGAAAGATTTGGGGTCAGACTCAGGAGATGAAGCAACTACTACAGCCACAGGTATAAAAGGTAAGAATTTTGAAGCATCTACTAGTAATTCTGCACAATCTACTATTGATGAAGAAAATGAGAGAAAAAGACATGAGCTTTTCCATATTCGAGTTATTTCCAAACATCAAAAGATTGATACTTTGTTTGATAGTGGCACACAAGTAAATTTAATTTCTAAAGCAATTGTAAAGAAGTTGGTATTAGTGACTACACCTCACAAGAAACCATACACATTAGGATGGTTAAATGATAAAGCACAACTACAAGTGACTAGACAATGTAAACTCAGGTTTTCTTTTGTGTTAGCATTTGTAGATGAGGTTGAGTTAGACATAATTCCTTTGGATATATGTGGAATTGTTTTAGGAAGTCCTCACTTGTATGACAAAAAAGCTATTTTCTATAGAGCTAAGAACAAGTATCTACTTGTTAAAGATGGAGCCGAATACTTTGTAAGAGCTCATAAACTCAAGAATAATTATACTCTCATAAACACAGGGCAGATGAAACAAATGATAAATTCATGCAAACAATTCTTACTGATCGTTTTAAAGGAGAAGAAAACTGATAAAACCAATGTATTTGAGGGTTGTAATGCTACACAGCAAGCCAATTTAGAAAAAGTTGTTTCAAAGTATGATATCTTGTTTCAAGAACCTAAAGGTTTGGGACTCAAAAAGGAAATAGTGCATGATATTATTTTGCAACAAGATGCTCCATTGCCTAACATTGGAATGTATAGGTTGTCCGCTTTAGAGAATGCTGAAATCAAGAAGCAAGTGCAGGAGTTGCTTGAGAAAGGGTTCATCAGACCTAGCACATCACCATGTGGGTCACCAATCATTTTGGTGAGGAAGAAAGATGGCTCGTGGAGAATGTGCATTGATTATCGAGCACTAAATAAGATAACAATAAAAAATCGTTATCCCCTTCCGCATAGATGATCTGTTAGATCAATTGAAAGAAGTTGTTTATTTTTCTAAGCTAGACTTGCATAGTGGATATCATCAGGTTAGAGTGGCAGAACAAGATGTATGGAAGACTGATTTCAAAACAAAGTAGGGATTGTATGAATGGTTGGTTATGCCTTTTGGCTTAACTAATGCTCCTGCTACTTCATGAGATTAATGAATGATGTACTCAGACCTTTTCTTGATGATTTTGTTATTGTGTTTCTGGATGACATTCTGATATTTAGCAAAACATGGGAAGAACATTTAAAGCATGTTAAGCAGACACTAGATGTTTTGAAAAGAGAAAAAGATTATGTTAAACTCTCAAAATGTGAATTTGGCAAAACATCTCTGAATTATTTGGGACATATAGTAGGGGGTGGTGAATTGAAGATAGATCCTTCTAAAGTAGCAGTCATTGTGAACTTGCCTAAACCCTAATCTGCTACAGAAGTTAGAAGCTTCTTAGGAGAAAAACAATATTGGAGAAAGTTCATTTCTAACTTTTCCTTAATTGCAGCTCCCTTACATGCTTTAACATGATTGAACAAGGTGCTTCAGTGGGGAGGCAAATAGTAGAAAGCCTTCGACACCTTGAAAGAAAAGATTAGTACAACACCCATACTAGCACTACCTGATCTTCAAAGACCATTTGAGATTCAAACGGATGCCAGTGACTATGCCATGGGAGCAGTGTTGACATAGCATGATAAACCCATATGTTATAATTCTGAGACATTTAATTCTACAATAGTTAACTATCGTATATATGATAAAGAATTGTAAGCATTAGTATAGAGTGTGAAAAAGTGGAAACATTACTTAATGGGAAAAGAGACAGTAACACATAGTGATCATCAACCACTTCAATACCTACACTCCCAAATTAAGTTGTAGCAATCAAGGCACTATCGATGGATGGGTTTTCTACAACAGTTTCATTTAGTAATTATATATTAAAAGGGCATACACAATAAAGTTGCAGATATGTTACCTAGACCCTATAAATGCATCTACTATACTTAAGCATAATTCTGTGTTACATGAGAGCTACATTGAACAATATGCTCAAGATATAGATTTCAAAGATATATATGAAACTTTAAGTCAAGGCAAATGAATAGAAGAATTGGATTATCATGTAAAGGATCGACTCCTATATCATTGTGGGAAGCTATGCATTCCACAAACTGAAAGAGTAAAGATAATTCGAGAAGCACACACTTCTCTAATATCAGGTCACTTTGGGGTAAGTAAAACAGTTGCACAGCTGCAAATATTTTGTTATTGGCCAAAAATGAATGAGACGGTTTCTAGATATGTAAGAGGGTGTACTATGTGTGCTAAAAGCAAGCCCAACAATAGAAAGCTAGGCTTGTACACTCCATTACCAGTTCCTTCTCACCCCTGGGAAAGTGTTTCCATGGATTTTGTTGGAGGACTGCCTAAATCTAGGAAAGGTCATGATTATCTATATGTTGTTGTGAATAGGTTCAACAAAATATGTATTTTGATACCTTGTAATAAATAGATTACAGCTAAACAAACTGCAAAACTATTCTTTCAACAGGTATGGGTTCATTTTGGATTACCCACTTCCATAGTATCTGATCAAGACACCTGATTTGTGGGGATGTTTTGGTCAAGTCTGTGGGAACTGATGGACACCAAACAGAAGAAAAGCATAGCTTTTCATCCACAAATCAATGGCTAGACAAAAGTAGTTAACAAGACAGTGATCCAGTTACTCAGGGGATATTGCAACAAGCATCCTAAGCTTTGGGATGAACATTTATGTTATGTGCACCATGCTTACAACAGAGCCAAACATTCTTCTACACAGAGATCTCATTTTGAGACTTCTTTTGGTTTCACATCTGTAGGAATTTACAGGGTAAGTTCCTCAGAAAGAACACCAAAAGGACACCGCTCACAACCAGATCTCAAATCAATACACCAGTATTTTTGACGTGGTTAAAACCCTCAAAGTGCAAGGAGGGAAACAGTCCACGGACTGTCCCAACGTGGGTACTACAGGCAATTTATTAATCAAAGAATGAAAATTTACATAAGCTTCTCTCATGCATGGATTACCTGAACAATGACCCTCCATGCACTTTAAATAGAACTCATGGACCAATCGGGTGTCAAGCCACGGATCAAGTGTCGGTAATACCGAGGTGAGAGTGAACCATCGGATCACTACATATCGTGACCGTCGGATTGTAAGTTACAAAATGTACAACGGTAAAGAAAGACACTTTACCTAACTCTATACTAGACCAAGTTGAACTTAACTATATCCTATGTGTTGGAATATCCTAACATCCCCCCTTAAGAACAACTTGGGATAGGATTGAAGGATTTACAAATATGACACAATAGGAGAAGGAAGGAGGCACTAGAGCCTATCCCCCCTTAGTGACAACTTCCTGAACTCCAAGCATATATCGAAGTTTAGTGAACTTCGCCTCTGTGAGAGCCTTTGTGAAGATGTCTGCAACCTGATCATATGTTGAACAATATTGCATTTCAAGAACATGGTCATGAATGAGCTTTCTGATGAAGTGCATGTGTAGTTCAATGTGTTTGCTGCGCTGATGCTGGACTGGATCTTTGCATAGCTGAATGGCACTTTGATTATCACACCAAAGTGTGGTAGGATGCTGCTGCTCAAAGCCAAACTCTGATAGGATCTGACGAAGCCACAAGGCTTCCTTACTAGCTTCCACAGCACCACGATACTCTGCTTCTGCTGACGAAAGATAAATGGCAGCCTGTTTCTTACAAGCCCATGTAATAGGTCCTGAACCAAGAGTGAAGACATAACCGGCAGTAGACTTCCGATCATCAAGGTCACCAGCCCAATCAGAATCAGTGAAACCAACTAATAGAGGAGCTGCTTTGGCACTATAATGAATCCCAAACTGTACTGTACCTCGAACATAACGAAGTATTCTTTTAGCTGCTTTCCAATGACTTTCACGGGGGTTTTGCATAAAACGAGCAACAAGGCCAACAACAAAGGAAAGATCAGGACGAGTATGGGTTAAGTACAAGAGTTTTCCTACAAGTTGACGGTATAAGGTAGCATCAACTTCAGGAGAAGTACAAGAGACTGAAAGTTTGATGCCAGACTAAAAGGGAGAAGGGGCTGGCTTACAGTCTTCCATGTGAAAATGACGAAGAATATCACAAGCATACTTGGACTAGGAAAGGGAAATACCCTCCTTGTATTGCAAGACTTGAAGACCGAGAAAATAGTGTAAGTGTCCTAAGTCTGTCATTTCAAATTTCTTTTTGAGGCTAGACTTCACATGGTTTATAAGGTTGGGATCGCTACCAGTAAGGATAAGATCATCAACATAAAGAACAAGGATGATAAGAGAGTTGCCCACTTTCTTTGTGTAGACAGTATTGTCAGAATGACACCTAGAAAAGCCAGATTCTAAAAGAAAGCTATCCATTTTGGCATACCAAGCCCGAGGAGCTTGCTTGAGACCATAAAGGGATTTCTTGAGTCGACAAACAAGGCTGGAGTCTGTTTGTATGAAGCCAATGGGTTGTTCCATATAGATTTCTTCCTGCAAGTCCCCATGCAAGAAGGCAGATTTAACATCCATCTGATGGACTTCCCATTTTAAAGAGGAAGCAAGGGAAAGAACAAGGCGGATAGAGTTCATTTTGGCAACAGGGGAGAAGGTTTCAGTGTAGTCAATGCCTTCAACCTGTGAAAAGCCCTTAGCAACAAGACGAGCTTTATGTTTATCAATTTTCCCATCTGGTCCATACTTGGTTCTGTAAACCCATTTACATCTTACAAGTTTGCGTCCCTTTGGTAGAGGAACAAGATCCCATGTATCATTTGTCAACAATGAATGATATTCTTCATTCATAGCTGCTTCCCAATGTGGATGGCCTGAAGCTTCTGCAAAAGTGTCAGGATCATGATTTACTGGAGCTTGAGCCAGTAAAGAAGAGGCTCTTTCAAACTGAGAACGTGTACGTCGCTGATCTGTAGGATCACCGGCAAGATCACCTGCTGCATCCCGAGTAGCACGGACCCATCTTGGAAGTTGAGGATCCTGAGAAGGTGGGGGAGGATTATCATCCTCACTTTCATCATCTAAAGAAGAAATGTTGTCAAAAGTAGAAGAGATAGGAAGAGGTGGCACATCCGCCGGACTAGGCTCGCAGGCCGATTTATTTTCATCAAATTTTACATCTCTTCTAATGATAACATTTTTGGACTTAAATGGAATAAGTCTATAACCTTTTACATCTTCAGAACATCCAACAAAAGTACATTTCTCACTCTTAGGTTCTAAAGCTTTATGCTTTTCATCTGGAATATGGGCCCATGCTTCACTTCCAAACACACGAAAGTGACTTACATCTGGTTTAATGGAACTCCAAGCTTCTTCTGGAGTGATATTCTCTAGAACCTTAGTAGGAGTGCGATTGATTATATAATTTGCACAATTAATTGCTTCGGCCCAAAAACTAAGACTGAGTCCTTTAGATTGCAGCATACAATTAGCCATTTCCTTTAAGGTGCGATTTTTCCTTTCAGCTACACCATTTTGTTGTGGAGTGTATGGAACAGTATGTTGCATTTGAATTCCATTTTCGGTGCAAAAGTTGATGAATGTGTTTTTAACATATTCTCCACCATTATTAGTTCTTAGCTTAAGAATTTGATGTCCAGATTGTTTCTCAACAAAGGCTTTGAAGGCCAAAAATGTGTTAAATACTTCGCTCTTGAGTTTTAAGAAGTATACCCAAGTGCGTCTGGAGAAATCATCAATGAAAGTTAAGAAGTACTTGCAGCTAGAGAATGAAGCAACAGGAAGAGGACCACATAAATCACTGTGCACAAGCTGTAAAGGGGCTGAGGCGTGCCAAGAGGCACGTTTGTCAAAACTGTCCCGATGATGTTTTCCGAGTACACATCCGGAACAAACACCATCTCTGCAAGATACCATAGGAAGACCTGTCACCATATTTTCTTTACATAGATGCTGAAGGGAGCGATAGTTTAAGTGACCAAATCGCTCATGCCAAAGTTTGCTCACTTCATCATTATGAGCAACAAATACTGAGGGAAGATTTGATGACCCAAAGTTGTGAAACTTATACAACCTTGTGGAATCATCAGCAAGACCAGTAGCTAGAATCTGTTTAGGATCTTTTAGATCCTTGATTACAACATCATGAGCTGAAAATTCAACAATTTTACCTTCACCTGAATGAGTTATCTGATAGACAGATAGAAGGTTGCAGGATAAGGTTGGAACACATAATACATCATTAAACTGACCATTGTCTAGATGAACAGTTCCAGTCCCTACAACATTAAGAGATCTATCATCACCAACATATATATTTTTGGTGTTACAATCATTTAAAGAAGAAAACATGGCTTGGTTTTTGGCCATGTGATAAGAGGCTCCAGAATCAATGAGCCACTCATGAGAATGAGAAGAAGAAGAAGATACATTTAATGCATAACCAGAATGAGATGATTGACAACGACATGCAGAAAGTGCCATTCCGGAAGTTGAAGTTGAAGTAGGCTCCACATGGATGTTATGTTTCTTCATTGCGGCTTCCAAGGCTTCCATCTTCTTAAAGCATTTAGATTCTAAGTGGCCATCTCGATTACAAAAGTTACAATGTCTATCAGTCTTCTTCCATTTGTTTTTATTGGTCTTATCATTTTGCTGAAATGATCTTTCATTTTGAGGCTGAGTTGGTTTAGGACCATTCTTTTGAGGATATGACTTCTTAGGATTCTTTGAATTTGGTTACTGTTGGGCGGCTAACGCTTTCGTGGAAGAGTTTCCAAGATTAAGAAGACCAAGGTGTAAGAGTTTTTCTTGTTCTCTTATTAAGGAATCACAAAAGGAGTCAAAGGAAGGGGCCTTGTAGTCTTTTCCTTGACAAATGAAAGCTTCCCTTGTAGAATGGAAAGTGGAAACAAATACAGAGTAGGCTGGTCCCAACTTAGTAAGGATGGAATAAATAAGGTTACCATCTTCTTTCTTAACTTTAACACCTTCCAAGAGATATCTAAGGGTCTTGAATTTGGACAAGAAATCATCAATGCAAGAAAAATTATTAGGATCCAAAGTAAGCAACTCATTTTCAAGTTGATGGGCTCTAATTTCATTTTTAATCCCAAAAACTTTAGCGAGTTTTTCTAATGCTTCATGAGGAGTCTCAAGTTCTGCAATGTGGAATCTAAGATCAGGAGAAATAGACATCCCTATCAAACCACGTGCTTGATCTTGTCTATTTTCCCATTTTGCAGCCTTGTCTTCATCTTTTGGTTTCTTCTCTTGGTCTGTGGCTATTCTAAAGAGACCTTTACTTCTAAGTAAATCTTCCATGTAGGCTACCCATTGGAAGTAGTTAGTGCTGTCAAGAATGACTTGGCATGGACTTTCCATTTTTTTTTTTTTAAAACTGAAGCTGAAGATGCTGAAAGTAAGTGTTCCAATGGATAGATCTCGAAACAATAGGCGGTTTTAAAAAAAACAGCTCTGAAAAAGGCTTCCGGATGAAGAAGTTATGGCTTTTTGAAAAAAAAATTGTTGATGTTGCCGGCAAAGTGCGCGAATGTGCGAGAATGAAACAATCCATCCCCACAAAATGGAGACTTGAAACCAAGACCTCTACTCTCTAAAAATAGCTTTGAACCAATTGATCTATACAAAAAATTTGAGAGAGAGAGAGAGAGAGAGAGAGAGAGAGAGGGGGGGGGGCCTTGGTTTGCGTGCTTGCCTTGAGAAAGCTCTTTTTCCCTACAAAACACAAAACACAAAACCCAACACGAATATGCAAAGAAAAACGAACCTTGCGGCTCGAAGTTATCTTTAGCCAAAAAACTAGAAATTTAAAAAAAAAATCTCAAAGTTAGCTTTAGCCGAAAAACTAAATATTTTTCTCAATGTTTCTGATTTTCCGAGATCACACTAAGGTGCAGGGAAAAGAGCATACGCATGAGAAAAATCCTTCCTTTCTGTTTCTGATTTGCCCAGATCGCACAGAGTCGCAGGGCAAAGAGCATACGCAGAAATGAAAGGTATAGATCCGGTTAAAAAAAAAGGGCTAAATAAACCGAAACCGAAATAAGCAGAGAGAAAATAACAGTAAACTGCAAAAAACACTGTATACCTCCCGATCTGAAAAATGACGTAGCTAGGGCTACCGGAAACCTTTTCGCGTGAAACGAAAGGGGTTCCTCACTGGAACAGATGCTCCAAACGCAACAGAGTAGTCCTCTCGGCCCGAAAGCAGTCAGAAACAGCAGATCTAGGAAATGACATCCGCATGTAGTTCTACCGGCTTCAGATTTGGATCACCAACGGACGCGGCCCTCAAATAGCTCTGATACCATGTAGGAATTTACAGGGTAAGTTCCTCAGAAAGAACACCAAAAGGAAACCGCTCACAACCAGATCTCAAATCAATACACCAGTATTTTTGACGTGGTTAAAACCCTCAAAGTGCAAGGAGGGAAACAGTCCACGGCCTGTCCCAACGTGGGTACTACAGGCAATTTATTAATCAAAGAATGAAAATTTACATAAGCTTCTCTCATGCACGGATTACCCGAACAATGACCCTCCATGCGCTTTAAATAGAACTCATGGACCAATCGGGTGTCAAGCCACGGATCAAGTGTCGGTAATACCGAGGTGAGAGTGAACCGTCGGATCACTACATATCGTGACCGTCAGATTGTAAGTTACAAAATGTACAACGGTAAAGAAAGACACTTTACCTAACTCTATACCTAACTCTATACTAGACCAAGTTGAACTTAACTATATCCTATGTGTCGGAATATCCTAACAACATCAAGGTCACCTTTGGATTTTGTCTTTGGTAAAGACACCATAGTTGAGGGACATAGTGATGTGGATAGGGCAAATAGGTTCATTGAACAAATCCAAGAGATCCACCAGGCAGTATAGGAATAGTTGGAAAAGAATCAAGCCAAATACAAGGCCAGGCATGACAAGCATCAAATGGAGCATAGTTTCCAAGTTGGAGACCAAGTCTGGCTCTACATCAGCAAAGACAGAATGCAAGTTGAAGGTAAAAAGCTAAAGCCTGTCAGGTATGGACCTTTCAAGATACTTGAGAAAATTGGTGAGAATGCTTTTCACCTTGATCTACTAGCTTACATGCACATTTACTCAGTCGTAAATGCAGATTGTTTGAGACTATTTGAACCTTCACTAATTTAGGATCCCGAAGAGTAGAGTCAATTGCCTTCTATTGATGATCTGTTACCTGAATATCTTAATGAATTGCAAGAAGACATAGTTCTGGATAGGAAGGTGAGGATGACGTGCAGGGGAGATGTTGAGTACCTCAGAATAAGGCTCAAGGGTTCAAACTGAGCAGTGCAAAGTGGATAGAGATTGGACAAGTGAGACAATTGTACCCTCACATAGTCGATGCTTGAAAACCAAATTTTGGTGGTCCAAAAGCTTTTTCAGTGGGAAGGCCTTGATCCAAGTTGGATCCATGAAAATTATTAGAGCTCTATGACTGTATCAAATTAGGACAGACTTCAAAAACTTGTGGACAATGAGCTATCAGGAAGGACCTCTGGATAGTGGTAGTTTGTAGCTAGCAAGGAACGACAAGGACATCGGTCAAAGCCTGCTGACCGAGGCCCATGGAGACTGCGCAGGATACAAACTAGCAGTTGGGAAGTCTAGATTGGAAAACGAGGGTTGTTTCTGATGCGCGATTAGCGCTAATCATATATCACTAGGCAAAACCCCTCGAAATGGAAAGGCCTTGAGTGTTCGGTCATAAGGGGAAGCTGAAGACCATGGGAAAAGTGTTAAAGTGAAAGGCGAGTCCCGCACTCCAAAACCGGTGGAATATCGGAGGCATTTTGGGCAGTAAGCAGAAATGCCAAGAGACCCAGCGATGCCATACATTGAATGATGCATGTTCGGCGAATGAGAGAGAAAACTGACTCTCATCGTGGGCTAACATTCAAGCAAGTCAACCGCACGATAAGAGCTATAACCGTAGGATCTCGAGGCTCCAGATCTAACGGCGAAGATTGCGCTCGATGGGAAACTGGATCTAGAGGGAGAATTAAGGTGTGACATATAAAAGTTTGAAGTTCGATTTGACTGCTAAGTTGGTAGATGAATCGTTACACAAAGTAACGAAAATACTGAACCATTTGAGGAAGATCTGGCGCAGTTCATGAGAGGACAAGTGGCCACTTCCCTGTGAGATGTTACACATCGGCAATGATGCAGAGGTAGGGAACTCCAAACGAACAGTAGCAGGCAATCCGAAGAGGCGTAAGAGGAAGCGAATAGTCATGAGACATATTGGCCTTAAGCCATGAATGCATAGACAAAGAATAGGGGGGAAGCACTATCAAAAAGAAGATAACAGTGAAGAAGGAGATAGAAGAGACAGAAGTAGACGTAGAGAGCTGAGCTGACCTGCAGAGCTAAGGCAGAATCAAGAATATAGAAGGCTTGAGAGGTTGAAGCAATCCTTGTGAGGATATCTGTCAGGAACTGAGTAACAAACTGGACTCATCCCATCGAGACCAGTTGAGGTCGAGACTCGGTAAGGAAGAGTCTGTGCACTCTAGTGGCTTGGGGAATCCAAGTACCACCCTACTAAGCATTATCTATTTCAGGAGACTCAAATTGAGCTCCCCATTGTAAAGCTCTACTTTGAAGACACGATAAAAGAAGGCCACCACTGAAAGCTAGACCAAAGACATAGCCCAGGAGGATTGGGTGAACTCCTTGTTAATTTGTTGTGTTCTATTTTGCTTGCTATGTTTCTCTTACTGTTTTCCATTTTGCAGTGTCCGTGTATTTTGAAATTTTATCGATTTGTTGCCTAAGATAACATAGACACCCACCAACACATGAGTCTGTAATACCTTCATTCATTAATTCATTAACTGAGATCACATACAAATGATTTTCAGATCAAGAAGTGACATCATTTATATGTTGGCATCTTTAGCATTTATATGGTTGAGTAATCCCATTTTGATTTGTTTCTCTAGCTGCTTTGTTGAACTGTCTAGGGACCCCTCCTAATGCTCCCTAAGGGGATTATCAATTAGTTGATTTTGATTACTTTCTAAAATGAGCAAGGACAATTAGGTAGTCTAGTGATGAGGTATTCTAACTTTTCCTTCTCCATATAACTAATTTTCACTGTCAAACATCAACTAATGTAATTTATGGTTAGTTAATAATGAAGAAAATGTAACAGGTAAAAATCTTCATTCAAGTATCAATGTGGTTGTTTATAAGAGCATCAATATTGTTTGAGGATTAGGTGCTTTAACTATAATGAATTCACAGGTTAGCTATACTGGTCCAAATCTTCCACAGGGCTTATATTCATAGGATGACCTTCCCAAGATTGTTGCATGAACTTTAAATCAAGGATCTCCAGTGAAGAGAATGGATTTTCATCCTTTGCAGCAGACCATACTTTTAGGTATGAATTTGTTTTTTATAATGCTTATTTTTTTTGTTTAGATTAATTCATATGCTTAGGAATGCATATTCTCTCTTTGGAAGGCATGAGTGCCATTATTCTTCTTCATATTTCACAAAGTACAAAATTTTATGGTGCTAATATGCATTCATTGTTACTGGATCTAGTTGGTACACATGTGGGTGAAATTGGTGCATGGGAAGTAGGTTCACAGGAAATATGGCTGATATAAATTTCAAGGTTTGGGATCTTGGATCTTGATGAGTTTCACATGAAACTCCATATTGTGCAAAGTGCAGGGCTTATAAAATTTTAGGCTGATAAAGCTCGATCAGTGCAAGAGGTATGGTATGATGTTATTGGTGTTAAGAAGTATACTTTGGAAAGTCACAAAGGAGTCATATTTTCCATGCCCCCATTGTAAAGAAAACATTCAGGTATGAACTCATTGTTGTGATTTTGACTTTTTCAAATATGAATGGGAGAGTGTTTGTTTTTCATGGAGACTGATTTTGTGGATATGATGATTCCTCAAGCTGAAGCTTTATATTGGACCCTTATTGTGTATAAGTTTATATTTTCAACGAATGTTGATGGCAAGATAAAGGCTTGGTTATATGATTTGATGGGTTCAAGGGTTGATTATGATGCTCCTGGTCAGTGGTTCACTACAATGGCTTATAGTGCTGATGGGACAAGGTTGATTCATCATGTCATTTTAGCTCTTGCTTTGTGCTATGCTTTATTTCTGTTGATTATTGATTAGCTCTACAATACATGGAGAATAAAAACATTAACAACTTGATGCAGGCTCTGCTCATGTGGAATAAGAAAAGAAAGATATTTTTTTCTTCTTGAATGGAATGGGAGTGAAGGTGCTATAAAGCATACTTATCAAGGATTTTGTAAGCACTCTTTGGATATTGTGCAGTTTGATATGACTAAGAACTGATTTTTAGCTGCTGGAGATGAATATTTGATCAAGTTATGTGACGTGGACAACAAAAATCTACCGATAACTGTTGATTCTAATTTTCGGTTAGCTGTATGGTTTTACATAGTTTCTTGCACTTTTTTTTTAATGTGAACTACTTGCATGGATAGAAAGAAAGACTTTCAGGTTAGCTTTTATTTTTTCCTATTTTCAGAGTACTCCTTATCTCTACTTCAACAAGGGACTTTATTGGCAGTTTCAATGAGTGATAATGGCATCAAAATTTTAGTCAAGGCTGATGGCCATCAATTATTACGCTCATTTAAGAACTGTACCTTTGATGCAACAAGAGTTCCCTCTGATACGAAGGCAAGAGTTCTACATTTATTATGTGTTTGGATTTCAATATTTACTTCAAATGTAGCTAAACTGATATTTGGTTTTGTAGGTGTCAGTAGTAACTCAAATGGAATTTGTAAGCACACCTAGGGCACAAACTATTGGGGGATCTGATCAAGTTGCTTCCACAGTTTCCATGGTTGGACTAGTATGTCTACTTTCATACTATAATATTTCTCTAGACTACAAGGTGTAACACACCCCCTTAACTAAGGATGGTTACTAAGATGACCCAAAACTCAAGGTGCAGTTATGAGGATGGGGTTTAGAAGATGTTTTTTGTTTTTTTTTAAGAGCTTCACTCGCACATCCACTTGTGTGTTGAGTCTAAAACATGTAGCATCTCCTCTGACCTATTTTTGGTCACTCATTAGACAACAAAATTACCTTATCTTACCTAGGCTTTATCTTGAAACCCTAAAATCTAAATTTCTATGGGTTGAAACCCTAACTTTAGTTTTCACTATGCTTCAACAAAATTGAGGAGAGAGATCAATACATAATAAATCTCTTCGAGAGAATCAACCAACATTGCAGCTTAAATTTTCTGGCTGAAGGGGTTGATGATCCTCCATGGATAAGTTTCATTTCGGAATCAAGAAAATCTCACCACTAGCTAAGTGCAGCACCAAGCCTCTAGGGAAGACATGTTGTAAACAATAGAATCTCAGCTTCTTGCAGTGAAAAAATAAATACCCACAATCAAAGTAAAAATGTTTCATCTATCCATATAAAAACATGTCTGAGAATATCCTTTACGCAACTTATAAAGATAAAACTGAAGGTCTTAGTTACTTCCATGTTTAGTCTGCAATTTACCTACAGTGCTAGCAGCCTAGATGGCTTCGAAGTTGGCACTTATAAATAGCTTGAATTTATTCACTTTTTGAGTGTTGTTCATAACTTGCATCTAAGTGTAGAAAGATATGAGATTTCTAGGTGCATGCAACTTTCGACATCAACAGGAAAGTTCAAACCTACAAGACCAAACAAGGTTTTTTCATGAGATTTGTAGCTACTATTGATACCTCAAATAGCCTGTAATGGCTAGAGTTTGGTTTGGTCTATCCCAGGTTTGAAATTCTTTTTTGTGAAATTTGGTCTTGTGAAAAGGTCTAAATTTCTGGAAAGTCCCAAAAAACATCATTCCAAATACTTTTGTTTGCCTAAATCCTTAATGTTCTCTATTGTGATTTCCAAAAATAAATACATTGGGCATTTATAAAGAACAACCCTTTCAGGAATCTTTATTAATCTTTAAAAGACAACTGTGATAGAGGATAAGGATAGCTTCAAATAACCTGGAAATTGAAATAGGGCATTGGAAATGAATGGAGAGAGAACTGTAATTTTTTTCCAAGACCTATGTGATGAATGAGAAATTGAAGATAGAATTCATGTGCTGTTGGCATTTTTTCTTACAGTAAATTTTTATGTATATCATTTTCCTAGCTTATGCCATCATCCCATCTCTTTATGTCTTGCAAAATTGATATTTTGATTCACTACGTACAAGCTATGTGGCTTAAGAAGGGTGAATCATGTGTTTGATTGACAAGTTAAAAATGTGGCCAATGTGAATAAGATCTAGGATACAAATATTGTGATACATAGTTGGACAAAATGATGGATTATATTATAAATATCTGCAAGGTCAACAAGTCTATGAGACAAATAACATACATGTCCTGTAAGTCCTTTAAAAGTAAATGAACAATATAAATATCATAGAAGCGAAGGGGGAGTTTAATAATCCCTATTAGTAGATGTATCCTTGCTCATTTAGGCTTGAATTCCAAAGCTATCTCACTTGATCTATCTATGTAAGCTTTTGTGAATTAATATTTCAAAAGAGAAGAGAGTTACTTTAGAATGAAACAAATCATCAATACAAAAGAATGCCATGAAACTATGCCAATGGAAGGTGTTGTAAAAGCTATGTTTTGCTAGGATTTACCCTCTGTAGAGCCCAATGACCCACTAAAACTTATTGTTTAGTGGACCATAGGACATTTCACATTAGTAAGGATATGCTATAATTGAGAAACCATGTTCTTTTTTGAACTCAAAATTCCCAAGGGATCTTTAGAGTTATAATATAGGTGAGATTATTATCTTATCTTTGGATGAGATTTCACTCCTAAGAATGCTCTTAGTTATAAAATTTTTGTAGATGATTAAAGAGATCTAGATGTTCTTTTGCTTGTATCTTCATACACATTTATTTGTACATAACTTGTCAATATGAAATAATCGAAGAAGAAAAAATTGTACATGATATCCAACATATACTTGAATTGAAATGAGCCAATAGAATCATTTCTGATAACTGATCAAACTGGAACTCCAAACCTTTTGCTTATGGAGACATATTCCTTGACCAATGGACCAAACACAGGTGTTTCAAAACGTACCCAAGCCATTAATTTTTTTAATTAAAATACTTGGTTTTGGGTAGAGAAATATTGAGATTTCATCAAGATTTTGAGGTTTCGAAGGACAACAAATCAAGAAGTGAGGTAGAAAACAAGTGCATTTGATCTCTAGTGTACATATGCATAGAAAATGTAAAGGATATACATAACTTTGTCCCTTGCATCCCTTTGATGATAGACTCACATGCATAGAAGCAATGACCCACTTCATACATACTTGTTGAAGTCCAAATGTTACCAACCACATTCAAAGATTTTGATTCTTCCACTATGATTTTGTGAGCTCTCCCAAGAAAATAGGAAATAGCCTAGATCTCTTAGAAGATCTTGGATATAGAATAGGAAGCTTGATCACATGCATTCAAATTCATTCACCAATATGATTCAATCCAAAACAATCCATCTCCACCCTAGATATGAAGCATTGTGAGGGATAAAAAACTTAAAGTTCTGAATCTACCAATATGAATCGATCTAAAATACTGAAAATTTATTTTAAAAAAGTAACTTTATCAAATTTTGAATGCAAGAAAGCCTAGTTATCACTTGTACAACAATCATGTCTAGGATTTGAAACTAGGAAAATTTATTTTAAGTTCTCTGATTTCCTTGTTTATTTAGATGATACAAAGTGTGCCATATCCTAGAAGGATATATCATCCTTCACTCAGGCTCTTTAGAATATACCTACACAGTAGTTTTCCCTATGACAGTTTTTGGTAGTTGAGGTTAAAAGTGAGGTCTACAGTTTAGCACATTGTCATGCACACAAAGCTAATTAGAGCATTTAGGATTCTTATTGTGACAACAAAATGTGCAAGATTCAGGGTGTCTAAAGTATGGTACGATTTTGATGTTATGTAGTGAAGCAAAAACTGGCTCAAAATATTATCATTTAATTCCTCAATGTTAGCAATAATTTGTAAGTATGCAAAAGAAAAGGTTGAAAAATGGGATTTTTCTCTCACTTGCATGTAGAAAAAAAAGTAAGTTGCATATCTCACCACATAAATTATTGTGTATCTCACCAAAAGAAGTTATCTTTCAATGGTACAGTTTGACTAGGTGTAAACAAACTCACTAAGTAGGAGAGTTAACTAGGTGGAGGTTAATCAAGCATCTCACATTGAGACACAAAATTAAATCCTCATTTGTGTGTAACTAGTCATACTATTCAGTAAGATAGATCCACTGCTCAGTCAAAATAAGAGAGAGGTATAGGTCAAATAGAAGGCTTATTACACCAGCTAACAAAGAAATTAATACCCAATGATGAACATAGCAAAAGATGTATTAAACATAGGATGAAGGGAATGCTTAGCAATTTAAGTCAAAAGTGTTGAGGTAAGACACTCGACAAAAAAAATAAATCACCACATTGTAGCGAGCAGGTAAGAGAGTTGACCCACAGTTTGTGGATAGAGGAAGATGCCCAACAACATAAAAATGCTAAGAAAGATCTATGGGTAAAGTGTAATCACCCAGACAACACTAGATCATGAAGTATGGTTTGTATGTGACCTATGGGCAAAGCGTAGACACCCGACAATGGAAAAAACATAATGTGTGGCCAAGAGAGGAGACATGACCACAAGAGAGGAGGAAACACAACCAAGGACAGTTTGACTCAAGGATTGAGTGAAGTCCCACCCTCGCCCCTAAAGGATCTTGGAAATTAAATTAGCGAAACTCTTTAATCATCTCTAGAATCACTCAATGCGAGAATATAAACATGAGATTCCTTATGTAATGGAGATGGATACTTTTATTGTAGCAATACCAAGACATGAGTTTAGGGCCACACATTTCCTCCCAACCTTAGACCAGGTTGCGCTATAATCATTCTTGGTGCCCAGTCACCCTTGGGCCAAGTTGTGAGGCTTGAGAGGACTGCTACATGGACCAAAACTATTCTACTAATTGGAAAAGGAATCCCATAAAAAAAACAACCAGAGCTCCTCCCTCTCCTGTGCATGCTTTCTTGAGCTCATTAGACAAAGTGTTGTTCTCCACAAAGTTTAGACCTCCTTTTTCCTTGCTTATGAGCGTTGCTTTCTTTTAGTAAGATCCCTCGACCATTATCCCCCAGAACGCATATATAGGGTCTGATCTCCCTAATTGGTGTCTCCCCTGTCTTTTATCTGAAGCTGATTGAATTCTTTGCTCATATTACTGTTAAGCTTGGTCCAAATCCTCTAGAACAATAAAAAATATTCCACCTATCCTTTTATTCTAGACTTTTTTTTTGGGTTTTAGTTAACCTTGTAATCACTAAGTGATTTTTGGGTTTTCTACCACTTAATTAGAATATGTCCTCAGCACTCAATCCTCCCTAGCCCTGGAACTTATGTCCTTAACTTAGCCTGTTACATTTTTTATAGTAAGCGGGGGATGTAACTAGGGATATTATAGATATCTCTAAACTACAAGGATAAATATCTTGCATAATGCATCGATTACCAACTACTTAATGTTTTCAAAGTATATTGAAGGTTGTGGAAGTTTCATGGTAGGGAGAGTTTAAATGATTTTCTATGCTTTTGAATATGAATATGCTTGTTTATTTTCAACAAAAGGACATATTCAAAGCAAGAATGGTTGGAAATGTGTAAACTAAACAATTGAAAGTGATTGATTTTTTGTTTTTCAAAATGGAGTGGATTCTAGGAGTGTTGGAGATAAGTTCCACAATGGCAGAAGATTCAATAGATAAAAACAAGAGTTGGAAGCCCACTAAAATAATTGAACCAACTCAGTTAGATTCCTTGAGACTCTTAGATAACCTACAAACAAGCAAGGTGTGTATTATCCCAGGTTGAATAACTCATAATGGATTACCAGGGGAAAAAATATCTTGTATCAATCTGAGCTTGTTATGAAACTTGTGATATTGTATAATGTGCCACATTTATGTTGAAAAGTAATTTGTATTGCATGGTTAGAAGCATCATTGTGAAGTTTCATTAGTTATTTCCATTTTCTTTTGATGTAAGGGCAGTAAATATGTACTTGTCCTTGTTAGTGCATATGATCTTGTACCTTTCAATATTTCTTAATATGCAACTCATTCAGTCTTATATGTTTTTTTTATTGTTGTTGAGTAATTATGTCTTACAAATCAATGTACTTCACAGGTGCCCATTTGATGGATATTATTTGGGTCTTTCCCTTATATTTTCTTTTGTATGAACAAATATGAGTGCTTCATGGTCATAAACTATTAGTTTATCAAAAATTTAATCTATCTAGGACACATGAGCATTGAGGACATCGACCTCCTAATTTTGTTGAATTGTTCACACTATTTTTTCAAAACCTCTAGCTTGGTACATAAAGTTTCTATTTCTTCTCAGTTTAAGTGTCATGCCATGTATGATTTTGGAGCATTATTTGGCACATACTTAGATTTTGATTCCCAATGCCTTCCTGTAGAGTTTGGATATAAAGTGAGAATTGGTACATTTCAGTTTTGTAGCTTACAACAAGAGCCTTTCTTTGTATATATTTAGTTCTTTATTATAATCACTTTATACTTTCATGAACTGTAGATTTCAAGATTAATATATATTAATTCAGGAGTTGTTGTTCTGGCATTAGCTTCCAACGTTGTGCACAAGCTCTAGAAATGGAAGTGAAATGATCACAATGCTAGTGGCAAGGTGCTTATGTTATCCTTTGTTTAGGTCATGTTGTTTTTAATATATGATATCTTTTGTTTAGGTCATGCTCTTTAAAAAGGTGTGCATGAAGTTGTTACACTAGTTAATTGAGAGAGATCAAGTTGATTAGTATCTTACAAATTAATTTTAAAGTTTGTACTGAATGCATTTGGTATATCATCTAAAAGGAGTTCTTTTCATAGGAAACAACCAGTATTCCACCTTAGTTATGAAATTCTTCCAACGACATACTGATGACAAGTGACATAAGTGATACTAACCCATTATCAAAAAATGACTCATACATCATGCCAGCGAGTGGTGGTAAGTATTCTTTGTTCACTATGACGTTCAAGGTAATGCTTCAAATGTTGAATGACAAGTATCTAGCTATTTATTTACTATATTCTGAGGAAATTCTCTTTAAATAGTTTTATCACTTGGTGCTTCATTGGGTTTTCTGCAGACAATGACAACTTTCATGGCACCACCACCACCAACAACTTTTCTTGCTTTCTACCCGTAGGATAACAACATAATTTCTATTGGCATGGAAGACTCTACAATTCAAATTTACAATGTTCAAGTGGATGGTGTTCTAGCTCAAACTTTGGTGGAATTTTCAGCAATCAAACCCCTTTAGGAGGCACTTGCATGTAAATTTGAATAAATTCCTTTTGGATGCAGGTAAAGAGAAAGCTTAAAGTACATCAAAAGTGAGTGACTGGGCTTTCCATTTCTCATGCATTGAACATGTTTGTATCACAAGGAGTAGATGCTTAGGTATTTTCTACATGATACATCCTGTAGCCGTAATCTAATCCTAGGGTGCATAATTATTTTAGTTGTCTTTTAGCTTGGTGATGGCTAATGCAATAACTCTTGGGGTGTATAGCACTAGAGCTCTGTGTATGGAGAAGTGATGCATAAGAAAGGCTTAGGAATAAGTTTTTACAGCTACCAGCAAGCAGATTGCCACCACATGCAAAAACTCGAGTGCAATTTCACTAGGATCATATACACTTTTTGGTTGTGCATGAAACTCATATTTCTAATTATGAAACTAATAAACTTGAGTGTCTCAAACAAGTTTGTTTTAAATATCTGACAAATTTTCATTGTTTTGTTTCCATTCTTTTACTCAGTTTAATTTGTAAGTCGATAATTTGGTATGTATCTCAAAATGTCTAACTAGTAATGGTTCTAGTTTCTGGTTTTTGTCAATGGATCCCTTCAGATTCACTTTCTGCTCCAACATCACATTCTACTTACTCATGTGATACTCATGTGATACAATGCTAAAGGAGGATGGCTATGCCAATTTCTCTATACTTTATCTTTAGTTGATGTGAAAAATTCCTTGAAAAAAATCATATTGCTGGAATATATGAAGAGTGGAAACATGCTAAACATAAACCATTCAATAGTTGTGGCAAGATATTGAAGGCTTGTGATAATTCTAGTTACTTTTTTCTGTATGACTAGATTAAATAGTTTGTAAATTATTTATAATAGTAGCTTGTTGTTTGAGTCATGCTACATGGGTGTGACATTGAGCTAACTCCATTGAGTTATTTTTATCAAGTTAAAAATAGGGGCTGCATGATTTTAGATTTTACAAAGATTACACAATTATGTGTCGAGCATTTTTTTTAAATCAATGCCTATATATGCAATTTCAAGGACTACCATAACTCTCACATAATTCTTTAAAGGGTGCTAGCTCAATGGAAGAGTGTCTGCGTTATAAGCAGGAGGTCAGTGGTTCGATTCCATTGTGCCCTAATATGAATTAACAATGATATTGCAGTTTATTTTTAATTAAATACTTTTAATATTGGTTTATTTCAATGGTGAGATATTTTTCTAGATTCATTATTTTATATTGTCTCTAAAGAGACAAAAGTGATATTGTATTATCTTTGAATGTAATTTTTTATTGTCTCTAGAGAGACAATAGTTAGGATCAAAGACATTGTCTCTTTAAAGACAATATGTCTAAAGAATATCGACTATTGTCTCTAGAGAGACAAAAATGCTTTTGTTATATATTGTCTTTATAGAGACAATATTTTAAGACAGTTTAATTTTAAGACCATTTAATATGAGACACCCACTTAAAGAGAATATTTAAGACCATACACAAGTTTTCTTTTGTCTCAAGTTAAGACGATTTTCCCAAAATTTTCTTAAATATTGTCTTAAAATTCCCCTTTGCATTGTAGTGCTTTGAGCTCCCTTACTAATGAGCAAGGTGATATCTGTTTCATATTTAGCTGGGTCAATTCAATCTTCCACCACTTTCTTGCGAGATTCAGTCTTTCATTATGAAGCTTCTTGCTTACCTTAATTTATACTTATTAATATTGATTCAGTTTATTCCTTCTAAAAATATTCAAACTAGTAGATACACATTTGTATTTTATTGTCACTAATATAAGTATGTCTTCCATAAAAAAAAAAGCTTTCATGATAATTTTTTTTTATATAATCTTCTATTGCACAAGCAATACTATAACTTCCCAAAAAATAAATAACATGAGGCCCTACCCTATTTTGTAATTTTCAGGAACTAGTCATTTCCTTTTAATGAATTCCAACACATAATGAGCAGGTAGTTTTCTAAATAATTCACACATATTATTATTGTCCAATTTTAAGGTCACCGCCAAGCTAGACACTAAATTGGTGTATGAGACCCCCTTGTTTGTGGGACAAGGGACCCACCTTTGTGTAACGATTTGACTTCTAAATTTATGGAGACATACAGATTCTACCCTCTCTAGTTTTAAATCTATAACTTCTTAAGAGAAAACACATGTTCTTAACCATTAAACCTACTCAAAATGTCTAAAAATCAATAAATATTTAATACTTTTATGATTTTAATTTGTATAAATTTTAATTATTTTATATAAGTTTTATTTACCCAAAATAAATAAATAAATATTGAATCTTTAAATATTTTAAACAAAAATAAAAGACACTTACATTAAATTATTTTTAGTACAATATAAAATAAATAAATCAATTGAATTATTTTATTTCTTGAAAAATATCCTCAACTCTAACCATTATAAATTTTTACGGATATAACCACTAATGTGTTCATCAATAAAACATTATTAACATAAAACTAGAAATAAATTGATAAATTTATAATTAAAGAAGCGTTTCAAAATGACCTATCATAAAGTTTATATTTATTATGAAAAAATATTAATTATATAGATACAAAATTATGATCGGAAATTGAGATTTTCTCTATATTTTGATATGAGTATAATTTTTTTATATTAAAATTTATATTTCAAATAGAATACAAAATACCAAATAAATATACCATATAAAGCTAAAAGTTTCATATATAATTACTATAGAATCTTTTATCTAGATAGTCATTCCTCTTAACTCTACCTTGCAATGATGTAGGAAAATGATAAACGTTTGGTAGAATGTAGCGGTTCTTTATATAGTCAAACGCCTGAGCCAAAAGTTCAGACTCAACCTCAAAATCTCACTAGCACTACCCAAGTGGCCAAAGGAAGATCTTCTTAGCTTGGCACAAGTTTATATGGTTGTGTTATTGAATGGGTGTATTTTCCTTAGCTACCAAAAGAATAAGATGATCCATTTTCTTACTTGGACATGACAGAAGGAAAAAAGGCCAAAGCCACTTAGCGTCAACTTCAAAAAATTCCAGTTCTAAGCAACCAAAATGTCCATGTCGCTCATTAGGCTATCCATGACTATATATTCTTAGTTTGCATGGTTATTTTAGTTTTTCCAGCCAATCTAGAAAACATCACTTTTGTATTGTATATGTTCCAATTTGTCTTAAATTCTCATATACATTCTCCAAGGGATTATTTGGTTCCCCTTCTATGGGCAGATGGTTCTTCACTAGTGCATTTCAGATTAGATTAAGCACCATGTAAACATGTTTACATGTAAACACGCTTTTTTACAATTCACTTGAACTTATACTTTATATAAATCATTTTTATAATATTAAGTTTTTTTGTTTACTAACAAATATATGGATATCTATATATAAATTATAATTTATTAAATTAAAAAAAAAAAATTTATAAATTTTGAAAATTTTATTATGATATTAAAAAATAAAAAATGTATATCATTTTTTACTATGAATTTTTTTATATATGTTAATTTTCTTAAATTATAAGAATATAGATTTATAAAAGCAACACAAGTAATATATGTGAATCTTAAAACTGTAATGATGGGAATGTATTGAATTTTAATAATAATAATAAAATATTTAAAATTTTGTTAGTTTTATATATATTTATTTTGGAATATAGCATTTATAATTTTAATTTAATTATTAGGTGGGAGGTAGAGATTAGATTTCTATAGAATATTCTATAATATTCTTAATAGTTTATATAAATCAAAGATTGAGATTTCAAAACAGTTATGTCTTTTTTTCACCTTTTATTCAAATTCAGTGTATTAAAAAAAGGAATATGTGCCATGTCATATGAAATCAGTTATGATTTTAGATATATTCTTTTAATTAAATTCATTAAAAAAAAGCATATGTGAAAGTGTCATGTGAAAAGTGTTATGGGTTTTTGAACATGTTAATTGCCCATGGTATTGTTGCAACGCCTATTTAAAGAAAAAGAATCTCTTGATAATGTGGAGGTGAATATTTATGTTTAATGATTTGTTACATGTCTTTTTAAACATACATATGTTTAACTTATATAAACATATATATGTTTAACTTATATATCGATTCTTTTTCTCATCAATAATAATAATATTAAACATACATATGTGTAACTTATATATGGATTCCTTTTCTCATCAATAATAATAATTTGTATGATTTTTTTAATTTTAGCAACACTAGATGTGTGATGTAGTGTGTTGATTCTTATGAGCATTTACTAACCATTATATGCTTGCACTAGTTATTAGGTGGAAGGTAGAATTTCACCTCCATAGATAATTTTAGAATATTCTTAATGGTATACACAACTCAAAGGATAATAGTTATTTGAAAAGTAGTTATGTTTTTTTTGTCTTTTCAATTAAATTAATTAATTAAAAACAATATTGCATAAACCAGTGTCATATGAAATGACTTATGGTTTTTGGAACATGTGGTGTTGGTAGGTCATGGTATTATAACAAAACCTATTTATAAATTAAGAATCATCATGATAAAATGGAGTGAATCTCCACGTTTAATAATCTTAATACACATATTATGTTTTTCATCATTAATTATTATTATTATTTTGAATAAAGTTATAGCTTAATTGAATTGATTTTTTTTTCCTTAATGCAATCTGAAATATATTTTGATACTTTTTATAAATTAATATCTTTTGAAAATTATATATTTTATATGACTACATAGATTACAATTAAAATTACGTAAATTAATACATAATATTAACATTTCTTAATACCATATTTATACAAAATATAATCTTATATCATTTATATAATTGTATAATCATTGATAAAAAGTTGTTGGCTTACATCTCCACAATAACAATGTCTCTATTTACTATGTCAAAAGTTATACCTTTTGACTATTTTATTTTTTTAATTATCTATGATGATGTTTGTGAAACGTGGATTCAAACTTTGCTTTAATTTAATGTAATTTTTTAAAGGTTTCATCCTGGTAAGAACATATGATAAATGCCCTAAAACTGCTTCTGGTTGGCTAAGAGCTCGTCTTCCTCGGACGTAAGGAAACAGGTTAACGGCCCAAGACCCAGAGGCATCTGGCAGGAGTGAAAGCCTGCTCCCTTATGGACCACCAGCGGGTTATTTCAGGTGGCGTGGTTTTCCTTGATAACAGTGATGTGCCAACTGACATTCGCGGATAGCAGCCAGAGATGGCTGTCCTCACTGTTGGTTTGACAAACTGAGTTTGATAGGTTTTTCCACCTTTAGAAAAAAAAAAAAAAGAAAAAAGAAAAAAAAACATATGATAAATCCTGAATTACATAAACTTATTAAAAATCCTAATCAGTGTTTAATGCTCTGTTAGGAGATTGAGATTGAGATTGGGTCCGTAAAACATGTTTTACGAGTTATGTTTGGAGATTGGATTTGAGAAGATATTTGTCATAGTTTAAAGACAATGTCGTTTTTGGTCAAATGGCTTTATTTAAGCTTTTTTGGAAAATGATCCCCTGGATATTTTCAAGAATTACTGTACTTCTTCACTCTGTACATGGTACAGAAATACCATCATGCCTCAACAGAATTAATAAGTCATTGTTCGTACTGTTTCTGGAGAACGTAAATCCCATCTATGTGTTCACATCGCGTGCATTCATCATGCATGTTATCTTGTTGGCGGATAAAATTCGAGGATTTTCTATGAGCATCACTGTGAACCCTAGGCATCCACATCTCAGGTCATCAAGTTCATGCAAGAACTAAAGCTACAGAACCCTCTGGCATCGACATCTCAACTTCATTCTAGAACAGATTTTTAACTGAGACGTTACAACGGAGATTTGCGAAAGATATTGTTGCTCAATGACCTACATTGGCATCTGGTACAGTTAAAAGATGCCTTTACAGTAAGGTTTTATGCATTCCTCGTTGTGCTTGAATATTTGTTATCCATGAACTCTCCAGTGGATAGGCAACGAGAACAGAGAGTTGGCAAATAGGGGGAGAATGTGCTGTGGGAAGGACGTCCTCCAGAATTCCAGAATTTTATATGCGCCATTTTTCCGTTTTTGGATCTCATTTCTAAATGCTCCTTGAATTGTTCTCATGGTATATAAACGACTTATTCAGATTGCCATGCTATTTGTTAATGAGTACGATATAAATTGTTTGTCTCCTTGCAACCAAGGAAATAGTTTCGGGTAGGAAGGTGAGTGTTGAGTCCACAATCTCCTTGTGGGCATATTTTGTGAGTATAATCCACCGAAAGTTTAAAATACTTTAAAATAGTGTGGTAGTGAAGAGTATTTTCTGTTATGGTAGAAATTATTATAATTTTATATTGGTATATGTTAAATTAATAGTGATTGATAGATAAATATGATTCTATTATTTTATTTTGGCACAAATTAAAAAAATTACGATATAAAGTGGATAAATTAATTGATTTAAAAACAAGTTTGTTGAAATTCTTGCATAAACAATTATAATTTAAGTTAGTTAAAGTTAAATTAATAGTCAGAGATAGATAAATCTAATCCTATAGTATTATTTTGGCATGAACTAAGAAATTCAGAAATTCAGATGTCTAGTGAATAAATTAATTGATTAGAATCTGGTTTCTTGAAATTCTTTCATTACTTAGGTAGTCAATTAGAACTCTATTTATCAATAAACAATATTGATCTTGATTACAAAATTGAATATTATTTTGGAAATATAAAAATAGCATATGACTAGTGTTTTTAAGATGTTTAAATATGATGAGTTATACACTGCCTTTAATTGTCAATTGGGTTAGTAGAATTATGAAGCTTTCAATAATATATATAGAAAAGACAAGACTTTTAGCTTATTAAATTATATATTCTAAATGCATGATGGTCCATTGTTTCATTCAAAAAGATCCTACTTTTCAACTTCTTAATAGTTGTAGATTACCCAATAATCTCTAAAGAGTAAGCTCAATATAGTCCCAAAATTATAAAAGTGTGATAAATTATTTTAGTTACCAATTTTGTAACTGTGAGTATTTTATAATTCCTTTACAATGAAATTATCACCCATTCTTTTTTAAACAAACAAAAATTTATTTACAACACTTTCAACTAGCAATTAACACATAAAACAAATTTCAGAGAAAAAAGTGTTATCTAATTGCATGCAACCAAACGTGACTATCTTCATAAAAACACAAGACAAGAAGGTTACCAATTCTCGTTTAAACTATTGAACTAAGTCATCACAATGTTGTTGTAGCTACACAAACGCAAATGCTTCAAACCAACTGAGCACATAAATCAAACCAACTAAGAAAACACAAAAACAAGGGATATGGCAGGTGACCACACCTTGACCAGGCACAGCTCAAGGATCAGTAAGTGCAATGGCTCTCTAGCTACTCAGTACAAAAAAAATGGAAACAAACAGTTATCGACACATCCGAGAGAATGTGACGAATATCAGATTAAATCTTCACCGATCACCTAGAACATAGCAACTTCGTATTAAGTCTCAGAGATCAAATGATAGCAACAACAGTGGTCTTTGTGCTCTACACACTCTTTGCTTATATAGAGTTTTCAAAAGTATAAAATAAACACACCAAAGATTTAGTTTCGTTTTGGCTAACTAATTAAGGACAAATAGAGTAAATAGTTACAGTCGGCCGTTTTTTCTCAGACATGATTCAGCTGATTCAAACTAACTTTATCCTTGAGAAACACAACTATGGGCTGTTGGACAAGCCTCTAGATCCTAATTTTAACACACTAATGTTTGTAACCTATATGTGACCGAGAACAAGTATCTCTATCGTAACAAGGTTTTCCTACTCAATTATAACAACCCGAGATAGGAAATAAGATTAGTCAATAAGATCTCTTTTGGGCTGAAACTACTTCCTTTGTATCCTGGGCTCATAATTGAAACTTAAGGCTTTCATTGTTGGCACTCAAATATTCTTATAAATATGCTCAGTTCACAGTTAACCATGGCCAAGGCCTACGATCTTTATAAAGATCTTTGTAGATATAATTCCATTAATCTACTAACCTTCAAACTAGCTTAGTGTTTTACCAATAGGGTTTAATCTCTGGCTACTTTTGTAAGGCAAAGCAGATCCATCAAAAAGAAAATCCATAAAAACCTGATTCAAAATCAATAGCTTAAGCCATTTTTAGTCAAATCCCTTAGTTATCTATTCAAATACAAATATGCCTATATTGGAATAGATATGACAAATTATGAGTAAAGAATGATAAGGTTTTAAAACAAAAATGAGTATTTTAATGAAAAAATTGTTTTCATAGGAAGTGCCCATAAACATATATATTATATCATCTATTTTGAGAAAATATTAATGAATTAAAATAAAAAACTTATTTTTTTTAGCGTTTTGTAGGAGTAACAATGGAGTTTTCCATTTTTATATATACATCATAAATATTGGTGCCTATCATGTAAGTGAAGGAAAATAATATTCATTAGTATTCAACCATATCCAAAATATTTAATCTATAATTGTTTTACTAAGGATTTTACACTTTAAAATAAATTTTATCTTTAAATTTTTTCTTACCGTATTACTACTTATAAGGCCATTGCAGAGGAGTATTGTAATAATAAAACCAAACTCTTATGATTCATTTTAGAAAATAATTTGACATAGCGCCTAGAACTTGTAATAGATAAGAGAAGCTAAAATTTCCTTTCAAGTTGAGTGTTGTGGCCATAAGGTTGTCCAAGAACATTATTTTCAAGTTTAGAAAGACTAAGTGTTGGTTGGATGATATTAATTGTGTTGTTAAATTTAAAAAAGGTTAGCATGTGCACCCTCCTTTTTTTAACTTATACATTGACAAGTTAGAGGGCTATTTAGGGGTAGAGTGTTTCAAGATGGCTTTGGCTACAACACTCATCATCTTTGTTCTTTATAATCATGATATTTTTTTCTTATGGTGGGGTGTCTTTATGATCTCTACAAGAAACTAAGATATCTCAATTCTTTTTTCTCTAGTACAAGCATTCATGTTAATATTGACAAGAAAATTGTAAGATATTCAAATCCAAGAACATTCATTTACAATAATTTTGTGTATGGCAACAACAAGATGACTTAATATAAATATTTTAGAGTTGATCTACATCTAAAGCTTAATTGGAACTATAACATTAAAAAAACATAAATAAAAAATAAAAAACTATTTTTAAAATTAAAAATAACTATAAATTAAAAAATTAAAAACACAGAAATTATTTTATTTTTATAAATTAAAATTAATAAATATAAATAATTGAAATGATATTTTTCCCCATATATATTAAAACAAATCTTCTGAACTCACCTTAAGGTTTTTTCTCGTGAATGAAAAACGCTGGAAGGACTGGAGCCTGACTGCTAGGGTTTTGTACTCTTCTCAGACGGCGCTGTCTGATCTGCGCAGAAAACCATCGCGGACCTGACCTTGCACCCAGAAATCACTCAACTGCACTGTGAGGGAACGAAGGGCAAATGGATAACCCCCAGGGGGGGCTACAGCATCCTCCCCCAAGGCAAATAAATCGCAGCACCAAACCGAAAGAACGATACTCTTTGGATCGATCAACGAGAATGTGATCAACCAGGAAATCCCGCGCCGGCATGAGTCCAATGGCAAAGACAAACTGGAAAATAAGGCGGATGAAGAAACAGGACGGAATAACCGACCAGCCGGAACCCCGAAGGTCTCCTCGACCACCTGCAAACCAATAGCAATAGATCGACCCAGAATCGAACTGCCGGGAGAAAAAATAGAAGAAAGAATCCAGTTTATGACAGATCATGCGCTCATCGGAAAATTTATAGGGTTCTGGCCGACGGAAAAAGCCCTACACAGTTGGATCGCAGCGAAATGGAAGCCTAAGGGCGATGTGACTCTGCAGCTAGGCCCAAAAGGATTCTTCACAGTGATCTTCTTTTGCCTGGAAGACAAATACAGAATCCTAGTTGAGGGACCCTACTTCTTCAACTCAGCCGGCTTATACTTAAGGGACTGGGCACCTAGATTCAACCTGGATAAGGAGGACCTCACATGGGCTCTGGTCTGGATAAGACTATACTCACTCCCAGATGAGTACTGGGGTGAGGATATCCTGAGAAACATTGGAAATGGTTTGGGGGAATACATAAAGGCTGCTGAAGAAACGAAAATGCGTAGATACACATCATACGCTCGCATCTGCATCTTCATGCGCCTGGACAAAGCTCTACCAGAATCGGTAAGTCTCTCTCACCATGACTATGAATGGATTCAACCCTTAGATTATGAACATGTCCCATTTCGATGCCGTAAATGCCATGCCATAGGGCATCTTTTTAGAGATTGCCCCCTAAATGTTAAAGCTACTGCCCCTAACCCCTCTGACTCTCTGACCCATGATGGCTTCACCAAAGCCCCTACCCGCAAACGAGCTCATAAAAAGTCAACAACAGGGAAGAAACCCTGGCAAAATAACACCTCTGACCCTGCGGTCAGAAATAGCTTTGGAATCCTGTCTCAATCCACGGAAGAGCAAAACACATCCACTCCTCCCAACTTTGATCTCCCTTCCTCCTCCACCCAGCCACCTCCTTCAGCCCCCTCCTCTGATCCACCTCCAACCAAAGTCGCCCCAGATAACCCCTCGGAAAGCAAGGAAAAGCAGGTGGAAAAAGACAATGAAATGGAGGTTGACAGATCCTCAGACCCTCTCCAAAGCCCAAACATGCCCACGGAAGAAGACAACCAGGTGCAACGCATGGAGGAAGAATCAGAAAGTATAGATCTAAATGGATTAGACATATTAGAACTAGAAGCAGCATGCAAAAAGAAAGCCCATGAAAGCATCCCAGAGCTTCAGCTTAACAAACTAGAAATGGTCATTTCCAGAGCCTACCAACAGTATCAGCTTGGCATCCAATTAGGAAGTCAATGGGATTTGGGCCAAACTCCAAAAGACTCCAGAAAAAGGGGAAGAAGAACTAATCTCCAAAGAACAATAGCGGTAGGGAAGATCCTGGTAGACTCAGGCAGGTATGCTAAGCTTATGAAGTACTACAAGCCCTCTACCAATAGTGAATCATGAAGCTCATTTCATGGAACCTAAGGGGGCTCAATAGCCCAGGAAAACTCAGAATGTTAAAAAATATGTTAAGAATGGAAAAGCTGCAAATATGCTTTCTCCAAGAGACAAAATGTAACAACTCAACTCTAGAAACGATCCTCTCTAAAGCTTGGCCAGGATGTGAATCGGTGGCTGTGGATGCATCTGGCGCATATGGGGGGCTAGCTATTGCGTGGAACTCTCAAGCACTTACCCTCTCAGACTTTCATGCTTCACATAGTCTAATTCAGGCTGCTTTCCACATAGTAGGCACGAATATTCATGGGAATCTCTCGAATGTATACTTCCCTCAGGAAGCAAGGGAAAAAATTGCTCTCCTCCACACCATAGAAGCTCTTAACTCCAATAGAAGGCACCCGCTCTGGATTGTTGGAGGGGACTTTAACATGATAACAAAATTGGAGGAAAAGATTGGAGGCAGAAATAGGCTGGAATAGGAAAACATCCACTTTAAAGACTTCGTCCAGAACACATCCCTGATAGATTTACATTTTTGCAATGGCACTTTTACGTGGAGCAACCGAAGAGCAGGCAAGCATCAAATAGCCTCCAAGCTGGATTGGTTTCTAATCTCAGACAACTTGATTCACCTAGGGGGAGACTTCTCGGCAGCCATTCTTCCACACTTAGGATCCGATCACTGGTCAGTTGCCTTTCAATGGCAACGTCCTGGCAGCACCACAAGAAGACCTTTTCGCTTCGAGGAATTTTGGTTCACCCATCCCTCACTGAAAGATTTTGTTCACTCTACATGGACATCCTTCAAGCCTCCAGACGGCTCCAAGATGTACCAGTTCCAACAGAAACTCAAACATCTAAAGCTCTGCCTCAAGCGATGGAACAGAGAGACCTTTGGAAACATCTTCAAGGCACAACATGATCTTCAAAAAGCCCTGGAGGATCTGCAGCAAGAAATAAGTACAGGAGGCCACACAGAGAGAACCCTTGAGTAGGAGCAGCTCATCCACAATCAGCTTGAGGAGAGAAGAAAGCAGGAGGAGATATACTGGAAGCAAAAGTCCAGAATCAGATGGTTGAAAGAGGGAGAACGAAACACCAAATTCTTCCACAGAACCACTGTGCAACGTAGAATGTGCAATAATATCCCCTACATTCAAAAATCAGGAGGAGAAAGGGTGGAACAGCATGAGGAAATTGAGAAGGAATTCCTCAATCACTTCAAGCAAGTCCATCAAGAGCCTGATATCAATAGACGTCCTGCAATTGAAAGAATCATACACAATGTGCCAAAATTAATCACAGCGGAGCACAATGAACTCCTCCTCAGTCCAATTCAAATACAGGAAGTGGATGTAGCTATGGCTCAGCTTAAAGAAGGAAAATCTCCTGGCCCGGATGGTTTCACCACCACTTTCTTGCACAAGTTCTGGGAACTAATAAAGTTGGAAGTCTGGGAAGTGGTAGAGGAATCGCGAGCGAATCACTGGTTGCTTCCCTCACTCAACTCCACCTTCATAGCCTTAATCCCAAAAGAGGAGGACTCGATCAAACCGGACAAATTTAGGCTGATCGCACTCTGCAACGTAATATACAAAGTCATCTCTAAAGTCATTGCAAACAGGCTAAAGCCCCTCTTGCCAATGCTCATTTCTCCGGAACAGTCAGGATATGTGGAGGGGAGACAGATTATGGACGGCATCATCCTCTCGCATGAGATCATACACACTCTCAAGCACTCAAAACAGGTAGGTATGCTCCTAAAACGTGATCTTTCCAAAGAATTTGATAAACTGAGCTGGGATTATGTACAACAAATGCTAACTACTTTCGGATTTAGTCCCGCATGGATTCGCTGGGTTATGAGCCTAATCTCCTCCACTAGCTTCTCCATTCTCGTGAATGGGATCCCCTCTCGACCCTTCTCCCCCTCCCGAGGCATCAGGCAAGGGGACCCTCTTTCCCCCTTCCTCTTTGTATTAATGGCTGAACGACTGGGACGTCACATTAAAAATGCCCTTCACACTCATCAGCCTAGAGGTCTCTCCATTCATCAATTTCCTGCCATTTCCCATCAACAATTTGTTGATGACACTATGCTCTTTGGTTACCCCTCCGTTCAAGAAGCCTCCGGATTTAAAGCCGTGCTCAATGACTTTGCCGAAGCCTCTGGAACCAACATCAATTGTTCCAAATCGCAGATCTTCTTCTTTAATACCACTCCGCTTCTCAAGTCTGCTATAGTCCACATTTTGGGGTTCCCTATTGCCACCCTTCCCTCCAAGTACCTTGGAGCTCCCCTCAGTATCTCTGCCATCAAGCACTCCTCATGGCGCAACCTTATTGAAAAGCTTGAATCCCGTCTCAACCAGTGGACGCACAGAGCTTTGAACTTAGTCAGCCGCACAGTGCTCATAAAGGCCGTTCTTCAAGCAATGCCGCTGTACTTATTCTCCATCCTGGCTGCACCAAAATGGGTCCTAAAAAGACTAAGGAATATTCAAAGAGGTTTCCTTTAGGGCAGCAATGCAACTAATCGCAAATGGGCATTGGTAAAGTGGAGCACAGTATGCAAACCAAAAGCAAAAGGAGGCATTGGTCTAAGAGATCCCGAGCACAGCAATGCCATCATGGGAGCCAAAATATGGTGGCAATGGCTCACCAATCCAGGTAAACCATGGGTCACATTATGGACAGCAAAGTATGCCAATCATCGACCCCAGGAAGAACTCATCAGATTAAAGCCCAATGATAAAGGATCGCTAATTTGGAATGCAGCCAAAGAACACTATCAAATGATCCAGCAGCACAGCTTTTGGGAGGTAAGAAATGGTCATGCCACTAGATTTTGGACAGACACCTGGAATCAAATGCCTATTCTTAGCAATGTTCTGAACCTGGCACCGGACATCATTAAGGAGGAGACACAACAAGCTAAGATTAGGTAGAACTGGACCCAGGAAACTGAGAAGGGCTTCAGGATTTGGAAACAGGGTAACCAAGTACTCACAAATGAAGATCACCAAATTTCCATGGAGCTGGAAAGGGAACTCAGCAAAAGGAAAATTAGGTATGACGAGAGTAGAGACATTCTAAGGTGGGGATATCAACCGAAAGGAGCTTTCACCACGTCCGAGGCCTACAAAATCATCTGCAATGACTCTGTCCCCCAGGACCCAATCTGGAGTAAAATTTGGAGTTCTGGCTCCTGGCCCAAAATCTGTCACTTTCTCTGGTTGGTAGGACATCAGAGAATTCTAACCAGGGACAAGCTTAGAAGAAGAAACTTTCATGGCCCCTCCATCTGTTTCAACTGCAACGCCCAGGAGGAAACTCTCCAACATCTGCTGGACTCTTGCCCCTTGGCAAATCAACTTTGGGAAAAGGCAAGCTTTCGGTGTCAAAGAAGATGCAGACTTGAGAATGAAATCACGAATTCTATACGTCATTGGCAACAGGACCCTTACAAGAGTGAAATCCTCAATCATCTATGGAGACTAGTTCCCGGGCTAGTTCTATGGAGCATATGGAAGGAGCAAAATAAGCGCATTTTTAAAAATCAGTGCTCCTCGATAGACAACATTTGGAACCTGCTCTGCAGAAATCTTCAAGAGACTCTTATGCTAAGACCCTGGAAGGAGGAGGACTGGCCTATGCTAGCCAGCGAGAAAACCATTATGGACAACTGGAAAATACATCGTACTCAAGGCTCTCACAAGCCGGACCACTCTAAAACCAGCAATAAAAATCAGGACACATGGAAGCCCCCACCAAAGCATACATTCAAACACAACTTTGATGGTGCCTCAAAAGGGAACCCCGATCTCGCAGGCTTTGGAGGAATAATAAGGAATCATGAAGGTGTTCCCCTGATGCTGTATTTCGGAAACATTGGATGGGACACCAACAACTCAGCTGAGCTAGAGGGTCTATGGCAGGGATTACTACTTGCTGGGGGACACAACTTTCACCCCCTGGAGGTGGAAGGAGATTCTCAGATCCTCATAAATATGGCCAAAAAAATCCTAAATGGATCTCAGGCCAGGAAAATAGCCACCAGCTGGAGGCTTGAAGCAAGACTGGAGGCCATAGAATGTGAGCTCCATAGCAACAGAGCAATCACCTTCACACACACAAGACGGGAGGGCAACAAGGTTGCAGACTTCATGGCCAATGTGGGAGTGGAGACTGACCACTCTCTAATCACAGGGAAGCTGAATACTATTTTAACACATGACAAAGCTCAAGAATGCTCTCGACTGGTCCAGAAAGACGCAGCTCCCCCGGATGTGGGTGCTAACTGAGATGGGACAGGCGTGGGTGGATGGCCACATGCCATCCAATGGCCATGACGTGGCAGCCGTAGACAATGCAGCTATCGGACGCAGCCGGTATAAGGTGAAGCGACAGGGGTTAGTTAATGCTCAGCGAGGTAATTCGGCTCAGGCGACGGCAGCAGTTATGGCGGGTGAGCTCCAACGCAGGGCAGGTGAAGTCATAAGGGATATCACAGTATATGATCAGAGAATGTTGGTGGCAATGTAGTTGCCTGGCCTCTCCGTCTCTGTCGAGATATCTTCTCCGTCTGTCGGGCTCATCCCTCAGTTGGCTCTGGTTGCAGGGGGTCTGGTTGCAGGGGGTCTGGATTATCCCATGGTCTGCTGGAATTTCTTTCCCTTGCCTCCTGTGAGAATGGTGAGACCTCGACAGTGTCTGCTTAGCCGCCGAGGTTCTTCCAGAGGGGGAATCTGTCGCAGTCATGAAGCAGACAATGTTCTCCATTGCTTCCACTGCAACATTGCTCGCTCCACTAGAGCTAATCCCCTCCATTCTAGTAAATTCATGGATGCAGGGGCTTCGAGCTCGAATGCCCTTCCTGCCTTTGGCTCTGCTATCTTCAATTTTAGCAGCGCCATGAACAATCCGAGGATTAGTGTGCATGTCTCAGTCTTGTTCATCGAAAATGCCCGAGAAGATGAGGATTCCCTGGAGGAACATGGGCAGAGGACGACTGATAATTAGACGCATGAAGCACAGGTTCCTGAAGCTAATAAGGAGCAGGAGGTTAAAGGTCCGGCCTCAGACCCGGAAAGCGCAAAGCAAAGCAAGCACGATCAGAGGAAGGGAACCGGCGAGGAGGAAGACACCTTTCCCACCGCTGCTGAAAGAGAAGCCTATGGTTGGTGCCAGGTAGAGGAAGTGCAAATGGACGATTGATGATGCCCGAGCACAAGGTTCCTATGGCTTTTTGTTTGGTCTTTTGGTCTCTTTTGCTGTTTGTTCTGACTCAGTTATAGCAACAATGCTTCTGGTCTCTTTCGTTTTCTGGTTTGTTGTCTCTGTTTCTGAAATTTTGTCAATGATATGGGTAAGGTCAGTCTCCACTGCGTGGGATGAAATGGTTGGTGCCCCTGCGTGGGTGTGCTCTTATGGAAACTCTCGCTCTTGTGTCTGGCGCCCCTGCGTGGGCTAGTTTCCTGGCTGTCTCAACTACTCTCAGGTGACATACCCAGAGCCTGATTCTCTCTTGTTACACCATGATGTATTTTTTTGACTCCTGTACATAATATAATAGTTTAGTTTTTTACCAATAAAAAAATATATATATTAAAACAAATAAATATAAATAATTGAAATATTAATTTTTTTCTCATATATATTAAAATTAATAAGTATAGATATATATATATATATATATATATATATATATATATATATATATATATATATATATATATATATATAGATAGATATATATATATATATATAGATATATAGATATATATATATTTCCCGTGGAAAACGTCGCACTTCCTTTATTAATAAAGAAACTGCATTTTGCAGATGCATTGCATATACAATATTTCAGGCATAGCCTGTCCTTCATCAGCCCATTCAAAACTGTGTTCGCCATTTAAGGCTTTTAGAAAACCATAGAAGGTCTATAAATATAAAGTACTACTCTTCGCAGAGAGCTCTGTAACTGTCTATTCTAGTGAAAGTAAAAGCAGTGGATATTTACATATGGCTATCGGCTACTGATCCAAAATAACAAAAAAACAAATTTACAATCTCTGTTGATTTTTTAGGCTCCAGGCTCTATGAACGGCTTGTGGTAATACTGATAACTACTACTGTCTCTTTCCTCCATGATCAACCAGTTAGTGTTGTCCCTGAGCGCCGCCTCCTTGGATATGCTGTTAGCAGCTGAGTTACATTCCATGTAAATGTGACGGCATGAGAAGACATCAAAATGTGGTATGAGTCTGTGTGCTTCATCCAATATATGTTGTAAAGTAATTCTGATGTGGGCCTCCATTAGTGCATTTGTGTAGTTGTTCCATTCCTGTTGCCATCGTCCAGGTATATTCATCTCAATAGTAGATTTCCATGCTTGTTGTAAGATAGTGGAGTGTGCCTCGTCTGCAATCTGATTAATATCCATTATGCCCATGGTCTGGAGGTGTTCTCGTGGGCCAACCGAGAGAGTGTGGGTGCTTCTGTGGACCACCCAGGGGTCAGTACCTATCTGAATCCTAGACCTGGATCTAATTCTCCATGTCAGTCCAATACGGATAAGCTCTTTCGTGTTGCTGACAGCCCTCTAGATAATAGATATGTTATGCTGCCCGATATCTTGTCTAAACTGGTCGAGGACACTTGCTGGTTGGATGTATTTAGATACCGCTACCTTCGTCCAAAGGCTGTTGTTGTTTAGTAGTTGCCACCCTAACTTGGTAGCCCAATGCTTGTGAGAAGGTATCCAGCCTCTTGATTCCCCATCCACCCCAGCTCTTTGGTAAGGCCAAGGAATCCCAACTCGTCCATGCAAAGATTCTCCCTAGCTGGTTCCCTTTCCACAAAAACCTACGACATAGGTTTTGTAGGTGCGACAGTATGCCCCTGGGAATCCATGCAAGGGTCATCTACTAAACAAGGGTGGCTTCTAGGATTGCCTTGATGAGTACCATCTGCCCTGCCCTAGAGAGATATTTATGGTACCAAATGTTGAGCCTCTTCTCCACCTTCGATATTAGCCATGTCCAGTCTGTTATCTTATATCCAATGGGTTTTAACCTATATCCCAGGTATCTGAGCCCCTCTTCTAGTTGGACTACAACAAAGGCAAATCTTCTAAGAGCAAACTGTACCTCATGTCGAGAGTAGCTAGTGCTAGTTATAGTGGATTTCGCCTCATTTATAACCATTCCAGTGGCTTTAAGGAAGGTACCAAGGGCTCAGTGAAAAGCAGTAGTGTCCCCAATACACCCATTAAGGAGGATCAGGACGTCATCTACAAACAAAAAGTGGGAGAGGGTACAATCATCTGTGATTTTGATACCCCTTATACGGCATGTTCTGCATTCTTCTCCAATGATTTGGCTGAGGCATTCCATGATGAGCAGAAAGAGTAGGGGTGAAAGAGGGCATCCTTGGCTTAGTCCTCTTTCCTCATGGAAAAAATGGGAGGCAAAGCCATTTATCAGTGCACTAAAGGATACATTCGTTATACAAAAAAAAATCCATTTGATGAAGGAAAAGGGGAAACCCAGGTGGGTCAACAGCATAAGGAGGTAAAGCCAGTTGACCCTATCAAAAGCTTTGGATAGGTAAATCTTTAGGATCATGCCTTTTAGCTTCCTGGTGTGTATCGAAAGGAGGAGTTCCTGAGTAGTGCCAACAGCTTCATGTATCTGTCGATTCTGGAGGAAGGCAAATTGCTCCAGTGAGATGTGGGCTGAGAGAATAGGCTTGAGGTGATTTGCTATGATTTTAGCAATGATATTGTAGATGTAGTTGCATAGGGAGATGGGGCAGAAATCGTCGAAAGAAGAGGGCTTATCAGCTTTGGGAATAAGGGCAATAAAAGTAGAGTTGAAACTCTCCCACATTCTACCTCTCTGTTTGCATTCTTCGACCAATTTTAGAAGGTCAGCACCCAATATGTCGAAGAAAGCAATGTAGAACTCGATTGTCCAACCGTCCGGTCCAGGGCACTTATCTTTTTTCAACCATTTGAGGGTTTCCTCCAGTTCTCCCAAGTTAACTTCCTTTGTTAGATCCAACTCAGCTTCCTCGGCCACAAATTTGGGGAAAGTTTATGCAATGCGCAGGATCTCCACCAGTGTGGCATGAGGGGGCTCCTTGTATATATTCTTGAAGTGTGCGGTAGCTAGAGATGCGAGTCCTTGAAAGGTGTTAATTGTGGTACCATCCTCCTTCTTAAGCTCCCAGATAGTGTTAATCACCTTTCTCCCATTTGCGTGTTTGTGAAAAAACTTTGTGTTTTTGTCTCCCTCTTTGAGCCAAATAGCCAGACTACGGAGTCTCCAACACTCTTCTCTTTCTTTCAAAATTTCTGCTCTTTTGTGAAGTAGATCAGTCATCTTATCCTTCTGTTCCTGAGAGGTAAGAGTCCCCTCCGAATCCTCCTCCATTTTGGCAATTTCTTCTTCTACTGATTTGAGTAGTTGATCGTCCTACTCCTTTTTCCTCCTTGCCCATTCTTTAGAGATCTCCTTCAGAGCACACATATTACGAGAAAACACTTCTGCAATGAGACCTTCAGAGCCCACCGGGTGGGCCTTCCAATAATCCCTGACTTCTTTCATGTAACCTTCATCTTTCAACCATTTTGAATTGAATTTGAAGGGGGCTTTGGGCTTGTTATGGGCAGCTATCAGCTCCAAAAATATAGGCCTATGGTCAGAGATTCCACCCGAACCAATCCACTGCCTGACTTGGTAGCCTTGATTGATTAAAGCTTCTTTGATCAGGAAGCGATCCAAACACATGGCTAAGTTGGCCGCTCCAGTTCTATTATTCCTCCAAGTTGGATGGATCTTAGTAGTGGGAATGTCAATAAGATTATGGGAGTCCAGCAGATCTTTAAAGAATACTGACAGAGGATCCATCTGAGCGCTTGGTCCCCAAGATTCCACATATCCCATTGAGAAATTTAGATTGCCTCGGAGAATGGTATGGTCTCCTTGGAAGGATGAGGAGGAGAGAAGATTTCTCCAGTAGTCTTCCCGGTCCCGACATGGCCCATAGATGTTAATAAGCCTTAGATGGGTTTCCAGGGCTGACAAGTAGATGTCGATACCCAGGAATCCCACCCCCCCCCAAAGACATTAAGCAGCTTGATGGAGCAGTTGCAGAAGCCTATAGATATGCCCCTTGAGCGGCCTATCTCGTCCAGAAAGTAAAAGGTCCAACAGGGGAGCCATGATTCCAGGAGGGGTGAGATGGATCTATCAGGTCCAAGAGTTTCTTGCAAAAAGATGATGTCCACAGGTTCTGAATAAATCAGACGTCTTAAGGCTAGTTTTTTCCCAGGGCTAGACATCCCTCTGCAGTTTAAGGACAGAATATTCATGGAGGGAGAGAGGATGGGGCGCCTTCATCTCTAAGACCCTAGGGTATTTGTGATTGTCTACCAAAAACAATCTCTGCGTCCACCCGGTGCCTAGCCTTGGAAAGGTGGGAGGGCCAGCCACAGGGGAGCTTAGGGAGATAAGGGAAAGAGATATACCTGAAGCCAACTATGTCCTTGCCAAGCAAGCAGAATTTTGAGTGCATCAGGTAGTGGTGGTCCTTACAGGGGGAGTGCATTAGAGGGGAAAGGGGAAGGGACGCCGGGAGGGAGGGTAGGGGAGGAAGACCCACAAAGGGGGCAACCACCATAGGGCAGTGTATATTGGGGAGGGGATGTAATGGGGGGAAGGGGGGGGGGGAGAAGTAGACACAAGAGGGGAAGGGGGGATGCACCAGATCGACCACCGTGGGGGGGGAACCATGTGTATGCAATGCAATAGACATAATAACATCAGAAGCAGAGATATCAGAGTGAGAGGTAGGGGGAGCCGTACCCGCAGTGGAAGCCTCCCCTAAAGCTACCCAAGCTCTCGTCAACGGTGGAGAGGGTGGCCTGGTTCAAGTATTCCCCCACTTCTTCCTGGGTCTAGGATCTGCAGCATCAAAAAATATTATATTCAGAAACATTAAGGATTTATATACTTCTCTGCAAATATATATTGAAATCTAAACTATCATGTTAATTTTCATTATAAATATGATTTTAAAAAATGAATGACTATTAAAATAATATATAAAGTACAGTTTTAAATAAACTCCAATAGAAATACATTCGATTTACATTATAGAAATATCTCTTCAAACTTCTAACCAGTGACACTTCAATCCAACAAGACATACATATCTTATAAAACTACAACCCAGATCCAATGAACCCTTATGAAACTACAACCCAGATCCAATGAACCCTTTAGAGTTTTATAAAATTTACACAATGCTTTAATGGAATTGCCTAATTTTTATTTTACGGTATTTCACAATGCGTTGCATGCTTCTTATTGTCAAACAAATGACAAGAGATGGAAGGACATTTTACTATTACAAGTTTCAGTCATCTCCATGGTTGGCCCATCACAGTCAATTGAGGGAGATTTCTTCTAGAAAAGTAAAGAGATTTTTATTTTATTTTATACGAATCTAAGAAAAAATAATCCTAGGAATTCAAGAAGCGCACCATCAAGTTGGTCACAACACTATTAATCATGAGTATTTCAAACATTGCATTTTGGTTTTCGCAAGCTTTGGTAAGTGTATGTAGACACTAACAAATCTCATCAACGCTTTGTCTAGATTTTTGACATAGTTCTTGGAGTGTCTTAGGGTATAGATATTTAATATTTTGGTTTTTGTAAGCTTTCATAAGTTTATGTGAAATTAAAAAATCTCATTAATGTTTTGTCTAGATTTTCTATAACTTTAATTTGTATCAATATAGTGCTTGGAGTTTTTTACTGTATAAACATTAGATATCGTAACATTGAATTTATATATTCTTGTTTACAAAATAGTCATGAAAATGCATGCTAAGGAGAGTAATAGGTAGGGATTCTAAATTTAACACAACATTTTTCCACAACAAGAATAATAAAGAATATTGTAATTACAACAAGAATAATAAAGAAAATTTTAATTACATTCACATATACATTGGGCATTAGAGGCCATTGAAACCTAACTTTGAACCATGTATTAACAAAATCAACTATCTAGAGAACTATGAAGCAAAGGAAATACGAGATTTATTATGGCAAAGCCTATAGTTCTAGAGGGGATTGATAATACCATATCCCATCTCTCCATAATCCCTGTTAACTTCATGCACAAAAAATTAGTATGAAAAAAATGAGTCAGAATAATAATAGTGATGGAAGTTGCACAAATCTTGATTGTGGCATAGAATATGGTTGAAAAAAATATTTATTTTATTATGCTCCAATGCATGTAAACCAATCTTATAATTACAATTTTTTTTTAATAATATATATATATATATATATATATATATATATATATATATATATATATATATATAGATATATATATATATATATATATATATATATATATATATATATATATATATATATATATATATATATATATATATATATATATATATATATATATATATATATATATATAATTTAAACAATAAAACAGTGAAAATTAAAATAATAGATAATAAAAAACAAATCAATTATTAGAGTATATATATGTAAGATTATTATGTATGAAGATCTATCCTCATTTTGTTATAGAGATTTTTATTATATAAATAGGTTTTTTTATAATATCAAGCTCTAATAATATGGTTTATCAATACTACATACCCAAAAAACTATAACTCACTTTATATGAATTTTTTTCAAATTACTCAATTTAAGTAAAAGCATAAAAGTGCATAATTACTTGGATATGTATATACTATTAATAATATTTTAGAATATTTCATGGAGGTTAAATCCATATCATCCCCTTAATAATTATTGATAAAATTATAGAAGCTCTATTCACAAATAGACATATCTATAGGCCAAAGAATGCTCTAAAATATTCCATGTAGATCAAATGCCTACCATTCCCCAAATATTTATTGATATGACTATGAAATCCCTATTCACAAATATACATGTCTATATGCCTAATTATTTTTGTTTTCTTTTGGAATTTAGAGACTATAATTGTGACATTATTGTTTGTGCAAAGGAATTATTTTTAGATATTTGTGGAGTGGATTTTTTTATTCTTAATCTTTGCAACAAAACAATATAAAATTGCCCTAGGGATAGAGTACTATTAGTTTGTGCCAAGGAATTATTTTTAGATATTTTTATAGTGGATTTTTTTATTCTTAATATTTGCAGCAAAACCATCAAAAAAGCCTTAGGGCTAGAGTGAGGTTAAAAATACTAGGCAGCTCAAAAGTATACTCACTTAAGAGTTGAGGGTTAGAGTGAGGTTGACAATACTAGGTCACCTCAAAAGTATACTCACTTAAGAGTTCACAAGACACGAAGAAATATTCATAGGAACGAATTCATTAAAACAATGTTCATTGGGGGGATTTGAACCTCGGTAGTAAGATAACAGCCATTCTACCCAACCATCCAAGGTAATCCCATTTGAAAAACAAGTGTTGAATCCATTAGTGTAGTACATGCCAATTAACTATATATATAAGTAAAAGTGAAACAAAACTAGTATAAATATCAGAATTTAGTTAATTGCTATTTTCATATATAAATTTTCTAAAGATTTAATAATGGTCTCTTAATAATCTATAAATACAAAAAATATATATGAAATATCTATCCTAAAAAAATAAAATGAAAATTCATACTACATTTGGATGGACTAATTACTTTTCAAAACAATTCTTGCATCACCTTAAGATTCGAATTTAAGTTTAAATACTTCATAATACATGTGCTGTTTTTCACCTTTCCCAATCATATGAGTAAAATGTTTTCCCTTCAAAAATTTATCTCTTTCTATACATGTTAGATCCATATATGTAACACCCCCAGTTATTGTACATACCTATTATTTACTGTCATTTACTTTTCATGTATGAGACTCAGTGATTGAAGACTTAGAGGAAAATACGAATGAAACTCTAAATTCTTAAAAGTTTATTTCTATTATTTTGTTTAATAGAAAATTGTGATGACTCTTGGAACTCATGGAAAATACCCTAAATGATTTTTTAACTTCCAAAAAGCTAGAGACAATTATCTTCTCTCATTCTTTATAGATAAAAATATTTCAGTAGTAAAGAAAGGGCGTTTAGCAAAAAGGGAAAAGGAAAAATCTAAAGACCCCTTGAGAGAGAAGGAGGAACTTGAACAAAACTCTCGGAAGATGTGGCAGGACGCTTCTTGAGGATTATTTCTTGAGTTGAACTTGAGCTAGTGGAAAAAGTCCAAGAAAGACAAGAGTCTGTAAGTTCTAGCTTGGACTAGGTCTTGATGCCTATGAAGTGACCTTAATATGTCACTATTGAAATTAATGTTCTAGAAGTTGATAACCTAACGGCAAAAACTAGACGTAATCACCATTCTCGGTTGTAGGGAGGAGTGGTTTACTCCTAATTGAATTTATTGACAAGTCTAAATTAATACATCTAAGTGCAATTATGTCTTTTCAAAGCGTATGAGCTTTTGTAAATGTTGTAGAATAATGAAATCTTTTAAGATGGTTTATCACTATTATTGAAGTAGATATTCTTTCTAAATTTACATACTAATTCGGTCTTTATGATCGCCAAGAGTATGAGTTTGATTAAGAAGGGTTGTATTTACTATAATTAAATTTTGTATTCAATTTCACTAAATAATTTATGAAAATATGCCTTGGAACTACTATAGGGTTTAGTATCTATAAGATTGCAAGAGGTTTTTAGGGAGAGGGATTGTGGTCATGTAATCACAGTAGGACAAAAATGAGTAAAGATTCCTTGAAATAGAACTGTCCTTATAATTTTAGAAGCCTTGAGACTTATTAGTAATAAAGCAAGAGAAATCGAGACATGGCTTCTAGTTAAGCTCCACAGTAATAGACAAAGGTTTGTTAAGAGAAGTCTAGTACCTTGCATGCTTGTTTTCAAGTACTCCAATGGCAGGAGTCACATCCAAAATGGATCAAGTTTGGCCTCTTTACCAAGCAATGACAAGAAAAGAAAAAGATAACCTACGCAATGTAGAAGGGAACCACTCAGTGTCAATTAACCAAATTCCCATGAAGCATGAATTGTATGTAAAGATGAAACTACCAATTCAACTAGAAATTGAAATCTTAGTACACATTACAAAATATTTTCTTAAGGAAATCCAATCAATTAGATAATAAGGAAACTATGTATAAAACTGCACAACGTGGGAACTGTAAACCTGATTTTCTAACATACTAAGAATCATAAAGAATTTATTTTGCTACATTCAACAAGTATTCATAGAACAAACAGAAAGGAAGGAGAATTTGTACATGCATGGACAAAATTTTAATTTTAAAGAAATAGGTAAACAATAAACTAATTAAGTAAATCCCATGTAATAATGAAAACTTGTACAAAACTAGAGTTGTAATCTAATTATTTAGTGCCTACAGTGCAGAAGAGTAATGAAAAAAATATATTTTGAGAAAATTTCTATTAAATTAGAGATGTAAACCTTTGAAAAGGTCTATGTTGTAGTTATATCTAGCACAAAGAAAACCTTTTCTTGAAGTATGGTAGGTAAACTACACTGATAATGTTTCTAATTATAAGATGTACAATGACTATATAGGGTTTCCTTAAGGTTGTTGGAAAACCCTTAAAACATTTTGATAAGAATATATGTTAAAGGTTTTGGTTCCAAACAGGAAAATTACTAGAAACTCTTGCACAATTGAAGAATAAAATCAAATGGAACCTCAAAAGAAAAAATGTTGTGTGATTCCACTCCTCATCTTAGCTATAAACCTCTAACTCAAAAGAACCTTGAATAATGGAGAGGTACAAACTCCTAAACTTTGAGCCACCAAAGATTTAATTAACCATGTTTTTTGAGGGCCTGAATTTTGAAAGAGTAAAACAATATATATATATATATATATATATATATATATATATATATATATATATATATATATATATATATATATATATATATATATATATATATATATATATATATATATATATATATATATATATATATATATATATATACATATATATATATATATATATATATGTATATGTATATATATATATATATGTATATATATATATATATATATGTATATATATATATATATATGTATATATATATATATATATATATATATATATATATATATATATATATATATATATATATATATGCATTATGGCTCATTACCTGTTACAGAACCCAAACCCTCATTGATTGTCCTCAAGCCTTTGAAACTTTGGGAACTTGTTTATTACCAAACGTAAAAAAAAATAAAAAAAAAAACTTATTGACATAACAAGGATGAACTCAACATAAGACTAGTTATCACCTATGTGTACAGATACCAATTTTCCACCCCCAGTTAATTGTGGAGAAGATTTTGAAACCATTTTGTCACTTGTAGAATACATGAGAAAAGGAAGAAATCATTGCAAGCTTGCATAAGGAAACAAGTATGGTCCTACAAGACAGTAGGGCCCAACGAACCTATTGTTGCACCTACAACCACCCTCCAAAATTTTGGCTCGCATGAAAATTTCGGAGGCTAATTTGGATCCTGTGAGTGATCATCCTTGTTCATTTATTGCTAAGCTCACCATTTCAAACTCCCCTCCTTGATCCTAAAGATTTGTCCATGTTCTCATGTTTTTCTAGCACATCTCATTTTCAGGCATAGAGGTTGTTGTTTGTCATGCAAAGGGAATTTTGTCTCGCTTCAAGGGAATTGTGTGCATATGAGTGGTTTTCATCATATAGACATGTTTCACACTCACCTCATGCACTCACATCACAAAGGTTGTTGAAACAAGAAAAGTATGTATTACGTATTTTGGATGGTCTACATGCCCATGTGCGATCACAGTAGAGTCCTATCAATGTTTTCATATGTTTCAATGATCTCACACTTAGCCATTTTCCCAAGAAACCTAGCCCCATCCAACTTCCCATAACTATGTGCTTTATTTCTGCAACCATCAATCTTCCTCCCTTACTTGCTAAAACCTCAGAGTGCGCAAAGACACCAATCTCCCTTACCTATTGAAATCCTATAGTACGTAGAGGCCCCAACCAACACTACTCTTCATAAATGCATAGATCATTCCAGCAACACTGCACTCAGAAATTGTGTAGAGGTGTCCTCCCGGGACCCTTGTCCCATAGCAATTCTTTGAGCCTCAAAACTACATAGTGTTGTCCAAGTTGTCTTGTCAGCCTTGCATGTAGAAATTACACAGACAGAACTCCTAAGCCATCATCCTGGTAGCAGCCACTATCCACGGAAATTGTACAAACCTACCTCTCAGAGGCTACACAAAAAGGTGACATGCTGAAATTGCTTCCAAGTAGTTGACGAGAAGGACCAAGGAACCGAGGAATGGAAAAGATCAGGACCGCATGCAAACTCCATCAGATGCATGATCATCTTGAGGTAAGTATGGTACATATGGAACATCTTTCGAGGTACACCTCTTAGCTGAGTTTGCAGGACTTCCTGTCATTATCATATCAAATTTTCCTCAGTAACATGCACGTGCGCAAACATGAAAAGTCACTATATATGTTGCTTCTACATGTCATTCTTCTTTTTCACTTGTTTGACCAACTATCATCTATTGAATGTTGATTTCTATGTCATGCTTGCAACCATGTTCTAGTTGTGCACAAGGTCTTTGCCTCATGTGTACATGTTATGTTCTCTATGAAAGCATCCGTTGTGCTCACACGTGAAGTCGTATGCACTGTCACACAAGCGTCGTCGTGGTCGTCCAATGATCAATCATAAGTGTCGCGCTTGTTGACTCACACTATTGGTTGGTCATGTTAAGCATGTATGCCTAGATGGTTGGAGTTGTCTCGTAGTCAAGTCATGTATGTGTGTGTTTGCAAGATCACGTATGCACCTTTTCACTCGCTTACACACTTAGTTATTTTTCTGAAGTTCTTATGACTGGATCTCCCTCTCACAACTAGACTTCCACCCCACCATCGACTCGATCAACTGTCACCCAGAACAATGCATAAGCACCAAGCAAGCCATTTCAAGTTACGCTACCCGCAAGCTGATCAATCAACCTTCTTGTTGGTCAACCAGAGAATTTGACCCAATAGCCAGCCCAAGACTCATTCCCCTCAAGATTTTCTTAGAGGCTGTAGACCATGCCCACTACGCTGACTGAGAAAATTGTGCAGATAGGCCGGATAGACACCCAGTGCCTGTCCCGGTCTCGCTCAGAAAATTGGGCAGTTTTTCTAGCCAACCCACTAGTCAGTGGGCCGACTACTCACCTAGAAAACTGCGTAGATTTCATGAGCAATCCCTCAGCTACTCAGTAGTCTGCTCAGATCAGAAACTACATAGAGGTGATCAACAGTCCAATCTCCTAGCATCAGCATAGTTTTTCTTGCCAGCAGCTCCTAGTAGCTGACTGTGGGTTCCATCCAAGAATTTTGCAGTTTTTGTTGCTAAGGTCCGAGCAGCTAGCTGCCAGTTCCCTCTAGGATTTGCGTAGTTTTAGCTGCGAAGCTCCCACTACCCACTCCTTCTAAACATTCTGTAGATTTTGTCTACCCAACCTTCCCATAGCCCAGATTGCTCCTCCTAAAAATTGTGTAGTTTTTTCCTCCAGCTGAGCCAGACCCCACGGATATTCACTGTTGATTCAGATTTCCCACCACCATCTCCGAGTGACTTCCGCACAGTTTTCACCACCAGTGCTCGAAGGTTCCATCCCAGCTCAAAGCGCGCAACCTTGTCTTCTCTCTTGGTCACCTGCATCCCAAATGATCACGCATCATGGTAGACTAGGAGCTTTATGGATTTGATGTCATCCCGTCATGAGTGACTATAGATAGAGGTACACAAACAAACATGGCGTGATGACAAATGGGATGAAAAAATCTGAGTACATGCAAAAGAACATGTTCACAAATGAGTGAACAAATGATGCATGCAAAGAGATGTGTTCGTGAATGGGCTATCATGCAAAGATGTGTTCACAGACGGATGGACGAGCGAACATGTGAAAATGTGTTCACGGACAAACAGATAGATGAACATGCAATTTTCAGTAACAAATGAACCCGTCAAGCATGCCAACATACAAGCAAGGATCAATGTGCAAATGCAACATCAATTGAACCTAATTACCATCGAAGATTCTGCACACCTTGTCATGTGGAGGTGAAGCTGTGACACACAATGAGAACATCCATCACCCAGTAGGACTGTAGCTCGACATGCACACCAGCAGTAGCACAAATGTACCATCACTGTCATGTGAAGTCTTCTCATGAGTCATGACGTCCACATCTCCACTGTGGGCCATATTTTCAATCAATGTAATGTAACGTGGAAGTCCAAGAGACCCACTTGTCATATAAAGAGACATGTAAAGTTGAAAGGTCATTGAAGTCAAATAGTGATGAACAAAATCGAATAGCTACAAGGGTAAGTTTCACCCTTGTATATAAATACCCCCTCATTTGTACATGCAAAGCACTTTTCACCTTGTCTCCTCCCACATAGCCTTGAAAGTTTGTAATATTTTCTTTGAGGACTAAGTAGTGGCTCTAATGCCCCAACCATAGGGTTAGTGATGTATGGTGCAACAATGTGTCTTGGAAATTTTTTCTTAATTCAAAAGCGTGCTAATAGGTCAGCACATTTTCACACATATGTTGTAATTGTTATAAGACTAATCTTGAACACCTGTAATGCATGTTTCTTTAACCTGTGTTTAACACTTGAACTCATTCAATTGTTCTAATACATATATGTTAATGAATATGTGTTGAATGAGATGTTAATGATGTCTTTCCTGTGTTGGTTACCTCCCAGGACATCGGACAGACCTTTCACGTAAACTTGCTATAACGACCATCGCACTCACACGGACTCCTCTGATGTGTTTTATGTGTTATCTTTCCTTGTGTGTTGTGACTACCGCATCCATGTGGATTGCTCCTTCCAAATTTTTGCACGTCCTATTGTGTTGTGTGTTCCTAATAGAGTCAGGACTTCCACCCATCTAACTTGGGACTCACTCTCACCCTCTCCCTCTAGGCAAACCCTCTTGAACCTCACTACTCGAAGACAAAGCAGAACACTCTCATGTGCTGACCAAAAAGAGCTCAGGAAAACATTCAAGATAATGGCAACCGGACCATCATACTGAATGGGACTCCTACAACAAACAGCGTCAGGTGTAGTTGGGATTTCATATCAGGGAGATCCCCTGATGTTGGCAGGTCCAACATTGTCAACATTTTGGCCTACAATGAGTGCAAGATGACAAGATGAGCCTATACATCTAGGTTGAATCTCTTACCCAATGAATCATACATGATTCGTGCTTCTGGGGTGTTTCTCTCATTTGTTCCTTAATCAGCTATCAATCCCTGATGAGCTTCTAGATAACTTGTCCTTCTTAAAGTTTGATGGTGAGGACAGAACGTCCATAACCGAGCACATTTCTGATTTTCTTTATTTCTGTGAATCTCATGAAATTGATAGTGATTAGAATGTTTGTGTACTCTTCTTCCTCACCCTTGATGGTCATGCTAATCGGCAGTGTCATACCCTACCACCTTCTTTTGTCCATTCCCCTCTCACTTTCTTCAAGGAGCTCCATCAAGACTTCGATGAGTGTGACCACCAAGATGTCTATGAAGGAATCTATCGTTTAAGAATGAAGCATGATGAATCAGTTGAGAACTTTTCTACCCACTTCCTTCATATCTGTCACGAAATTCCTGAGTGGTTTATGGACCTTGACTTCATGAGCCAAGAGCTGAAACACGTGGTTCATATCTCACCAAATGGTGAACCCCCTGATTTCCCTTCTTTCTCAACTCTTGCAGATCATGCAACATCTCATGTCTCGAAGAGGGTGCTCCCTCGCACCTACTGCAAAACTAAGAAATCTGTGCAACGGGTACCCCTTCACAGCAGCTGCAAACTTGAAAAATCTACACAACATGCTCCCAATCCATCTTCCTGCACCAACAGAGGAAATTCTAGAATGGTTAAGAAAACCTATGGAAAAAACTCATCCCTCCACTCTATAAGAGGACATCACCATTCATAATCGAAGTCTTGAGTCTAATCTGCATCTCTACCATCCTCCATCACCTACAAGCCATGAATCCTTGCACCATGACTCCCTTCAGCAACCTCATTTACAAGCTAGGTGTATGCACTCTCTTAATTCTCAAGTTTCTGTCTCAAGTTGCAGTCATGTTCAAGGTAGTTTCATCATACAAGTGGAGGAAGAAGACGGTGAAGGCGTAACCAATTCCTCTCAAAACATTGAGCTCCCATTCTTGATCGATTATCGATCTACGAATCTTGGTGAAACATCATGCACAATCAATTCTTTCGATCAACCTCCATTCTTGGGTTGTCATCACTCCCATGCTTCCATATGTTGTGATGAATGCCCAAGCACATCATATGATCTACTGGCATCTCATGTACACTCTAACTTAGATCTAGAATGTGCACTAGTCAAAGAAGTCATCCATATCGAAGCTTCCTCTGCACCTCACTGGCCCATGTGTCCTATCATTCATAGTGCATCAACATGCATCGCAGATATTTCACGTTCTCTTGCTTATTCATATTATCAGTTATCTCCTCGATCGACATAAGGCAATGAGGTTGTCGATGATGAAAATAGTCTTATCAAATAGGACTCTACCCACTCGTCATCATCTTGTTCACTGCATGAAGACAGCTCGTCAAGTGAACTTGCTGAAAATTTTGATGAAGCCTGTGACAAAGATGGTTGTCATCCTAACAACAGTTTTGAAATCAGTAACAACAACCATTCTCAATCCATGGATGATCTGGTTCACATCTCAAAATGCAATTTTTCAATTCTAGAAATTTCTGGGACATGCTAGGGAGTCGGGGCACTTCAACATCCGTTGATGGTTATGTCAGGACCTCACGACTCTGGTAAGCCTGCCAAACCAAATCAGATCTTGTTTTTCATGCACAATCCATCTATCTATTGGTTGCACTTGATGTTGATCCCCATGTAAATAATATTTATTATTTTGGGTGTGATATTTCAAACTTTCATATTTTCGCTAATGATTGAATCCATGAGTTTGTTACAGCATTTCCATCTTCATGCACCTCTCTTACATCCAATTTAGGTTGGAATTTTTCGTCCCTCATTCAATCATGGGACAGTGAAGTTGATCATCTCAAAGACTATCTTTATCCAGAATAATACTTATCGAATGTTCTCTCGTAATCATCTCCTTAAACTTTTTGCAAATTTTTCATGTCAAATCTGCCCACTCATCACACCAGTGATCTCCTTGTGTGATGACGAGCACACAACCTATCGCGTGAATCAAGTTACTCCCATTTCACCACACCCTAACTGGTTTCACATATTCATAGTGCTAGTGTACTTTCTACATTTTTGTGTTGACCATATGCTTGCGCACTTTTTCACCAATTGTTGTTGGGCATTCTATCATGTCTAATGGATAGCAAACTTGGTTCCCTCATTTAGAGCATTCGCACGATTGTTCAAAAATCTTCTTTGTTCGTGTCAAACTGCGAATCTGGCATCTCGACTGACTGGTTTGATTTTTCTTTTACCTTGGGTAGTTGTCATGGAGTTTATCATTTTCCCCACATTACATCCAGTGATAGTCACTTCGTGAACTATGATCTTCACCTTATAACATGTTTATTCTTGAACTTCTGTCAAGCAAGTGAGGCACTTCACCCTGCGCTGATGGCTATGGTAGGCCCTCACTATCTTGACATGACCGACAAGAATTACCAGATCTATCTATCCGTATAAAATTCTCATCATGATCCCCTCTCTCAAAGGTCATGAATCTTTGAAAACAGCCATCATGAATTTTATGATCCAATCATTGAGTGACTGGAACAATCTTACTTGGCAAGTCATTTTGCAGGTAACAGGCTTCAGTCCTTCCTCACACTCACTAAGAAAATTGTTGCAAAACAACACACACTCGCAAGAGGCCTCCAAGGTTTGTTGAAAAACGGTAGTCACAGAAGAGGTAAGCATGTGTGTTGGGTGGGTGTGACACATTCTTCCACCCACATGCGAGCCCTTCTCTCTCATGTGCAGTTTTGTGAAGATTTTGTATTTTCTGTTGCACACTATGTTTTATCTGTTTTAATCGCTTGTATCTTCATGATTGCAGGTTGGGTATGACTACGGTGGCTTCACTAGAAATTTCATTTCACGTAACCCTGACCATTTAGTGTAGGAGTAGGAGTAGTGTTTTCTTTCTCTCTTGTCTTTTATTTCTAGTTTGCATGTTTTGTTTGCTTGGTGACTTGTTTTCGTTTGTTTGTTTTCTTTGTTTTCTTGCTTCTATTTTATTGTCTTTGCTTACTATTTCTATTTTGTTTTGTTTTGTTTGATTGATACCTTGCTATTTTTGTTTTCCATAAATAAGTGTTGCTATCTACTGAGTTATGGCTTTTGAATGAGTATGTGGCTGAAATCTAAGAGACTTCTGACACTGCATCACTTGGCCGGTCTTGCATCTATCTTCTTTGCACTGGGTTGTAACCTTTGGTCAATGAGCTCTTTTATGGACAATAGAAGCCATCTGCAAGGGGATTTTTTGTCCAACCATGAACATGTATCCACACTGGGAAGCTCCATGCCTGTACTCATCCTTTTTCTCAGTGTGTTCAAGCTCATCCTACTAGTAGGAACGGAGAAGGGGAAAATCTAAACAAGTAAACCTATGTTAGAGGTATTACATGCTTCTTTGAAGCAACAACCTCTTCTTCTCTCAAAAATTCATGATCCCTCTTCTACCCCAAAAATAAATAAGTTCCTATGCATAATCCTTTTAAAAAATATAAAGGTGAAAGAAGAGAAAGGCTTCTTCCGCAGAGAGGTGAAGCATGCAACTCCTCCAAGGTAATGACCAAGCTCGCTGGAAGTGGATCAATACGTGTGTTCCTATGTGACTCCATCAGGGTACTATCTAGGCCTGCTGGAAGTGGACCAACACCAGAAATGAAAACTTATACTATGAAAATCTTCAACTCGCAAACCAAACTACCCTTCCCAGTTTTGAAACATTGTGATCAAGCTGAACTTTTGTTGTGTTTGACTGAGTTGGAAAAAGGTGAACCATGTCTGTCCATGGGGTAAGTGGGGAAGCTGATGTAACCCGCACATCGATTCAGTACTCCCTAAAAGACCAAGTCCCTGTGTTGTCAATGAACAGAAACAGAAAAACTGGAGTTGTACCGGTGTGTCGCCAGGTGTTGTAGCAGCTACAACCACCCTCCAAAATTTTGTCTCGCATGCAAATTTGGCAGCCTACTTTGGATCCTGTGAGTTGTTATCCATGGTCATTTGTTGGTAAGTTGACGCTTTCAATCTCCCCTCCTTGATCCTAAAGAGTTGTTTGCGTTCTCATATTTTTGTAGCAAATGTCATTTTCAGGCATAGCGGTTGTTGTATGTCATGCAAAGGGAATGTTGTCTTGCTTCAAGGGAATTATGTGTGTATGAGTGGTTGTCATCATATAGACATGTTTCACACTCACCTCAGGCACTCACATCACGAATTTTATTGCATCAAGAAAAGTATGTATTACTTATTCTAGATGGTTTACGTGTCTGTGTGCAATCACAATTGAGTCCTATCAATGTTTGCATATGTTTCAATGATCTCAAACTTAGCCATTTTCCTAAGAAACCTAGCCTCATCTAGCTTCCTGGAACTATGCACTTTATTTTTGCAACCATCATGCTTCCTCCCTTGTCTGCTGAAACCTAGCAATGCACAGAGACACCAACCTCCCTTCCCTACTAAAACCCTACAGTGCATAGAGGCCCCAACCAACACTGCTCTCGGGAAATACATAGAGAATTCCAGCAACTTTGATTTCAGAAATTGTGCATAGGTATCCTCCTGGGACCCCTGTCACACAATATCGCTTTGAGCCTAAAAACTATGGAGTGTTTTCCAAGTTGTCTTGTCAGCCTTGCATGCAGAAATTGCGCAGACAGTCCTGCCAAGGCCTCATCCCAACAACAAGCACTCTCTGCTAAAATTGTGCAGACCGACCTCTTAGTGGCTACACGAAAAGGTGACATGTTGAAATCGCTTCCAAGGAGTTGAGGAGAAGTACCAAGAAACTGAGTAATGGAAAAGATCAGGATGACATGCAAACTCCATTGGATGCATGATCCTCTTGAGGGTAAGTATGGTAAGTACGGAACATCTTTCAAAGTACACCTACTAGTTGAGTTTGCAGGACTTCCTATCATTATCATATCATCCTGTCCTTAGTAACATGCATGTGCGTAAACATAAAAAGTCACTTTATATGTTGCTTCTACATGTTGTGCTTCCTTTTCACTTGTTCAAACAACATTCGTCTTCTGCATGTTGATTGCTATGTCATGCTTGTGACCATGTTCTAGTCATTCACAAGGTCTTTTCTTCATGTGTACATGTTGTGTTCTCTCTGAAAGCATCCATTGTTCTCACACACAAAGTAGTATGCATCGTCGCATAAGTGTCATCACGGTCATCCAACAATCAATCACAAGTGTTGTAGTTCTCAACTTGCACCGCCGGTGAGTCATGTTGAGGATGCATGTTTGGATGGTTTGAGTCGCCTCGTCATCAAATCATGTAAGTGTGTGTTTGCAAGATCACGTATGCACCTTTTCACTCGCTCACACACTTAGTCATTTTTCTAAAGTTCTAAGGACCAGATCTCCCTTTGGTAGCTGGACATTCACCCCGCCATTGAATCGATCGACTCTCACCCAAAATAGAGCAGAAGCACCAAGAAATCCATTTTAGGTTGCACTACTTGCAAGATGATCAATCAACCTTCCTGCTGGTCAACTAGAGAATTTGACCCAGTAGTCACCCCAGGACTAATTCCCCTCAAAAATTGCACAGAGGCTATAGAACTTGCTCATTCCGCTGACTAACAAAATTTTGCAGGCAAGTCAGACAGACACCTAGTGCCCATCCCTATCTCCCTTAGAACATTGTGTAGTTTTTCCAGCCATCCCACTAGTCAAATGGCTGACTTCTCACCTGGAAAACTGTATAGATTTCATGAGCAAGCCTTCTACTACCCAGTAGTCCACTCAGCTTAGAAACTACATAGAGGCGATGAATAGGCTAGCCTCACATCATCAACACAATTTTTCCCACTAGCAGCTCCCAGTAGCTAATTGTCGGTTCCCTCCAGGAAATGAGCAGTTTTTGCTGCCAAGGTCCTAGTAGCCAACTACCAGTTCTCTCTAGGAGTTGCACAATTTTGGCTGCTAGGCTGCCGCTGCATGCTCCTCCCAAAAATTGTGTAGATTTTTTCTTGCTAACCTTTCCATATCCCGGACTACTCCTCCCAAAACTTTTACAGTTTTATCCTCCAGCTGAGCCAGACCCCGTGGATAGTCATTGTCGTTCCGGATTGTCTGACACCATCTACGAGTGACTTCTATGCTGTTTTCACCAGTAATGCCTGAAGCCTCCATCCTAACTTGAGGCTCCAAACCTTGTCTTCACTCCCGGTCACCTACATCTGAAATGATCATGAATCATGCTAAACTAGGAGGTTTATGGAGTTGATATTGTCTCATCATGAGTGACTATAGATACAGGAACACAGAAAACAATGGTGCAATAATGGATGGGATCAAAAAAGGGAGTACATGAAAAAGTACATGTTCATAAACAAACGAACAAACAATGCATGCAAAGAGATGTGTTCACAAATAGGGGATCATTCATATATGTGTTCATAGAGGAATGGATGGACAGACATGTGAAGATGTGTTCATGGATGAATGGACAAACGAACATACACTTTTTGCGAATGGATGAACCTGTCAAGAATGCCAACATACAAGCAAGGATCAATGTACAAATGCAACATCAAGAGAACGCAATAACCATCTAAGACCTCCCCTACCTTGCCATGTGGAGGTGAAGCTGTGAAAAACCATGAGGACATCCATCACCCAGGAGCACTGTAGCTCGACATGCACACTAGCAATAGCATGAATGTACCAACACTATCATGTCAAGTATTGTCATGACTCATGTTGTCCGCATATCCATTGTGGGCCATATTGTCAATCAACGTAACATAACATGGAAGTCCAAGAGACCCACTTGTCATATGAAGATTCATGTAAAGTTTAAAGGTCATGGAAGTCAAATAGTCATGAGGGAAGTCAAACAACCATAAGGGTCAGTTTCACCCTTGGCTATAAATACCCCCTCATTTGTACATGCAAAGCACTTTTCGCCTCGGCTCCTCCCATACAGCCTTGAGAATATGCAATCTTTTCTTTGAGTTGTAAGTAGTGGCTGCAATGCCCCACCCACAAGGTTAGTGATGTATATTGTAACGATGTGTCTTGGAACTTTACTTAATTCAGAAGCCTACTAACAGGCCAACACATTTTCACATGTGTTGTAATTCTTGTACGACTAATCTTGAACACTTGTAATACATGTTGCTTTAACCTATGTTTAACACCTGAAATCATTCAATTGTTGTAATACATATATATTATTGAAGATGTGTTGTATGAACTGTTAACACTAGCCTACCAGTGTTAGTTACCTCCTAGGACATCAGACAGATCTTTCAGGTAAACCTGCTATAATGACCGTCGCACTCATGCGGACTCCTCCACTATGTGTTGAACATGTTTTCTTTCCTTGTGTGTTGTAACTAGCACATCCATGTGGACTACTACTCCAAAAGTTGTGCATGTCCTATTGTGTTGTGTGCTCCTAGCAAATTTGTGACTTCCTCCCATCTGACTTGGGACTCACTCTCACCCTCTCCCTCTATGGTGAAAGAACCATTGAAACAAGTAACACTAATAATCACTAGGCTTGCGAACCTCACTACTCAAAGACAAGGAAAAGAAATCTCCTGTGCTAACAAGCAAGAGCTGAGGGAAACATTAAAGATAATGGAAACTGGGGCATCGTATTGGATGGAACTCCTACACCAAACGGTGTGAGGTGTAGTTGGGACTTCATACCGGGGAGATCCGCTAATGTGGGCGGGTCTAGCACCATCAACAGAACCCAGTAAGGAGAATGGAAGTATCTGTTATCATGAAGTGATGGAAAACCCTAACACCATGGGAGTAAGTTGGAGACATGACAGTCCTATAGTAAAGCAGTAGAATGAGTAGTCGAATAGAGAAAGATGTTGTGGGTTGGTTACCCTTAACTGCCCCCTTTAAAACTACACCAATGGATCAAGCAGTAGGAATATCAACGATAGATACCAGGCCAAGTGTCTCATGGTATTAATGACAAATTAAATAAATGTACCCTAAGGATCGAGAAAAATCGATAAACTAGATATAATAATAATGAAAGTAGATATGATAACAATGAATAGACATGAAAGAAATTAAATTCAGATGTTATGATATTTTTAAACATAACTATTGTAAACAAAATGATAACTCATATTAAATACCCATGCCACTCATTTAATCAAGTTGTTAACATATGACAGAAAATCAAAGATAGTCCAAATTCATTTACGAGTATTATTAAGTTAATAAATGATTAACTCAAGACAAATATGTTGTTCCTCTATTAATGTTTTATGAAATTACATGGGCTATCATCTATGTCAAATATTCTATGTAAAAAGAAAAAGAAAAATCTCTTAGGGATGTCTATGTACATGTTACAAGTGGTATCACAGATTGGCGGTTGCAACACTATGGCTTGTTTGGGATATTGTGAAATGAAAAAAGTATTAATGATGAAAAAAGAAAGTGGAACCAACATGAGGAGAGGTGATGGAATCACTCAACCTAGGAGACCATTAGAAGGATCTTGACCTATACCTTTTAGATGAGCCAACCTAGAAATGTGGGTTCTTTTGCAAGGAGAGAACCACAACACAAATGGGATGTTGTTGGAAAACGTTCAACGGTTATGAGCTAAGGTGATGAATTTAAGAGATGATAATGAGAGGTTGAGGGTGGAACAAGAGAGAATTATGAAAACTCTCTAAGATAAACAAAATCAAAGAAATCTAAACCCTAGCCTTGAGGAAGGAAAAATATATTAAATGCATCAACAGAGAGAGGACAATACAAAATTTGAGGGAGGTCGAATTGATTTGACAACGCTTCTGGTGGAAAAGGGATCAAGAGGAAAAAGGTTGAATTCCAAGGGGTGTCCAAAAAAATAAAAACCCCAACGTTTGATGGACAAGTGGAGGAAGTTGTTGAAGTTTGGCTAATCAACATGAATAATTGCTTTCAAATTTTTGAATATGATGCCAATTTAAACGATAGGTTGTAAATTTATCAATTTCATGTTAAAGCTGCCTTATGGTGGGAAGAAATTAAAACTATTTGAGAAATTTAAAAACAAGAAGTGACATGGGATCATTTTCAAAAAAAATTCAAGGATAAGTATTTAACATAATGTTTCAATGATGAAAAAACAAAAGAGTTCCATAATTTGAAATTAGTACAACAGTCCACATATGAATTTGTAACTATTTTTTCTTCTCTATTGAGGTATGTTCCCTATATTCATGAAAAAAAAGCTAAGGTGCAATGTTTTATCTATAGTTTACCATATTTTTTGAAGGAAAGGTTAGACTTTGATAATCTGTAGTCGATGGAAGAAGCCATTCAAAAACGCTGAATTTACTACTAGCAAATGAAGCGAAAAAGGGGAAACTAGCTGAAGGTGTCCAAACAAAAAGGGGTAGAAAATCTTTTAGAATACTAAGAATGTAAAATTTGTGGGTGTTAATAATGCACACAAAAAACATCATAATGGACCGCCATGGAAAAATCAACAAAAGTTCAGATCACAAAATGGAACTAGACAAACTAAGAATTGAAGTAAGCCAAAGCCTAGCCAATAAAAAAAACCCCTTTGCAGTGTTGGGGTTGTCGGGAACCCCACTATTCTAAAAATTGTCCACATCATACCAGAAAAGAGTCAAGTTATAACATTTAAGAAGCCTCTATAGGTAGGGAAGTGGCAAGAAACATACCAAGAATTAATGTTGCTTTGGACGATCATCAAGCATAATACCAACCTCTAATGATAAAATTTGAAGGTAATATAGCTAATCATTCTATATCTATCTTAATATACCCACGTGCAAGACTAAGTTATGTTAGTGCGAAAATAGTAGAATTGTGTCATTTATAAAGCATCAAATTTAAAAATCCTTGGTTAGTACAATTGGCCACTCGAGCTAAGTGAAGAGTGATTCCTAAAGTAGAAAGTTTTCCTGTGGAAATAGCAGGACAATAGATTAGAGTGAATTTTAACATGTAGCCTTTAGGGTCCTATGATGTGATAATCAACATGGACTAGCTAGAAGGACGTTGTTCCTTGGTGAACTGTAAAGACGAAACCATCAGTTTTCTCACTCACGAGGGTGTTAGATAAGAAATTCATGGTATTAAAAGATCCATGAACTTACGACCAATCACAGCTAATCAATTAAGAAAGTGTATCTGGAAAGGTTTTCAAATTTATTTTCTGTAAGTTGGTTGCACTAATTTTAAGGACAAGCTATCTTCTTTGGAAAATATCCCATTTATCCAAGATTTTATTGTCATCTTTTAAGAAGTGATTCTAGGGTTTCCTCCTAAGAGGGATATTGAATTTACCACAGAACTAGTCATAGGATCAGCCATAGTGTCAAAATATCCTTACCATATGCGCATACCTAAACTAACAAAACTTAAGATGTAGTTGCAAGAGTTTCTTGACAAACGGTACATTTACTCAAGTGTGTCACCTTGGGGATCCCTAGTGTTGTTCATGAGGAAAAAGGATGGCACACTACGATTGTATATCGATTATAGGCAACCGAATAACATAAATATATAAAATAAGTACCTATTGCCAAGAATTAATGATTTTTTCAATCAAGTTAAAGGTGCTACAATACTTTCTAAACTTGATTTGTAGTCACATTACCACGAGATAAGGATAAAAGAGGAGGAACTTTGTAAGACAACATTCATAACTCGCTATTATCATTAGAAATTTATTGTTTTCCTATTTTGGCTTACTAATTCCCCATCAACATTTATGAATTTGACGAATGGTATTTTCCATCCTTACCTAGAGAAATTCATTTTGATTCTGGTTGAGAACATTCTGATTTACTCAAAGAATTTGAAAGAGAATAAAGAGCATCGGGGTATAGTGCTGCAAACCTCATGAGAAATACAACTTTATGTTAAATATAGTAAATGTGACTTTTATAAGGATCAAATGTAATACTTAGGACATATAATTTTATCGGAAGGCATAAATGTAGATTCTGAGAAAATTATAACCATCATATAATGGCATGTCGCCAAAAATGTTGTGAATATTTGGGCTTCTATAAGTTTAGCTAGATATTACCACCATTTTATAGAAGGATTTTATAGAATTAATTACCCTATAAATTCTTTCCAGAAAAAGGGAATAACCTTCAAATGGATAGAAAAGTGTCAACATAGTTTTGAATAGTTGAAACATTTATCAACTAAAACCCCTATGTTAAATGTTGTAGATCCACAAAAAGAATTTATTGGTTGCACAAAAATATGCCAAAGTGTTGGGGAGTTCCGATGCAAGAAGTTAGAGTGTAGCCTATGAATCTCGGAAGATGAAAGATGATGAGCAAATATATTTAGCTTATGATTTGGAACTAAGAGTTGTAGTTCATGCTCTAAAGGTATGGAAAAATTATTTGTTGGGAAAAAGGTTCCTTTTAATGACTAATCATAGTATTTGGATGAGTTTATTTAAGAAACCTAATTTAAAGGCACACCAATCTAGGTGGAATGCTTTTCTAAGTGAAGTTGACTTTGGTATAAAGCATCTTAAGCAAAAATAGAATCATGTGGTTCATGCATTAAGTAGGAAATTGCATTTTGTATATGAGATCTTCTATAGTCAGGTAGAATTTAACTTTTATGGATGGATTAAAGAAGTTTTTGTGAAAGATATTGAATGCAAAATTTTATGGTAGGAAGCTAAACAAGCACATAATTCTAGAAAAGAATATAAATATGGTGTAAGAAATGATAATTTGTTGACCTCTAGAGGAAAAATATATGTTCCTAACAAACTAATGTTTAAGGAATTTATGTTGGACGAATTTCACTGAAACCCTTATGTTTCCCATCCTCGTTATCATAAAATATTTTCTACAATTAAAAATGACTAATTTTGGACTACAATGAGGAACGATATTGTTGAATATTTATCCAAATGCTTGGAGTGTCAGCAAGTCGAGGCTGAGCATCACCATCCTGCTAGTTTTCTTCAACCATTACCTATTCCTAAATGGAAATGGGAGACAATTACATTAGATTTTATAACATGATTACCAAGATCTAAGAAGAAAAATGATTCCATCATGTATATGTGTTAGTTAAACCCAAGAAAAGTACCTTAAGGTGCGGTGGCTCTACAAAATTAAACCCTCGGTATTGTGGAATCTTCCATATTTTGGAAAAAGTGGGGCATGTAGCATACCAACTTGCACTACCAAGTCATAAACAAGTTCACAATGTGTTTCTTGTGTCTTTGTTAAATCAATATATATATATGATCCTATAAATATCATAAATTGGAAATATATTAAGGTAAAATATAAAATTGAAAGTTTATGAATGTGTATTGATTCAATGATTAAATATAACTAATGGAAGTATTGTGATTGTGAATCAGGTGAAATTGAATGGAGAGTTCCTAATAGAGCCTCTGCATATTCTTAATCAAAGAGAAACAATGTTATGGAGGTGAGCTATCACCCAGGTTAAAGTGTAGTGGAGGTAGTTTAGCCTGGAAGAGGTCACGTGGGAGAATGAAAGCTTTATGCAAGAAACATATCTTGACATGTTCCAAGGGAATTAATGAACAATGGGGATGGTGTTTCACACAAGGGTGGGAAGATGTAACACCCCCCATTACTATAAATACTTCTTATTTACTATCATTTACCTTTACTGTAGGAGACTCCAGTAATTGAAGGCCGAGGAAAAGCCAAGTGAAACTATAAAATTTTAAAAGTTTTAATTTTAATATTTGTTTAATAGAAAATTGTGATTATTCTTGTACCTCACGGAAAATACCCTAAACAAGTATTTAACTTCCGGAAAGTTAGAGAAAGTTATCTTCTCTCATACCCTAGAGATAAAAGGATCTCACAGAGAAAGAAAAGGGGGTTGGAAAAAAGGAAAAACCAACAAGATGAAGACCCCTTGAGAGAGAAGAATGAACTTGGAGAGTTAACTGGGAAGGTGTGGAAGGATGCTTCCCAAGGAGTATTTCTTGAGTTGGACTTGAGCCAATGGAAAAAGTCTAAGATAGATAAGATGGTGTAATTTCTAGGATGGACTCAATCTTGATGCTTATGAATTGACCTTAATAGGTCATAGTTGAACTGACTATTCTAGTAGTTGAGAATCTTAGGGGGAGAACTGGATGTAATCATCATTCATGTTGGTAGGGAAGAGTAGTCGATTCTGGGTTGAGTTTCTTGACAAGTCTATATTTATACATATAAGTGCAGTTATCTCTCTTGAGAACTTATGTGATGTTGTAAATGATGTAGAATAATGAAAAATTTTAAGATGATTTATTACTATTGTTCAGGTAAAGATTCTTTCTAAATTTAAAAACATATTTTTTATTTATCATTGTGAATAGTATGATTTTGATTAAGAAGGTTTATGTTCGGTACAATTAAAATATGTATTCAATTTGCTTGAATAATTTATGAAACGTTGCCTTGGAACTATTGTAGGGTTTTGTTTCCGTAAGACTACAACTAGTTTCGAGGGACAAGGATTGTATCCATGTAAACCTAGTTGGAGGAAAAGGAGTGAAGATTCCCTAAAATAGAAATCTCCTTAGAATTTCAAAGTTCTTGAGACTTAATAGTAATAAAGCAAGGAAACTGAGACATCGATTCTGGTTAAGCTTGAGACTAACAAACCAAATTTTGTTAAGAGTAGTCCATAACCTCGTAGACATTTTTTCAAGTGCCCCAAGGTCAGGAATCGAGTCCCCAATGGTTCAGGTCTTGCCTGTTTTCCAAGCACCGAAAAGAAAAATAAATAACCTAGGTAACGTACAAGGGAACCACTTGGTGTTAATTAACTAAATTCCTACAAACCATGAACTATATGTAAACATGAAATTACTATTGCAACCAAAAATTCAAACATAAGTATGAATTATGGAATATTTTCTTAAGGCATGACAACCAATTAAAGAATAAGGAAACTATGCGTCAAACTACATAGTGCAAGAATAAAAACCCTGATATTGAAATATATTAAGAATCATAAAGAAGATATTCTACTACATTCAACAAGTATTCATGGGAAATATGGAAAGAAAGGAAAATTGTGCATGCCTGCACAAAAGTTAAATGTTAAGGAAATAGGTAAGAAATAAACTAATTAAATAAACCCCTTGCAAAAACAAAAACTTGTACAGACCAGAAACTATAATATAATTGTTTAATTCCACGAGAGTGAAAGAGTAATGAACAAAATAAATTTTCATATATTTTCTATTAAATTAGAGAAACAAACCCTTGTTTTGGAGAATTGTGTATCTATGGATAAATAATAATTCCCTAGATGAGTAGCCACATCTATAACAACAATTTACAGCACTTTAGCCTTTTCCTATAAGCAATAGATAAGAAAAAGAAGATGAAAAGACCTACTTGTAGTTCTGCTTTCCTCTTGTCTCCTTTGTATTGATCATGTTGCTCCTTCCCGTACTTAACACACTTGAGAAGTACCTGTAAATACAAACAGAAGACAAAGAATCGATCAAATCAAAAGATCTATTGAATACAAGTGAATGGAATCAGATACATTTCACACATATAAGCATCATATGACAATACAAACATATGGGAAAATGGTTCAAATACTTTATTGAATGGAAGAAGGAATTACAACCATTGTGTTTGATTCAAAGTCATTCCTCAAGCTTGAATCCCATACACATCACATCAAAATCATGACAAACTTGTAGCATAACAATACTTGCTTCAAAGCCAAATCTCATAGCAGCATTATCTTCTTACAATTCAACATAATCCAGCCCCTAATCACTTAGATTAGTGGTCAATTAATAGGAAGATGAAGGAGGTTTTGTCATTAACGGTGACAATGAATGGCCTTCCATACATAGAATTAGTTCCATGGAGGAAGGGATGAGAGGATAGGATGCACCTTAACTCATTCCTCATCCATTTTTGAGCTCATAGGAGTTGATAAGTGAGGGAACCTTCTAGATGACTCCAAAAGTTAAAAATATTCCCCAAGCCCTATGTGAATTTCGCTCAATCTTGCCTAGAGCAGGTGAAAGGAAGCCTAAATTCTCTATAGAGCACCTTAGTAGTGGACTTAACTGCTCTACAATGCATCTTCACAAGGGCTTACCTCCACTGGTCCCTCTAGAGGTTGTTTCTGGATGTCTTCAAGTCATGAAACTATCTGGGAAGGATGCACAAAGGGGTGACTTGTTTAGGACATGTAGCAATTGAAATTAGGATTTGATGAGCCCTAAAACACTGATTGGGATGTTGGGATTTGATGTGCCCAAATGGATCTGTAACAACTGTTGAAAATGTCACTACTATAGTTATAGCTAACATAAACAAAACCATTACTTGAAATGTGGTAAGTAAATTGCATTGATAATGTTTACAATCATAAAATGTACAAATACTATCTAGGGTTTCCTCAACACTGTTAGAAAATAATTAAAACGTTTTCTTAAGAATATACATTAAAGTTTTATGTCTAGAAAATGAAAATTAGTGGAAGCCCTCACACAGTTCAAGAGTGAGATTAAATGGAACCTAGAAAGTGAAAAAGTTGTGTGATTCCACTCCTTAGCTTAGTCATAAACCTCCAACTCAAAATAACGTTGAATAATGGCGAGGTACGAATTCCTAACTTGGGAGACAGCAAAGATTTAATTAGCCATGTTTCTTGAGGGCCTAAACTTTGCACAAGGAGAAATACATGTGTTTGTGTGTGTGTGTGTGTGTGTATGCACTAAGGCTCATTACCTATTAGAGAACCCAAGTCTTGGTTATCTTTCCTTGAGACTCTAAGAAGTTTGGAACCTATTTATTAGCAACAATTAAAAAAAAAAAAAAAACTTATTAACGTAACAAGGAGGAACTCTCCATAAGACTAGTTATCACCTATGTGGATAGGTACTGATTTTTTCCCCTAGTTGACTGTGGAGAAGCTTGTGAAACCCTGTTGTCACTTGTAGAAAACATGACAAAAAGAAGAAATCATTACATGCCTGCGGAAGAAAACAAGTATGGTCCTGCAAGATAGCAAAGCCTAACGAACCCCGTAAGGAGAAGGGAAGTACATGTAACCATGAATTTACAGAGAACCCTACCACCATGGGAGTAAGTTTCAGACATGAGAGTCCTACAATGAGGCATTAGAATGAGTGATCGAATAGTATGAGTTGGGACGAGTTGGTTATCCTTAATTGCCCCTTTGCAACCTATGACAATGGATCAAGTAGTGGGACGATCAATGATATATATAAGCCAAGTGTCTCACCAGACTAACAATAAGTTAAATAAATGTACCCTAGGGATCAAGAAGCATTTATAAAGTAGATGTAATAACAATGAAAGTAAATATGATAACAATGAACAGAATGGCAAGACATTAAAATCACATATTACAATATTGTTAAACATAGTTATTTCAAACATGATGTATAATTTGTATTAAATACCCATTCCACTCGTTTAATTAAATTGTTAACATATGACAGAAAAATGGAGATCTTCGGAATTCATTTGCTAGTCTTAGTAATTTAGGAAACGATTAGCTCTAGTTCGACAACTTTCTAAAATGATTGACAACTTTCACAAACGTGATGTATGGCTAGGCCATAGCACAATCTTGTTGTTGTAGTTTCCATCTACCATTCGTTTTAAATTCTACCTTCAATTAGATATTCAATAGAAATTTTAATACAAAGGATTTTCATTACTAGATATGCTAATCAATACCTAAAATTAAGAATTAGATGATGAATGAGGAAAGCTCTATCCATTCTTGCAAGTTCATATCCTCGAGAAAGCCTTGGACCTCCACTAAAAGGTATGAATGTTTTTCATATGATGTCAACAACACAACGCATATCATGTTGTTATATTTTTTTCTAATAGTTATTTTTATTTTAGAATTTAAAAAAAATATCTATAATAAAATTCAAAATAAATTCAAAATTTAAAACTTGATACCTCCATAGATTGAATTGCAAAGAATATTTATGAAGGAATTCATCCAGATGCACCCCTCCGAACACGAGAGGAACTTTCCACCCTACAGGGATGTCGAAATGGAAAGAGAGAATGGAATAACAAAATAAGAATTTTTCTATTCCATGAAAGCATCATATTATGCAAATAAACACTTAATGTAGTAAAGAAATTATGATTTAATAATAATACCCTTGAATTTGATGTCCTTCAATGCTTTTCTATGCACACATTTGACTACTTTGCAATACCTTAAAGTCTCATTGATTACCTAAAAATTCCTAATTTGGACATAAGTAAAACTATCTAAAAAATATCTAAGGGATGCAACCTGCATTAAATATTTAATGGATACCATTGTTAATAGAGAGGAAATTACCCCCCACAAAAAAAAAAAAAAAAACCGAAGAGAAAGTTCTTTCTATGATTTTCTCTTAAAAATAAATCAAATTTGATTATGCAAATTAATATCAGAACTTAATCATTAAACCCTAAATCACATTGGCAATGACATGAATTTTTATATAAAGGAAACAAAAGCTAATGCGTAATTTATATTTTATGTAAAGAAAACAAAAAAGAATGTGTAATTTATATCTTATACTTACATGTGTAAATGTCATCTATTTGTAATGGCCTCAATCCAAGTTTTCAAACTTCTACTTTTTGTAGACTCAAGTGCTTTGTGTAGGCTATCATTTCATGTTCAACCTCCAAAATGAAAAAAAAAGAACTTACTTACAAAGTGAATATTGAAATTAAACAAACTTTAAAAAGATGACATCTTTCCATCAATTGTTGTAAGGCCAAATAGGAATCACTTAGGAAATGAATGATGATTGCCAGTACCAAATTGCTTTAACTGGACAAAATCAAAAATAAAATCTACATCTAAATGGTTAAGGAAACCATTTAAATCCTAAAGTTCTAAGACGAGGGGTGTTGGAAATAACTAAGTCAACAAGCCATGTAGTATATGTGTTGAATTTATTTGTTTGGGGGAGCTTCTTTTGTTTGTGATGAGGTACTAAATATGTGAACAAAATATTATTATTTTTTATATCCTTAAAAACATTGTATAAAATAAACAAATTTATCTATGTTCAAACAAGAAAAGTCTTCGTCCATTAATTTCCTACTAAGGGATAAGGACTTGCATAAATTTTTGGTTTGTAGTAACCACTCCTATTTTTGCACATTAAATCTTTTATTATTTTCATCTTGCTCTTATTTATATTTTTATGCAAATAATGTCTTAAATTATGGTGGGTAGTGATGGTAAATAGATTATTTACTTGACTATGACTATTTTCAAGGATTTTAATTCTAGGTGGTTTTCCTATGAAGTTTAACAATGAAAAATCGTTGCACAAATATTTAAAAAGAATGGCTTAAATATTTCAATTAAAAATTATGGAAAAAAAATAACTTATCAACATGTTAGAAAGGATGTAATAATAAATTCAAATATATGGTCCAACCAAATATTTAAAATTATTTTTTTCATCAATATTGAAAAATAATTATTTATTTTTTCCAAATTAGTTAAACATTACGACTTGCATTTCTCAATGCTAAACTAATTGTGGTCAACAATTAAATGGATTGCTATAGTCATGCATATCCCATACTCAAGTAAATAAAATATTTATCGTCAATTACTTCCCACCATCGTTTGGATGAAAAAATGATAGCAATAACATGTAAATAAATATACTTACTTAGAGGCACTTCCCACCATTATTTATGTTTTCCTAGTAAAATTGTATATGTGTAGACTTACTAGTGATTATTATCCACCAATATTGATGTCCTTGCACTTAAGAAAGAGATTAATATATCAATTTCACATCTCAATCTAGTAATTCCTACCAAAACAATATTATAGGATTTTATTTTCCCATTCATCATTATTAATTTAACATCAACAAATATAAACTACAATTTTTTATGAAATCTATCCTAAACATAATTTCTAACTTAGAAAAAGGGAATACGACTTCCCTATAACATTTATTAAACACTAAAAAAGATATTTTTAGATTAAGAATATGTTACACAAATTGTTAGGATGCTTGAATAATTGTTTCAAGTAGAGATTAGCATCGAAAAGACATTATCAGAGCTTATTTATATAGTTTTTCAAGCTGGTTACATGTATTCCTGATTTACTTTCCGACATCATTGGATCAAAATTCAAGACATGAGAAAAGTTTGAAAGATGGTTAATCTACCCTAAAATCATTTAATTTTTTTTTTATCAATTTTAGAGATCATATTCAACTTGAGGATTCAATTGTTAAGAGTTTATTTGTTAAAGGTGTTATAAGAGTAACTAGTGTGGGTTTTCATGATTGATATTTTGATATGGTAATTTTTATGGATTTATTAAAAAAAAAGAAAAAGAAAATTATTATTGTAAAAGAAAAAATATTTATTTAAGCATGAATTTCATGCTCATTATCATTGGTCATTAAATGGTCTATGGTTTTAGTCTTGATTCAAAGTCTTTGTCACAATGTAATATATCTTATTGGATACGTGTATCAAGAAATAAAATATTATTTTGTTGATTAAAAGAGTCTAAAGCAACCACAAGATCACATTGACAAACCTTTATAAAGTCAACCTAGAGAGGCCCATTCTAGCCTATTATATGATTATATAAAGAAAGTACTTTGACCACCTTGAGATGTACACCACTCAGATCCACAAGATCAATTTGGCAAACCTTTATAAAGTCAGCCTAGAGAGGCCCATTCTAGCCTATGAGATGATTATATAAAGAAAGTACTTTGACCACCTTGAGATATACACCACTCAGATATATCTTGTTTTGATCAGCAAAGAATAAGAAAATGTGAGGGCTTTTGAAGAAAATAAGAAATCTCGGCGAAGGAGGAATGCATACACTCTATTTAGAACCACACGTGCAAGATTCATATGGTATCTAGTGTTTCCACAAGTCTAAAGGGCTCAAGACATTGTTTGAAGGATTAAACTCTTGCTTTGAAGGATGTTTTCTTGTTGATATTGAGGAAGGTTGGTTTTGATGGATAAGTAGTTTTTGAGAAGTTTTTGTTTCTGAAGTCTTGGGTATTGGAAGACTCCTTTGAAAATGATTCTATATGAGTACTAGTTGTTTTTGGGTTTTTCCCTTGCTAAGAGCCTATCTCTGGTGTAATTTATTGTCTTTGTGGTCTTCATTATTTCAGCAACTGTTTTGATGACAAGAAAATAATAGTAGAAGAATAAGTAAGAATAAATCACAGTCAATTACCATGTTAAAGAGAAATCAAATTAAAAAAACTCTAATAAGATGCCCTAAGGATTTATGATCAAAAGGTAATTTTCCTTATCTACAAGATATGCAGTGTTTTAATTGTTATTTTCCTTTTATAGTTAATGCAACAAAACTGCATCTTTTCAAAATTCTACATGGACCTATGAGATATGGGCCCACATATACATCTTTAATGAAGTGAAGTTGCACCCATTAAACAAATTCCGAAATTAAACAATTAAACCCTTGTTTAATTAAACTATCACAGCCAACCTCTTGCACGGATCCCAAATTAATTAAACTCTAGCTCAAATGTTATCATGTCTGTTTTCGAAATTAACCAGCATGCATCTTCCAGAGTGATATCCGTCAAATCTCGTCCCTTCTTAATGAATGAATTTGATCGATCTAGAACTCAACTAGATTAAATCACAATCCATAAAATATCGTGTTCGAAATCAGGATTAAATTGTGTGCATGTTCTGATGCGATTACCATCAGATCTAGCCCCTTAAAACAGATGGTCATGATTAATTGAGCTATTAACTCATTTCTATAATTTACCGCCTCCAGTTTTGGAATTAACTTCTGCGCTTATTGGCAAGTGATAACCGTTAGATCTATTCGATCTCTCTGATCAGATGATTCACAGTGATCTCACCTTCTCCGTCGGGAAGCTGTGCTCTGCACCAGATTTAGACTGTCACTACTATCCCTTTATAGCTTAATCAACAAATAAGCTACTTCTACTAACTGTTAACCGATGTCGAAACTCAAGAGATCACCCGATACAATTAAGGGTTCGCAATAGACTTGCAGTAAAATTCTAAGGAAAAATATGGTGTAGGAAGGTTTTAGTCTTCCATAGTTAATTGCTGAGAGTATTCCAATACCTCAAGCCCATTATACCAAAGAAACCAAACTTTCAACTTGTAAATTAGTTAACTTCAATTATTTCGAAGGGAGAATAAAAACCATTTGGGGTTTGACCATCTGTGTGCATAAATTAGAGAGGTATAGGAAGATATCAAATTTTACATTCAATCCTTGAATAATATGGAAATATACATAAATGCACATACATGCTTTTCTTGACAAACTCTGCTAAATTTTAATTTATAATCACACAAGAACTTACACAATTCACAAGCCTGATATGCAATCAAACGACCTTCATCATATCCCTCTTATGCACACCTCACTCTCTAACCTCTATCTCCCCTCTAACCTCTAGCTCTCTCTCTAACCTTTAATTATTCAAAAGATCACAATTTACACAAATATGGATTCATGAACCAATTTAGTTCAGATCCAGCAATCTCTGACATTCTCCTAAAGTATTTCTTCAGCTCCACTCTTTTTTCAAACAAAATCCTAAATGAAGCTTTTAAATCCCTCAAATCCTCACTCTTTCTGGGATTACTCAATTGTCTCTAAAATCTCTTCATTCACGACATATTCTCCATAAATAAATTTACAATTAAAATTTCCTCAAACTCAACTAAACTTAGGAATATAAATAAAATGATTAAGGGAACCGACTCCCTTTAGTAAATGTGAAATAAGACTCATGGGCCTTATAAGCTTTAACAGATTCTCCTGCATAAGACTCCCTGAGGTGAAATAATTCATGGACTCCTGTTCATGAGTCACCGAACTTCTCCTATTACAAACTTTGTTAGATTTCATCTTCCAACTGGTTGTTTGACCTCCTTCAATTGCAGGTGCATTTATTGCCTTCTCTCTTTCTCCTAGATGCCAAACCTTACGTCATAACTTGCCATCTCATTCATGATGCCACTACTCCATTTTTTTTGCCACTGTTGCTTTAATCCTTCTAGGTTTCCAAATCTTATGTTGTTTCTATCCTCTCTATTTGCTAATGAAGATTTATTTTGTTAATTTCCCTTCTTTATTGGTTCTCTTCTTGACTGACTTCTTCATCCATAATATCTTGATTTTCTCTTTACACTTTGCAACCTTTCTGAAACACATGTGATGCAGGAGCATCCAGCTAAGGGCATCATGACCGGGTGTTGGTCTCACCCAAGAAGGACAAGTTCAAAGACTTCTAATTTCATTTACATTTAATGAATAAAACAATGTCTAGTAACTAGTTTGTTTTATTATTATTAGTTAAGGAACATTAGGAATAGTACAGTTAGGATAGTGTCATAAAAGTTACATTGTTTTGTCATTTTCTTAGTCCATCATATAGATGTCCGTTCATAAACAAAAGTATAATATTGTAAAGCCTACAGTACTTTTGTAACTCCTACAGTACAAGAAAACCCAGCATGATTATCGACTATGTAAGTACACAGAGTAACTATATGGTAACCAAGAAGAGTTTGAGTAATTGTTTAAACAAAACATAAAAATCAATGTAATACAATCATGGAGGGGTTCAGTACATGAGAAGAGAAGCACAATACAAAGAGTAATTTCTTTCATTCGAAATATTTGAGTCCATCTGTAACAGCTTGTTGTAACATTTATTTACTTTTTCCTTAATCATTGAGTAAGCAAAACTAAGCAAATACTGTGCGTTCCTACCTATTACATTTTATTTCCTTCCTAAAGAACAAAAAGTGAATAGAGAAATTGGACAAGCCTTTCCAGCACGGAGTCTGGAAACAAACATACGGAAAGCCAGAAAGGGAAGCCAATCAGATTACGAGCAGTTTGAGAAAGAATGAGAATTTAAATGCTGAGCAACGACTCTAGGACAGAGGTAAATGAAATATAACCAAATTTCTTGTTAATTCTTTTTCATTACCAACAAAAAATATATGTATACATTCAATAGTCCTGAGACACCCATTCAAATGGCAGAAAGAATATTATGAACTAGCAAAACCCTAAGGGTGAGGGTTTGGTCGGCCATTGTCCAAAAGGTGGTTCAAAATTACAAATTGCCAGAATACAAACGATGGTTCTTGTACGAGATTGAACCAGGTCACACAACAACAATGGGGAAAATAAAATGGAGGAGAACTAGGACTCTACCCAGTAAACTGACAGAGACCACCTAACAAAAACAAATTGACAATAGTAGTAGAGAACAAGCCTACCGGAGCAAGGCTCGTAGCAGTTTCATCGACCACGCCGGTGAACGAACCCCCACCTACACAAGCAAGCCAAAGGAGTGTTGTTAGCCATATGACAACAGCGTAAAGACAAGAAGTGACCTAAGAATGAAAAACTGAATACACAGTAAATAAAATTCCTTTACCTGGAGAGTAGTCATGTGGGAAGAGTGAAACCCCAATGAGCCACAACCAACGGTGACACCTTGAGACCAAGGAGCAGACCTTGTTAGAGCCGGAGGAAAATCAAGAGGGTAAGAAAATCATGGAGGAATAGCTTACCTGAATAGAACTGCAAAGTTGAGGAGGCCACCATGAACGTGACCTATAGAACGTAGCACATGCACCCATTAACCAAAGCTAATAACTAGAAGAACTACAATGAAATGAAAAAAGTGGAGCAGGGACAAGTATGGTAACCAAGCAGACAAGAACAGCTGAAACCCTCTTACATAGATGAGAAGAACCTTCACACTGTGCCCAAGTAACCAAGCAATGAAGTCACTAGAATAAACGAAGGTGTCACACCAACAAACAACATAACCCATAGCTAGGCGCACATAGAGCCTGTTGCCAAACTCCATAAATTCGCAGCACAAACCCTCACTACCATTCCAAACCCTTCGCACAGTGAAAATACAAGTGCAAAATGAAGAAATGACAAAGAACACAGAGTTTTGGCATAAACCAAGAGCAGGAAATAGTAACCTAGGCAAGTACTATTGGCATTTTGGCACAGGTGTGGCGCTACGATCCAGGTGTTGTCCTTGATGGCAACTCTCTTTGATGACAGATCTCAGTCCAGTCTACAAGTATGAAGAGAAATTTCATATACGCAGGTTCATTACGCCCAAGTTGCGTATACACGTGGGTCCTCTATACACTAAGTCGCGGATACGCTGGTTAGCCATATACGAAGTCACGTATACACGCAGCTACATGAACAGAAAAGTGTGTACATGTCGAGAAGCTTCCCTTTGGTCCGTGGTAGTTAGTCGTCGGTACTTGAACCTATGTCTTTGGACCAAAGTATCTCGACAGACGTGTTGATCCCTAGTTTTGAAGTTGATGGTATTGGATTTCTATGGTTTTGGCCCTTGGTATTGAGAAAGGCCTAAGGCTATATAAGGAGAAGAAGATCATTAGGCAAGTACAACTGAAAAAGTCTTGAATATCTGATAAAGAAAGAGATCTTGTATGCAGGTTCTGGGTTGCTTGATCTAAGCTAAGGAGAGATCACACTGGTTGATGGAAGACTAGATCTAAGGAGAGATTGGGATCAAATGGTTTGAAATTAACTATCGGTATATGGTTGATTACGCATATTTTTAGATCTGCATACTGATGCAATGTTATGTTCTGAAGTATGACTGATGTCCAGTACAGCTGCAAGTTATGAGAAATTATTTTTAGATCTGTACGCAGGTTGTCTTTGGTAAAAGAGCGTGTATACGCGGGTTGGTTTCATTGAAGTAGCGTATATATTTTGAAGCTTAATTTTTGGGGTTGCAGTTGGGTCTGACTGTTATTGCAGAGGTTCTGTAGTCTGCTCTGTGTTCTGGTGACTGGGTGTTGACAGGGTTTCAGTGGTTCAGTGATTCAAAGATTGATGATGCTAGTATTGGTTGTTTTTGAGCTTCAATGACTTGTGAATGAATTGTGGTCTTCAGATTGTAATGTTGTGCTTCAAGAGTATCCAGTCTGAAAATTGATGAAAAGTGGTACCTGAAGGAAAGAAGATTGTAGGGCAGCACCTACGTACTAGTATCTTAGCTAGTACAAGAGCAAAGGGGGTTGGAGCTCCCTTCCAAGAGAGTTTGGAGAACGAGAGAAGGTTGTAGCCTTCTGCAGGTTGTAGCCTGCGTACTGGTATAAGGCTGCACCAGTACAAAAGATTGTAAACTGAAGTTTCTTATTAAAGAAAGATAGAGACGACTTGCAGCAGGTGGTTTTCACCCACATTGGGTTTCCACCTTATATCATGGTGTTCATGTGTGTGGCTTTTGTGTGATGATCTGTTCTGTTATACTGCATCTATTTATCTGTAATATGGTTAATAATGTTCTGATGCTGAAGATAAACTAACTGAATCATAAGATTTCTGGTTATACGCTGGTTGCTTTAGATACAGTAGCGTGTACACGCTGGTTCACTTAATTGAAGTAGCATATATGTTTCTGAGTATTGAAAAAGTTTTATTGATCTGATAATACTGATTCACCCCCCCTCTCAGTATTATTTCCAACAATTGGTATCAGAGCAGGTCCTTCAGAGAAGCTTGATCGCTTGAAGGTAGATCATTCATCATGAGCAACTACGAGAAAGAAGCATCAATCAGGCCACCGGTTTTTGATGGGACAAACTTCAATTATTGGAAGGTAAGAGTTACTGCCTATCTTCAATCTCTTGGTACAGAAGTTTGGGACATAGTAGAGTCAGGCTACACTTTTCCTTCAGCTACTCCTACAGATCCAGCCGAGAAAAAGAAGTATGAAACAAATGCGAAAGCAGTCAGTACTCTATTAGGATGTATATCCCAATCGGAATTCATGAAGGTACTGCACTATAAATCCGCAAAAGAAATATGGGACAAAATTGTCACGAGCTATGAAGGAGACGAACAGGTAAAGCGTGCTAAACTTCAAACTCTCAGGATTAAGTATGAGACTCTCAGAATGTATAATGATGAAAGTGTGGCTAACTATTTCCTTAGGGTAGATGAGATTGTTAATTGCATGAAAAACTTGGGTGAAGAAATAAGAGAGGCTATTGTGGTTGAAAAGGTTCTAAGATCATTGTCCCCCAAATTTGAATCTAAAGTGTCTGCAATAGAAGAAAAGGAAAATCTACGAATTCTTACTATGTCTCAGCTTCACGGAATTCTAACTGCTTATGAAATGACAAAAGGAGGTCCTTCAGATAGAAGAGAAGCTGCTTTCAAGGGTTCAGGCAAAGAAGATTATTATGAAGCAAGTCACGTGCCAGAAGATGAAGAAGAAGAATCAAATTTTGTCAGAAATCTTCAAAGGGGTTCTGGAAGGTTCAGAGGTAAGTTACCCTTTAAATTCTTTGCTTGTGGAAGAGTAGATCATTATGCTGCCAAATGTCCTCACAAAGATAAGAATGACAAGGGAAAGGAACCTGTTAAATGGAACAAGAAACGGAATGAAAAGAAGAAAAGCTATTACACTCATGAAGATAGTGATGGTCTTTCAAATAGTGACGAAGATGAACAGGGTTATAGATATAAACTTTTAATGGCTTTTGAAGATGATGACTACATGGATGCTATAGATGTAGAAGGTTTTTGTGAAGAAATGAAAGATCTCAAAGTTTGCTTAGAAGAGAAGAGTGCTATTATTGATTCTCTACAATGTCAACTAGCTGAAAAGGAAAAACATCTTGAAAAATTGGAATGTGAGATTGTTTGTCTTAGAAAGGAGATTGAGAAAACAAAAGCGATTAATCTTAAATTTGTTAAAGGATCTGAAACCTTGGATGAGATTATCAATGTGCAGCGATCTCCTCTGATCAAGACAGGTCTTGGATATAATGGAGAAACATCTCAAGCATCTACCTCTAAAAGCTATCATGATGCAGCAAGGAGAAGCGAGCAAAGGCCAAATAAAAGTCATCAGGTGAATCAGGGACAGTTTACCTCAAGAACAAATAAAGACCATCAAGAAATTCGGGGACAAACTGCCTTAAGGACAAACAAAAGCTACAATCAGCCTCAGGTAAAATCTTCCCAATTTGCTCCAAGAATGAAAGTGAATAGAAGCTACAATCGGTTGGATGATAGATTTGATTATCGCAGAAGTTTATTTAATGGCCAATGCTTTTCTTGCCATAACTTTGGTCACAAAGCAGCTCAATGTGTTGCCTACAAGACAATCATGACGAGAGTAGCTCAAAAGCAAGGGAGAATGACTGGAACCATGAAAAGGACTTATAACAACTTTTCAGTTCTTGAAAATGAAGTTGAATGCTCTATTTGTAATAACCTTGGTCATGAAGACTCTGAATGCAGGAGCAGGTTCCGGAAGACAACTCAGAAGGAACAAACCTCAAATGTCAGAACATGGAGAATAAAGGAACCGCAACCAGAAAGATGTGGGATAGCCTTTTATGCAGAAGGTCAAGAAAGTCTATGGTACATTGATAGCGGATGTTCGAAGCATATGACAGGGGACAAAGAAAAACTTGAATCATATACTGCATTGGAAAAAGGAAAGAAAGTTTCTTTTGGAAACGATATCTCTGCAGCTATAAAAGGAAAAGGTGTTGCTCCATTGAAAGGGAAGGTCAAAGCTGGAAATGTTTTGTACGTCGATGGATTGAAGCATAATCTTCTGACTGTCAGTCAGATGAGCGATCAAGGAACAGAGGTAATATTTAGATCAAATGGATGTTGTGTTCGTGATCTTGATACAGGTGAAACAGTGATCAAAGGAAGGACTCCAAATAATCTATACATATTTGAAGAAAAACAACAACAATGCTATTTGAGCAGGAATGATGAACACTGGCTATGGCATCGGAGGTTGGGGCATCTAAGCTTTCCACAAATAAGGAAAGCATGCAAATATCAGGCAGTTCGTGATCTTCCAGATATCAAAATTCCAGACAACACCATATGCAAATCATGTCAGTTTGGAAAGCAAACCAGAACTAATTTTCCTGAGAAGGAAGGATCAGCTAGCATGCCTCTTGAGCTAGTACATACAGATATATGAGGTCCATTCAGAAAAAGAACACCTCGAGGAGAAGAATATTTGATATTATTCATTGACGATTTCTCCAGGTTTGTCTGGTTAGGACTTTTGAAGCACAAAGATGAAGCATTCGAAAAATTCAAATCCTTCAAAGCCTTGGCTGAAAATGAATCAGGACACAAAATTAAGTGCCTCAGATCTGACAGAGGTGGGGAGTTTACTTCAAATGAATTTTTCGATTTCTGTGAAGAACATGGGATAAGAAGAGAATTCTCTGCAGCTAGAACTCCTCAGCAAAATGGAGTAGTGGAAAGAATGAACAGAACAATCCAACAAATGGCTCGTGCTATGCTTGATGAATCAGGTACTCCCGCAACTTTCTGGGGTGAAGCTGCACATGCTGCGGTTATTATTCTCAACAAAACAAATGTCCGAGTAAACAGCACTCAAACTCCTCATGAGCTCTGGTCTGGTAAGACTCCTTCGGTGAAGCACTTCAAAATCTTTGGGAGCAAGTGTTATATTAAGAATACTGATGAGCAACTTGGCAAACTTGAACCAAGAGCAGATGAAGGCATTCTTCTTGGTTATTCTCCACATAGCAAGGCATACAAGTGCTACAATAAAAGACTTGGCAGAATTGTTGACAGCATTGATGTTGTAGTTGATGAGAAGGGATACATTCCTAGGCAAGTTCATCATGAAGACATCGAAGAAGATGAAGGCTATCCTCAAAGACAGAATAATGAAGAAGAATCTCAAGAAGAAGAAGAACCTCAAGAATAACCAGAGGAGTAGACAAGAATAGAAGAGAAGACTCCATCCAGATATGTTCAGAAGAATCATCCAGAATCTCAGATTGTGGGGCAGAAAGAAGCAGGAGTACAAACAAGAAGAACAATTGTGGAAGCTTCAAGCTATTTGGCATTACTCTCTTCCACTGAACCACAAAATGTGAAAGAGGCATGCAAAGATGAATGTTGGGTCAAAGTAATGGATGAAGAACTTGAGCAGATCGAAAAGAACAACACTTGGGAATTGGTCCCTAGACCAAAAGATAAGAATGTCATAGGGACAAAATGGGTCTTCAAAAATAAGTTGAAAGAAAATGGAGAAGTAATTAGAAACAAGGCCAGACTTTTTTGTAAAGGATATGCGCAGCAAGAAGGAATAGATTTTGAAGAGACTTTTGCTCCTGTTGCAAGACTTGAGGCCATCCGAATGTTCCTTGCTCTCTCAAGCTTTCAAAACTTCAAGGTATTTCAAATGGACGTGAAATCAGCCTTTCTGAATGGAGACTTAGAAGAAGAAGTATATATTAAGCAGCCAGATGGTTTCATTCTTGGGAATGATCCAAACCTTGTATGCAGATTGAAAAAGGCTCTCTATGGTCTCAAACAAGCTCCAAGGGCTTGGTACTATGGTTTGGACAAATATCTTCACCAACAAGGTTTTTCAAAAGGATCAACAGATAGCAATCTCTATATGAAAGTTGAAAATAACAAATTGCTAATACTTGTTGTATATGTAGATGATATTATCTTTGGCAGCAATGAAGAGGCTATGAGTCAAAACTTTGCCTTGGTTATGCATAAAGAATTTGAAATGTCATTACTTGGAGAATTGACATACTTTCTTGGATTGCAAATCCAACAAAATGAAGGAGGTATTTTCTTGTCTCAAACCAAGTACCTCAAGCAGATCTTGAAGAAGTATGGCATGGAAGATTCAAAGCCATTTTGTACCCCCATGGTTACAGGATGCAGCCTCAGTGCAAATGATGAATCAGCAGCAGTTCACCAACCAACTTATAGATCCATGATTGGGAGTTTGCTTTATTTGACAGGTACCCGACCAGATATTATACATGCAATAGGAATTGTTGGATGATTTCAAGCCAACCCAAAGGAAACTCATCTTCAGGCAGTCAAAAGAATCTTCAAGTATCTTCAAGGGACTCAAAACTATGGCTTATGGTATCCTAGAGATACAGATCTCACTCTTTATGCTTACACAGATGCAGATTGGGCCGGAAGTGTTGATGACAGGAAAAGCACAAGTGGTGGTGCTTTCTTCATGGGTTCCAGATTAGTATCTTGGTTCAGCAAGAAACAGAGTTCAATTGCTTTATCTACAGCTGAAGCAGAATATGTGGCTGCGGCATCTTGTTGCACACAACTTCTTTGGATGATGCAGACCTTGCAGGATTTTCAAATCACTTGCACTCCACCAGTCTCTATCTTATGTGATAATACAAGTGCAATCAGCATTTCAAAGAATCCAGTCATGCATTCAAAGACCAAGCACATACCAATCAAGTACCACTTTCTTCGGGAACAAGTGCTTGAGCAGAAGGTCAAGTTGGAGTATGTTCCTTCTAAGGAACAAGTTGCTGATATTCTCACAAAACCACTGCCCAGGGAAACTTTTGAATATCTCAGACAAAAGTTGGGAGTAGTTGATGCTTCATCCTGCTATTGAAGCTTGTCTGTTCTACAGAAAAGTTGGTATACGCAAGTTACATAAGGGATATCCGCGTATATACGCCGATTTATGCTGGGAAAGTCGCGTGTATAATGTGCGAATGTTGTAGAAAGAATATCCGCGTACATACGCTGTTTTATGCAGGAGAAGTTGCGTATATGGAGTTCTGAACAGCAAGGGCAGACTCTGGCTGGAGAAGGTCTGAGATGGGTATGCCAGAATTCTTCAGGCACAGTTTCAGGAGGTGCAGCAGACACACGTTCAGGGGGAACAGCTTAAAGTCTCATAAAGCATTGTTGGCATTTAGATGCTTTTGGTTCTAGTACACAACTGTTGTTGGTTTCACGAGAAGGAGCTCAGTAGGAAATCTTGGTTGCTGATCTAAAAGATGTTTATCAGATGCTGCTTGTGACTTTCATAAGTCTTGGTCTAGATTTGTGTCTCTATGTCATGTATTTTTTTTGTGATATCTCTTTTATGGTGTCAAGGTCATGTAACGGCCTATGTTGGTTTCCCCACTATGCCTGGTATGAATGATATAATATAATTTGTTGTTTCTGATGTATCCCCTCTTGGTTGGGAGTATGGATGTATGTATTGAGTCTTTTGGTGATAGGAAGGTCCCTTATGGTGTATAAGACTTGGTTCTTTTGAAGAACATCTTTTGCAGATCTTGCCTACAGTCAGGGGGAGCATCTTTCAGCACAGCCAAGCAGAGATATCAGCATGTACTTAGGGGGAGCACAGCCCTTTGCCCTTGATGACAAAGGGGGAGAATGATTCTAAGGATCTTGGGGTTGCCATCAAGTCCAAAGGGGGAGATTGTTGGCATTTTGGCACAGGTGTGGCGCTACGATCCAGGTGTTGTCCTTGATGGCAACTCTCTTTGATGACAGATCTCAGTTCAGTCTACAAGTATGAAGAGAAATTTCATATACGCAGGTTCATTACACCCAAGTTGCATATACACGCGGGTCCTCTATACACTAAGTCGTGGATACGCTGGTTAGCCATATACGAAGTCGCGTATACACGCAGCTACATTAACAGAAAAGTGCGTACATGTCGAGAAGCTTCCCTTTGGTTCGTGGTAGTTAGTCCTCGGTACTTGAACCTATGTCTTTGGACCAAAGTATCTCAACAGACGTGTTGATCCCTAGTTTTGAAGTTGATGGTATTGGATTTCTATGGTTTTGGCCCTTGGTATTGTGCAAGGCCTAAGGCTATATAAGGAGAAGAAGATCATTAGGCAAGTACAACTGAAAAAGTCTTGAATATCTGATAAAGAAAGAGATCTTGTATGCAGGTTCTGGGTTGCTTGATCTAATCTAAGGAGAGATCACACTGGTTGACGGAAGACTAGATCTAAGGAGAGATTGGGATCAAATGGTTTGAAATTAACTATCGGTATATGGTTGATTACGCATATTTTTAGATCTGCATACTGACGCAATGTTATGTTCTGAAGTATGACTGATGTCTGGTACAACTGCAAGTTATGAGAAATTATTTTTAGATCTGTACGCAGGTTGTCTTTGGTAAAAGAGCGTGTATACGCGGGTTGGTTTCATTGAAGTAGCATATATATTTTGAAGCTTAATTTTTGGGGTTGCAGTTGGGTCTGACTATTATTGCAGAGGTTCTGTAGTCTGCTCTGTGTTCTGGTGACTGGGTGTTGACAGGGTTTTAGTGGTTCAGTGATTCAAAGATTGATGATGCTAGTATTGGTTGTTTTTGAGCTTCAATGACTTGTGAATGAATTGTGGTCTTCAGATTGTAATGTTGTGCTTCAAGAGTATCCAGTCTAAAAATTGATGAAAAGTGGTACCTGAAGGAAAGAAGATTGTAGGGCAGCACCTACGTACTAGTATCTTAGCTAGTACAAGAGCAAAGGGGGTTGGAGCTCCCTTCCAAGAGAGTTTGGAGAATGAGAGAAGGTTGTAGCCTTCTGCAGGTTGTAGCCTGCATACTGGTATAAGGCTGCACCAGTACAAAAGATTGTAAACTGAAGTTTCTTATTAAAGAAAGATAGAGACGACTTGCAGCAGGTGGTTTTCACCCACATTGGGTTTCCACCTTATATCATGGTGTTCATGTGTGTGGCTTTTGTGTGATGATCTGTTCTGTTATACTGCATCTATTTATCTGTAATATGGTTAATAATGTTCTGATGCTGAAGATAAACTAACTGAATCATAAGATTTCTGGTTATACGCTGGTTGCTTTATATACAGTAGCGTGTACACGCTGGTTCACTTAACTGAAGTAGCATATATGTTTCTGAGTATTGAAAAAATTTTATTGATCTGATAATACTGATTCACCCCCCCTCTCAGTATTATTTCCAACAAGTACCGCCAACACAGCATCATTAAAATCTGACATAAATTCCATCCAACGAATATCCACAACAATCCTATGATTAGTGCCTAATCACATGTGTTAAAACCCAAATCATTTACTAATCATTCAATTATTGATTAGAGCACTGTTATATCATTGTTAAATATTATATAGTGGAATTATGGGCTGGTCCCATCATAGCGGTATCAGAGCAGGATTTAGAGTTTTCCCGAGAGATGGAAGTTGGAAGACGAGGATGTGGAAGAGGTGCTCGGAGAGTAGCAGATGAAGGACTACGAGAGGAAATCAGGATCCTTACTCCCTGTTTGGAGGACGTTGAAGCAGGAAGGAGAAGGGATCTAGAGGTAGGAGATGACAAGGATGAAGAAGATCTAGTGACAATAGATGGATCAGATGAAGAAGGGCTGGAAATAAGATTGTTGAGGTCGGTCCTATTGGTGAGTAGTAAGCCTAAACCAAAAATCCCAAATTATGATGGTAGCTTATCCACAAAGGTTCTGTTGGACTGGATCAATGAACTGGATAAATATTTGAAGTGTGAAGAGGTCATTGAAGATCAGAAAGTTAAGTTCGCTGCAGCAAAGCTGAAGGGACATGCCTCCCTGTGGTGGGACAGTGTCCAAAAAGAGAGAAGGAGGATGAACAAGTTGCTAATAAAGAAATGGTCAAGGATGGTGGCCAAGTTGAAAGGTAGATTTCTGCTCAAGGATTACCAGATTGCACTACATCGGCAAGTGCAGAATTTGAAACAGAAAGAGATGACAATACGAGAGTACACTGAAGAATTCTACTAGGTAAATTTAAGAGCTGGTTATATAGAGGACACCCTGAATAAAATAGAAAGGTATGTAAATGGTTTGAGATTAGAAATATTAGATGAAATCAGCATTCTTTCCCTGAAAAACATAGAAGAAGCATACCAGAGTGCTATGAAGGCAGAGGAAAAGAACACCAAAAAGAAAAATGCTAAGAGAGGATGGGGAACTAGTAGAGGAAGAGGATAATCTTATGGCAGAGGGCAAACTGCCAACAATAGTGAAGAAGGCAGCAGTTCCAAAACTTCTGGGACAACAGAAAGAGGTGACAGCATGAGAGGTGGTAGGCCATATCAGCGACAAAGAGGAAATGGTTGAGGCAGAGCAGCTAACTATCAATGCTACATGTGCCACAAGTGGGGGCAAAGATCTTTTGAGTGTCCTGAAGCGGAACGAGCTAGACAGAGAGGTGTGTATGTCACATAGCTAGAGGAAGTAGAGGCACCTCCCCAAGAAGAAGAAAATGTGCCGGAAATAGGGGAAGCCTTAGTTTTGAACAAAGTGTTGCTAAAACCAGCCAAAGAAACAACTGAACAAACTCAAAGGAAAGCATTGTTCTGGACAGTTTGTAAGTCAGACGGATAATGTTGTAATCTGATTATCGATAGTGGGAGCATAGATAATCAGGTTTCCATGGAGATGGTAGAGAAGTTGGGGTTGAAGCGGTTGAAGCACCCCACTCCTTACAAGGCATCCTACTGCAAAAAGGCCATCAGTTGTTGGTGGATGAAGAGTGCAAAGTTGAGTTCCATATTGGCAGATATAAGGATAAGGTTATTTGTGATATAATGCCGATGGATGTATGTCATATACTACTAGGAAGGCCATTGCAGTATGATAGGAACGTAGTACATGACGGGAATACAAACTATTATAAGTTTGTCAAAGATGGGATCAAGGACACGCTTGTGCCCATGAAGGAAGAAGACACAGCAGAAACAAGCGGGACGAGAGTGTTACTAATGGGCGGAAAATAGATTTTGAAGTAGATTGAAGATAGTGAAGTAAGCTAGATGCTATTGTATGAAGAGCGAAGATGGTGCTGCTACACACAGAGGTGTTAGATTTGCTGGAGGAAATTTAGCAGATGCTACAAGAATTCAACGATATAGTAGTGGACAACTTACCAGTTAAATTGCCTCCCAAGAGAAGTATAAGTCATGATATTGACTTTATACCCGAAGCAAGTCTACCGAATAAGGTAGCATATCGGATGAGCCCCAAAGACAATGAGGAGATCAGAAAACAGGTGCAGGAATTGCTAGATAAAGGGTTGATAAGGGATAGTTTGAGCCCCTGCGTAGTTCCAATAGTTCTCACTCCCGAGAAAGGAGGAGAATGGCGAATGTGCAGAAATTTGAGGGCCATCAACAATATTACAATCAGGTACAGATTTCCACTACCACAGATGGACGAAATGATGGATTGCCTAAGTGGGGTAGCATATTTTTCAAATATTGATTTAAAGAGTGGGTATCATCAGATTCAAATCTGAGAAGGGGATGAGTGGAAGACAGCCTTCAAAACCAGTGAAGGACTATATGAGTGGTTGGTAATGCCATTCGGACTGAGTAATGCACCAATACCTTTATGCGACTGATGAACAAAATGCTGAAAGAATTCATTGGAAAGTTTGTAATAGTGCACCTGGAAGATATATTAATTTTCAGCAAGACGAGGGAGGAACACTTTCGACATGTTTCAAGTGTGCTAGAAAAATTGCAGCAGAATAAACTGCTGATAAATCTAAAAAAATGCACTTTTCTGCAAAAATAATTGGTTTATCTGGGTTTTGTGATTGCAGAAGACGAGTTGAAGACAGACCCTGAGAAGATTGCAGCAATTGTCAACTGGCCATCCCCAAAAAAGTTTGTTTGAGGTACGTAGTTTTCATGGGCTAGCAAGTTTTTACCGTAAATTTATAGGAAATTTTAATGAAATCTACGCACCTATGTTGGAAACTATAAAGAAGGCAAGTCAGGCTTTTCATTGGACCGAGGCAGCAGAAAGGAGTTTTCAGCTATTGAAGAAGAAGATCACAGAGAGACTGATCTTGAGATTGCCAGATTTTAAAAAGCTATTTTAGGTTCGCTATGATGCAAGCGGTATGGACATTGGCACTATACTTAGTCAAGAAGACAAACCTGTTGCGTTTTTCACTGAGAAGTTGAATGAAAGCAGGCAGAAGTATTCATCCTACGACAAGGAATTCCTTGTTGTTGTCCAAGCACTGAAGCATTGGAGACACTATCTACTGGGGAATGAGTTTGTTTTATTCTTGGATAATTCTGCACTGCAATATGTGATGCAACAGCAGAAGATGAATCACAAGCATGCTAAGTGGGTTGAATATTTGCAGAGTTTCACCTTTGTGTTGAAACACATTAGCAGGCAGGCCAACAAGGTGGTGGATGCATTGAGCAAAAGAGCCTTGCTCTTGTAGGAGAGTATGATACAAGTGCTAGGCTTTGAGCATTTGAAAGACTTGTATCAAACTGACACAGATTTCAAGGAGGCTTATGAAGCCTGTCAGAACCCTTTGCTGAGAAATAATAGTCCGTGGTTGGACTATAATTTGCAGGAGAAGCTATTGTTTAGAGGGGGACAGTTATGCATTCCTGATTGCTCAATGAGAGAGAATATCATTTGGGAGAAGAATAGTGGAGGTCTAGTCGCACATTTCAGCATAGACAAAACAGTAGAGCAGCTCAGCCATTTTTATTATTGGCCAAAAATGTGAAGGGATGTGTAGATATTTGTGACCAGATGTAAAGTGTGTCAATTGGCAAAAGGACATAGTCAAAATACGGGACTCTACATGCCATTGCCCATTCCAAGTAGACTGTGGGACTCAGTCAGCTTGGACTTCGTCTTGGGTCTACCAAGGACACAACAAGGTTATGATTCGGTGATGGTAGTAGTAGACCAGTTTTCAAAGATGGCGCATTTCATCCCTTGTAGAAAAACCAGCGATGCCACTCACGTGGCCCACTTATTCTTTAGAGATATTGTCAGGCTACACAGTCTACCTAAGTCCATTCTCTCTAACAGGGACGTGAAGTTTATAGGGCACTTTTAGTGCACCTTGTGGGAGAAGATGGACACACAGTTAAGTTCCAGCTCTGCTTATCACCCGCAGACCAACGGACAAACAAAGGTGTTAAACAGAAGTCTGGGGAACCTGCTACAAAGTTTGATAAGTAAAAATTTTCGAATGTGGGATCGAGTACTTGCCTAGGCAGAATTCGTTTACAACGACTTGCCCAATCGCAGCACGAGTTACAATCCTTTTCAGATCTTATATGGCATGCATCCTCATGGAGTGTACGAATTACGAGATCTAGGACAATAGGAAAGACGGAGTGCTGATGGGGAGGACTTTGCTAAAGCAATGAATGATTTACACGAGCAGGTGAAAATAAAGTTGCAAGACAGTAGTCAAAAATATAAGCAGCGAGCAGATTTGAAACAGAGAGAGGTACAGTTTAATGTGGGGGATGAAGTCCTCGTGCATTTGCGCAAGGAGTGTTTTCCAAGGGGTGAATATAAAAAGCTGAAGTACAAGAAGGTAGGCCCCTATAAATTTCTTCGGAAATTTTTAGCAAATTCTTATGAATTACAGCTGCCACTAGGAATGGGCATCTCGCCCATCTTTAATGTAGTAGACTTGTTTCCATACACTGCTGATCTACAGGAAGACGGTATCGGACGACCTACATGGGACACATAGGAGGGAAGTGATACTTGGATGAGACAAATGCCTTACTCTTAGCTCGTTGAGATCGAGAGGATCCTTGACACTCAGGTGGCCAAGCGAACTCGGTGGAAAGAGTATCTGCAATATCTAGTCAAGTGGAAGAACCGTCCTATTGAGGACAGTTCGTGGCTTAATTCTAGACGGATAGAGCAGGTAGGTTATTCAGTCGAGAAGCTCATGAACCAGAGTCATGAATTTTTCTTACCTCGGGAGCCTAATGCAGGAGCATCCAACTAATGGCATCATGACTGGGTGTTGGTCTCAGCCAAGAAGGATAGGTTCAAAGAATTTTAACTTCATTTACGTTTAATGAATAAAACAGTGTCTAGTAACTAGTTTGCTTTATTATTATTAGTTAAGGAACATTAGGAACAATATAGTTAGGTAGTGTCATAACAGTTACATTGTTTTGTCATTTTCTTAGTCCATCTTACAGATGTTTGTTCATAAACAAAAGTATAATATTGTAACTCCTATAGTACTTTTGTAACTCCTATAGTACAAGAATACCCAGCATGATTATCGACTATGTAACTACAAAGAGTAACTGTATGGTAATCGAGAACAGTTTGAGTAACTATTTAAGCACAACATAAAAATCAATGTAATACAATCATGGAGGGGTTCGGTACATGAGAACAGAAATACAATACAAAGAGTAATTTCTTTCATCCGAAGTATTTGAGTCCATCTGTAACAGCTTGTTGTAACATTTATTTACTTTTTTCTTAATCATTGAGTAAGAAAAACTAACCAAATACTGTGCATTCCTACCTATTACATTTTATTTCCTTCCTAAAGAAAAAAAAGTGAATAAAGAAATTGGACAAGCATTTCCAGCACGGAGTCTGGCAGCAAAAACACAGAAATCCACAAATAGAAGCCAATCACATTACAGGCAGTTTGAAAAAGAATGAGAATGCAAACGCTGGGCAATGACCCCAGGATAGAGGTAAATGAAATATAACCAAATTTCCTGTTAATTATTTTTCATTACCAACAAAAAATATTTGTATACATTCAATAGTCCCGAGACACCCATTCAAACGGCAGAAAGAATATTATGAACTAGCAAAACCATAAGGGTGAGGGTTTGGTCGGCCACCAACCAAAAGGTGGTTCAAAATTACAAATTGCCCAGAATAGAAACAAGGGTTCTTGTACAAGATTGAACCGGGTCGCACAACAACAATGGGGAAAATCGAATGGAGGAGAACTAGGACTCTGCCTGGTAAACTGATAGAGACCACCTAACAAAAACAAATTGATAAGAGTAGCAGAGAATGAGCCTATCGGAGCAAGGCCCGTAGCAGTTTCATCGACCATGCCAGTGAATGAACCCCCACCTGCACAAGCAAGCCAAAGGAGCATTGTTAGCCATATGCAAACAGAGTAAAGACAAGAAGTGACCTAAGAATGAGAAACTGAATGCAGAGTAAATAAAATTACTTTACCTGGAGAGTAGTCATGTGGGAAGAGTGAAACCCCACTGAGCCATAGCGAACGGTGACACCTTGAGACCAAGGAGCAGAACTTGTTAGAGCCGGAGGAAAATGAAGAGGCTAAGCAAATCATGGAGGAACAACTTTCCTAAATAGAACTGCAAAGCTGAGGAGGCCACCATGACCATGACATGTAGAATGCAGCACAGGCACCCATTAACCAAAGCTAATAACCAGAAGAACTAAAATGAAATGAAAACAGTGGAGCAGGGACAAGTATAGTAACCAAGTAAATGGGAACAGCTGAAACCCTCTTACACAGATGAGAAGAACCTTCAGACTGTGCCCAAGTAATCGAGCAGTGAAGTCACTAGAACAAACGAAGGTGTCACACCAACAAACAGTATAACCCATAGCTATGCGCAAGTAGAGCCTGTTGCCAATCTCCATACATTCGCAGCACAAACCCTCACTACCAATCCAAACCCTCGGCGTAGCGAAAATACAAGTGAAAAATGAATAAATGACAAAGAATGCAGGGTTTTGGTGTAAACCAAGAGCAGGAAACAGTAACTGAGGCAAGTACCGCAAACACAACATCATTAAAATCTGACATAAATGACATGCAATGAATATCCAGAACAATCCTATGATTAGCATCTAATCACATGTATTAAACCCCAAATCATTTACTAATCATTAAATTGTTGATTAGAACACTGTTATATCATTGTTAAATATTATATAATGGAATTACGGGCTGGTCCCATCAACATGGAACTTAGTTGAACTCCACTGTCAACCAACTGTTGTTCATTCTCTTTTGCCATAGAAATTATGAAATTTTTGTCCAATTTTACTTCACATGTTTCATTTACAACCTATTGGTTGCACTTTACAGCTTCCCCTTCATTGCTATGAAAGACAATCATTTCATCTATGTCATCAGGTTCACTTAATATCTTTTCCAGGAAATTAAATCTTCCTTCATATTCAATAAGCATGTCATTTACATATGGCTCCTCTTTCCTATATAAAACAAAATTTCCATCAAAATTGTTAGATTTAAAATTACTATGCTTTCTCTTCTCCACAGATAATTATGTCATCAAGTCTTTATGCTGATTTTCTACAAAATTTATGAAACTATCAGCAAATTTTATTTCAACACTGTCCTCTGCATTACACAGTGTTCCTTGTTCTGATACAGGGCTATCATTCAACAATTCAATAGCTAGAATTTCTTGGGGCATATCATTATGAAGTATCCTTTCATCTTCTGTACTTATACCATTGCAACGAAATGATGTTGTTTCATCTTCATATATAACTAAAACAAAAATTTGTTTTTCTAAAGCTTCTTCATGGTTTATAGACTCATCAATTTCAAAATCAAATATTTCTTAAACTTCTGTATCTGTCAACATCATCATACATTCTTTCACATTTTCCATAATAATTCTATCTTGATTCTCTACTCAAGATGCTTCATTCTGGTTACAAACTCTCATTTTCTGGTCTTTAGCTTCTTGAATTATGACAAATTCCCCACCAATGCCACTATTCTCAAAGTTATTAAGCACATGCTCAAAATACTTTTCTCATCTAGCCATTTCTTCCAGTAATCTCACTTCTTCATCAACATGCATAAGAACATTGTCCACTTGTCATTCATTAACTATCAAACCTGAAAACATACACAACATATCAGTTTAAAAAATACAAGGCTCTTCATTTGAAGCCTTAGTGTTCATATCTTCATGCTTCTCTGAACTATTCTTATAGTTCACTAAGTTACTGAGAAATTCTTTCTCAACATCTCTACTTTCTTTTTCATCAAATAATACTTCTTAGACTGCAGCTTCTTGACTATGCTTGGCAACTTCATCAAAGGTTTGTACAATACCTTTCTGTGCTACAAAATTATGTCCATCGCTCAGTTTATCCAAGTAACAAAATAATGTCTTTCTCTCTTCTATGATAAGACTTTGATCCTTGAAAGTTTTCTTTGACTTAATTTTTTGAGCTGAGTTCTCTGGGTCAGCTTCTCTTCTTTTACCTTCACAAATATGCAATGCATTTATTTCCTTTTCTCTGTCCATTTTCCATTAGGTTTCTATCCATATTAATATTCCTTCAAACATGATCCAATAATTTTCTAATAAGAGAAGACACGACCATTCACTTATACCTTTTAATTTTCTCCACCAATTGAAGTCTTGAAATTCTTTATGAATCTCCTTCTATGTTTTTCTTGTCTCTACCTCTTTCACTTTTTCATGCACGCACTCAAATTCATTAGGTTTAATACCTACAAATTTACATTCACACAAATAATTAATTCCAAAAATATGAGACTCTCTTGTTTGTGAAGATGCTACACGTGCCTTTCTCTTATGTTGATCTATATAGATCATCTATTCATCACTGTCTCCTTCCCCAAGGAGAGGTCCTTTCTCCGGTTCACAAATGGATTCTATTCTTTCGTTCTCAACTGTTTGGAGTATTAATTTTTCAGGATATAATTCCTTCACAGGCCACTTAACTCTTTTCCCCACATAAAATCCTTGTTTCAATCCTTCTCTGATTCCTTTTTTTATCATCTTCTCCAAATGACTGAGTTTTGTCTTTATCTCAACCACCTCTATGTCAATTTATTCTGCACTCTTTCCTTTGAGTCCATCTGCTTTGGCACTCTTTTCTCTCTATGTGTGACTATCCTCTGTACCCCTGTTATGACTAACAATATTCAAATTCATTATTTCCTTTGCTGAACATTCCTTGTTCACTAGTGAGCTGCAACTAGCCCTTCTCTCTTCTGTAACAAGTCTGTTAGTTGTTACCCATACAAAATCATCCTTTTGGTATCCTTTCTTTTCCAGGTTCTCTACACTAGATCCCTTTCCTCTCCTTGAGCACTTCAGCTCAACTTCCAAATATGTTGGATGATGCATATTCAATTGCTCACTTCCCTTTACGTTTAGTAATTTCATTTTACTATTGGGTACTGCCACCTTTTATTCATCTGAGAGTTCTTCTTGCTTCATCTTCTTTAACATAGCTCATGTGCTACGATGTTGCTATAGCTCATTCTATCTTTCAACAATTTTACTACTTCCCTTGGCCTACATAATCTTACCTCAAGATTCATCTAATATCCTTCCAAACCTACCAATTTTCTTCAAAGATATCTTAAAACTAATTCCCATATTACTTTTCATAATGAACACTTCAGCTTTTAAGATCCATTAAGATTCTATCTAAACTTCAACAATATTTATAAAATTCATGACAGACACTACAAATGTCTTCTGACAATGTTTTTGCAAGCAAATCTTGTCTTGCTTCTACAAATTTCAACTTGCAATCCTTGCAGTGGCTCTTCTTTCAGATCTATCGAATCCAATCTTTAGTCTAACTATTCCTTCAACCATCAATATCATTATCTTTAACAATACTTAAACAATCTTCATTCATTCTTCAATTTTCCACAAAATTATTCAAATCATTTAAATGACTTTAGTGCCACAGCAAACCACTCTTCTATTTGACTTTAAATTCAAAACCAATCATTCAATCAACTTACATTTAAACATTACTAAGCACTGACTTCAATTATGGAAATTTCAACTGCCTGTAAGGAAAAGATCTTCTCCTCTAAAATTTCACTTCCTTGTTCTTCTTCAGACATTCAAAACAAGTCTCTATAAAAATAATCAAAATAAATATTCTTACCAAACCTTCGCCAAAGGATTCACTGTTTCCCCATTTTGATCTCAGTATCCTTTGTGCTATGATTTTGCTTTAATTGTTCCAACATGCTGGTATCTCAAATGTCTTTCTGATCATTCCAAAGACTTTTTTGTCTCTGATACCACTTTGATGCGAAAAAAATGCATCTTTTCAAAATTCCATATGGACCTGTGAGTTATGAGCCCACGTATACATCTTTAATGAAGTGAAGTTGCACCTGTTACACAAATTCCGAAATTAAACAATTAAACCCCTGTTTAATTAAACTATCAGACCCAACCTCTTACACAGATCCCAAATTAATTAAACTCCAATTCAAACCTTATCGTGTCCACTTTCTAAATTTACCAGCATGCATCTTTTAGAGTGATTAACGAACGACTTTGATTGATCTAGAACTCAACCAGATTGAATCACAATCCATAAAATATCGTGTCTGAAATTGGGATTAAACTGTATGCATGTTCTGACGTGATTACCATCAGATCTGGCCCCTTCAAACAGATGGTCATGATTAATTGAGTTATTAACTCAGTTCTATAATTTATAGCATCCGGTTTTGGAATTAACTTCTGCACTTATTGGCACGCGATAACTATTATATCCTTTGGATCTATCCGATCGGACGATTCACAATGATCTCACCTTCTCCACTGGGAAACTATGCTCTGCACTAGATTTAGACTGTCACTACTATCCCTTTGTAGCTTAATCAATAAACAATCTACCTCTACTCACTGTTAACTGATGCCGGAACTCAAGAGATCACCCGATACAATTAAGGGTTCAAAATAGACTTGCAGTCCAATTCTAAGGAAAAATATGGTGTAGGAAGGTTTTAGTATTCCATAGTTAATTGCCAAGAGGATTCCAATACATACCAAAGAAACCTAACTTTCAACTTGTAAATCAATTAACTTCAATTATTTCGAAGGGAGAATAAAAACCATCTGGGGTTTTACCATCCGTGCATAAATTAGAGAGGTATAGGAAGATACCAGATTTTACATTCAATCCTTCAATAATTTGGAAATCTACATAAACACACATACAGGCTTTTCTTGAAAAACTCTGCTAGATTTTAATTTATAATCACACAAGAACTTACACAATTCACAGGCCTGATATGAAATCAAATGGCCTTCATCATATCCCTCTTACACACACCACAGTCTCTAACCTCCAACTCCCCTCTAACCTCTAGCTCTCTCTCTAACCTTTAATTATTCAAAAGATCACAATTTATACAAATACGGATTAATGAACCAATTTAGTTCACATCCAGCAATCTCTCACTTTCTCCTCAAGTATTTCTTCAACTCCACTCTTTTTGCAAACAAAATCCTAAATGAATCTTTTATATCCCTCAAATCCTCACTCTTCCTTGGATTACACAACTCTCCCTAAATTCTCTTCATTCACGACATATTCTCCATAAATAAATTTACAATTGAAATTTCCTTAAACTCAACTAAACTTAGGAAAATAAATAAAATGATTAAGGGAACCCACTACCTTTAGTAAATGTGAAATAAGACTCATGGGTCTTATAAGCTTTGACGAATGCTCTTGCACCAATAGTGACAAAGGTTGTGTAGAATATGGACATGTTAGTTTTTAATATAACTATATTATGTTTTCAACCTTTTGTGGCTATAGAGTTTATCATACTCTTCAATATTTTACATAATAATATGATATAAATTAGGTAAGGAAAATTGACAACACAACAATATATATATAAGCAAACCCCTTTTAACATCGTTTAGGTATAATCACTATTTTCTTTCCCAAGAAGATATATATGGGAAATCCATAAGGATACATCCCCACATTCATGGATGTCATCCTAAATAATCATATTAATGTCTATAGATGTTCCTTATACATGTAGATTTAAACATAATGCCTAATGGCACTTAGACAAATGCTCAAGAAAAAAAAAATGAAAATTGATTAAGCTAATACCTTAAATTTCTAAACTTAAGAATATGGTGGTGGGTTTTAATAAAAGGTAACATTCATATTTATATAGAAAAAATAATACTTTTTTTTTCCCTTAAACAAAAACATATAGGCATTAAATACAACCTCCCAAAGATTTATCATCATTTGACATTCCACGCTTAAGCTTACACAAGATCAAATGCTTAATATATACTTCATTTATAATTAAAATAAGTTCTTATTGTATTTACTGTGCAATGGCATTCTCATTGTAGTGGAAGTCTAGTACAAGTCACAAGCAAACTATATTTCTACAAGCCACAAGAACACTATATTTCTATTTCATTAGTGATAATAAAAACAAACATGGATTAAATATCAAATCTAGAATCATACATATATCATATAAAAATCATGTTGATATCTCTATAACATTCTTTAGTGAGTTATTTAGTCATGTTTTTGGGCTAGCCAAAACTAAAAATTGATTTTAATGTATGTATGCTAATCATAGTTAAATGTAATATTGACTTTGGAAAATATATATATATATATATATATATATATATATATATATATATGATTAATTCTTGAAATATAATTTATAAAATTATAAAATTATATTTTTATGAAATATTAAAATTTATATATATATATATATATATATATATATATATATATATATATATATATATATATATATATTATCTATATATAATTTGAAAAAATGATTTCCCCCGATCAGGGTGAGAGACTGGGAAAAGATGTGTGAAAGGATCATGAAGGGGAAAGGCTGGCAAGGCTGGCCACCAAACATTCTCATAATACAACAGGACGCGAGGGTAACATGCAGGCAGGATAGAATCCCAAGGCATAGAAGTCACAGGGGAGTGGGGGAAGAGGTAGTAGGAAACGACGGTGGAAGGATGATGGGATGGAGGACAGGTGAGAGGAGGTTAATAAGGGTGGCGAAGAGAGGTATTAAGATTAGTATGCAACAAAGAAAGGAGACGGCCAGAGCGCAGTGTGAACTACTTTTTTCTGAGACTGAGCAAAAGACCGGGTATGTATTCTCAAAGCCAAATCCTGCATTTCTTTCAATCTTTGGTAGTACTAAGGAAGAGGGGGGAGAGCTAGGAGTAGCAGAGAGAGGGAGAAGTAAGCGAGAATTGGAGTTCTTCCCTGCTACAAGCATTAAGGAGGCAGAGGGTGGCAATGTGAGAAATGTCGAGGAAGGGTCTAGCATGGCAAGGAACTATGAAGACCAGGGTAAAAGCCTATTGGGATTCTGCAAGTGCAGCAAATAGGGGCAGCTTGAGGAGGTAAAACAAGCCGTCTGGGAGGCAGATAAGACTACAGATAGTACTCACTTGCCATGCCTAAGGGGAGGGAAGCCTGGGAGTAGCCAGACCATCGAAAGAACTTGGAGTGGGGAGGGCAAAATTTGGGAGAGGGAAACTCATGAGACAGGAACAAAAGCCATTGTGGAGAATCTAACCTTTGCTGTTGGCCATGGTAAACAAGCAGCTGTAGAGAACAAAATGGCACGTCCAGGTCGAGGAAAGGGGTGTGGTGGAAGAGGTAGACATAACCAGCCAGGTTGTAAGGACCCAGTGCCCTTCACACCAGCACCTCAGAGATGCAGTCGAAAAGCTATGAGGAAAACTGTGCAAGAGGCTGAAAAAGTCATACAGAGAAGGAACTGATGAGGATATTCGCAAGCTCATTCAAGAATTGGAAGCAAATATAATGGAAGGAGACTTGGAACTTGAAATGGAGGAATGGGGAGACCTCATTCCTGACCCGGGCAACACTAGGGGACGAATGACTTTATACAAGTAGGCATTGCATGTTTACCAGGTGTTGAAGCATTTACTCGCCAAGGCAATGGAGCAAGTAGTAGGGGAAATGGCTGAGCTAGCCCGAGGTATGCCTAATATGAAGAAATAAATGAAGAATCTCCAAATCACAATGCTCATGCAGGACAGCAAGCTGAACGAAATCCAACAACAACTGAAGAAGATTACTCCAGCAATGAGGGATGCAAAAGTAGCTCCTGAGATTGTGGAAGATTGATTCTTTAGTCTTAGACAGTTGTATATCATGTTTGTCCTCTGAAGATAGTATTCCATTTTCTTGTTATAAGTTTCATGATTGTCTGGAACCCGCTTAGCATTTGTTGTTGTGAAGTTTATCTAGCGTGGACTGGTAGACTTATTCATTTTTGTTATTGGATGGCTTATAAAAACTTGAGGTGGCCAACAAATCTGGTTTCCCATCTGGACGGGTTGAGGGCACCAAAACGATGTATCTAGCTCAACCTATTTTTATATGAATAGAAAAAGAAAGGTCCTACCGTAGCTTACAAAAAAAAAATTTAAAAAAAAAATTAAAAAATAAATGAAAATGGTTGAATTAGAAAATAATAATAATAATAATAATAATTTTAAAATAATATTTAGTTACTAAAATTTTATTTAAATGGTTAATCATAAATATATCTATAAGCCTCGGGCAGGCATTTCTTACACAATTGTATAATAAAACATGAACTCGTCCTTCTCTCCACACATATCATAATAATCCAATAACACATACCGTCGTAACTCTGTCAGATAAATCCATCCACAAACAGACAATCATGCTATTAGGTGTTTGATATGGCTTTTACAAGTAGGTAAGTGGTTTAGGATTAATGCATTAGTTGTTAAAAATAAAGTATATCAGATATTATGAGATTAATGTTTAAGATTACGCAACTAAAAATTTAAATATTAAGTATTGAGAATTATAGATAAACAAGGGGTGCTGCATGGCAGCAAGTCCCTGCCTTGAGCTGGAAAGTGTTGATAATTCAAATTGTGTACAGGCAGAAGTTACACAAAGGTTGACTATTGACAGATATCATACAATAGTGACAGCATGGGCTCCCATTGAAGCTCTGTTATCAACCACGGACTACCCCTGCAGTGTTATTTGTAGCAGTGGATCCCTTCTGAAGGTCAAATTGGGCAGCAAACCCTTGCTAAGGTATCAATCTTGGCAGCAGATCCTTCTGAGGGTCAAATGTGGCAGCGAAATCCTTTCTGAAGTCTGATCTGGGCAGCAAGGCCTATTAGGGCACCTCTGGCTAAACAGCAAGGTGTAATCTGAGAATTGAAGGGCATTGTTAGGGTGTTTGCTGAGGCAGGAAGGAAACAGATGATCTTGTAAGTTGAATTGGCCAAATGCACAGTTTGCTGATAGGATTAACTGGTGTCATAAGCTATTGTTTATAAACGTATGAGTATTGTACAGTGTACAGCTGGTGTAACAGATTTTTAAATCAGTATCCTGTTATGTATTATTGGTGATGCTCATGAAATCTACTACTTCAAGCACATATGATGGAAACAGATTCCAGAACTTTACACTCCTAGGTAGGATCAGTAACCTTAATGGATGGCACCCATGTTTATGAATAAAGCACTGCAATAGAGCAAATTGCAGGTTATACTAAATGTACAAACCATGCACCCGTATGATGGGAACATAATGAACAGGATGAGCCGTTTCACATGACAACTTGAGAACCTCAAACAAATCAACTAGATGTTCAGCATGAGGAAGCCACTGAAAATGATGGAGAATCTTAGCCACCCACAAGTTAGTAGTGGCCCATCAAAGTTCAGTAATAGATTCAATGTCATGAGAAGTTTAGGATACATGACTAAAACAGTTACACATAAATTGCATAAACATGAAGATGTCATTGCAGCGTTGATATGACATTAAAGTATTGAATATACACAATTCATTACACAAGTTGCACAGTGTACAGCTGGTGTAACAGATTTTTAAATCAGTATCCTGTTATGTTTTATTGGTGATGCTCATGAAATGTACTACTTGATTATAATGATTGTGCATTTAATATCATCTCTGTTTGCAAAAGCTGAAGGAATCAGAGTTCAAGCACATATGTTGGAAACAGATTCCAAAATTCCCCTCCTACCTACAAACTAGAAAATAATGCTTCCTCTCAATCAATGCCACTATTTGCTCAACAATCTGCCACAAAAAGCAAGAAAAATGATGCAGGGGCCAATTCATAGCATTTGACATCAGTGAGAGAGGGAGGGATTGTTGCACATATTTGTTTTTTTCACTTCTAATTTAAGATGGCATTCTAACCTGCATTTAGTGCTAACATCAAGCATCTGTCAGGGCATAGTAGATCACAGAATGATTTCGTGGTTACCTCGCATCGACTTCAACTGTCCTCGAAACTTTACATCACATCGCTATTGCAAATTCTCGGTAAGATGCTTGCATCTTCGATGTCATATCTTTTTTCTTTTCTGGCTGGAAAATGTAAGTGGTGGCAAATGCTGTGATCAGTATCTAGGTTTCTTACGGTTGAATGCAAGTCATTTTCTACATGACTTTATGAGCCTTGTCCATGTAATGTCCACAAGCAATGTGACCCTATGGGTCGACATTATTCCTGGTTGCTCCTCTTGTCTTGGATGACGTAGTACGGGTGCATGTTTACAGACTTCAAATATGGATACTGATAGTTCTCTTTCCCTTTTTGGTTGCTTAATTTCAGGAACTCAGTATGTCATATTCAGCTCCTCATTATTATTACAGAGGTCCTTATATGACATTTAGGTCCTTGCAGGAATGAGTGCCCAGGTCCTTGCAGGAATGAGTGCCCATTTTTCCACTGTGTGCTCTTACTGGCTATAACTGATATGATTGGCAATGAAAGGGGTCTAGTCTCCTGTGCGTAAAGGAGACTAAGTTGTGCGTAAAGGAGACTAAGTTGAGCCAACTTGTGGAGATTTTCTGTCTTATAGTAGCTACAGGCATCAATAAGCGAAAGCATCTGACTCTAGTGACAGAATGAATCATCCTTCTGTTTTGAGAAGAAAAATTATAAGCTTTAATACAGTCATAGGAAACTTCAGTAGCAGAGCAGAGAATCTGTTGAAAACAAGTGTCTAGGATAAGATCTTGAATTTCTCTAAAGGAATGGTCTTCCTGAAAGTATGAAGACCTGTAGCTATCAAGGATAGAACCCTGTGCAGTGAATATTCTTGGTTATATGCGGCATCAGTTCTACTATTTGTGGCACTGCCCTAGGTATAACATCTCAGCATATGCAGCTCAACATCATTTATGTTGTCTCTTGAGATGGGCCATCCTTGATATTTAGCACAAATTGTCTGCCTATTTCTTTTACAGCTGTTACAAGACCAGCTATTGTGCCGATTCAAGAAATTAAATCTAAGATCAGACTAGTTGTTCCCCTTTCTCAGAATGGCAGTGACTGGAGTTGGAGATATGGTGTCCCTTTTTCAATATACAAAACAGGAGAATTGTACAAGATGATGATCCCCAGATCTTCTTTCGAAACTAAACTTAAAATCTATTGGAATCTTGAAGATGATGAATGCACATGGATTAGAAGTATGCAGGCTTTATATAGCATGAAATTTTCCTCCAAAATCAGTCTCCTTTCTCTGTTCAACGTAGATTTAGTGTCCCTATGTAAAGGAAGTCTTCATAAAATTACTAGGGACAATGGATTGTTAGATGTTAAATTAAAATAGGCTACAGCTAAACCAGATAGCATATTAGTACAAAATTCCAAGAACTGATTGGCACCTAGAAGACTTTCAGCCTCCCATTAAAGTGCAGGGAGAGAAATTTCCAGTGCTTTCGTTTACATCTCTACACTTTTTTCTAAACTCTTGCCTACAAGGGGTAGACTCTTACAAACTGATTGTCTAACTGATTACAGAAACATAACAATATTTTCAACGAGGTTGGAGTATGTTCCCTCCCTTAGGCATTGAGTTATGAATATGTTGATCATAGCTTCAAAGGACTGTGACTCAAATGCAAACAGCTATGGTGCTACCAGAGAGTGACAAAGTCGCCTTTTGAATATTTGTGAAGCCTATTTTGAACTTGAAAAGAAATTAAATCTAAGATTGGACTAGTTGTTCCCCTTTCTCAGAATGGCAGTGACTGGATTTGGAGATATGGTGTCCCTTTTTCAATATACAAAATAGGAGAATTGTACAAGATGATGATCCCCAGATCTTCTTTTGAAACTAAACTTAAAAGCTACTGGAATCTTGAAGATGATGAATGCAAATGGATTAGAAGTATGCAGGCTTTATATAGCATGAGATTTTCCTCCAAAATCAGTCTCCTTTCTCTGTTCAACGTAGATTTAGTGTCCCTATGTAAAGGAAGTCTTCATAAAATTACTAGGGATAGTGGATTGTTAGATGTTAAATTAAAATAGGCTACAGCTGAACTAGACAGCATATTAGTACAAAATTCCAAGAACTGATTGGCACTTGGAAGACTTTCAGCCTCTCATCAAAGTGCAGGGAGAGAAATTTCCAGTGCTTTCATTTACATCTCTACACTTTTTTCTAAACTCTTGCCTACAAGGGGTAGACTCTTACAAACTGATTGTCTAACTGATTACAGAAATGTCTGCAAAGTTCAATCTTCATTTGCATCCCTTAAAATTCACACTGGTTGGAATTTGAGGGAACATATTTTCTGAGGTTGAGCATGGGGCACCTTTTATTTTTCTTTGCCTAATCACGCAATCATTGAATGGTTTATCCTAATGCTGCTAAATTCCTATGCACAGTCATGGCCAACCTTCTATATTTCTCATCAATGTTATGATAAGAAGCTAGAGCATAAAAGCTAACAGGTCTTATGTTGAGGCAACTATTCACAAATTTCAGTGTAAAAAAGGAGAGAAATACACCAATGGTATGATTCAGAGCAAGGAAACTCTGTTTTTATTATTTTAAGAGTTTGCCATCTATTGCCCCCAGGATCTAATACCTCCCTCGAGAACAAACCTAGACACCTGGAATCCTCACACCATGATATCTATCTCAACAATGTAGCAATCAAGTCATTGCTACCATCCTACACACAGTGGAAAAATGGGCACTCATTCCTGCAACGACCTGGGCACTCATTCCTGCAAGGACCTAAATGTCATATAAGGACCTTTGTAATAATAATGAGGAGCTGAATATGACATACTGAGTTCCTGAAATTAAGCAACCAAAAAGGGAAAGAGAACTATGAGTATCCATATTTGAAGTCTGTAAACATGCACCCATACTATGTCATCCAAGACAAGAGGAGAAAGTAGGAATCAGTGATTGGTAGAAATTTTCAAATATATATGTCAACAAATTTGAAAAGATAAAGCATTATACAATTTTTGAAACATATGAATATGTTGATCATAGCTTCAAAGGACTGCAACTCAAATGCAAACAGCTACGGTGCTACCAGAGAGTGACAAGGTCGCCTTTTGAATATTTGTGAAGCCTAGTTTGAACTTGAAAAGAAATTAAATCTAAGATCGGACTAGCTGTTCCCCTTTCTCAGAATGGCAGTGACTGGAGTTGGAGATATGGTGTCCCTTTTTCAATATACAAAACAGGAGAATTGTACAAGACGATGATCCCCAGATCTTCTTTCGAAACTAAACTTAAAAGCTACTGGAATCTTGAAGATGATGAATGAAAATGGATTAGAAGTATGCAGGCTTTATATAGCATGAGATTTTCCTCCAAAATCAGTCTCCTTTCTCTGTTCAACGTAGATTTAGTGTCCCTATGTAAAGGAAGTCTTCATAAAATTACTAGGGATAGTGGATTGTTAGATGTTAAATTAAAATAGGCTACAGCTGAACCAAACAGCATATTAGTACAAAATTCCAAGAACTGATTGGCACCTGGAAGACTTTCAGCCTCCCATCAAAGTGCAGGGAGAGAAATTTCCAATGCTTTCGTTTACATCTCTACACTTTTTTCTAAACTCTTGCCTACAAGGGGTAGACTCTTACAAACTGATTGTCTAACTGATTACAGAAATGTCTGTAAAGTTCAATCTTCATTTGCATCTCTTAAAATTCACACTGGTTGGAATTTGAGGGAACACATATTTTCTGAGGTTGAGCATGGGGCACCTTTTATTTTTCTTTGCCTAATCACGCAATCATTGAATGGTCTATCCTAATGCTGCTAAATTCCTGTGCACAGTCATGGCCAGCCTTCTATATTTCTCATCAATGTTATGATATAGAAGCTAGAGCATAAAAGCTAACAGGTCTTATGTTGAGGCAACAATTCACAAGTTTCAGTGTAAAAAAGGAGAAAAATACACCAATGGTATGATTCAGAGCAAGGAAACTCTGTTTTTATTATTTTAAGAGTTTGCCATCTATTGCCCCTAGGATCTAATACCTCCCTCGAGAACAAACCTAGACACCTGGAATCCTCACACCATGATATCTATCTCAACAATGCAGCAATCAAGTCATTGCTACCATCCTGCACACAGTGGAAAAACGGGCACTCATTCCTGCAAGGACCTGGGCACTCATTCCTGCAAGGACCTAAATGTCATATAAGGACCTCTGTAATAATAATGAGGAGCTGAATATGACATACTGAGTTCCTGAAATTAAGCAACCAAAAAGGGAAAGAGAACTATGAGTATCCATATTTGAAGTCTGTAAACATGCGCCCATACTACGTCATCCAAGACAAGAGGAGCAACCAGGAAGAATGTCGACCCACAGGGTCACATTGCTTGTGGACATTACATGGACAAGGCTCATAAAGTCATGTAAAAAATGACTTTCATTCAATTGTAAGAAACCTAGATACTGATCACAGCATTTGCCACCACTTACATTTTCCAGCGAGAAAAGAAAAAAGATATGACATCGAAGATGCAGGCATCTTACCGAGAATTTGCAACAGCGATGTGATGTAAAGTTTCGAGGACAGTTGAAGTCGATGCGAGGTAACCACGAAATCATTTCTAACTTTATTATATAGCAACAAAAGTAAACAAAAGTAAGTTACACGTAGCGGACTCTGCATGCAAAATGCTGAATAGAATGAAATGTGTACACAATGAATAATTAGCAGCTAACACATACAAATGACCTGACTTACGTTAACCTTGACCAAATCAGCGTCGCAGGTTAACTAGCACAAATGTCTTAGCTTCCCAAATAGATGGCAGCGCTCTCCAAACAGATGTCAGGGCCATTGCTACTTTTGCTACCTTAGGTGCTGGCTTAAATGTTCAAACTCTTGGCTGTTTAACCCTCTAAGTTGTTTGACCGTCTAAGCTCCATGCCCTGCTGTTTAACCAACAAAGCTACATCCCCCGTTGGCTGTTTAATAGTCTAACCTCCCTGACTGTTAGCCCGCTAAGTTACATCCTCTGTAGGATTAAGTCCCTAAACCCGCAGCATCAGTACTTACTATGTCAACGGTCCTCTATGATTGATCAAGGTCCTTTCTTTCTCCTTTCCAGCCGTCATGGGCACAAGCTTTGATCCGTCTCATCTTATCACCCCTCCAGGGACTAAGGTTCGTGTGAAGTTGAAGGAAGGGGATGACTTACCAGAGATCAATATGATATCCTTCGGTAGATAGAAGCTTAAACCCAGAAGGAAGAAGATATCTCAGCAGGAGCTACAAGATCCTTCATATAAAGTCGACTACCATGTCCCACACCCAAAGGAGAGTTCTGCGTATTTGGATGCACCAGTCGTGACACCGGCGTTCTTGTGGCCATCTACTTCCGAAGTAGGCCCTACGATGCAGTTACTTTCAGATGTGACCCCAGGTGGCCTCATTGATTACAGTTACGAGGCGGAGCTTTTCTTGAGCATTGATGAGCCCCACGGCGTATGCAACAGAGGCGTGAGATTGCACCTGCACGACGGGGTGGACCAATCCATTGCCGATGGTCAGTCCATCCAACCGCAATGGCAATACCCCATTATTGTCCAGCTAGTTGAGCATGTACAAGCTCAGGGAAGGAACATACTTTCCTCCATAGCTCTCGCCCGTTACATAAAATGGGTGTTTGCGAAACAGGGGATTCAGGTCAAAGGACGCCTATAGGGCAGCATACAATTCCTTGGCAACCTCGTCCTACGATGCAGTTACTTTCAGATGTGACCCCAGGTGGCCTCATTGATTACAGTTACGAGGTGGAGCTTTCCTTGAGCATTGATGAGCCCCACGGCGTATGCAACAGAGGCGTGAGATTGCACCTGCACGACGAGGTGGACCAATCCATTGCCGATGGTCAGTCCATCCAACCGCAATGGCAATACCCCATTATTGTCCAGCTGGTTGAGCATGTACAAGCTCAGGGAAGGAACATACTTTCCTCCATAGCTCTCGCCCGTTAAATATATTGGGCATTTGCGAAACGGGGGATTCAGGCCGAAGAACGCCTGTAGGGCAGCATACAAGTCCTTGGCATCCTCGTCCTGGTTCGTAGGAATGTCTTCTTTGGAAGGGGCAATGCTGAAGCCGCTTCCAATAGGATTGTCCAAGAACAGTAGCCCAAACACACGATTCCAAGGCGCAGGATTCTGATTCAAGCCGAGATCTAGGCTGTCACTGACTCTCCAGGGCCCTAATTCATAGAAATTTCCGATCATGTTAGAGCAGCCGGGACCTCTTTGCAGCCACAGAAGAATCAGGGATCAAAGAGCTGTTTTTTAGGGGAGATGGCCTCGACCAGAAGATCCACATGATGGAGATCCGCGACGATGCTGATCTGCAACAAGTAAGGCAAGAATTGAGGGTATGCCTGTCAGAAGGTGTTTAAGAGACAAGAGAGTTTCGGGACGAAAGCGCAGAGTGCTCCCCGCATGGGACTCCAGAAAGCCCAGAAACTAGCCGAATTAAACACTCCTTCCAGAGTATTACCCTCAATCCAACCTACCTGCCTACCCAAAGCTGTGAAATGGGGACGAAACGAGAAAGGGAGGCCAGCAAAACATGACACCTCCGCCATAACATGACACCTCCGCCATGCACGGACACCTGCAGCACCTGCTGCACAACACCTGCCAATATGCTCAGACCTGCTAACATGCTCAAATACAACACCTGCCAATATGCAACACCTGCCAATATGCTCAGACCTGCTAACATGCTCAAATAGCCAACCTACAAACCATTGTGCTAATAATTCAAACTAATGTCAACATTAATATGGAAACCGTTGACGGTCTGTAATAATAAACAGGGTAAAGCAAAATAGGCTATGCTCCAGCCTCTTCCGCCTCGGGAAGAGGCCAAATAAGATGGCAAACCAGATTAACTTCGAAGACTTTGGTTATCTTTGGTTATCCCGGCAATAGCAAACACAGCGCATTTGAACACTTTGGTCTAATCACCGTATAACAGAGTTGAACGGATTGAAACTAATGTTATAGCAATGCTTTTGGATTACTATAGTCCTTGGCCATTGCCAGATGGCAGGGACTAATAAATTATCAGTTATGATTAGTCAATTTTGAATTAAAAATTAAGTATCCAGAATTTAAAAATTTTAATTAGAAGTTTTTCCTTTCATTTCTACGTCGAGATATTAAGATAATTATCACGAGTACTTTGAAAATCGAATATTTTGCCAGTATCTGTGTGTTTATAAGGTTAAACAACATTCTAATATGTACTAAAACCATGAATAGGCATGGTAACTCATGAATCCTGCCCATTTATGTTTCGAACCATTTTCGGACAGGCAATTATTGCTAGACAATAGAGGGCTTAATGTTTTCCATTCAAAACAACCTTAAGAAAGAAAAACAAGGTGATGCGATGCATTGTCGGAATCAAGTGCAAAAAGATCATTTGAACCATAATTAGTAATACTGTGAATAGCAATCAACCACGATTGTTATATTAGTACCAGCGAAATAAAAGGAGGCAGCGATTATCACCATTGGCATAAATATAATAAGCTTGTCTTCACATAATAGCATAATGGTGTAGATTCCATATATGAACAACATTGCAGGTAAATACCCATGGTCATCGGCTATATATGAACAACATTGCAGGTAAATACTTATGGTCATCGGCCATCTTAAAAAATGTTGAAAGAGTTGTCTTCGATCTATTAGGCTCTTTTTTTAATTTTTATTTGCAAGAGAATAGGAAAAATGTGACGGTGTTTATTAGTTGAGTTTAGATGAGTTGAATATAGATATCAGCATAGATTTATCTGAAGTATGGATTTAATACGAGCTTAGCGGATCAAATTTTTTCAAGTGTAAGTTTTTTTTACAGTGTAAAATATTCATTGTTAAAATTGTATTTTTGAATGTTAAATAAAGTATATATACCATCAAATAAAAAATTTAATCATAAAAAGCTAATTTTTTTTCTATATATAGATATATATAAAGTTAATTATAGCCAACATTATTTTTCTATGTAAAACATAATCTTTATTTTAAAAAAGCATGGAAAAAAAACAAACTTACACAACCTCATACTTAATTATAAAATGAGCCTTTCCACTCAATTAATACAAATTAACCTAAACAAAAAATTGTTATACCACATCAAACCTAAATAATAAATATTTATATTTAACAAAAAAAACTTCTATATCATATATCAGCGATTGAAATTGGCAATATGCCGTTTGTATTTGTTTGTACCAATTAAATTTTGGAAATCTAAAAACCAAATGTTGGATTAAAATTTTACATTTTCTTAATAATTCTCATCTATGAATCTGTATAGATTGCTATTTATTTCCTTTGCATGGTTATTAGTGGTAGCTTTTTTAAATATATCTTTACGATTAATGAAACAAAATTTTAAAAAACTATAATAAAAAAGACATATAAAATATATACAAAATTTATTTATTTGAAACTTTTTTAAATAAAAATTATATATAACATAAATAATAATTTGTTAGTAATTAATTTTAAAGTAAGTTACAAATTCTAATTTCCATAAGAAAATATAGTGAAATAAAACTTGTGATTTTGAATGTGAGTAATTTATAGTTAATATAAAAATTCTCAAGGAAAAAATTACATGGAAATTCAAAAAAATAAATAGAATAAAGATTTTAAAATAACTTACAAAATAAAAACTTTAATTTTCACAAAATTATTTGATATAATATATAAAATAAAATATGAAATTACAACAATTTAAAATGGTTTTTTCAATCCTTAAAAAATTCACTATCTAAATTTTCCGAAAAAATCTTATAACAAAAATTAAAAAATATTTGTTTAAAACAAGAGAACTCTAAAATTATAACTATAATATTAAATATCATATAACACATCTTTAAAATAATAAATATTTTTTTTTATTTAACAAAAAAACATTCTTTGAGGTGAAGCCAACATCCAAACTTGAAGATTTAGTGTACGATTATAATAAAAATATATAATAAAATATTGTATTTAAATTATTAATATAAAAAATACGAATACTTATTCATACTTAGATATAAGAAACCAAAACCATAACTTAAGTCTGTATACTGTCTACATGGACCCAGAAATAATTGTAAAAGTTTCGGAGATAAATTAACTATCCTTGGAAAGCCAAGTTCTTCGATTGCATTGATTATGGTGGGAAAGTCGACGTTCGTGGATTGCACCAATTATTATGGTTTGATTTCAAAAGACTTTGTCAGATTGTTATGCCCAAGAGTAAATATTTGAAACCTCCGCACACGCCGATTTAAAAATGGAAATCTATTTTAAAGTTTAGAAATTTTAGTTAATTTTGAGTATAAAATGTTTTGTTATATTTTTATAAAAGTGTTAGAAATATTTAAACATGGAAATCTATTTTAACGTTTAGAAATTTTAATTAATTTTGAGTAGAAAATGTTTTGTTATATTTTTATAAAAATGTTGAAATATTAAAGTGTTTTATATTATTTCTATAAAATATTAGTGAATTTTATTTAAACAAATTTTATATTATAAAATTTAGAATAATTATTTAAAAAAAAATAATATATTTTTTTTTCAAAAACCATAGGAAAATAGATCACCAACTAATATTAAGCGCTATTTTTTTCAATTTAGTCATATACTAAAGCGTCTCACTAGAAAACCATTTTATTTCGTAAAGATATTAACATTAGAAATGATGTCCACATATTTTGGAGGATACGGGGTTTTTTATATCATCATATCACATAAGAGGTATAGATACTCGGAATTGAAACACCAATGATAAATGTGCATCAAAAATGAGAACTAATATTTATGAAAAATATCGACAAAAGTTGAACACCAAAAAATGTTACGGATATTGTGAGAAAATAGTTCTACTAAGATTGTGTTGTATGTCACGGATCTCTCTAGCAAATCGTTGCACCCAACAGTGATCTCAAGATTACAATGGTTCAATGTGAATCACCATGAAGTTTCAAATTTCAAACTTCATAAGAATAGAACTCTAATCAAATCCTCGATCTAGGGATAGGTGATGTGTGAGGTTGGTACAATAAGTACTGACAATGAATACTTTGATCTTCTTAACATGTGCGTAAGGTGTTTCCACTCTTATTATTAGGTTTAAGAGAATTATATCATAGCATTATACAATGAAATAAACCTGGTTAGAAGCTACCACAAATATGAATAAATGCGCTTGACTAGTGTTTTTATTGATGTTTAGATATTATGAATCATACATTGCGTTTTAATTATTAACCAGATTAGCATATTTTTAAGGCGTTATGTAGAATATACAAAGAAAACAAAACCTTTTGCTTATTAAATAATTTATTTTAATCACATGGGGTTGGTTGTCTCATTCAAAAGAATTTACATTCTAACTTCAAACTTAGTGTCTCCTCGGGTACCCAATAATCGTTAAAGGATAATCTCAAAATAACCCCAAAATTTTAAAATTATTATGAAATATTTTAGTTACAGATTCCATAATATTTGGTATATTATAATCCCTCTAAAATGAAATTATCACCGATCCTTTTCTTAAACAATCAAAAATTTCTTCACAACGCTTTAAAACATCCATATATACAAATCAAGGAATGAAAACACCTCATGACTATATTTATAAAGATAGTCAACAAGAGGGTTATCAATTCTCGTTTAAACTATTAAAGTGATTAACATGTAATTAGAATATGCAAATATAACCAACCAACTCACCGAATAAAACAAATCAATTAATGAAATAAAACAAAAACAAATTATATGGCTTTTGGCTGCTCTTTGAGCGGCCAGACTCGGGTCTGCCCTGGCTCTCTAATTTAAATAAAAAACAATGGAAACAAATAGTTATCAATATCAACACACATATAGAGAAACACAGATATAGAGAAAAACATAAAGAGTTGTTTTTAGTGTGATATTTTTCAAGTTTTTCTGATCGGTTTTTCTGATTTAATTTCGCCACATAAAGAGTTGTTTTTAGTGTGATTTTTTAAAGTTTTTCTGGTCAGTTTTTCTGATTTAATTTTTCTAAAATCTGGCAAGAATTTATTGAAACTATAAGTTTGAAGAGTAAACCTGCACAATCGAAACGCCTTCGGGGTTTTTCACGGTGTTGAATCTATATATATAGTCAAAAAACCAGTTTACATAACAGAAATCAAGATTTCACCTCAAATTTTTCTGCTGGATTTCGACCCCCAAAAATCCAAAAGATCACACTAAAAATGACTCCAAACATAAATATGAAAATAAAACTCTGCCGATCACCCAGAACACAACAACTTCATATTAAGTCTCCCAGATCAAATGATAGAAACCAGAGTTGTTTTGCGCTTTGAGCATTCTTCTATTTATATAGAGTTCTTAAAGAGTCTAAAATAAACACACTAGATATTAAGTCTCATCTTGGCTAACTGATTAAGTACCAATGGAGTAAATATTTGTAGTCAATTTAGTTTTTAGACATGATTCAACCGATTCAAACTAACTTTATCCTTGAGAGACACAACTATAGGCCGTTTGACGAACCCCAAATTTCTAAATTTAACACACTAATCTCTATACCCTATGAATGATCGAAAATATCTTGATCATAACAAAATTTCCTTTTTAATTTATAACAGCCCGAGAAAAATGTTTAGATTTTTCTGTTAATTAAATTAAGAAAAAGTCTCATGTATGTGACAACAATAGGAGTTGTTGCTAAGTTAGCTCCAGTTATTCCTGAGGAGGAGTTATTGCTTCCTATATTTGTTGTGAGAGAATTTATGATTCAGTTATCTACTCCCAGCTATAAAATGTAAGCCCGTAGAGGATGTTTAAGCTGAGAGTGTGTGAGGAATTAAATTGTTGTAATCTCCTGTTGAATAATAAGATTGTCGATGCCTCTGTTTGGTGGATGTAGCCCAGATTGGTTGGGTGAACCACGTTAAAATCTGTGTGTTTCCATGGTATAAATGTTGTGTGTCTTATTTGTATTTTGATTTCTGCTGTGTTAACTCAACAATTGGTATCAGAGCCGTGAGACCAAGACAGTCGACGTGTTTTCCAGTCATCTGCGTGGCCGTGTGAGTTGCGTGAATAGTCTGTTGTGGCGTGGCCAGATCTGTCATCAATCTGCGTGGTGTCATCAATGTGCTGTTGAATTGAGGCCTGCTTGTTTGAGCGCTGTGAGCTGGTGTACAGACAACACGCAGGACCCTTCACGATGATGCTGGTTGGTTTGCAGCGTTGAAATGTGAATCTGCAGTGGTTAAAGTGCGGGCTGGAATGAATGCATGGTGCAGAGCGCAGATGGTGCAGCGCTGGAATAGCTGCACGGTGTATTTGTTTTATTGATTATGAAAATGCCGAAATTGAGTTGAATGTTTTTTTTTAAATTGGATTTGTTTTAAAACAGAGACAAAAACGTTTACACATGGGCGCCGTTAAATCAACAATTAAATTAAAGTCGATTTGAACGTTTTTTGTGATACAACTATCATAACATGTGTTTTGTTTTTATGTTTAAAAAAAAACAAAAGGGGCTTTGTATTAGATATAATATTATATCTATATCAGTTTTTTGTTTTTTAAATATGTCATGATATTATAAGGCAGAGGCATTTTATTGATGAAGAGCAGTTTTTTAAATAAAAACTTCATTTATTAAAAGTTGCAATTGGAGATTTTGTGTGACACAACATGGAAAAAATTCAAAGTGCTCGATTTGAGATCGAGAAATTCAATGGAAAAAACAATTTTGAGATCTGGAAACTGAAGATGTATGATCTACTTATGCAACAAGGCGTGGCGAAGGCCTTGTTGGGAAAAGCCAAACAACCTTACACCATGACAGATGATGAATGGAGTGACCTGAATGAAAGAGCACTGAGCGGCATTCGACTAGTGTTTTTTTTAACATTGTGTCAGAGAAAACTGCTGCTGGTTTGTGGACAAAGCTTGAAAAGCTGTACATGACCAAATCCTTAACCAATAGGATTCTTCTGAAGCAACAGTTATACAGTTTGCGCATGAAGGAAGGTACATCTATTACTGATCATTTGAATACCTTTAATACTCTCCTGGTGCAGTTAGAAAGTATAGAAGTAAAATTTGAATCAGAAGATAAAGCTATAACTTTATTATGCTCGTTGCCCGAGTCATGGGATTATTTTGTTACTTCTATAAGTCTTAGTTCATCAGAAACCCTTGAATTTGATGATGTTGTTGGAGCCTTGTTGTCCGAAGAGACAAGGAAGATGTCAAATTCAGAAACCTCTACATCAGAAGCAATGATGGTCAGAGGTCGTTCTAAAGAAAGACGCTTCAGTAAGCACAACAACTCGTGTTTAAAATCGAAAGGGAAGAAGTGTAAGGTAAAATGTTGGTTTTGTGGCAAATCGGGACATTTGAAGAAGGACTGTTGGAAGAGACAGCAAACATCCAAAGAAGACTCTTCGACAGAGAAGAAAGAAGAAAACACGATAGATACAGGTTCGACATCCATTTCAGGTATGAGTGATGAAGTGTTATCAGTTAATTTGTCTAATCATGATCAACATTGGTTGTTAGATTCTGGTGCATCAAATCACATGTGCATTCATAGAGAATGGTTTAAAACTTATAAATCAATCAATGATGGAGTAGTTTACATGGGAAATGATGTCACATGTAACATTGTGGGAATTGGAAGCATCCAGCTTAAAATGTTTGATGGGACAAATAAAATTCTAACTGATGTAAGACATGTACCTGACTTAAGAAAAAACCTCATTTCTCTAGGAGTACTAGACACTAATGGATATAAAACTTTTATTCAAGGTGGAGTAATGAAGGTTTATAAAGGAATTTTACTAGTAATGAAAGCAAAGAAGGTTGGAAATATTTTTTAGTTAGAAGGAAGAACAGAGTCAGATCATGTTTCTACAATATCTGAAAACGACAGTAATTCTATTCGTTTGTGGCCTCAAAGGTTGGGCCATATGAGTGAAAGAGGTTTAAAAATTTTATCTGATCGTAAGTTACTTCCTAATTTAAAGTTTGTTAAGTTAGATTTCTACAAACATTGTCTATTTGGGAAACAAAGCAAGCAGAAGTTTAAAACTGGAAAACATACTAGTAAGGGAATCCTTGATTATATCCATTCTGATGTTTGGGGTCCATCTCCTACAACCTCATATGGAGGATCATCATATTTTGTATCTTTTATTGATGATTTCTCTAGAAAAGTGTGGGTCTACATGTTAAAGAAGAAGTCTGATGTGTTTACAGTTTTTAAACAGTTTAGAGCATTAGTTGAAAACATCACTGGAAGAACCATTAAATGTTTAAGAACTGACAATGGTGGTGAGTTTACTTCAAAGGAATTTGATAACTATTGCAAGGACGCTGGGATCGAAAGACATAAAACCACTGTATATACTCCTCATCAAAATGGAGTTGATGAACACATGAACAAGACTCTTTTAGAGAGAGCAAGAAGTATGCTTAGTAACGCCAATTTGCAGAAGGAATTGTGGACAGAAGCGATGTCTACAACTTGCTATTTGATAAATCGATCACCATCCAGTGCAATAGGATGTAAAATTCCTCAAGAGGTATGGAAAGGTCATCCTTGTGATTATTCTAAACTAAAATTTTTTGGTTGTGATGCATATGTTCTAGTTCCGAAACATCAACGTTCTAAATTAGATCCTAAATCAAAAAGATATATCTTTGTTGGATATGGTGATGGGACTAAGGGATACAGATTGTGGGATCCTACTACTCAAAAGATCATCATTAACAGAGATGTTAAATTTAATGAATCCTCACTTGAAAATCCAGATGTAGATGATAAATTGAAACATGACAATGTATCTAAGCTTCAACACATTCAGTTTGAAACTAGTTCAAATACTGATGATAGTCAAGATGAACAAGTTTCAAATGTAGATCATGAACATGTTTCAGATACAGATCATGAAGAAGTTCCTACAGATAATAATCAGCAAATTGTGGAAGTACCAGAAACATATTTAAGGAGGTCCATGAGAATCAAACGTCCTCTTAGAAGGTATGATGATTATGTTACTTCAGTTGCTTTAACCACTAATGATGATGAACCTTTGTTCTATCAGGAAGCTGTAGAAGGTTCTAAAAGTGAAAAGTGGAAAGAAGCTATGAAGGACGAGATGATGGCATTAGACAAGAATGGCACATGGGATCTGGTAGAACTTCCTAAAGACAGAAAAACTGTGGGATGTAAATGGGTTTACAAATTGAAAAGGGGTGTTGATGATACAGAGGATAGGTACAAAGCAAGGCTGGTCACAAAAGGTTTTTCTCAGGATGCAGGCATTGATTTTCATGAGATATTTTCACCAGTTGTAAAAATTGTTTCAATTCGAATTGTATTAGCATTAGTTGCTTTACTTGATTTAGAATTACAGTAACTAGATGTTAAAACAGCATTTTTACATGGAGATTTAGATGAGGAGATTTACATGGAACAACCAGAAGGGTTTGTTCAAAATCGCAACAAGAAATTTGTCTGCAGGCTCAAAAAATCATTGTATGGTCTGAAGCAGTCGCCTCAACAATGGTACAAGAAATTTTATTCTTTCATGATGAGTCAAAATTATATAAGAAGTGAATATGATCATTGTGTTTACTTTAAGAAATTAAGTAATGGCATGTTCATTATCTTAGTGTTGTATGTTGACGATATGCTTTTAGCAAGCAAAAGCATAATACAGATCAACAGGTTAAAGGCTCAGATGGCTATGACATTTGATATGAAAGATCTAGGAGCAGCAAGACAGATTTTGGGCATGGAGATTTTCAGAGATAGGAGCAATGGTAAGCTATGGCTATCACAACAGAAGTATATTGAGAAAATACTCTTGAGGTTTGGTATGAACAATGTGAAGCCTGTTTCAATCCTTTAGCTTCCCATTTTAATCTTTCTTCTAGTTTATGTCCTAATACAAATGAAGAAAAGGCATATATGTCTCGAATTCCATATGAAAATGTAGTAGGTTGTTTGATGTATGCGATGGTTTGTATCGACCAGATATTTCACATGCAGTTGGGGTTGTCAGCAGGTATATGGCAAATCTAGGAAAAGAACACTGGTCAGCAGTGAAATGTGTGCTTCGGTATTTGAGAGGCACAAGTGATTATTGTATCACTTATAACGGGATTAGTGAATTTGTTTGCAGATATGTTGATTCCGATTTTGCAGGTGATTTGGATAAGAGAAGGTCAATTTCAGGGTATGTCTTTACTCTTGCAGGTGGAGCTATTAGCTGGATGTCAAAGCTACAGAACATTGTTGTTTTATCCACTACTGAAGCAAAATACATAGATGCTTCACATGCTTGCAAAGAAGCGATTTGGTTGAAAAGTTTGTTTGGTGAGTTTGGTAGGTTACAGGACAACATCAAGTTATTTTGTGATAGTCAAAGTGCAATTCATTTCGCTAAGAATCTGGCCTATCATAGTAAATCCAAGCATATACCTATCAAGTACCATTTTGTAAGACAGGTTATCACTGAAAGGGGAGTCTCTCTTGAAAAAGTGCATACAAAGGAAAATTGTGCAAACATGTTCATGAAACCAGTTTTGTTAGAGAAGCTACATTGGTGTCTGGCTTCTCTTGGCTTGCAGAAAAGATAAAATAATAAAGGAATAGGGTATCAGGCTAATTGTTGTCAAGGTGGAGATTGTTGAGATTTTTCTGTTAATTAAATTAAGAAAAAATCTCATGTATGTGACGACAATAGGAGTTGTTGCTAAGTTAGCTCCAGTTATTCCTAACGAGGAGTTATTGCTTCCTATATTTGTTGTGAGAGAATTTATGATTCAGTTATCTACTCCCAGCTATAAAATGTAAGCCCGTAGAGGATGTTTAAGTTGAGAGTGTGTGAGGAATTAAATTGTTGTAATCTCCTGTTGAATAATAAGATTGCCGATGCCTCTGTTTGGTGGATGTAGCTTAGATTGGTTGGGTGAACCACGTTAAAATCTGTGTGTTTCCATGATATAAATGCTATGTGCCTTATTTGTATTTTGATTTATGCTGTGTTAACTCAACAAAAAGTGCTTATTGTTGGGATCCCAAAGTACTTTGTACAGCACCAAGTTAAGACTTTCTAGAAATAAACTGGAATTCATTCAAGGAATCTCGCTGAGAGCTGGTAACAGTGTTATCATCCTGATATCCTTGTGGATCAGTGATTAAGATTTCTTTGACTAAAACTATTTCCTTTGTACAATGTGCTCATAATTGAAACTGTAGGCTCACCCGGCTGGCACTCAAAATGATGACAAATGTAGGATCACCTGGCTGGCACTCGAACATGATTACAAATGTGCTCAGTCGAGAACTTGCCATAACTTGTCAAAAAGCTATGGAAATAGAATCTTGCCAACATGCCAACTGTAGCGTTTTATAAAAGTGCTCTAAATATTGATTTTTTTTCAAATATCTATTTGTTTATAATGTTATGGTAACAGTAGTAACATTCTACTATGTACTAAACCCATGAAAAGGCATGACAGGCCCATGCCCATTTATCGCTCAAGCCCTTTTCGGGCAAGCAATTATTGCGAGACAATATAGTGTTTAATGTTTGCCATTCAAAACAACCTTAGAAAGAAAACACAAGGTGATGGGATGCATTGTCGGATAAGTGCAAAAAGAGTCATTTTAACCATGATTAGTAATAGTGTGAATAACAATCAGTCACCGCTGTTATATTAGTACCACTGAAATGAAATGAAAGAAGGCCACCATTATTACCATTGCGATAAATATAATAAGGTTGTATTTACATACCATAATGGTGTAGATTCCATATATGAACAGCATTGCCTGTAAACACTTATGGTCGTCGGCTATGTTGAAAGAGTTATCTTCCGTCTATTATGCTCTCCATCTCAGCTTTCATCTGGAAAAAAACAAAAAAGATGTGACAGTGCGTATTAGCTGAGCAGTCGAATATAGACATTAAAATTAATTGACCTTATCATGGAATTGATGTGCGGCGTCAAACCTGAATAATGGGTATTCACATTTGATAGAAATGATTTTATTGGAAATGGAAATCTGCCGTAGGAAAATACAATGAAACAGAATTTGAGATTTTGAACATAGCTAGTTAGATACTTATAATTATTATGAAAATTCAAAGCAAGGTAGTTAGTATGAAAACTCGAAAAAAAAGTGATAATAAAAATGTCAAAATGCCTCACTAGTCACAGACTTTAATTTTCACAACATACTTTTGCACATGGTATATATATAAGAAAATATGGTGAATAAAATATGAAATTTGGAACAATTATATTAAGATTTTTTTTCTGCAATCCCTTAAAAAAAAAATTTCACTCTTCTTCAATCTCATAAAAAATTATAGCATTTATTATTTAAATTTTCCCAAAAAATTATAGCAAAAATTCAAAAATATTACCTAAAACATAAAATTATAATTATATCTAACAAAGCTTTAAAATGATAAAAAATCAATAAATGTTTTTTAAATGTTTCGTTAAGATTAGGTGTGGTGACAAAGGTACAATTATAATAAAAATTTCTAGTTAATATAAAAAGATATTAGAGATAATAAATAAGGAAAATAATTTAATTGTTTTATTATTTATACAGTTCTCGTATACTATCTACATGGATACAAAATAACTGTAAGAGTTTATGGACCGATCAATTATGATTGGAAATCCAGTGTTGGTGGATTGCATTGATTATGGTCGGAGAGTTTATGATGGTTGATTGTGTCCATTATTATTATTATTATGGGGCTTGTTTACAATTTAGTTTAGTTTTTAAAATTTTCTTATCTAGAGAAATTTTCCAAAAATGTTTTTTTCAATTTTTTTTAAAAAGTTATAACATTTATTATTTAAATTTTCCCAAAAAATTAGAGCAAAACTTCAGAAATATTACCAAAAACTTAAAATTATAATTTCAGTTAACACTTAAAATCATAAAAAAATCAATAAATATTTTTTAAATGTTTCTTTAAGCTTAGGTCCGGTCACAAAAGTACAATTATAATAAAAGTTTCTAATTAATATAAAAAGATATGAATACTTATTAATATACGTAGAGATAATAAATAAGGAAAACAATTTAATTGTTTTATTATTCATTCAGTTCTCGTATACTATCTACATGGACCCAAAATAATTTTAGGAGTTTTATTGACCGATCAATTATGTTTGGAAATTGAGTGTTTGTGGATTGCATTGATTATGGTTGGAGAATTTATGATGGTTGATTGGATCAATTATTATTGGGTTGGAAATCGAGTGTTTGTGGATTGTATTGATTATGGTTGGAGAGTTTATTATGGTTGATTGTATCAATTATTATTGAGCTTTGTTTACAATTTAGTTACTTGAAATTCTTATTTGAATAAGAACATTTTTTTTAAATCTAATTTTTCTAGTGTTTTGATATTTTTTTATTTTGAGAATAAATTCAATATTATTAAAAATCTCTCAAACACCCAAAATCTTAAAGTTTAACTACTATATTTTAGATTTTCAGAAAATTCCACCAACATTTTTATTGTTTTCAAAACAAAATTATAACCTCATTTATTATTGTTCCAACCAGTTTCACCATTATGCATTGTTGTTATTCTTGAAATAAGCATTTGAAACTCAACTACAAGCCTATTATAATAACTCGAAGCAAGTTATTAGATACTTTGGTCATATGTTGAGGTGTCCCAGTAGGAAACCATTTTATTTTGTAAGGATATCAGCATTAGAAATATGATGTTCACGCGTATTTTAGAGGCTACTACGTATTTTATACCATCAAATCACATAAGAGATGTAGATTCTAAGAATTGAAACACTAACAGTAAACCTTACCCAACGTGCATGAGACATGAGAAGTAATACCTCGAAGACGAAAAATATGGACCAAAGGTGACCACTGAAGCATGTTAGGGATATTGTGATAAAATCTGTTTTGGTAGGGTTGCATTATATGTCATTGACCTCTCTAGTGGTATTTTATACCATCAAATCACATAAGAGATGTAGATTCTAAGAATTGAAACTCTAACGTAAACCTTACCCAACGTGCATGAGACATGAGAAGTAATACCTCGAAGACGAAAAATATTGACCATAGGTGACCACTGAAGCATGTTAGGGATATTGTGATAAAATCAGTTCTGGTAGGGTTGCATTGTATGTCATTGACCTCTATAGTAGGTCGTCGCATCGAACAGTGATGTCAAGGTTGCCATTGTTCCATATGAATCGGCATGAAGTTCCAAACTTTGTCACAATAGAACCCTAATCAAACTTTCAATCTAGGGATAGGTGATGTGTGACATTGGCAAAATAAACCCTAACAATTAATAGTTTGACAATTTTAAGCGTAAGGGGTTTCTAGTCTTATTATTAGGTTTAAAAGAATGATATTATGTTTAAACGAATTATATCATGGAATTACACGATGAAATAAACCCTATTAGTAGCGACCATAAATCTAAATAAATGAGCTCATAACCCTAAATACATTATTATCATGACACATTATCGGAGTGAACCATGGATCATTCATCATATGAGAAAAGGAAATTTTCTATGCGAGTATGATTAGAGATCATTTTCAGTGGAACAATATGATTCCACTGAAAATGATACTTAAAAAATGATGACACAATTAAATAATTCCAAAGCAACACATTGGCAAGAATGCTCAGTGTCACAACTAGTTTGAAAGAGGGACCTATTAGGAAAATTATCATTATCATGAAAACTTATATAGTCTGAACATCAAACGATATTAAGATTAAAAACGTTGATGACAACCTGATGTTATAATAACTAATCTTGTGTTCAAATGACTTTGAAATCATTCTACCTTTTAAAACTTATAAGCCATGAAAACGTATCATTGTTCAACAAATTGGGTAAATATGTTTAGTTATTCCCAAGCGAAATCTAGATTTTCCAAATGTCTAGATCATGTACCCATAACACTCCCTGACGTATTGATTTTATGATTTTAAAACAACAATGAAACCCTTTCCCAGTCCTACAAAATTTCTGATTTTAAAACAACAATGAAGCCCTTAATACGCATGATTTAAGATGGAATATATACATTACGAAGACACTGACTGTTTTTTTTTAGCATCGATGATTTAATATGCAACATCTACTTTACAAAGACATTGGGTGTGTTTTTTTAACATTGATTTTGCTAAAGAGTGAGTTTCATATTTGAAAGTAATCATATCATCACTCAAGAACACATTTCATATATCATATCCAAACGTGAGATTTCTTAGTTAATGATGAAGGAATTGTATTAACTGTTGATTCAAGGCAGTCAATGTTTGTGCAAGGGCCTTCCATGTGATAGGATAAGAATAACCCAAGCATGTTAGATCAACATATTATAAATAAAACTACGATTAACGTTTGTTGCATTAAACTCATATAAATAGATATTTATAAGGTTTAGGGGTTAGATCAGCATATTATCGATAAAATTATGATTAATTTTTATTGTGTTAAACTCATATAGATATGCATTAAGGATTTGAGGGTTTATCAAGTAAAGTCTTATTTATTTAGAATCTCATCTATGTAAAGGGATGCATTGAAGGAATGGAAATGCAAGAGGATCATGACAAAAATGTCAAACTTCAACTAAAAACCTATTTATCTGTAATGATTAAGGGTGATCTAAGTAAACATCATAACCTACAAAGATGTCAAACTTCAATTAAATACCTACTTATCACTAATGATCAAGGGCTACCCAAGTGGAGACCATAACATGGAATGTCACTCCCATGGAGTTAAATGTTCTCCTTGTGCCAAAATTGGATATTGGTAGTGAGTAAATCTATTAGAAAATTGCTTATACTAATCATTAAAATTGACTAGCACTCACAACAAAGGATAACACAATGTGCTAAAAATTATTGCAATTACCTATACTAAGCATTAAAATTGATTAGCACTCACAAGAAAGGATAACAAAATGCGCTAAAGATGACCCTAGGAGCCTTTCATTGCTCTCCAAACCATTGATATGAATGGGGCACCCATTATGTAAAATGAAACTCATTACTCTTTATATTGAATTGCAAAAAGCTATGAACTTTACATTGAACTACAAAAAAAACTATGAACTTAAAACCATGAACCAAAATATTTCTATACTCTATATGGTGTTAATGAAACATGGAATTCTTTACGATAAGGAAAAATAAAAACTTAGAAGATTTTAATATTATGTATATTAATATACATGTTACTACTTAAAAGAAATATGTTATGAGATACTCATTAAGCTTATTTGTGACACCCATAGAGACAAATACACTTATCACTCTTTACTACCAATTTTTTTTAGGTGGAGTGCATTTGGGACTAAAATAAATATAATTACATAAAATCATATATTTAATGTTACTATACTTTTTAAGTCTTATCCTTAACTTAATATGTCTTTAAATGTTAAAAGTGGTTAGTTTTAAAAGTAATAAGTATGATATGCAATTATGTATTTTTAATTAATGTTTGATTATAAGTGTAAAACTGAATGAGAATGAGGTCTAAAAATAGTGAGGATGACATATTCCCACATTCACCAACCCATCACTAAGTCATCACTATTACACCTCATCCGGATCATTTTTACATATGTGATAAGGAATTATGGAGAAACACATCACTATATGTCATTTTCATTACTTTTATATACTATCAAATACACCTTTCATCTAAGAGGGTAGATGGTGGGGTGGCCAAAGTGTGCATTTATTTCAACTATATGGAAGGTAGATGGTTGGGTGGTGAAAATGTTTATTTATTTTAACTGTATACTATCATCACTACTTTTAGTGTTCATGTTCATTTACTTTTAAGCATGTGTTAAAGCATTATTCAGAAATACTTCACTTTATGTCATTCTCATTTCTTTTGCATACTAACAAATCCAAATCTTTAATCAAAGAAGGTATGTGATGTATATGTCGTATTCATTAGTTTTACACCTCATCCTCAATGTATTTTACTATTGTGAAAAGAAATTATTGATAAAATGTCTCTACATCTCATTCTCATTACTTTTACATTCCAATAATTGCATACTTTCACTTGTAGAGTTAATAATGAAAATACACATTTTTTGTAATTATATACCATCCTCACCACATATGTACTTTATCCTCATTTACTTGTATACTTATCATGTATTGCTTCATGTCATTTTAATTGCTTTTACCTTTTATTTTCATTAATTTTATCCAAAACAAAATAGCTAATAATAATGCACCTTAAATATGTTGCATGATTTGACATTATTAAATTTGATTAAAATAATCAAATTCTTTAAAATATAATTTTTCATTTTTTATTTAACAAAAAATATAAAGTTTTTAAAATTATATTTTTTCTAAAATTTATAGATTTCAAGTTAAAATAAATTAATTTTACAATATTAAAAAAATAGTATTCATATCAAATTATCTTGAACTTTAATATTATTTCACATTTCATTGAAACTAGATAATGAAATAAACTCTTTAACTTCAATATTATTTCATATTTCGTTCAAATTGAATAATAAAATAAACCTTTGGTTATATATTTCGACCTTAATTTAATTTCTCGATCACTTTCATCAATGCTACATAAGAACCATTTCAACTCACTAATATACGTTGTCATATTAAGTGAATTTGTTTTTCTTTTTGAGTTGATTTGTCATTAATGTTTTATATACAATTTTTTTTTTTTTTTAATTTGTTCATATTTTAAGTAAAAATGGAAAATATATATATATATATATATATATATTAGTTTTATTAATAATTATTTATTTAAAATTTGGTAAGAAAATATGAATGGATATATTTATAAGTAAATGGATATTTAATATTTTCAAATTTCTTATTATTATTTAGTCTTGTTTTTATCTAGGCGTAAGAGTTCTCACAATTTTAATTAATTATCAATAATTATTAGATGGATTATAGGGATTTAAATTCCATTAAGTACTGTAAAATATTTTTAGTAGTAGTTTGGAATGAAACATTGAAATCTATATTAGAAGTAGTTATTCCATTTCTATCATTTTAATTAAAGTGATTAATTAAATAAAATGTCATAGTTATGGTTGTTTTGGGCATGTGGTATTAGCAAGTCATGGTGTTGACCCATATTATTATAACAAAGCCTATTATAGATTAATAATCTCCATGGTAAAATGAGCATGAACCTCCATAGTTAAGAATCTTATTACATGTTTACAAATGTATGTATTTAACTCGTATATTAATTCTTTTTATAATTAATAATAATAAAATAAAGATATAATTTAGTTCATGTTATGATATTTTAAAATTTTGGTAATGCTAGATGTATCATGAGGTAATATTTTTTATTCCTATTGGTGTTTACCAACCATTTAATTTGTATGGATGTGCTCATCGATATATAATCTAGTGTTTAAATTTTCCAATAGAATGATTTTGGGAAAAAATACAAGTTGTTAGGATGTAATGTTAGAATCAAACTCAAAAATTATTATTTAAACATGATTGGTAATTCTTTAAATAGTAATTAATAGCTAGAAAAATTCTACCTATTATATTAGTGCAATTGAAATGAAAGGGGTAACCTTGAATAACCCAAGCAAGTTAGATCCGCATATTATAAATAAAACTACGATTAACGTTTGTTGCATTAAACTCATATAAATAGACATTTATACGGTTTAGGAGTTAGATCAACATATTATCGATAAAATTATGATTAATTTTTATTGTGTTAAAGTCATATAAATATGCATTAAGGATTTGAGGGTTTATCAAGTAAAGTCTTATTTATTTAGAATCTCATCTGTGTAAAGGGATGACTTGAAGGAATGGAAATGCAAGGAGATCATGACAAAAATGTCAAACTTCAACTAAAAACCTATTTATCTCTAATGATTAAGGGTGATCCATGTAAACACCATAACCTACAAAAATGTCAAACTCCAATTAAATACCTACTTATCACAAATGATTAAGGGCTATGCAAGTGGAGACCATAGCATGGAATGTCACTCGCATGGAGCTAAATGTTCTCCTTGTGCCAAAATTGTAGATTGGTAGTGAGTAAATCTACTAAAAATTGCTTATAGTAATCATTAAAATTGACTAACACTCACAAGAAAGGATAACACAATGTGCTAAAAATGATTGCAATTACTTATACTAAGCATTAAAATTGACTAGCACTTATAAGAAAGGATAACAAAATGCACTAAAGATGACTCTAGGAGCCTTTCATTGCTCTCCAATCAATTGATATGAATGGGGCACCCATTATGTAAAATGAAACTCATTACTCTTTATATTGAATTGCAAAAAGGTATGAACTTTACATTGAATTACAGAAAAAACTATGAAGTTAAAACCATGAACCAAAATATTTCTATACTCTATATGGTGTTAATGAAACATCGAATTCCTTACGATAAGGAAAAATAAAAACTTAGAAGATTTTAAGATTATGTATATTAATATACACGTTACTACTTAAAAGAAATATGTTATGAGATACACATTAAGCTTATTTGCCACACCCATAGAGACAAATACACTTATCACTCGTTACTACCAATTTTTTTTAGGTGGAGTGCATTTGGGACTAAAATAAATCTAATTATATAAAATCGTATATTTAATTTTATTATACTTTTTTAGTCTTATCCTTAATATGTTTTTAAATGTTAAAAGTGATTAGTTTTAAAAGTAATAATTATGATATGCAATTATGTATTTTTAATTAATGTTTGATTTGTAAAACTGAATGAGAATGATGTGTAAAAAGCGTGAGGATGACATATTCCCACGTTCACCAACCCATCACTAAGTCATCAATGTTACACCTCATCCGAGTCGTTTTTACATATGTGATAAGGAATTATGGAGAAACACATCACTATATGTCATTTTCATTACTTTTATATACTAACAAATACACGGTAGATGGTGGGGTGGCCAATGTTTGCATTTATTTCAACTATATGGAAGATAGATGGTTGGGTGGTGAAAGTGTGTATTTATTTTAACCATATGCTATCCTCACTACTTTTAGTGTTCGTGTTCATTTACTTTTAAGCCTGTGTTAAAGCATTATTCAGAAATACTTCACTTTATGTCATTCTCATTATTTTTGCATACTAACAAATCCAAATCTTTAATCAAAAAAGGTATGTGATGTTTATGTCGTATTCATTAGTTTTACACCTCATCCTCTTTGTATTTTACAATTATGATAAGAAAGTATTGATAAATTATCACTACATCTCATTCTCATTACTTTTACATTCCAATAAATGCATACCTTCACTTGTATAGTTAATAATGAAAACACACATTTTTTGTAATTATATATCATCCTCACCACATATGTACTTTATCCTCATTTACTTGTATACTTATCATGTATGGCTTCATGTCATTTTAATTGCTTTTACCTTTTATTTTCATTAATTTTACCCAAAACAAAATAGCTAATAATAATACATCTTAAATGTATGTTGTGTGATTTGATATTATTAAATTTGATTAAAATGATCAAATTCTTCGAAATATATTTTTTTAAATTTTTATTTAACAAAAAATATAGAATTTTTAAAATTATATTTTTTCTAAAATTTGTAGATTTCAAGTTAAAATAAATTAATTTTAAAATATTAAAAAATAGTATTCATATCAAATTATCTTCCACTTTAATATTATTTCACATTTCATTGAAACTAAATAATGAAATAAACTCTTTGACTTCAATATTACTTCACATTTCGTTCAAATTGAATAATAAAATAAACCTTAATAAACCTTTAGTTGCATATTTCCACCTTTAGTTAATTTCTCGGTCACTTTCGTCAATATTACATGAGAACCATTACAACTCACTAATGTACGTTGTCATATTAGGTGATTTTTTTTTCCTTTTCGAGTTGATTTGTCATTAATGTTTTATATAGAATTTTTTTTTTTTAATTTGTTCATATTTTAAGTAAAAATGAAAAAACAAATATTAGTTTTATTAATAATTATTTATTTAAAATTTGGTTAGAAAATATGAATGGATATATTTATAAGTAAAGGGATATTTAATATTTTCAAATTTCTTATTAGTCTTGTTTTTATGTAGGAGTAAGAGTTCTCACAATTTTAATTAATTATCAATAATTATTAGCTGCATTACGGGGATTTAGATTGCATTAAATATTGTAAAATATTTTTAGTGGTAGTCTAGAATGAGACATTGAAATCTATATCAAAGGTAGTTATTCCATTTCTATCATTTTAATTAAAGTGATTAATTAAAGAAAATGTCATAGTTATGGTTGTTTTGGGCATGTGGTATTAGGAAGCCATGGTGTTGGCCCATATTATTATAACAAAGCCTATTATAGATTAATAATCTCCATGGTAAAATGAGCATGAACATCCATAGTTAACAATCTTATTACATGTTTATAAATGTATGTATTTAACTCATTTATTAATTCTTTTTATAATTAATAATAATAAAATAAAGATATAATTTAGTTCATTTTATGATTTTTTAAAATTTTGGTAATGCAAGATGTATGATCAGGTAATATTTTTTTTATTCCGATTGGTGTTTACCAACCATTTAATTTGTATGGATGTGCTCATCGATATATAATCTAGTGTTTAAATTTTCCAATAGAATGATTTTGGGAAAAAATACAAGTTGTTTGGATGTAATGTTAGAATCAAACTCAAATTTTTTTATTTAAAATGATTGGTAATTTTTTAAATAGTAATTAATAGCTAGAAAAATTCTACCTAATATATTAGTGCAATTGAAATGAAAGGGGTAACCTTGAATAACCCAATCAGGTTAGATCCGCATATTATAAATAAAACTATGATTAACGTTTGTTGCATTAAACACATATAAATAGAGATTTATAAGGTTTAGTGGTTAGATCAACATATTATCAATAAAATTATGATTAATTTTTATTTTGTTCAACTCATATAAATATACATTAAGGATTTGAGGGTTTATAAAGTTGTATTTATCTAGAATCTCATTTGTGTAAAGGGATGCATTGAAGGAATGGAAATGCAAGAGGATCGTGACAAAAATGTGAAACTTCAACTAAAAACCTATTTATCTCTAATAATTAAGGGTGATCCAAGTAAACACCATAACCTACAAAGATGTCAAACTCCAACTAAATACCTACTTATCACTAATGATTAAGGGCTATCCTAGTGGAGACCATAACATGGAATGTTACTCCCATGGAGCTAAATGTTCTCCTTGTGCCAAAATTTTAGATTGGTAGTGAGTAAATATACTAGAAAATTGCTTATACTAATCATTAAAATTGACTAGCACTCACAAGAAAGGATAACACAATGTGCTAAAAATGATTGCAATTACCTATACTAAGAATTAAAATTGACTAGCACTGACAAGAAAGGATAACAAAATGCGCTAAAAATGACTCTACAAGACTTTCATTGCTCTCCAATCCATTGATATGAATGGGGCACCCATTATGTAAAATGAAACTCATTACTCTTTATATTGAATTGCAAAAAGGTATGAACTTTACATTAAATTACAGAAAAAAACTATGAAATTAAAACCATGAACCAAAATATTTCTATACTCTATATGGTGTTAATGAAACATGGAATTTCTTACGATAAGGAAAAATAAAAACTTAGAAGATATTAATACTATTTATATTAATATACACATTACTACTTAAAAGAAATATGTTATGAGATACTCATTAAGCTTATTTGCCACACCCATAGAGACAAATACACTTATCACTCTTTACTACCAATTTTTTTTTAGGTGGAGTGCATTTTGGACTAAAATAAATCTAATTATATAAAATCATATACTTAATGTTATTATACCTTTTAAGTCTTATCCTTAACTTAATATGTTTTTAAATGTTAAAAGTGATTAGTTTTAAAAGTAATAAGTATGATATGCAATTATGTATTTTTAATTAATGTTTTATTATAAGTGTAAAACTAAATGAGAATGAGGTGTAAGAATAGTGAGGATGACATATTCCCACATTCACCAAACCATCATTAAGTCATCACTATTACAACTCATCTAAGTTGTTTTTACATATGTGATAAGGAATTATGGAGAAACACATCACTATATGTCATTTTCATTACTTTTATATACTAACAAATACACACCTTTCATCTAAGAGGGTAGATGGTGGGGTGGCGAAAGTGTGCATTTATTTCAACTATATGGAAGATAAATGTTTGGGTGGTGAAAGTGTGTATTTATTTTAAATACATGCTATCCTCACTACTTTTAGTGTTCATGTTCATTTACTTTTAAGCCTACCTTAAATCATTATTCAGAAATACTTTACTTTATGTCATTCTCATTACTTTTGCATACTAACAAATCCAAATCTTTAATCAAATAAGGCATGTGATGTATATGTCATATTCATTAGTCTTGCACCTCGTCCTCATTGTATTTTACAATTGTGATAAGAAAGCAGTGATAAAATGTCACTACATCTCATTGTCATTACTTTTACATTCCAATAAATGCATACCTTCACTTGTATAATTAATAATGAAAACAAAAAAAAATTGTAATTATATACCATCCTCACCATATATGTACTTTATCCTCATTTACTTGTATACTTATCATGAATGGCTTCGTGTCATTTTAATTGCTTTTACTTTTTATTTTCATTAATTTTACCCAAAACAAAATAGCTAAAAATAATGCATCTTAAATGTGTGTTGCGTGATTTGATATTATTAAATTTGATTAAAATGATCAAATTCTTTAAAATATAATTTTCCAATTTTTTATTTAAAAAAAAAAGAATTTTTAAGATTATTTTTATTTTTTATTTAAAAAAAATAGAATTTTTAAGATTATATTTTTTCTAAAATTTATAAATTCCAAGTAAAAAAATAATTTTTTTTACAATATTAAAAAAATAGTATTCACATCAAATTATCTTCAGCTTTAATATTATATCACATTTCATTGAAACTAAATAATGAAATAAACTCTTTAAGTTCAATATTATTTCATATTTCATTCAAATTGAATAATAAAATAAACCTTAATAAACCTTTAGTTGCATATTTCCACCTTAGGTTAACTTCTCGATCACTTTCATAAATATTACATGATAACCATTTCAACTCACTAATGTACGTTGTCATATTAAGTGAACTTGTTTTTCTTTTTGAGTTGATTTGTCATTAACGTTTCATATAGATTTTTTTTTTAATTGCTTCATATTTTAGGTAAAAATGGAAAAAAAAATATTAGTTTTATTAATAATTATTTATTTAAAATGGGGTAAGAAAACATGAATGGATATAGTTATAAGTAAATGGATATTTAATATTTTCAAATTTCTTATTATTATTTAGTCTTTTTTATGTAGGTATAAGATTTCTCACAATTTTAATTAATTATCAATAATTATTAGATGGATTACAGGGATTTAAATTCCGTTAAGTATTGTAAAATATTTTTAGTAGTAGTTTGGAATGAAACATTGAAATCTATATCAAAAATAGTTATTCCATTTCCATTATTTTAATTAAAGTGATTAATTAATGAAAATGTCATAGTTATGGTTGTTTTGGGCATGTGGTATTAGCAAGCCATGGTGTTTGCCCATATTATTATAACAAAGGCTATTATAGATTAATAAACTCCATGGCAAAATGAGCATGAACCTCCATAGTTAAGAATCTTATTACATGCTTATAAATGTATGTATTTAACTCATATACTAATTCATTTTATAATTAATAATAATAAAATAAAGATAGAAAACAGTTCATTTTATGATTTTTTAAAATTTTGGTAAGGCTATATGTATCATGATGTAATATATTTTTATTCCTATTGGTGTTTACCAACCATTTAATTCGTATGGATGTGCTCATCGATATATAATCTAGTATTTAAATTTTCCAATAGAATGATTTTGGGGAAAAATACTAGTTAAGATGTAAGGTTAAAATCAAGATCAAAATTATTATTTAAACATGATTGGTAATTCTTTAAATAGTAATTAATAGCTAGAAAAATTCTACCTATTATATTAGTGCAATTGAAATGAAAGGGGTAACCTTAAATAACCCAATCAGGTTAGATCAACATATTATAAATAAAACTACAATTAACGTTTGTTGCATTAAACTCATATAAATATGCATTAATGATTTGAGGGTTTATCAAGTAAAGTCTTATTTATTTATAATCTCATCTGTGTAAAGGGATGCATTGAAGGAATGGAAATGCAAGAGGATCATGACAAAATTGTCAAACTTCAACTATAAACCTATTTATCTCTAATGATTAAGGGTGATCTAAGTAAACAACATAACCTACAAAGATGTCAAAGTCCATTTAAATACCTAGTTATCACTAATGATTAAGGGCTATCCAAGTGGAGACCATAACATGGAATGTCACTCCCATGGAGCTAAATGTTCTCCTTGTGCCAAAACTGTAGATTGGTAGTCAGTAAATCTACTAGAAAATTGCTTATACTAATCATTAAAATTGACTAGCGCTCACAATGAACGATAACACAATGTGCTAAAAATGATTGTAATTACCTATACTAAGCATTAAAATTGACTAGCACTGACAAGAAAGGATAACAAAATGCACTAAAGATGACTCTAGGAGCCTTTCATTGCTCTCCAATCCATTGATATGAATGGGGCACTCATTATGTAAAATGAAACTCATTACTCTTTATATTGAATTGCAAAAAGCTATGAACTTTACATTGAATTACAGAAAAAGCTATGAACTTAAAACCATGAACCAAAATATTTCTATACTCTATATGGTGTTAATGAAACATGGAATTACCTACGATAAGGAAAAATAAAAACTTCGAAGATTTTAATATTATATATTAAAATATGCATTACTACTTAAAAGAAATATGTTATGAGATACTCATTAAGCTTATTTTGCACACCCATAGAGACAAATACACTTATCACTCTTTACTACCAATTGTTTTTAGGTGGAGTGCATTTGGGACTAAAATAAATCTAATTATATAAAATCATATATTTAATGTTATTATAGTTTTCAAGTCTTATCCTTAACTTAATATGTTTTTAAATGTTAAAAGTGATTAGTTTTAAAAGTAATAAGTATGATATGCAATTATGTATTTTTAATTAATGTTTGATTATAAGTGTAAAACTGAATGAGAATGAGGTTTAAAAATAGTGAGGATGACATATTCCCACATTCACTAACCCATTACTAAGTCATCACTATTACACCTCATCCGAATCATTTTTACATATGTGATAAGGAATTATGAAGAAACACATCACTATATGTCATTTTCATTACCTATATATAGAAATAAATACACACCTTTCATCTAAGAAGGTAGATGGTGGGGTGGCCAAAGTGTGCATTTATTTCAACTATATGGAATCTAGATGGTTGGGTGGTGAAAGTGTCTATTTATTTTAACTATATGCTATCCTCACTACTTTTAATGTTCATGTTCATTTACTTTTAAGCCCGTGTTAAAGCATTATTTAGAAATACTTCACTTTATGTCATTCTCATTACTTTTGCATACTAACAAATCCAAATCTTTAATAAAAAAAGGTATGTGATGTATATGTCATATTCATTAGTTTTACACCTCATCCTCATTGTATTTTACAATTGTGATAAGAAAGTATTGATAAAATGTCACTACATCTCATTCTCATTACTTTTACATTCCAATAAATGCATACCTTCACTTGTATAGTTAGTAATGAAAACACACATTTTTTGTAATTAAATACCATCCTCACCACATATGTACTTTATCCTCGTCTACTTGTATACTTATCATGTATGGCTTCATGTCATTTTAATTGCTTTTATCTTTTATTTTCATTAATTTTACCTAAAACAAATAACTAATAATAATACAACTTAAATGCATGTTGCCTGATTTGATATTATTAAATTTGATTAAAATACAAATTCTTTAAAATATAATTTTTCTTTTTATTTAAAAAAAAAACATAGAATTTTTAAAATTATATTTTTTCTAAAATTTATAGATTTCAAGTTAAAATAAATTAATTTTACAATATTAAAACATAGTATTCATATCAAATTATCTTCCACTTTAATATTATTTCACATTTCATTGAAACTAAATAATGAAATAAACTCTTTAACTTCACTATTATTTCATATTTCGTTCAAATTGAATAATAAAATAAACCTTAATAAACCTTTGGTTGTATATTTCCACACTGAGTTAATTTCTCGATCACTTTCATCAATATTACATGGGAAACATTTCAACTCACTAATGTACGTTGTCATATTAAGTGAATTTGTTTATCTTTTTCAGCTGATTTGTCATTAATGTTTTATATAGATTTTTTTTTTTTTTTTAATTTGTTCATATTTTAAGTAAAAATGGAATATATATATATATATATATATAATAGTTTTATTAATAATTATTTATTTGAAATTTGGTAAGAAAACATGAATGGATATATTCATAAGTAAATGGATATTTAATATTTTCAAATTTTTTATTATTATTTTGTCTTGTTTTTATGTAGGCTTAAGAGTTTTCACAATTTTAATTAATTATTAATAATTATTAGATGGATTATAGGGATTTAAATTCCATTAAGTATCGTAAAATATTTTTAGTAGTAGTTTGGAATGAAACATTGAAATCCATATCAAAAGTGGTTATTCCATTTCTATCATTTTATTTTAGTGATTAATTAAAGAAAATGTCATAGTTATGGTTGTTTTGGGCATGTGGTATTAGCAAGCCATGGTGTTGGCCCATATTATTATAACAAAGCCTATTATAGATTAATAATCTCCATAGTAAAATGAGCATGAACCTCCAAAGTTAAGAATTTTATTACATTTTTATAAATGTATGTATTTAATTCATATATTAATTCTTTTTATAATTAATAATAATAAAATAAAGATATAATTCAGTTCATTTTATGATTTTTTAAAATTTTGGTAATGCTAGATGTATCATGAGCTAATATTTTTTTATTCCTATTGGTGTTTACCAACCATTTAATTTGTATGGATGTGCTCATCGATATATAATTTAGTGTTTAACTTTTCCAATAGAATGATTTTGGGAAAAAATACAAGTTGTTAGGATGCAATGTTAGAATCAAGCTCAAAAATTATTATTTAAACATGATTGGTAATTCTTTAAATAGTAATTAATAGCTAGAAAAATTCTACCTATTATATTAGTGCTATTAAAATGAAAGGGGTAACCTTGAATAACACAAGCAAGTTAGATCAACATATTATAAATAAAACTACGATTAACTTTTGTTGCATTAAACTCATATAAATAGAGATTTATAAGGTTTAAGGGTTAGATCAACATATTTTCGATAAAATTATGATTGATTTTTATTGTGTTAAACTCATATAAATATGCATTAAGGATTTGAGGGTTTATCAAGAAAAGTGTTATTTATTTAGAACCTCATCTGTGTAAAGGGATGCATTGAAGGAATGGAAATGCAAGAGGATCATGAAAAAAATGTCAAACTTCAACTAAAAACCTATTTATCTCTAATGATTAAGGGTGATCCAAGTAGACACTATAACCTACAAAGATTTCAAACTCCAATTAAATACCTAGTTATCACTAATGATTAAGGGCTATCCAGGTGGAGACCATAACATGGAATGTCACTCCCTTGGAGCTAAATGTTCTCCTTGTGCCAAAATTCTAGTTTGGTGGTCAATAAATCTACTAGAAAATTGCTTATACTAATCATTAAAATTGACTAGCACTCACAAGAATGGATAACACAATGTGCTAAAAATGATTGCAATTACCTATACTAAGCATTAAAATTGACTAGCACTGACAAGAAAGGATAACAAAATGCACTAAAGATGACTCTAGGAGCCTTTCATTGCTCTCCAATACATTGATATGAATGGGGCACCCATTATGTAAAATGAAACTCATTACTCTTTATATTGAGTTGCAAAAAGCTGTGAACTTTACATTGAATTATAGAAAAAACTATGAAGTTAAAACCATGAACCAAAATATTTCTATACTCTATATGGTGTTAACGAAACATGGAATTCCTAACAAGGAATTCCCTACGATAAGGAAAAATAGAAACTTAGAATATTTTTAATATTATGTATATTAATATACACGTTACTACTTAAAATAAATATGTTATGAGATACTCATTAAGCTTATTTGCCACACCCATAGTGACAAATATACTTATCACTCTTTACTACCAATTTTTTTTTGAGTGGAGTGCATTTGGGACTAAAATAAATCTAATTATATAAAATCATATATTTAATGTTATTATACTTTTTAAGTCTTATCCTTAACTTAATATGTTTTTAAATGTTAAAAGTGATTAGTTTTAAAAGTAATAATTATGATATACAATTATGTATTTTTAATTAATGTTTGATTATATGTGTAAAACTGAATGAGAATGAGGTGTAGAAATAGTGAGGATGACATATTCCCACATTCACCAACCCATCACTATTACACCTCATCCGAGTCATTTTTACACATGTAATAAGGAATTATGGAGAAACACATCACTATATGTCATTTTCATTACTTTTATATACTAACAAATACACACCTTTCATCTAAGAGGGTAGATGGTGGGGTGGCCAAAGTGTGCATTTATTTCAACTATATGGAAGGTAGATGGTTGGGTGGTGAAAGTGTGTATTTATTTTAACTATATGCTATCCTCATTGCTTTTAGTGTTCATGTTCATTTACTTACTTTTAAGCCTATGTTAAAGCATTATTCAGAAATACTTCACTTTATGTCATTCTCATTACTTTTGCATACTAAAAAAGCCAAATATTTAATCAAAGAAGGTATGTGATGTTTATGTCATATTCATTAGTTTTACAGCTCATCCTCATTGTATTTTACAATTGTGATAAAAAAGTATTGATAATATGCCACTACATCTCATTCTTATTACTTTTACACATTTTTTGTAATTATATACCATCCTCACCACATATGTACCTTATCCTCATTTACTTGTATACTTATCATGTATGGCTTCATGTCATTTTAATTGCTTTTACCTTTTATTTTCATTAATTTTACCCAAAACAACAAACTGAGGAGGCAGCGCGCAGACTAGTGAGATAGGGTTATAGACTTTCAGAGCTGTTTCTCCATGGAGGGAGGCAAAGGGGGGAGCTCCACTCCCTCCTATAAGCAGACAGTAGCTGGCAGAGGCAAAAAACGAGTTGAAGAGGATAGAGATCCTTCTGATGATGTAAGGAAAAGAAACAAGGAAATGGAGCAAGATGGCTCTAAAACCAGGGAAAGCAACAACACTAATGACAATGAGCAAGAGGACAAGGAATAGAAAATAAAAGGCAAAGCTCAAAGGGGACCATGCAAGCCCAAAACCTCAATCGCGCCAAGAGTGGTTTTAAATGATCCTGCACTACAGGCACATAGGGACCACATGCAGACGTATGCAATCATTTGTAAATTCATGGGCTTATGGCCCACTGAGAAAGCTTTACAAACTTGGATTAAATACCACTGGAAACCAAAAGGAAGCATAGAACTTCATCTGGGGTCAAAAGGATTCTTTACTGTAGTCTTTGCAAATATTGAAAACAAGGACAGAGTATTTGAAGGAGGGCCCTAACTTTATGCAGCTGCAGGCTTGTATATGAGACCATGGGTGATGAATTTTGTCCCAAAATGCGAAACTTTTACCTCGGTTCCGGTGTGGGTAAGACTCTACTCTTTACCTTTGGATTATTGGCAACTGGAATCCTTATCTTACATAGGAAATAAGCTAGGGCATTTTGTCAAAGCCTCTGAGGCCACCAAAAGAGGTAAATACACATCCTTTGCAAGGATACGTGTGGAGATGGATCTCTCTGGAGCTCTACCGGATGATGTAATGTTGGAAGTGTTTGATGAATAATGGGTGCAAACTGTGGATTATGAACACATCCCTTTTAGATGTCGTAAATGCCATGAGCATGGGCACCTATTCAGAGATTGCCCTCTCAGTAAAACAGGAAAAAAAAAAAAAAGGAGTAAAACTCACACCATGAAAGATACTGAAAGCTTTCATAAGGTGGTCTAGAAAGCAAAAGCGAGCAAATGAGGACCAAAACTACCTCATACAGACAAGCAACAGGCTAGTCAAAACAGGTTTCAAGCCCTAGAAGAGGAAGAAGTGATAATGCAAACAGATTAGATCAAGGGAGGTAGTCCAGTGGAGGAAGAGAAAGAAGATAATGTTGAGCAAACACAGAACATAAATAAACAGAAAGAAGACATGATGAGTGACACAAATCTAGAAATGGACCATGAAGTGACCCAGAGTGATATGGAAATGGAGGATCACGAACTACAGGAAATTCTTGAGAAAGAGAATCTAGGTCTAGAAGGTTTCTTGAAATAAGGAACCAAAGAGGGAGTGGATTCGTTACCTCAAGAGGAGTTCCATAGAGTTAAACAACTGTTCATCTGGAAAACTCAGAACAAAGGGTCAAAAAAGCAAAGGAAAAATGAAAAACAGGGTAACGAAGGAGGGAAAGCTATGAAAACCACACCAGGATTAGCACCAAGAATACTAAGAAAGAAAAGGGGCTGGAAAAATAAGAACGAAATTTTGATGGAATGTGGAAAGCTAATGATGGACTCAGGTAAGATGAAAGACCTATCCAGTTACTCCTTTACAAATCTTTAATAATGAAGTTCACTTCTTGGAATATAAGAGGTCTAGGTAGTAAAAGAAAACAAAGATTACTAAGTAACAGAATGAAACAAGTAGCTCCAGATGTGATCTTCATTCAGGAAACTAAATGCTCCATTCAAAAAATAAATGAGGTTCACAACAAATAGCTCAATAGATTTGAGTTTCTGGAAGTCAAAGTAGAGAATAAAGCAGGGGGAATTCTCACGCTTTGGAACCCCCAAAAGATTGACATTATAGATGCTGAAGCATCAAGAGATTATCTTTCAGTGGTCATTCAACCAGTGGGAGATAAGGAAATTTACCTGCTTATGAATGTGTATGGCCCCCAAAGATTGGATAGTAAACTCAGGCTTCTAGATTCCCTGCAGAAGCTTAGGGAACATCATGCAAAAATCCCATGGATCTTAGTGGGTGATTTCAATATGATTACATCGTTGTTTGAGAAAAAAGGAGGAACCAAAATTCTAAACAAAGACTCTTGTGCTTTTCAAACCTTCATAGATAATAAGAAGCTCGTGGATATTTTTATGAATAATGGTACTTTTACCTGGAACAATAAAAGAGGAGGAGAGTATCAAGTGGCCTCCAAATTGGATATATTCATAATTTCAGATGATATTATGATCAAGGAAAAGGACATAGTGGCTAGCATTCTTCCCTTTGGTGGCTCGGATCACTGGGTGGTTCAGCTAGATATTCAGGGCATTGGAAAACCTAGGAATAGACCTTTTAGATTTGAAAACATCTGGCTCTCACACCCAGACTTCAACAATAACATAACCATCTGGTGGGAAGAAGATTTGGAAAATCAGGGCACAAAAATGTTCCTTCTTCAAAAAAGACTCAAACATATCAAACTCCGGCTCAAGGAGTGGAATAAAAAGGAATTTGGCAATATTTTTGAAGCAAAAAAAACTGTAGAGGGAAAAATGCAGAAACTCAACCAAACCCTGATTATGGAGGGTTATGATAAAGAGAAAAATGATCTAGTAGCTAAATATCATCAAGATTGGGAGAACTTATGTAAACAAGAGGAGATTTTTTGGAGGCAAAAATCCAGAGTGAAATGGCTAAAAGAAGGAGAACGCAACACCAAATTTTACCACAGATCCATTATGGTGAATAGAGCTTACAACAGGATTTCTTCGATCAAGGATGAGAGAGGTAACATGCTCAGCATGCATGAAGAAATCGAAGCAGTGCTGGTTCATCACTTTCATGGTATTGCACAGTAAACCTGTTCTGACGGAGATCAATCCATCAGGGATATTTCTAGTCATATACCTAAGCTGGTTTCCAGAGAGGACAATTTCAATCTCAATAGACCAGTGTCAGAAGAGGAGGTTAGTGAGGTCCTAAATGAAATTCAAAATGGTAAGGCACTAGGTCTGGATGGTTTCAATGTAGACATATTTAAAGGTTGTTGGAATATAGTAAAACAGGACATTCTGAACATAGTGGAAGACTCCAGAAGGGATAAAACCATTTTGAAGGCTCTTAATACCACCTTTATCTCCCTGATCCCTAAATAGGACCTGGATCAAACTCCCAATATGTTCAGACCCATTTCCTTATGCAATGTTGTCTACAAGATTGTTTCCAAAGTGGTGGCCAATAGACTCAAACCTCTTCTTCCCACCCTGGTGTCGGCTGAACAATCAGGCTATGTGGAAGGTAGACAAATCCTTGACAAAATCATTCAAGCTCATGAGGTGGTGCATTCATTAACAATCAATAAGAAAGCTAGAATGATCATGCAACTGGACATAGCCAAAGCCTATGATAAGCTGAACTGGACATATATCAGAAAAATTCTCACTTCTTTTGGGTTTGAGCATAACTAGATCAGATGGGTTATGGCCCTAGTGACTTTTCCCAGTTTTTCAATCCTTGTTAATGGCTCACCCTTGGAAAATTTTACTCCAAGAGGCCTAAGACAGCGAGATCCACTCTCTCCCTTTCTCTTTATACTCATGATGGAAGGGTTGGGTTGCGTGATCAGGCATGCTAAAGTAATAGGTAAATTCAAAGGTCTCCAACTTTCTGAAAAGGGTCAGGCCTTAACTCATCAACAATTTGTGGATGATACCATGTTGTAGAGAATCCCCACGGTCAAAGAAGCTCTAGCCTACAAGCAAATCCTGAGAGACTTTTCCATGGCTTTATGTATGGAAGTAAATCTCTCAAAATCTAAGATTTTTTTCTTTAATACTCACATTGCTATTCAGAGGAATATCTCCAGAATTTTGGGCTTTCAAAGGGAGCTCCTCCCCTCAAAATATTTGGGAGTTCCTCTTACAGCCAAACTATTACACAACAGCATATGGGAGCCAGTAATTAACAAATTACAAGATAAAGTCAGGAAATGGACTATCAGATCTCTAAATCTGGCTGGTAGGTTAGTGCTAACCAAGGCTGTCCTTCAATCTCTCTCAGTCATTATGCTATCTACTCTCCCAGCTCCACAAGTTGTTCTGCATCAACTCAAAACCATTCAAAGAGACTTCCTTTGGGGTAAGGGGGAGAATCATAAGAAATGGGCCTTGGTAGCTTGGGAAAAAATCTCCAAACCTAAGAACTTTGATGGGCTGGGTTTGGATGATCCTGAGATTATTAGCAAGGTTTTAGGAGCTAAATTATGGTGGCGATGGGTTAAAGAGCCAGAAGCACAGTGGGCAACAATTTGGAAAGCAAAATATGCCAGAACTTGTCATAAAAATGATCTAATAAGAATGTCGGGACACAGAAAGGGCTCACACATTTGGAATAAAGCCTGGGATAACTGGGGCCTGGTCCAAGGAAATAGCTTTTGGGAAATCAGAGAAGGAAACCTTGGCCTTTTCTGGGAGGATAGATGGCAACAAGAACCTATTTTATTAACCAATGACTTAATGGATCTCAAAGAAGAAACATATAACAAAAGGCTTTCTCAAGTGAAAGACTTTTGGGATCAAACCAAAAGGAATGGAAAATGGAGAACCTGGAGGAATTTTGATTTTAAGGATAATAACACCCTGAAGGCTAAAGTAGAAACTCTAAAAGATATGTTAGATCAAAGGAAGATTCTGAAATCAGAGGGCCATTATCAGGTAAGATGGGGTAACACTAATGAGGGTGCTTTTAATCTCAAGGAAGAAAAACTCATTCTCCTTGACCTTAACTCTCAGACTCTGGATAATATTTGGGTAAACCTATGGAGATATCAAGGCTGGATGAAAATTAAACTATTCATGTGGCTGGTCCAGCATAGGAAAATTCTGACCTGGGATAATATTAAGAAGAGGGGCATTCTGGGGCACTCCAAATGTCAGCTTTGTGAAGCTCAAGAGAAAACTATGGAGCACCTTCTCAATAATTGCATGTTCTCCTCCAGTCTGTGGGACTCTTTGGCTTCCATTTTCCATCAAACGGATAGGGACGAATGGAATATCTGCAACACCCTAACCAACTGGAGAAGAAATTTTTCAGATAATGAAGTTCTTGACACTGCTTGGACCATCTTTCCAAGCTTCATGGTTAGGAATGTTTGGAAAGAAAGGAATAACAGAATCTTCAAAAATGAAAAGACGACTTCTCAAAGCATTTTTGAGCTGATCCTAAAACAGCGCAGTGAAACGGTGGGTACCATAGTTCGAAATCTACCTAAAAACCCTCCCTCTGTTGCTGATCTAAGAATTCTCTGTGAGCTAGGCTTGCAGGGTATTTCTCCTCAGGGCTTGGATGGAAATGTTATCTCCCTGAAGTCTGAGAAAGATTTCAGGCATCCTCCTCCTAAGGGTTTTTTGAAATTCAACATTGATGGGGCTTCAAAAGGCAACCCGGGCATTGCTGGTTATGGAGGTGTGTTAAGGGATGAGAATGGAAGTGTCATTTTCATCTTCCACTGTCATTTGGGAAAGGCTACTAATAACATGGTGGAATTGATGGCTATGGATCAATGTTTAGATTTCCTGGATCAGGAAAACTAACAAAACGTGATTATAGAAGCTGACTTTGAGATCATAATCAAATCGGTCAAGAAAATTAGCTAGGGAACAACACCAGAAAAAGTCTCAAAGAATTGCAGGTTGATCCAGGGCTTTCGATGGATCTAGCAGCACCTACAGAGCATTCGTACAGTTAGCTTTAAGCATGTTCGAAGATCGGCGAACAAATTGGCGGATCCGCTGGCCAATCAAGGTGTAATCAGTACAGAGAACAGATTTGCCTCAAAATGGCATGAGTTTCTTCAAAGCAAGTTAAAAGTGATTTGGCATGATCAGGCAGAAGATGACAGGTTGGTGATTCAAAGCAGAGCCAGGGCCCTGGAATCAAGTTGATTCGTCCATTGCAAATGGTTGCCTGTCGATTGTCTTTGAATCCTCTTTGACTGGCTTTTTGGCGGGTGATTCCTCTTTCCTCAGACCAGGAAGGTATGGTGCTGCGGTAGACACTCTTGGCAGCCGCATTACCAGGAATTTTCTATCCAGAATCGATAAACCAGCTTGGGAGAGGTTTTCTGGTGATCGCAAGCCTCACAGGTGGAAAATGGTTTTTTCGTTTTGGCAGCGATTCCATTTAGAGGGTGACATGTGGCAGTGGGGCCAGTTTGAATACCGCCCCCATCGCACGCTAATGTTCGGCAATTTGAGTGGGTGCGATATGATCCATGTCCATCAGATCAAATGAAGCTAATCAACAACTAGGATGGACCGAGCTGGTTGGTGGTCGAGTTGGTTATGAGTTGTGCTTCTTTTCTTTGCGATGTTGTCCTCTGCCGTCAGATTGGGCCCGACGGATCAACGTTGGAGATGAAGGAGACAGGTTGTTGTGTTGGTGGGAAATGTGTTTCCCCTCCTTTTTCGGCAAGCTTCTTATGGGCGCGGTTCCCTCTACTTTTCGGTGGGTTGGTGGGGCCTTTGTTCTTAACTTTTGTTTTGTCCACAACTTAGGTCCTACTTTTGGTTTCTTCTTGTTTAGCTCTTAGTTGTGGAAAGGCTAGGTTTTTGGTGCAGAGACTTTTGCCTCGAACCCGATCTCAGTTGGTTCCAGGGGTTTCTCCCTTGGACCACATTTCTATGTGGTTTGTTGTAATATTTGTAATTTTTGTAAATTATTAATGAAAAAGAAGATCCTACTCTTGCTTCAACAAAAAAAAAAATAATAAAAAATTACCCAAAACAAAATAGCTAATAATAATGCATCTTAAATGTATGTGGTATGGTTTAATATTATTAAATTTAATTAAAATAAATCTAATTTTTCATTTTTTATTTAAAAAAATATATATAAAATTTTTAAAATTAGATTTTTTCTTAGATTTATAGATTTCAAGTTAAAATAAAATAATTTTACAATCTTGAAAAAATAGTATTCATATCAAATTATCTTCAACTTTAATATTATTTCACATTTCACATTTCATTGAAACTAAATAATGAAATAAACTCTTTAACTTCAATGTTATTACATATTTCGTTCAAATTGAATAATAAAATAAACCTTAATAAACCTTTAGTTGCATATTTCCACCTTGAGTTAATTTCTCGATAACTTTCATCAATATTACATGAGAACCATTTCAATTCACTAATGTACGTTGCCATATTAAGTGAATTTGTTTTTCTTTTTGAGTTGATTTGTCATTAATGTTTTATATACCATTTTGTTTTAATTGGTTCATATTTTATGTAAAAATGGAATATATATATATATATATTAGTTTATTAATAATTATTTATTTAAAATTAGGTAAGAAAACATGAATGGATACATTTATAAGTAAATGAATATTTAATATTTTCAAATTTCTTATTATTATTTAGTGTTGATTTTATGTAGGCCTAAGAGTTCTCACAATTTTAATTAATTATCAATAATTATTAGATGGATTACAGGGATTTAAATTCTATTAAGTATTGTAAAATAATTTTAGTAGTAGTTTGAAATGAATCATTGAAATCTATATCAAAAGTAGTTATTCTATTTCTATCATTTTAATTAAAGAAAATGTCATAGTTATGGTTGTTTTGGGCATGTGGTATTAGCAAGCCATGGTGTTGGCCCATATTATTATAACAAATCCTATTATAGATTAATAATGTCATGGTTAAATGGACATGAACCTCCATAGTTAAGAACCTCATTACATGTTTATAAATGTATTTATTTAACTCATATATTAATTCTTTTTATAAATAATAATAATAAAATAAAGATATAATTTAGTTCATTTTATGATTTTTTAGAATTTTGGTAATGCTAGATGTATCATGAGGTAATATTTTTTTTATTCCTATTGGTGTTTACCAACCATTTAATTTGTATGGATGTGCTAATCAATATATAATCTAGTGTTTAACTTTTCCAATAGAATGATTTTGGGAAAAAATACAAGTTGTTAGGATGTAATGTTAGAATCAAGCTCAAAAATTATTAGTAAACATGATTGGTAATTCTTTAAATAGTAATTAATAGCTAGAAAAAATCTACCTATTATATTAGTGCAATTGAAATGAATGGGGTAACCTAGTATTTACATTATAGAATAATATTGTATATTTTATATATTAGAAACATCTTCTATATTGTTAAGAACTTATCGTTATGCTCATGGGATAATACATGCATTCTTTTGAGAGCTTACTATTGCTTATTGAAAAACTGAGTAGAAATTATTGTAGCATATTCTTGCTTTTCTCCCCTAATTTAATGGATTTAGTTTATTATGTGTTTTTTATTATATTTCCAATTTATACTCAGTTTTATCAAAATGGAACAAAAAGAAGAAGAAGAAAATATATACATAACTATGCCTATGCCTTATTCTATTTTCTAATCAAAATTTTCTTTAGTGATATCTTCTTGATAAAATATCCTTGATCAATTAGCTAGAAAAAATCCATACTCCAAGTTCACTTACTCTATCACTTTTTCTACTTCTTTAAACATTCCTTCCACTATCATCCTTTACAATATTGCTTGCACTATGAAGCAACACTCTTCTCCACTACTAGCTAGGTTTCATTCCCCTTTTCCATCACCTCAACTTGTCTAGTCATTTTTCTCCCTCCCTTCTCTTCAATATCGCCACTCACCTCTTTCTCTTTATGAAAAACCTCCCTTATGTCATTCTTCCACCACTTTTCATATATTACACCTCATTTCCGATACTTCTATATTCTCCCTTGAGATTATGCCTCCTCCATGGTACCATATCAATTCGACTATTCATTATTTTGAATCGATGAGAGGTTAACCCCAAGAAAAAATGGTAATGTAACCATGACTGTTGGGTTAAAAAGAATATAATATTCTTTCATATAATTATCTTCACCCACAGTTGACATTTATTTGACCATCCTTCCACATGCTCACTTCATGAATTCTTTCTCTACTTGTAAAAAGTATTAGCTAAATTAAATTGCAATATTTACTAATGTATCCTTCTACTATGATTTTGACCTAAAAATAAACAACTCTTATAAATTCATGAATGAATATCTATAATTCAATTAGGTTGTAACATTCCACTAAATCCCTCTCCTTACTTTCTAGGATAGATAACGATTCTCTTCTAATCCACACAACCAACCAAGAAACACCACTAAAAATTATAGCAAGAAGACATCATAGATGTCATGCTTATCAATTAGGAAGGCACATTGAAAAGCTTGGCATATTTACTCAAAAGAGGTTAGATTATCTAAATTACTAATGTTCCACATAACAATAATTTAACACGACAATAATATTTTCGCCATGTTGTGTCTATAGAAGTGGGATGCAAGCCCTTTCTTTCACATCTAAGACATTAAATGAAGGAGGTTGTATGCCACCTAGTTCGTTAAATTCCTGCAAAGCATAATGTATCTAGATGGTTGTCTATTATAGGAAGGTATGTGAGGTCCATTTCATGGTTGATAGAAGTAATAAAGAAAGTCTAGAAGGAGAATCATATAGGGAGATAACATTCAATCTTACTCCTAACATAATTTATTTGGATTTCATGGGAAAGTGGAGAAATTATGACAGAGAATGGTCGATGAAGTTGATAATGTGGAAAGTGAGGTTTGTTTCATGGTTGATAGAAGCATTAAGGAAGCTCCAAAAGGACAATTAGATAGGGAGATGGCATTCAATCCTATTCCTAACATAATTTACCTGGATTTGGATTTGATTCGAAAGTGGAGGAATTATGATAGAGAATGGTGGATGAAGTTGAGAACGTTATTGGTCTATCATATTATGAAAGTTGCATCAAGGAATTTTGTTTGTAAACAACTTAGTCTTTTATGGTCTACTTAGGTATTTTTCATTCTACTTTTTTCTCGTGTTGTATTTGGAATCTCCAGGTTTTATGGTCTAGGTGGTTTTCATGCTTTGAGTAGTTAGCTCGAAGGGTCTCCTCCGAGTGTAATGTATTTATTATTTGGTAAAATTCAAGTCTTTTGGTTAAATGTGGAGTTTTGTTAATCCCATTCTATCAATTCTAGGCTTGGGTGTTGGTAGATACATTGATTCAGGTTCAATGTAATTCTAGTCTTTATTGGTTTTACATCAAATCTTTCAGTATAAAAATCAAATTTCAAAGTCTAATTTATAGTTAGTTGGCTCTCTTACCATCTCCTTAGTCCTTTTATGGTATTAATTTTTATTTTCCTATCATTCTCCTTTTCCTCACTTGCATTCTAAACTTTTGTAATGTTCACATCTCTACATGGTTTTCTAGTTTGAGAATATTAAAAGGATTTTCAATCCAAGAAATACAACGTGTTCCCATCCTTGAATTTGAATTTTACTCATTTAAGAATCTACCTTTTCCTCTATTTAGGTGATTTTCTTCCTTATCCTTCATAGGGATTGAAAATATGTTCTTTGATTCTCCCCTATCTATTCTCTCACCTCCCTTTCTGGTTAGATGTATAATATATGGATGTGGAAGAAGTGGTAGAGTTACACCCCCTGTAAGCTCAAATTCCCATCATCTATCCTCCATCCTCCTCATAACTACATGCTTAGGATTCATCCCAATAAGCCACGACCCATACTTTAGAGATTGAATAGGAATTTCATTAAGACTTTAGGTTCATTCCTAACCATAATGTAGAAATGGAAACAAGGCAGTGAATCCCAAAATTTTGTACTTCAATTTTGTCTCATAAGGAATCTTAAATCAAAATAGTCAACTAATATTGCCACATAAAAAACTCTTGTAGGAACAATTCCTATTGAGCAGTTAAAGATTCAACAAAAGGCTTTGTTCCACATTGCAAAAATGATGGAGAAAATCAGGAAAATAGACTTAAAATTCTATTTCCTAGCCAATAAGTAGGTAGAAATTACTTTTAGCCCATTTATATAAGAAAGTGACTCTTCCCCACCAATCTAGGTAGACTTTCTCATAGCATGGCATGATTAGGCAAGCTAGTTGTTTGGTCAAAATTTTCTATAGTGGAACTATTTTGTTTTAGTTGTTAATCTCTAGAAATTTATTTCCATTAGTTATTTTTTCATTTTAACAATGAGTTGGCTGCTTTTACGATAAGTATTGTAAGAAAAGTGAACATTTGCTACTAGACTAGTTTCCCAAGTGGAAGACAAATAGCATGTGAAAGAAAGAAATTTATTTTCTTTTTTTAATTAATATAAAATTTCTGACCTTCCAAGAAGAACACAAATCATAATTCCAAATATCTACAAAATTCATAAAAATATCATGTTGTTAAACAATTTTTTTGGATTAATTTCAAACCTAGATACATATTGTTGTTGAACAAAGCATTCATTGTAATCTAGGTGCTATCATTTTCAATTCGCTTAATGGAGAAGGTCTCACCCATATTATGTTAATCCCTAAATGGTTATTAATATAACTAATATGAGAAATTTCCATCCTAGAACTCGTCTTTAGCTAACCATCAATATTATAAACCTCTAATTATTATACCACAATCACCACATAGAAAGTTAATTATTAACCACTATAATTTTAATAATCTCATTGAAACCAAAACATGTAATAACTCTTGAAATCAAATAACCAACATTACATAAAATAGATAAAAGAATATATCATAACCATATGTAAATCAAAACATAATTTGAAAATGGGGCTTATTCCATTTATTTACATTATATCTAATACATGATGACATGGTCTTTAATTAGTAAAACATGTGCAATAGGATTACAATTCTTAATTCCAATACATTAATGTTTTGTTAAAATTCTATCAAGACATATCCGATAAACAAGTATCCATATCCAATTTTGTAATAGGATAAAACCTTTAGATTCTTACACATGCGCTTGAAGGTGAAAAGGTTCACTCAAAACTATGAATTTGTTGGAATGCTCCAACTTCCCCTATTCATGAACTAGGTGATATTTGTGTAATTTTTGGCTAAATATATTCAATATTCCACAACTTAGCTTCATGCTTACCTAAAACACTATTTATTTTCATTCATTTACTTTTTTCTTACCAAAAATATTCAATCTAGATTATACAACTTTATATATAGTTTTTTGTTTCACTAAGTTGACTATCTCTTCCATAAGAAAAAATTAGCATGTTCAACCACACTTCTTATTTTTTATTCATTAAGGCTTTGTCAATTCATTTACAAGGTCATTTTCTTTTAATAAGATTTATCAAATTCAGTGAATTTTTAAATGTTGTTGATGATGATGATGATGGTTAACGCCCGCTAAGACCAAACATTGGTCTATCGGACCTAAAGAAACAAATTATTTATTTTGATTTAAGATTTTATTCCTATGCTCAAAAAGCTTGGAGAGAAACCTCCCGAGCTCACTATAATTTCGACATTGTAAAAGGCTAGGAAGGTCAGTGTTGTAACAAAGATTGTGAAACTGAGATCTAATGTGGTTGTACGTGGGGCACTCTAAGAGGAAGTGGTTTTCATCCTGGATATTCCTATTCTCACATATATGGCAGATCCTTTCCATCCATGGTGTTTTAGGAACTGCCCAACGACCTATTTCACTATGGAGCTCATGAGAATTCGTTCTAATCTTTGCTATATTAATTTTATTTTTTGAGCTAGTTAAAATAGAGAGATACTTTTGATCTTATAGGGTGGGGTTGATGACCTTTGTATAATAACTTAATTTTCTTTTAGCCGCTAAATCTTTCTCACACCACATTTTTTCTTTGAACTTAGAAGTAACAATATCGTTAATGTTATTAATGTTTTGCAATGCATCATTCTCGTTGATCTCCCAATAGTTTAACCGTGCCCTTGTGTCTTTATTCCACCCCCGATTGAGCCTTAGGTGGTTTTGGCTGAATTTAAAGCTAGCTTAGGAAGTCTATGATCGTCTATGTTATTGAGTTTGTGCTTATACAACAGAAACCTAATCATAGCTAGGCTCTCAATAGGGGAAAGGCCTGCTTCTATAAGGAGAATAGGATAGGGTGTATTACTTTTAATTTTCAGGTTATAAGTTATAAAATGCTTCTGGATTTGCCCAATCTTTCTCCATGATTCTCTGGAGATGTTGCAACCCCAAACCTCACAGCCATATAAGATAATAGGAGTGACTAAAGTTTCAAAGAGGAACTTATTTTTATCCCACATTATGAGGTTTGGAATAGGTCATCTATAAGAGGCAATAAGTGTTTGATACTCATTAATAATAGGACCACAAGTAGTTAGAGTTCTAATAGTGAACAATGATTTATACAACTAAAATACTATAAAATGATTGCTAAGAGTTGGTACGATATTGATTTCGTGCTTAAAAGAAGTTTCTTCCTCTAAGGAGTCACTGAACATTACTTCCATTTTAATAAATTATGAATTCAAAGGTTATATTTTGTAAAGATTATATCATTATTTCTTTTACTAAATATTTTTGTAGTTTATATTTATTAAATACTTCTTTAATAAAGATTATTTTTATTAATTCAACACAGTGATTTCTTTACTCAATTATTTAATAATAATAATTAAATTAAATTTTTCTTATATTTTTTTAATTTTATTTTGTGTACTTATAAAAAATAGATAAATAAATAAAAATAAAAATCTAAAGCATTTAAAATAGTTCTTTGGTATAATTTTCAGAAGCCAACAAAAATCTCAAAGCAAATAAAATAGAGATTTATATATATATATATATATATATATATATATATATATATATACTTTAATGATAATTAATGTATATGAAATATATTAAATTTATGATTTGCTATAACTTTAAAAAATAAAATACAAAGAAAAGTAGTTGAACTAATAAATAAAATGATTTTGTTTCCAAATTTTTTCGTCACTTTTGTAAAATATCATAGATATTTTAAGAATTATAATTTTAAGCAATTTGCAAGATGTTGAATCCATTTATTAATGGAAAAAATTCATTCTAAACAAGGAAAATTTATTCTACATAAATAAAAATAACAATCTTGTTCAAAATTGAAACTCTAGATTATGAGAGAAAATACCATAAAATTTATAATTAAATTGCGCTATAAAAAATTATTTTTATTTTTTAAGTCTAAATATTTTATTAAAAAACAAAAAATGGATTACTTTACAATGTGTCATTTATGATACTCCAAATAGAAAAGTAAAAAAAAAAAGAGACACAAGAAATAATTAGAAAAGAACATCACCTAAATTGTTGATTCTCAAAACTATTTTTTTTGAAATCTAGTAATTTTTATTTAAATATATTAGAAAATTTAATTTATTTATATAATTATAAAATTTAAATATTTGTATTTTTATATATTATAAAAATATAAATTTTAAGTAAAAATAATATATATATATATGAATGAAAAATAATGTTAAAATTAGAGTTATTAGGAAGGTGGTCGTGCAACTCGGATTTAAACTTCTCTTTAATTTTACGGTGAACTTTTTAAGATTTCATCCCTATCACAACATATGATAAATTTATGCATCTGAGAAATCCTCATTCGTCACTCACTCTCATTAATGTTATATGATAAATTTATGCATATGAGAAATCCCGAACCGTCGTTCACTCTCATTAATGTTACATGAAGAAAATTTTGAGAAGTTCATGGCATACGTGAAGTAACAATGGACGAATGTTAAATATTTTGAATTATCTATTTAAAATTGACTGAGTCATGAATGGGTATGGAACATTTATAGTTCTAAATTATTCATTATCATTTAATTTAATTTTTGCTTAGGTAATCATCGGTATAGAATTTAATGTTTAATGGTTATTCAAATGAATTTGGAAAGAAAACACATGTTGAGATGTGATGTTATAATCGAGTTCAAAATTTATCATTCGATGTATACTTGCTAATATTCTAAATAGCAATTAGTGATTAGCAAAATTATATTGATTATATTAGTCTAAGTGAAATAAAAAGAGATGAGGATTAATATTATAGAAAAAGTTTATTTTTAAGTATCTTTTATATTTTAAAAAGTCATTTATCTGGTTTAATAATTTTTAGTTATAATCTTGTCATAATACATGCAAAGCTTATTATCACTTGTGGCAAATGAATTAGTGTAGCTTGTTTTTGTTTTTTAGTTAAAATTAATGAAACAAGAATGTGATTAGTGATCATATCACATTTGATATTGAAAATGAGGTTTTCTCTTATTGATTTCACTTCAAATCAATATACACCTGAGTTGTTCTCATGGTATATAAACTTATTTCAGAACCTAAGGCTATTATATAAATTCGTTTAAGATTCTCATGATATTATTATTATCATTATTCCACCAATGTATCATACAAATTGTTTGTGTCTTTGCAACCAAACAAGTAGTTTCTGGCACCCTAGGAAGAAGTAAGAGGGAGTCATGTGTTCATCCACAATCTCTTATGGTGGCCCAAATTAATATATTTTAAATCCGTTGTATATATTAAATGGGAAAGTAAATATGCCCCAACAGAACTTTAAACTGTCTGACATTTGGACACATTTTAGTTTTAAGGCTCCATGATGCTTCTTAAATTTGGATATGTATAAAACTCATTTTTACTACCCCTTTCATTTACAATGGGAGTATTTTATGGTTGTATGGTTTCAAAATTTCCCAATTCTGCTACTCAGCTCGTGAGGTGACTTACGTAATCTTTCAACTCATCGAGAAATTTAATGATAATATTTCAACTTACATATGTATATACATTTTTTCTTCTTTTAAATAATATTATCATTTAGTTTTTATTGGTCATATTACTAAACATTAAGAACGATATAATTTTTTTTATTGAAACTATATTATAAAAATTGTTATAATGTTTAACTAGTTGCTTCTAGTAGTAGGGGAGGGACGCCATTACATGTGCGCCCTCCCCTCCACCTCACCTAAACCCACGTGGACATCACCATTACATGTACGACACTTGCCCGACGTGGACTGCCATGTGTTGTGGTGGGTGTCAAAGCTTGAAAACCAGTTTTTCGACCTGACGCCCGATTGTTTCGACCTGTTCACCACGATGTGTGCAATGCCCCCTCTTTTTCTGTTCGGGACCTGTGTTTGGATGAATCCCTCCACCGATGATGGTGCGGGACGACTCCATTACCTGTGCATACCGTCCAACATTGTTGCGCTTCTGTCCGCCATTGTTTGCTTGCATGTGTCATTTAACCGAACAAGGTTTCTGCTGGAATTGTTTCATTTCGCCTGCAATGGTTGTTCATTCTGGACCGCCGGAGGTTTAGGGTGTCCTTAGTGGTTGTTTCATTCGGGCGACCTATTGTTTTGGGAGGAGCCACTACTGATTTCAACCATTTCGAGGTCGAAGGTAAATTTACAGGTAATTTCAGGTATTTTTGGTTTTTTGGTTTTTGCATTGGCTAATTTCCAACTTGTTGCAGGTCTGGCGAGCTCTAGACATGGAAGATGCTTCGATCTGGCTTCTATTAGGTAGGATTTTATCCTACCAACAATTAAACACTATGTTTTTCAACACTTCACCTTCACCTTTTGTGTTTTTCAACACCTCACCTTCTATTGGAATTTTTGTTAATTTTGCTCTTGGAGTTTCAGGTAGGTTTAGGGTTTTACAGGTTAAGGGTTTTGAGGGTTTAGGGTTTTGTAGGTTATGGGTTTTGAGGGTTTAGGGTTTTGCAAGTTTGGGGTTTTGAGGGTTTAGGGTTTTGCAAGTTTGGGGTTTTGAGGGTTTATGGTTTTGCAGGTTTGGCCCATGATAGTTCTTGGTATTTTTCTTCTCTGGGCAACATAAAATTTTGGTTAAGCTAGATAAATTCTTGTCATTTTAATCTTGCCAAACTGTAATAATGGAGGTTTTCACTTTCTTTCTCAGAAGTTCATTTTTGTGTTTTCCTATTATTGTTGTTTGGAATGGGCTGGCGTAATTTGCTGTTCTAAGATCTGTTTTACAAGCATATTCTAACTAGTACAGTTGTTTGGAATGGGTTGGGGTAATTTGCTGTTCTGAGATCTGTTTTACAAGAATATTCTAACTAGTATAGTTGTTTGGAATGGGTTGGGGTAATTTGTTGTTCTGAGATTTGTTTTACAAGCATATTCTAACCAGTATAGTTGTTTGGAATGGGTTGGGGTAATTTGTTGTTCTGAGATCTGTTTTACAAGCATATTCTTGCTACATAATAAGAAACATAGTATTTATGAAATGGGAAAGATGTTCTAAATAGTTTTCTGCAAGGGATTTTTTGGTAGATACCGTTCAAAATAACTCTTATTGCTTGCATTCTATTTTCCTATTAGCCTTGGATCTTGTTTTGTTGGTTTTAAGTTTCGATAATGTATTTACAATGCGATATCCTAGATCTTTGTCAAGTTTGTAAGTGTGAGCTTGATCAGATTCGAGTCAAAAATTCATTACAGGTCTGAATTGAGAAATTAGAACCTTAATTTCTTTTTCCTTTTAAATATATGTTTAAAATATAGGTTGTGGACAATATTATCTCGCTGTGAAGCCAATGCCCTTTGTGAGTGTACTATTGCACATCACTCGAAGAATATTACTTGCTTTATCTTGGAATTTTAAATTTATTCATGTTACGGAAACCATGGTTGCATGCTATGAGTTTCTTATAGCTAAATCTTAACTATGAATATTGAGTGAGGGGAGGTGTTTGACTATCAATCCACATCTGAACATGGCACAGGCCTGATAAAGAAGCCATGTATCTCAATAGGAGAGCAGTCTAATAATGAAAGGAAGGTTAGTACTTGATCCTTGTTTGGTTTTTTAACAAGCCCAGATTATATTTCTTCCACTGCAATAGATAGGTAGGTCAAGAATTGATGCTTGTTTAGATTTTTAACCAGGACAAACTATATTTCTTCCACTATAATAAATAGTCTTTCAGTGTTATTAATCAATCTTTTATAAACATTTGTGATTAGGTACTATTGCACATCACTAGATGAATATTACTTGCTTGATCTTGGAATTTTAAATTTATTCATGTTATGGAAACCATGGTTGCATGCTGAGTTTCTTATAGCTAAATCTTAACTATGAATATTGAGTGACGGGAGGTGTTTGACTATCAATCCACACCTGAACATGGCACAGGCCTCATCAAGAAGCCATGTATCTCAATAGGAAAGCAGTCCAATAGCGAAAGGCATGTTAGGACTTGATCCTTGTTTGGTTTTTTAACCAGCCTAAATTATATTTCTTCCACTGTAATAGATAGGCAGGTCAGGACTTGATCCTTGTTTAGATTTTTAACCAGGACAAACTATATTTCTTCCACTGTAATAAATAGTCTTTCAGTGTTATTAATCAATTTTTTATAAGCATTTGTGATTAGGTACTATTGCACATCACTAGATGAATATTACTTGCTTGATCTTGGAATTTTAAATTTATTCATGTTATTGAAACCATGGTTGCATGCTAGGAGTTTCTTATAGCTAAATCTTAACTATGAATATTGAGTGAGGGGAGGTGTTTGACTATCAATCCACACCTAAACATGGCACATTCCTAATCAAGAAGCCATGTTTCTCAATAGGAGAGCAGTCCAATAACGAAAGGCAGGTTAGGACTTGATCCTTGTTTGGTTTTTTAACCAGCCCAAATTATATTTCTTCCACTGCAATAGATAGGCAGGTCAGGACTTAATCCTTGTTTAGATTCTTAACTAGGACAAATTATATTTATGCCACTATAATAAATAGTATTTCAGTGTTATTAATCAATTTTTTATTAACATTTGTGGTTAAGGACTATTGCACATCACTAGATGAATATTACTTGCTTGATCTTGGAATTTTAAATCTATTCATGTTATGGAAACCATGGTTGCATGCTATGAGTTTCTTATAGCTAAATCTTAACTATGAATATTGAGTTTGGGGAGGTGTTTGACTGTCAATCCACACCTAAACATGGCACAGGCCTAATCAAGAAGTGATGTATCTCAATAGGAGAGTAGTCCAATAATGAAAGGCAGGTTAGGACTTGATCCTTATTTGGTTTTTTAACCAGCCCAAATTATATTTCTTTCATTGCAATAGATAGGCAGGTCAGGACTTGATCCTTGTTTAGATTCCTAACCAGGACAAATTATATTTCTTCCACTATAATAAATAGTCTTTCAGTGTTATTAATCAATTTTTTATTAACATTTGTGACTAATTACTATTTCACATCACTAGATGAATATTACTTGCTTGATCTTGGAATTTTAAATTTACTCATGTTATGGAAACCATGGTTGCATGCTATGAGTTTCTTATAGCTAAATATTAACTATGAATATTGAGTGAGGGGAGGTGTTTGACTATCAATCCACACCTGAGCATGGCACGGGCCTGATCAAGAAGCCATGTATATCAATAGGAGAGCAGTCCAATAACGAAAGGCAGGTTAGGACTTGATCCTTGTTTGGTTTTTTAACCAGCCCAAATTATATTTCTTCCACTGCAATAGATAGGTAGGTTAGGACTTGATCCTTGTTTAGATTCCTAACCAGGACAAATTATATTTATTCCACTGTAATAAATAGTCTTTCAGTGTTATTAATTAATTTTTTATAACCATTTGTGCTTAGCTTGCAAACAAAACTGCTTTACAATCAACCAAGCTGTTGTTGGATTTTCAATGTAGTGAATGCATAGAACCACAATGTTGTTAGCATTTCAAAACAATAAAACAACCTAGGTTTTAAGCCAAAATGTTCCTGTGACAAGAAAAAGATACAATCCATCCAAAATATACATCATAATGTGGTTACAACCAAAAAAATATGACACCCCTATTCTTTATGGCCCTAAGAATCTTGAGTGCCAAAACTCCCTCAGTTACCTTCTTCAGCTAGGTAGGTTGGCCTACCTGTCAAGGGTTGATTAGGAAATGGTTGATTGCTGCCATATGATTGAGTCCAATTTGCAGCTTCCAACCATGGAGGTATTGAGTACCCATACCTCACATTTGCACTACTGATCCCTGCATTAAGTGGAGATGTGTAATGAGCATACATAGAGTTGACACCAACTTTGGTAGGAATAAGGCAAGTGGATAAACCCTTAGTTTGATAGTGAGGCACTTGAATATTTATGAGATCTTGGAATAATGTTGTATTATCTGCAATGGAGTCCAATGAGTTTGAAATGATCCTGTTTTCAGCAGCTATTCTTGTATCATTGTCAATCATATTGATCATCTCTTGTGCCTTTTCAAGCATTTGTTATGCCTTTCTTGATTCCTTTTCCTGTCTTGCCATTTGTTTTTGTTGGTCCTTAAATTGCCTTGCTTTATCTCTTTCAATCCTTTCATCTGCATGATGTTACGCTACAACAATCCTTGCTGCCTTCTTCTCCTTGACTAGATCCTTCTTTTTCTATTTTAATCCTTGCATTTCAAAATTTTTTTTCCAGACTCAACTAACAGGTTTATATAATCCTCTGAGGTGAGTAATTGTGAGCTTGACCCAAACCAAGACCCGGTGCAGCTTTCCTTTTTTTCATTGATACTCTCTCTACTAGTAGCTTTAGGAACTGGCCAGGTATCTTCTCAACCCCTCCCACCTGCATGTCATTGCTTGGTACTTACCTTTCAGTATCTGATGGAACTAATTGAACTATATCATTATCTTCATTTGATGCCTCATTATGTGATTCATCTTCTTCCATTGATCTATTGTCCACAAAAGAATGAGCAATTTCACTGTTCAATTCTGCTTGTTGTGAGGGCATGTTCATGCTTTGTTCATTGGTTGCTGAGACACTATGTGCATTCATATTAATCATTTCTTCTACCAACCATGAAGGTGGGGTTACTTGGCTTCGCAATGTCAATTGGTCATTGTCAGCTGCATGTTCAAGAATGTCATTAATAATATCAGCAACAGGAGTTTCATGTTCTTGAGGTGGTGGAACGATCTCCATGTTACTACAAATTTGTTCCTGGTTATACCGTGTTTCACATACAATTTCATCATCTTCATCATATAAGTGTCCTTGAGAGAGGGAAATCATATTACCAGCTGCAACAACATCATCTTGGTCATCTACTTCTTGCACTTCAACACCTGTTTGGGCATTCCCTTCTTCCTAACCATCCACATGAAATGCTTGGTTACAACCAGTATCATGCATAAGACCATCATTGTTCAATGGCCAGATTCCTGTCCTCCTAAAGCCAGCCTTGATATTTGATGGTGTCAAAGCCCTTTTAAAATCTTTACTTGCAAGCTCTGCTAGCTCGAACCTTTTCACCTCAACCCTTGGATTCTTTTCCCTCCATGCAGCGTGGTCTGACCTGAAATAGTTCTTGAAAGGGCCAAACACACTAACATCAAGGCGTTGCAGTCTATCAGTGGTATGAGTGGGCAATGTCAACAGGTCAATGCCTAAACTGTTTGCTTCCTCAATTGTTTATACAACCATGTGGCTCCCATGGCCATCTAATATCAATAGGTGTCTGTTATTAGGCGAGACGCCACCTGGTATCGATGCAGCAAAGTGAAAAAGCCAACTTAAAAATAGTTCTTTAGTCATCCATGCATGGGGATGTGCAATCATGCATGCACCTGGTTCATAGTTTTGTATATAGTTTTTCAGTTGATTTTTACCTTTGAATAGATAAAATCCTGGTATTGAAGTACAAATTGCATTGACACAACATAAAATAGTTATCCACTCCCTACTCTTAGGCAAAATATTTGCCACATTTCGGCTCCCTCTCTTGGAAATTACTTGCATGCCACAATTCCTCCCTATCTGTAAACTTGTTTCATCACAGTTTCATATATGGTCTGCTTCATAAGAATGTTTATCGTAAGCACTAAAAAGTGTTTCATAGAACTTTTGCACAACTGCAGGGCACAAATTTGCTCTGTCTCTGTCAAGACCCTCAACAATACGTAATACAAGTTCTGTATGCCTTTTTTTAAACCCAAGCCACCATGATTTACCAGGAAACCCATCTTTGAATGGGTTTGGCCTCCCTTGACAGATTTGAGCAACTGTGGATTTGAGTTGTATCAACTCTAGCCCATTTCCCAATTGTGCCATCTCTTTACACCACTCAACCACCTCGGCCTCCTCCTCCTCAGTCATAACTATAAGAGGTCCTCTACATTTTGTATGAGTTAGTCCATTTATCCAATAATGTATTGATGAGGGAGGAATACCATGTTTTTTGTAGATGCCCGAACTAAGTATCCATTAAACTCTATGTCGTCAATTGCAACTAACATTTGTTCTTTTGTCCATCCTCTTATAGCACTGATATTTTTAGTTGAACTTGCCCCTTGGATTGTTGTTGACAGTGGTTCTGTGGCTGATGGTGTGTTAACATCAGCTTCAATCACATGGCCATCATCAAAAATGTTCCTTGGGGCATTGTTGACATTGACATCAGTTGTCTTGTCCTCATCAGATGATGTGCATCACAGCTACGCACCCCTTGTCACTCTCCTGCCACTTCTCCTTGTACAAGCAACATAACTACCTTTTTCCATAGATGCAACAACCTGTAAAATTATTGCATGCATTTAGACATTAGAATATTTGTAAATTATGCTTTCATACAATGCAAAAATACTTTTTGTTTATTACAGGAAATTATCAACATGTATGTTAGTATCCTTAAAAAATCAAATATACATAATCATTTTGTTGTATGTCTTCAAAATTATCACTGATTTTTGTTTTGATAACTTGTCTTTACACTTAAAATACCATGACTATATTAATTGGTTTTGTTATGCATTTCCCAATAGAGCTCTTGCTCGATTTGACTACTTAAAATATTGTTTTGTTTTTTTGTTGTTTTCTGTAAGGATGCACTTCTCCATAAATGGATCTCTGGCTATCAAGGAGTTATCATTGGCCAAACCAAGCATGGTATTTAATTTTACCAAGGCTCCAACTTGAGACCCCCTGAAGCACTCATGATCACAACTTTGCCACGAAAACAACTTTTTTCCTCATGTCACTTACAGTTGAAGTTTCTAGTCATGTAAACTTTCATTTCAACTACAACTCTTATTTGCATCTTGTCTCCATATATAAGAGAGGCGATGCCTTTTTCTTAAATCAGGAAAGCATATTATGAATTTGTAATGTTTTGAGTAATTATTGACCTCATATATCAAATTAGAATGAGGGTGTAGTTTGCCATATTTGCAATAGTTTGAGGCTGGTTGTGCCTTCTTTGTGGTCCTTCATTTTGATATGTTTCCCCTTTGTGCACAAAAACCTTCCAATAAGGCCCTTCCACTGCTTCTTGTTCATTTGTTTATGTTATTTTCTTCCTTTTACATTGTTTTGTTTACTTTCTGATCATATTTCAAGAATGATCTAAACCCCCTTTTCCTTTTCTCCTTTCAACTTTTTCTTCAATTTATTTTGCAGGTCTTGTTTATGCTACCATTAGTCTTGATGATGTTTATTTCTGACCTCATACAAGGTTTTCGGTTTCAACACCGAAAGTTGTATTGCAATACTTGACCACTAATTAAGCAACTCCTATGAAGCTTTTTATCTATATTGCAGCCAACACAAGGACAATAAATCTATGCTTATCTTCCAATTGGGCCATAGTTTTTGTTTCTTATTATAAAATTTCATTAAAAATTTGTTAAAAATGATTCTCAGAAAGAAATTTCCTTGTGAAATTATGGTTAAACAAATTTCAAATGAGTTGATCATCATGTTCCTACATATTTTTTTGCATGATGTCTATATTTGTGTAGACATTTTCTGCAAGTATTGGAAGGATTTTCCAAGACTACCTGTGGTTTGTACAAAATTGGAATTTGTTTTGTTGCTCTTCCCATACATTCTTAAATGTATTTGTCATTGTTTTATTGAGTTTCATCATGTAAGAGATACAACATGTCACTGATGCATATGAATCAAGCATGAATTAAGAATTTGGATTTGCATTCCAAATTATTAGCATATGACAATAGTCAGCTATTAGACCACGTATATTGGCCTTCTCTCTTGTAAAAGTGTAAATTGATTTAAACTATTAATCTCATTAATGTATTCATTCTCTATTAAATGCAAGTTTTCTAAAAACCCAATAAATATGTATATCTCATTGTAATTTCCATGTTATAGTATTTAAAATGTCATTCTGCATTTATTTTCAAGGTGTCATTGTTGCACTCTATTGGTTCAAGTATTGCTATTTTCCTCATTAGATGAATGAGGAAATTCAACCTATAGAAAACATTTATCTTCATCCTGTATGTCATTGTATGTTGATCTTGATTTATTCTTGATTGTTGAGGAATTGTTCTTGGTTTGGTTTGGTTTGATCTTGATTTATTTCTTTTGATGGGACACTTTCAGTCATCAGATGACCTGCAGTGATTTGGGACATGCCTTATTTGACTTCATTGTTGCTTTAATTTGATCTGATTTATATGGCATGGCCCCTCATTCTTTGGTTATTATAGCTCGGCTCGCTAAGGCACTCTGATCCCTTCCTTTCCACCATCTTAGGTACGCTAATATATTCTTGCTGGATTAACGAGGTACATGACCGACCTTGATGTCCATTATGACCCCATAGTTCTCCTAGTTTGAAAGACTATATCAGGAGAAAGCTTGGAATATCTTCCTGGAAACACTTGAAGAACGCATACAGGCAGGCATAATTGAAGAATGCCTACAAACAGGCATAATGCAAGACACGAAGCGGGATATGAGAACCTAAACCCTTGAGATACTTGGGACTTCCTACTAATCGAGATGGTTCATAGCCAGGGCACACCAAGCAACTAAAATCTTATCGGGCACATCAATACGTCTGTAAGTCTGAACATAGAAATAGGTGAATTGTGAAATAGAACTGTAGGTTGTGTGTTGATTTTCATGAAACTGAAATTGTAAGTGACACTGAATCTGTAAGAATTGAAACTGCAAGAACTCTAATAAATGAAAGCAGAATTGTAAGAAAAATGTGTTGTAATTGATATAACTAACCTGGATATACTGGCAATTGTTTTATGATGTTTTTTCTTCAAGGTTGTTGAATAGTTTGAAAGCATAACATGCAACTTCAACAGTGGTTGAACTTGTTTTATAGTTTTTGGCACTTGAATTTAATTGGTGGACATGGATCGTAATGGCTTCATTTTGAATGTGTGGTTTGGATTTAATTTGATGTGATCTAGTGGTTGGGAATTTGTTATTTGTTGATCCATGTGCATTGATTTGTTTTAATGAGAAATATAATGAGTTGGGTGTCATTTATTGCAGTTATTAGGTTGGGTGTCATTTATTGAACAAAGTGGGTTTAAATGTTATTCGGTTGGATGTCATTTATTGAACATAGGGGGTTTAGTTGTTGAACAACACAGCAGTTATGGCTGACATACATTCACTTTTATTATGTGCAGGTATGGATATTTATTTGGGATACAAAACATCAGTTCTGATGAGTGGGGGTTGAAGTGACTACTACTTTGTACTTCTAGAATAGACCATTTTGGCAGCATTTATGGTTTTACCTATTTTCTAGTTGGGTCAATACGGTTTGCACTCTTAAGTATTAAGATACTATTTATGGACAGTTGTGGGCTTAGTCAATGTATTGGGAAATTTTGGACATAAATTAATACTTATTTATACTTAATGTTATTTATCTTTGTTTAAATATTGGTTGCAAAAGTCTCAATTTCTGGTGGTTTGGTGGGACCAGTACTATATCAATTACTGGTCCCTGCACAACATTAGACATCTCTCCCCTAATTGGTATCGACATTGTTAAACCTACTTTATCTAGTTTTCAAGTTAAGAAGGAAGTATATGCGTCTGAGCTGATATATATAGTTGTTTAAGTTAAGAAGGAATTATATGTAGTTTTTAAGTTAAGAAGTAACTATATGTATATGGTGTAGGAGATATAATTTCACACATCATCTGATCAAAGCACAAAATTTCACATATGTTTTCCGTTTCAAACCTTTTTTTTTAAATAAAAAAGGAAGTTTAGCTCAGCGTATTCAAAAGGAAGGAACGAAAGCGAACTGTCATTATGTAGGTGAAGTAACCTGGCTCCGTGGCTCTTCACCCGCCGCGCCCTCGCGCATGAAGGGTTTGAAGCTGCCAACTCAAAATGATCCGCTATCTTTTCTTTTATTCCCTCAAGGCGCTAATTGCAATTCTCGGGGGTTAGGGAAGTTTTTCCGCCTTCATCCTGTCGCTCTCCCCTCGTGCCCTGTCCCATCATTGTAGGTGGGTATCTTTATGCCTGCCATCTAGAATTATTAGCTAGATTTAAAAGGGTTTTAAGAATGTAAGAATTATATCACTATAAATATTTAAAAAAAAAAATGATGTTATATTATAATCAAGTAGATTTAATTTTAGGTTTCAATTGTTTAGTTTATAGTGATTAACTGTTTAGTTTATAGTGATTAAATTAACCTAGGTTCATGTAATTATAATTGTTTCCTTTTTTTAATAATGGTTAAATTTTTGGACACATGAATTTTTAATACAAGTATTTTTTCTCCTTCAACCTTGTGTTACTATTGGTTTACCATGCTTTTCAATATTTCACATAGTAATAAGATATAAATAAGATAAAGGAAATGGATAATATATAACAATACATATGCAACCAATCCATATTTAATGTAGAATTTATGTTTTCTTCTCCAAGAAAAGTTATATGGAAACCAAAGCGATATTTCTCCACATTCATGGATGACATCTCTAATAAATATATAAGTGTCTACTAGTATTCCTTAAGCATGTAGATTTGAACATGATGCATACTAGCACTTAACTAGATAAATATTTAACAAAATTGATGATAATTGATTAGGACAATACCTTAAAATTTAAAATTAAAAGAAATAGGAGTAGATTTAAAATTAAGATATAATCCATGTTTATATAGCAGATTTTAGTATAACCTCTCAATTGTTTATTATTGTTTCACATTCCCCACTCAAGGTTATATAAGATACACGGAATAATAGATAATTCATATCGAATTAAAAGAGGTTCTTCATACTCCCAACCTTGTAACACACTTTAGTGAAAAGTAACTATTTAGGTTACTTTTACTACAGTGACTTGGTAAACCATGGATTATGTGGAAAGCCAAGTCAGAAAATTAAATGTTTTAAGTTATTTTAATTTTATTTAAAAGTTAATTATCGAAAGCCATAGAATCATGGGGAAGATACACTCATTAAAAGGTCTCTACTTACTCCCTGTTAGGATATTCCGACTAATAGCAAATAGTTAAGTATAACTTGGTCTAGTGTAGAGTTACGTAAAGTGTGTTTCTTTACTATGTACTTTTGTAACTTACAATCCAATGGTCATGATATGTTCTAGACATTAAGTGATCTGACGATTCATTCTCTCCTTGGTATTACTAACAGTTGATCTATGGCTTAACACCCGATTGGTCCATGATCTCTATTTAAAGAGCATGGAGGATCATTTGTAGTGTGATTGTTCATGAGAGAAGCTTATGTAAATTTTCTTTCTTTTATTAATAAATTGCATGAAGTGGCCGCGTTGGCTCAGGCCGTGGACTGTTTCCCTCTTTGAGGGTTTTAACCACGTCAAGAATACTGGTGTATTGAAATTTAGTGATTTGTTTCTGAGTAGCATCCTTTAGTGTTGTATCTAAGGAGCTTACCATGTAAATTCCTACATGGTATCAGAGCTATTTGAGGGCCGCATCCATTGGAGATCCAAATGAGAACCCGGTACAATTGCATTCGACTGTCATTTCCTAGATCTACTATTTGTGACCGATTTGCGGCTGAGAGGACTGCTCTATTGTGTTAGGAGCATCTGTTCCAGTGAGGAACATCCTTCATTTCACGCGAAAAGATTTCCGGTAGCCCAAGCTACGTCATTTTTAAGATCTGGAGGTAGAGTCTTTATTTGCAGTTTTATTTATTTATCTTTCTCTTTATTTCAGTTTATTCATCTCTCTGGTTTTTTTATTACCAGATATATACCTTTTAATTCTGTGTATGGTCTTTGCCCTGCGACTCTATGCGATCTGGGAAAATCAGAAATAGGAAGGAAGGATTTTTCTCATGCGTATGCTCTTTTCCGCCGCACCTTAATGTGATCTCAGAAAATCAGAAACATAGAGGAAAATATTTAGTTTCCGGTGAAAGCTAAATTCAAGGCATAAGGTTTGGTATTTTTTGTATGTCCGTGTTGGGTTGTGTGGTTTCTTTTTTTGTTTTGTAGGGAAAAAAGGGTTTTTCAAGTAAGCACACACCCTAAAGCTTCAGTGACTAAAGAAAAAAAAAACCCTTCTTCTTTTCCAAAAATTACTAACTTTTTAAACTAGCTCACTTGGTCCAAAGTTACTTTATGAGAATAGAGGTCTTGAATTCAAGTCATTCTTTTTGTTGAGTTACTTTTCAAAAAGCACATGTAACTTATGTTTTAAAGTTACTTGATGTAAAAGTGTTCTCACCCATTATAAAAAGTGAGTCACTTATAATTCTAAAGTCTCTTTATCTTTTAGTCAAGTTACAATTTAGTGGGTAGCTCATAAAGTACCATTGTAAACGTGACTTTCACTTATTTATAAAAGTGGGTCACATAAAATATTTTTTTTAAGTGAACTATTTAGATTAAGTTTGGAAAGGGGGGATTTTTTTTTTAAATCTAACATTATCATTCACGTCCACACATTTGCACACTTCGTCAGTATCTTCAACAACTTTTCTTCAAAAATCCATAACTTCTTCATCCAGTAGCCGTTTTTAGAGCCATTTTTTTAATCGGCCTAATTTTCAAGATCGTTCCATTGGAAACTTAGTTTTACCATATACAACTTCAGTTTTTGTTAAAATGGAAAGTCCATGCCAAGTTATTCTTGACAGCACCAACTACTTCCAATGGTGGTGTTACATTGTGTATTTACTTAGAAGTAAAGGTCTTTACAGAATAGCCTCAGGCCAAGAAACTAAACCTAAAGATGAAGATAAGGTAACCAAATGGGAAAATAGGCAAGATCAAGCACATGGGTTGATAGGGATGTCTATTTCTCTAGACGTTAGATTCCATATCATAGAAGCAATGATACAACTCACTAAAATTTTTGGAATTAAAAATAGAATTAGAGCCCATCAACTCGAAAATGAGTTGCTTATGTTGCACTTGAATAATTTTTCTTCCGTTGAAGATTTTTTGTCCAAGTTCAAGACCCTTAGACTTCTCTTGGAAGGTGTTAAGGTTAAGAAAGAAGACGGTAACCTTATCTATTCCATTCTTACTAAGTTGGCACTAGCCTACTCTGTGTTTGTTTCCACCTTCCGTTCTACTAGAGAAACCTTTATTTCTCAAGGACAATGTTGGGTCCCTATAATACTAGTGATTACCCCATTACTATTGTAGTTATACCCCTTATTAATATTGTTGTGCCCCTATTGCCCCCATATTGTTATTACTGTGCCCCATAGAATCCCTCTATTGTTATTTTTGTGGCTTTATATTATTATTGTTAGGTTGGCTGGATTATATTGTGACTCATTAGACTCCTATATATAGAAAGGAGGTTTTGTCATTTGAATCATCCAAGAATTGTTCATTTATGTAATGTAAAGGAGGTTTCCCCCTCGAATAGGCTGAATTCTAAGGTGTTGATCTATCTTTTCTATCTTTTCTTGAGTTGGTTTCATAACATTTGGTATCAGAGCTTTGGATTCTAGGGTTTCGCTGCTCCAAACAGGTCATCGTGGAATTTTCACTATAACTTTTTTTCTGTGACGTTTCAGAAGTCGCAAAAAAAACCCATTTGAGAAGAAATCGTGTTGAACCTTAGGTCCGAATTTTAGAGCTTTTTGCGCTATATTTGCGGAGATATGATCTAAGGAAGTTGGTCTTTTTGCAGACTCCTGAATTACATTCTAAACAGGTGACCTGAGGAAAATTGTCATAACTTTCTCTGGGGATCGGATTGAATTTTCATAAGAAGGTACAGAAAGAGGACGGACTGTAGTTTCTTGTACGCATATTTCAGATCCAAAGGTTGAAACAGTGACTCGTGGCACATCATACAAGTTCGCTCTACTAAATTAGTCTATAATCAAGTCACTGTGGGAGATTTCACATAACTCTTCCTTGGAGAATCCAATTTGGGTCAGACTTGTGGCATTGGAAAGAGGACATAGAGCGCTACTACAGGTCACAAATTTAGAACTACATGATCAGAAAGTACAGAGATACATCAGAGGCAATATCGAGCTCCTACAAAGTGAAAAAAGGTGTGTAGATTTTCTTAAAGTTTTGCTTAAGCTTGGTTTGAAAATTTATTTTGAAGGAATTCAAAGGGCATAGTAGAGCATTATTATTGGTAACTGATGCCCCGAGGAAAGAAAATGCAAACACCTAGTAAGGAACCTGAAATCTCTAGCATGACTCATGAAGAAGAGGAAGAAATGCAACATGATATATCAAAATTACAAGACCAAGTGCAACAACTGTCCCTTACACAAAAAGGAACATAATCTAAGATGGATGGTTTAAAGAAAGATGTAGAAGCTAAGATAGATGGTTTAAAGAAAGGTGTAGAAGTTAAGATGGACTATTTAAAGAAAGGCGTAGAAGCTAAGATGATTGACGTGGAAGCTAAGATGGATGATTTGAAGATAGATTTGAAGACAGACATGGACGAATTGAAGATAAATATGAGTAAGTTGCTACAAGAAATGGGCACTAAGGGTGAAAGGGTACTAAAGGAAACTCATGATGAGAATAAAAGAAACGTTAATCATGATTCCATAGACGCTAATGCTGGATCGAAGACTCACCATATTCAAAAAATCGATATGAGGAAGTTTGATGGCAAGGATCCTGCCACATGGATATTACAGATGGAGCAATTCTTCGATCTCAATAGTGTGCAAAACACACAAAAGGTACGTATGGCAACTTTATATTTGGAACCAAATTAGTTTGTATGGTATCAATGGCTTTGTTCTCGTAAACAATTTATCACTTGGGCAATTTTTATGGAAGAATTGATAGCACATTATGAGGATACAAAAAGCAACACTTTTTTTAGCCAATTGATAAGTCTCAAACAAAAGGGTTCAATAATGGAGCACATTGAGGAGTTCCAAAAATTGAACATAAGGGTAAAAGATATTCCAGAGGAGCATAGGATTGATATGTTGATAGGGTCTTTAAAGGATAATATCCAACATGATGTTCGCCTTTGGGAACCTGATTCATTAGAGAAGGCATTCAGGTTAGAAAGAAAAATGGAAAGCAAAATTATGGCAACCAGGAAGCATACCACTCACAACTATAAAGACAAAAGTGTTGTTGCCCCTAGTCTTCCACAACCTATAAGGTTGACACCACAACAATTGGAAGAAAAAAGAGCAAAAGGGCTTTGTTACAGTTGTGATAGCAAATACACTAAAGGTCATAAGTGTGCTAAGAAGAAATTATTCTACATAGATTGTGAAGAGGAAGAGGTAAAGGAGCAAGAAAGGTCAAAAGAAGAGGATATACTCCAGGAACAAAGCCTAGAAGAAGAACAAATAAATCCGACCATATCTTGTAATGCATTGGCGGGAATTACCACTCCTCAAACCATCAAGATAGAAGGACAAATCAAGAAGAAAAAGGTAATAGTTTTGATTGATTCAGGAAGCACCCACAATTTTATTCATTGTAAGGTAGCAAAAGAATTGAATTTCTTCCTATATCCAGCACCAAAGTGTCAAGTGATGATTGCAAATGGAGGAACAATAAATTGCTCTGGAAAGTGCCATAATATCAAGCTATCCATGGGAGAATATGTATTGACTAGCCCAATGCTTTCTATTCCAATGGGAGGTGTTGATGTTGTACTAGGAGTCCAATGGCTACAATCCTGGGTACAATAGCTTTTAATTTTCAAGAACTTTTCATGAAATTTTCTACAGAAGGAAAGGAAGTTGAATTAAGGGGTATTGCAGGGAAACCAGGAAAGATAATTAGCTCTAATGGTATGACAAAGCTTCTAAAAAAGGAGCAAAGAGGTGTAATTGCACAATTATGCTCGCTAGATGTTTCCACATCGGAATCATCTATTTCTCCAGATCTCCAAAAAGTCCTGGACAATCATTCCAAGGTATTTAAGACTCCCAAAGGTCTCCCACCTATGTGTGATCATGATCATGCTATTCATCTGATTCCAGAAAGTGTTCCTCCAAACATCAGGTCGTACAGATATCCCTATGTCCAAAAGAGTGAAATTGAATGTATGGTTGCAGAAATGCTAGAGGCTGGTATAATTCAACGGAGTCAAAGTTCTCTCTCTACTCCAGTAGTATTGGTGCACAAGAAGGATGGATCATGGCACATGTGTCCGGATTATAGGGAGCTCAACAAGCTCACTATTAAAGATAAGTTCCCCATTCCTGTCATTGATGAATTACTAGATGAATTGCATGGATCAATTTACTTCACCAAGTTGGATCTTCATTCAGGATATCATCAAATCAGAATGAAGATTGAAGACATTTTGAAAACAGCATTTAGAACTCATGAGGGTCATTATGAATTTTTGGTCATGCCTTTTGGCCTTACCAATGCACCTTCAACATTTCAAGGTTTGATGAATTCAATTTTCAAACCATTCCTTAGAAAATTTGTGTTAGTATTTTTTGATGATATACTAACCTATAGCAAGTCTTGGAAGGATCATGTTGAACATGTTGATAGGGTGCTACAACTATTGAAGGAGAAACAATTATATGCAAAAAGATCCAAATGTTTCTTTGGAGTTTAGGAGGTGGAATATTTGGGTCATATTGTATCTTATGAAGGAGTTAAGGTAGACCCTAGCAAAATTAAATCCATTAAGGAATGGAAAATCCCTACATCCATAAAGCATCTGCAAGGATTTCTCGGGTTGACAGGGTATTATCGCAAGTTTGTTAAGAATTATGGGAGAATAGCAGCACCTCTAACAACATTATTGAAGAAAGATGCATTTTCATGGACTCCGGAAGCAACAAAGGCCTTTGAACATCGTAAAGAAGCAATTTGCCAAGCACTGGTCTTAGCTACACCGAACTTCACGAAAACCTTTATTGTGGAATGTGATGCTTCAGGAAATGGAATTGGTGCTGTTCTAATGCAAGATGAAAGACCCATTGCTTTTGAAAGTCGTCCAATCAAGGGAAAGTTTTTAAGAAAAGCTATTTATGAGAAGGAAATGTTGGCAATACTCCATGCACTTAAGAAATGGCGACCCTACCTAATGGGAAGACACTTCAAGGTAAAAACGGATCATGATAGCCTTAAATACTTTTTAGAACAAAGATTATCCTCTGAAGAGCAACAAAAGTGGGTCACAAAGATGTTGGGTTATGACTTTGAAATCATCTACAAAAAAGGGAAGCAAAATGTGGTGGCAGATGCACTCTCAAGAAAGAATGAGGATGTGGAAGCATTGTTGTGCACCATTTCTATTATCCAACCAGATTGGATAAACGAAGCAAGAGAGGAATGGAAGAATGACGAAGAAGTGTGGGCACTTATTCGAAAGTTACAACAAGATTCCAGTACGTCTGATACATTTCGCTAGCAAAATGATTCGTTATGGTACAAATATCGCTTATACCTCTATAAGAATTCCTAGCTAAAACAAAAGATTCTTATGGAATTGCACACTTCTCCCTTAGGAGGGTACTCCGGATTTTTAAAAACTTACCACAGGGTTAAGAAGGAATTTTTTTTGGGATGGCCTTAAATCAGATATTCAAAAGTTTCTAGCGGAATGTTTGGTTTGCCAACAAAATAAAGTTGAAACAATTAAGACACCGGGTCTAGTACAACCTTTATCCATTCCAAGCCAACGTTGGGAGGAGGTTTCAATGGATTTTATCACAGGTTTACCCAAGTCTGAGGGAAAGAGTGTCATCATGGTGGTAGTTGACAGACTTACCAAGTATGCACACTTTTGTGCATTATCACATCCATTTAAATCCAGTATAGTTTCTACTGCATTTATGGAAACAATTCAAAAGCTACATGGAAACCCAAAGATTATTGTAAGTGACAGAGATTCCATTTTCACTGGAAATTTTTGGACAGAATTATTTTCTTGTCTTGGTACTTAGTTAGCTCATAGCTCATCTTATCATCCTCAATTTGATGGGAAAACTGAGATAGTAAACAAATGTTTGGAAGGATATCTTCGTTGCTTTGTATCTGATAAATAGACACAATGGGTCAAATGGTTGCCTCTGGCTGAATGGTGGTATAACACTTCCTTCCATACAACAACAAAAATGACCCCATTTATGGCACTTTATGGGTATCAACCACCATCCATCACATCATATTTAAGAGAAAATTCTAAGGTTTAGGCAATGGAACATCACATCGAACATCAACAACAAGTCCTCCAACTCTTAAAGGATAACCTCGTGTTGGCACAGAATAGAATGAAACAACAGGCAGATCAACATTGCAGTGAAAGAAGTTTTGATGCAGGTGATTGGGTATTCCTACAGCTACAACCATATAAGCAAATTTCCCTCAAGCAAGCTAAGAAGGATAATAAATTATCACCAAAGTATTATGGTCCATACAAGGTGTTGCAAAAGATTGGTACTATGGCATACAAATTGGAGCTTCCTGCAGCTTCTCGATTGCACCCAGTTTTCCATGTTTCATGTTTAAAGAAGGTTATAGGCGACAAGCTCCCAGTTCAAACAATATTTCCAGAACTTGATGAGGAAGGAAAAATTATATTGGAACCGGAAGCAGTCACAGAAACAAGAACTTGACAGCTACGAAATCGTTCAATTTCAGAGTATCTTATCAAGTGGAAGAACTTATCCACTGAAGATTCCACATGGGAGGATGAGAATTTTATGCAGAAGTATCTAGAACTACTCAAGCGTTGAGGACAACACTTTTTTGAAGAAGAGGGGCATGTTGGCTCCCTATAATACTAGTGATTACCCCATTACTATTGTAGTTATACCCCTTATTAATATTGTTGTGCCCCTATTTCCCCCATATTGTTATTACTGTGCCCCATAGAATCCCTCTATTGTTATTTTTGTGGCTTTATATTATTATTGTTAGGTCGGCTGGATTATATTGTGACTCCTTAGACTCCTATATATAGAAAGGAGGTTTTGTCATTTGAATCATCCAAGAATTGTTCATTTATGTAATGTAAAGGAGGTTGCCCCCTCGAAGAGGCTGAATTCTAAGGCGTTGATCTATCTTTTCTATCTTTTCTTGAGCTGGTTTCATAACAGACAAGACTATAAGTCCTCCTCTTTTGATGCCTTTTGTGATTCTTTAATGAGAGAACAAGTAAAAATCTTACATCTCAATCTTCTTAATCTTGGAAACTCTCCTAATAAAGCCTTAGCCACCCAACAACAACCAAATTCAAATAATCCTAAGTAGTATCCTAAAAAGAATGGTCCTAAACCAAACAAGGGTCCTAAGCAATTTTAGTCTCAAAATGAAAAATACATTCAAGAAAATGATAAGGAAAATAAAAACAAACAGAAGAAGACTGATAGCCATTGCAACTTTTGTAATCGAGACGATCACTTAGAATCCAAATTCTTGAAGAACATGGAAGCCTTGGAAGTTGTAATGAAGAATCATAACATCCATTTGGAGCACTGTTCAACTTCAACATCATCTTTAAGAATAACACTTTTTGTATATGGTTGTCAAGCATCTCGGTCAGGTTATGCACTAAATGTATATTATTCCTCTCATTCTCATGAGTGGCTCATTGATTCTGGAGCTTCTTATCAGATGGCCAAAAACAAAGCCATGTTTTCTTCTTTAAATGATTATAACACCAAAAATATATATGTTGGTGATGGTAGATTTCTTAGTGTTGTAGGGAATGGAGCTGTTCATCTAGACAATTGTCAATTTAATGCTATATTATGTGTTCCAACCTTATCCTACAACCTTCTATTTGTATATCAGATAACTCATTCAGGTGAAGGTAAAATCATTGAATTTTCACCTCACGATGTTGTAATTCAGGACCTAAGAGATCCTAGACAGATTTTAGCTACTGGCATTGTTGATGATTCTACAAGGTTGTATAAGTTTAACAATTTTTGGTCATCAACTCCTCCTTGATATTTGTTGCTCATAATGATGAAGTGAGAAAACTTTGGCAAGAGCGATTTGGTCACTTAAACTATCACTCCCTTCAAAATCTATATAAAGAAAATATGGCGATAAGTCTTCCTATGGTATCTTGCAGAGATGGTGTTTGTTCCGGGTGTGTACTCATAAAACATCATCGAAATATTTTTGAAAAATGTGACTCTTGGCACACCTCATCCCCTTTATAGCTTTTGCATAGTGATTTATGTGGTGCACTTCCAGTTGTTTCATTCTCTGGCTACAAGTATTTCTTAACTTTCATTGATGATTTCTCCTTACGCACTTGTGTATACTTCTTAAAACTCAAGAGTGAAGCATTTAACATGTTCTTGGCCTTTAAGGCCTTTGTTGAGAAACAATATGGACATGAAATTCTTAAGATAAGATCTGATAATGGTGGAGAATATGTTAACAACAAATTCATCAACTTTTGCACTGAGTATGGAATTCAAATGCAACATACTGTTCCATATACTCCACAACAAAATGGTGTACCTAAAAGAAATAATCACGCCTTAAAGGAAATGGATAATTGTATGCTTCAATCTAAAGGACTTAGTCTTAATTTTTGGGCAGAAGCAATTAACTGTGCAAATTACATAGTAAATAATGTTAGTGTCAGTGCTTTCACACTGCCATTAGTGATCAAATTTATCTTTTGCATTTCATATTAGGTGTCCCATTCTAATGAGTTGCATTCCATTAGGTCATGGATCAGCTAATGGTAGGGTTTCATTTCATTTGTCCCTCATGCTATATAACTGTTGGCCTATTTCACTTATTTTTTTCAGTCATTCATAGTCATTCTCGTTCACATCATTTATAAAAATCAGTATTAGACTTTAGTTTCACTAGGTCTTAGGGTTTTTCACCATGGTCATTCAAAAGACTAATAAATGCCAGCAGACACATGAAGGGGTAAATAAAGTTAAACAAATCATAAATTTCCTTCTTTTAAGCTAAATAAATCTCTTTAACCTCAAAACGTGTTTTGAGGTAAAACAGAGTATTTGTATTTTATTATTTTATTTCCATGTAATTTGATGTAATTTTATGGTTCCTATATGTAATAAGTATTATTCAGCTGCTCTTGGTCATATTGCCAAATCCTGCCACTGCAAAAACAAAAGCATCAAGACATCAGTCCATCAAATTGCCAAGAAAAGGGGTCAAGCTTTAAACTAAAAAACACAGTTTTTGAAAAAGTTACCAAGACTTTAGAAAAGTGGGTCTGAAATGAAAAAAAATCAAAGTGTATAGTATATAAAGCAAAATCAGTGAAAGAAAGACATTTCATTGTGAAAAAGTCAAGTGAAGAGCTAAAATCGTGTTTTGAAGGAAGATTGAGAAAAAAAGGAAGAAAACTCGAAATTCGCTGCAAGTTTGCCTAGCACTGCACATTGGGAGCTTGGCGTTGTGCATCAGAGGGGTGCTACGCATCAGGCATTTTTCTCCTGTGTTAATTTACACTAGCGCTACACATCAGAGAGGCATTATGCATTGGCTAGTAAGACTTGAAAATGACCAAACTTCACCTCAAATCATTCTCATTGCTGCATTTCTTTTCCAATCAAGTAAGTAAACTCACTTTTGATCTCAGATGGTGTTTTTATGATTTACTTATAGTTTTAGCCTCCTAAAAATCAAAACCCTAGTTGTCTTCTACCTAATTTCTCACCATTTCAAGCTCTTGTCACTTGTCTCCATTTTCCCATTATCATTTGCCGTAAATTCACCTTCAAATCCCATCTTACTTAACCCATATCATCTTTCCCTATTTCCCTACAAAAATTAATCCCTTCACCAAGCTGTAAACCCCCTCACATCAAACCCTAGTTCCTTATAAACCTCACTCACCCTCTCATTTCATCTCACCATTGTTTTCCTTCTTATAAAATCTGTTCATACTCATCTTTTCCTCACATAACTGTCCATCATTCATCAAATCATCCCAAAGAGACAAAAATGGAGCAAGACAGTGAGTTTGAACTTGAGGAAGACACCCTAAGTGATAGCTCTAGAGAGAGGAATTTGCAACAGAGAAAGCCTCACAAAGGTGTTAGAATCATCAGGGAGGAACCTATCAGCATGAGTGAACTACTTGCTTGCCCACTAGCCACCACATGTTTTAGATATCAGTGTTGTTTTGAGTTTTGTGAGATGGTTGAGAGGGAATTCTCGCTTGAGGAGCATGATGATGATGTGCCACCTCATCACACTCAGGTAATTAATCTTGACAGCCCATCCTTAGCTCAAAACATGCTTTTGAAAGGGAAAGAGCATCATATTCATATGTTGAATGATAAAGTGGTCAGAGCTAGATATATTATCAACTATCTAGAGCAAGAAAACAAACAGCTGGAGGATAAACAAACCCAAATGGAGTTAGAGATGCTAAAAATTCAAAGGCAAAGTAGTAAAGGGCATCCGGTTCTCTTGACTCCAGTTGAATAAGAGGTGGTGAATGATAGAGAGATATGGCTTGAAAAGGTAAATATCCACCTTGAGGGCCTTCTGAAGAAAGAAAATAGAGACAACAAGATTCTAGGCATATGGCACATCATTATTTGACCCGAAATAGAGTATGCAACAAGAGGATTAAGTACCTTAAGGAAAGATTAAGGAGGGCCTTAAAAGGAAAAAATAAGGATGAAAAGCTCAACATTTTGGCTGATGTGACCTTAGCCCAACAAAGTAACCCATGATGCAACTTTGAGCCAAAATTGGGAAAATTTTGAGACAATTTGGCGCTGCGCATTGAATTGGTGCATCCTCTTAACAAATGGCTTATAGATTTGGATTCAAAATCAAAAAATAAGAAAACCCAAAAAGTTTCATCAAGTTTGGAGAAGCTATTGGCCACCAAAAGTGAAAAAAACACTCAAAAAATGCCCTCTCTGCCACTTTTTGGACCCACAGGAAGCAGTCTTGGGAGAATTGATTTTTGAAGTGGAAAATAAACTCCAAATCAGGAAATTCAAGATGTGCAAGAAAATAGACAGGCAGAGCTTTCCAAAAAGCTATCTTGGGCCTGATTTAGATGAGAGGAAGGCCTCCAAAAGCTTCCCTAAAGCGGAATTGCACATCAAGTTCAAGGCATTATGCATCAAGCAAATTTTTGTCAATTTTGCCTATAAGTCAAATTTCGCCTAGTTTCTTTAGCAATTGACTTCTTCTTCTTTTCTTGGTAAATTTTGCATGGTAAATGATGTAATATGATGTAAATATTGATGGAAAACACTTGATGGGGTAGATACATCAAATCAAAAGTGGTTTTGAACTGAATGTATCAGTTTCCCTAGTTTTAGAGGCAAGCTGTTCCACTGCCTATTTTCTTTTTCCTAGTTTAGATGTTGTTGAAACAGCTCCTTGACTCAAGGATTTGACCCCTGGTGTCTAGAATGAGTTGTTTGATGCCTATATTATGTTTTCTCTTAGTCATTTGTAAAGGTTGGACTCTTTTGGAAGTGGTGCACTCATTGTATACTTGTATCAGCAGATTGACTAGGAATAAAGCCAGGTTTTACAGCTATTTTTGTGGGATTCTTGTGATATTGTGTTCCTGTATTGTTTCTTCTTCTGTAATGAGTTATTCCTATGTGTTATATATTTCAAAATCTCTTCCATTCCTCTAAACTAAATGAATCAAGGTAGATAGGCAAAATTCATTGATAACAGTGCTTTGCCTAGGGAATGCATTTAGTTTTCTATGTTTTCAACAATTTGAAGAGGATTCATGGTCTCCACTTCCCTCCTCAGGCACTCCGCAGTCTTAAACCAACCACCTCACTCAATTACTAGTACTTAAACACTTATCTATCTCACCCCACAGAACATGTCTGCATCCCTGATTTGATTTCCCGGACTCAAGCTGCCTGCTCCATTGGATCCAGCAACCAAACCTTCAAAATCAACTCAAAAACCCTAGAGCTACTATACCTAGCCTAAAATCTCTATTCAATTTAGTCATGTCCGTAGAGATTGACAAGGAGAGAGCCCTCTCCCGACCTGGTAGGGCTAGCTACCAGGTTAAGGATGGTTTGTGGTTATCCTAGGATTGCCTCCCTTCAGCCTAAGGTCGATCTAGGCTCTAACATAGTGGAAACCATACCGGGGAAGTAGTTTTATGTTCCTGAGTCAAATGTATCAAGTTTAGATCTGATTGATGATGGTGGACAATGATCAAACACCGGAAGGCTGAAATCATTCACCTGGCGACTCCAATGTTGAAAAATCCCAAGGTTCAGAATTTTTATGGCAACTCTACTCTTCAATAACTAGTAGCCTGAAGAATTTCATGGTGAATTCATTGTTATCAAAATGGATCCACTAGATCGAAGGTATGTTCCCATGAGCCAAGATCACATTCCAGGTTTCCCAAATAAAATTCTGAAGGTAGATTGGCAAAGGAATTTGCCTATGTTTAAAGATGATGATAGGAATGATGCTGCTTTACATCTGGTTATATTTCACATACATATTCACAAATTGAAGGTTGAATTTCCTAAAGACTGCTTGATGAAGATATTCATGGCCACTCTGGAAGGTGAAGCCCGATCTTGGTATGAAAGTTTGCCACCTGCTTGTATTTACTATTTAAAAGATTTTCATAACATGTTCTTTGAAAGGTATAAATAATACTATCCATCTTTAAATTTAGTTCAGAACTGTTGCAAATATGTTTATAGTTTTATTGAAAATCTTGAGAGAATTTATGAAGATGATGACTTCATGGACGATGAGATCATGGAAGTCCTTTATGAAAATCCATTTCAGCAGCATAAAGACAGCTTACAGGATACTTGTCAAGATGCTCAAGAAAATTTGCAACAGGATCAAGATCTTAGTACAATTGAGAATGATGGAAGCCAAGGTCTTATTTCAGATTTGCTCATAGCAGAAGATAGTATGTAGGGAAATCAAGTCTCAATTTCAGATTCTGATAAAGTCAAGTTGGCTAATTCAGATCTAGACTTAGATCGTGATGATGAAGAGTACCTTGTTCTGAATCCCATGAAGGAAAGCCCTATTGTTGAGATCATCTAGAATGAAGAAGATAGAGTTATTGAGCCAAGTGTTCTCACTTCATTAGAACAAAGCCTTGATGAGGAGGTAATCCAGTCATTTCATGAAAAACAAGATGAGATCTTTGTTCAAGTAAGTGAAAAATCTTCTTTTGATAACTCAGTGGTAAATGAAAATCTGGTTGCCATGTCATATGAAGATGATAAACAATGTATTCAAATTTCAAAAGATCAGGATATTGAGGACTGTCGTTCAGAATTTTCTTCTCATATTTCATGTTTTGAAATGTTATTTCAAGAAGACAATAATTGTTTGAGAAAAAGAAAACAAAAAGTATTATCTCCTCTATCTGAAGATGAGATAGATCAGCTCCTGAAAGATCATGTTTCAACCCAAGCTAATGCAGGTTTGCAGTGTTCACATTGTCAAGAAGGTGTTAGTGAAACTCCTTCCACTTTCGAAAATGATGACAACCTTGAAATTGGATTTATAGATCAACGAACAGACATTGTTTTCCTTCATGAAAATGATAAGGCTGTCATTTTTGATAATCTTGAAGAATGTTTTTTGCTTAAGAATGACTTAGACTATGAAATTGAGGAATATGAGCTTGAGAGAGACAATATGCCGAAAATCAAGTCAGAGTTTCTCATGGTTGAGGAATTTACAGCCAACACTCCAATAGCAAAATCGTATACTTCTCAATGCCTTCCCATCAATCAGCAACCAACTGTTCTTTCAGATCAGAATGAAGGGAGTACTTGTATTTTTGCTGCTAGATCTCAAGACAAGCTAGTGCTTCAGGATTTCCAAAATCCCTTCAGCATTATTTTGCAAGCATTAGCAAATATGAATGTAGCCTGGTTCATTAGCATAAGCCTTGGTTTCAGATGTTCTTGTGAGTTGCCTACATGTACATCGTTCTACCTACTCGGGGAAAATGAGACCAGGATTTTAGTAAGTAGCCATCTACTGGATTGGTTACATTGGAAGGCCCACTTCGCATGATTGTACATATTTCATCAATAGGCAGGTGGTTGTCATCATGATTTGAAGCCCTCAAGTCTCGATGGTCTGCTTCCATTAAAAATCTTTGTAAGTACTTATTTTAGTTAAGTGAGTCTTGAGTCATTTTTTGTTTTAGTCAGTTTCAACATAGTTTCAAAGTCATTTTGTGTCTTTGAGTCATCAATATTTAGTCGTGTAATTTCAACTTGAGTTTTTGACTCCATGCCCAATGGATGAGGCACTAGACTACTTCTCCTAGAGATCTATGGTTCTTGGCACCTCCAAGGAGTTACCATCCCCATTGGAGACAATGTTAGTGTCAGTGCTTTCATACTGCCATGAGTGATCAAATTTATCTTTTGCATTTCATATTAGGTGTCCCATTCTGATGAGCTGCATTCCATTACATGGATCAGCTGATGGTAGGGTTTCATTTCGTTTGTCCCTCATGCTATATACCTGCTCGCCTATTTCAACTTTTTTCAGTCATTCATAGTCATTCTTGTTCACATCATTTATAAAAATCAGCACTAGACTTTAGTATCATTAGGTCTTAGGGTTTTTCACCATGGTCACTCAAAAGAGTAATAAATGCCGGCAGACACATGAAGGGGTAAATAAAGTTAAACAAATCATAAATTACCTTTTTGTAAGCTAAATAAATCTCTTTAACCTCAAAACTTGTTTTGAGGTAAAACAAAGTATTTGTATTTTATTGTTTTATTTCCATGTAATTTGATGTAATTTTATGGTTCCTATATGTAATAAGTATTATTTAGCTGCTCCTAGTCATCCTGCCAAATCCTGCCACTGCAAAAACAAAAGCATCAAGACATCAGTCCATCAAATTGCCAAGCAAAGGGGTCAAGCTTCAAACTAAAAGACAGAGTTTTTGAAAAAGTTACCAAGACTTTAGAAAAGTGGGTTTTAAATGAAGAAAAATCAAAGTGTATGGTATATAAAGCAAAATCAGTGAAAGAAAGTAATTTCATTGTGAAAAAGTCAAGTGAAGAGCTAAAATCGTGTTTTGAAGGAAGATTGAGCAAAAAAGGAAGAAAACTCAAAATTTGCTGCAAGCTTGCATGGCGCTGCACATTGGAGGGGCACTGCACATCAAGCAGTTTTCTCCTGTGTTAATTTACATTGGCACTGCACATTAGAGAGGCACTACACATTGGTGAGCAGGCGGTGCGCATTGGCCAGTAAGACTTCAAAACCACCAAACTTCACCTGAAATCATTGTCATTGCTGCATTTCTCTTCCAATCAAGTAAACTCACTTTTGATCTCAGATAAGGTTTTTATGCTTTACCTATAGTTTTAGCCTCCTAAAACTCAAAACCCTAGTTGTCTTCTACCTAATTTCTCATCATTTCAAGCTCTTATCACTTGTCTCCATTTTCGCATTATCATTTGCCCTAAATTCACCTTTAAATCCCATCTTACTTAACCCATATCATCTTCCCCTATTTCCCTACAAAGTTAATCCCTTCACCAAGCTCTAAACCCCCTCACATCAAACCCTAGTTCCTTATAAACCTCACTTACCCCTCTCATTTCATCTCACCATTGTTTTCCTTGTTATAAAATCTCTTGATACTCATCTTTTCCTCACATAACTATCCATCATTCATCAAATCATCCCAAAGAGACAAAAATGGAGCGAGACAGTGAGTTTGAATATGAGGAAGAAACCCTAAGTGATAGCTCTAGAGAGAGGAATTTGCAATAGAGAAAGCCTGACAAAGGTGGTAGAATCATCAGGAAGGAACCTATCAGCATGAGTGAACTACTTGCTTGCCCACTAGCCACCACATGTTTTAGATATCAGTCCTGTTTTGAGTTTTTTGAGATGGTTGAGAGGGAATTCTCGCTTGAGGAGCATGATGATGATGTGCGACCTCATCACACTCAGGTAATTGATCTTGACAGCTAATCCTTAGCTCAAAACATGCTTTTGAAAGAGCAAGAGGATCATATTCATATGTTGAATGATAAAGTGGCTAGAGCTAGATATATTATCAACTATCTAAAGCAAGAAAAGAAATAGCTGGAGGATAAACAAACCCAAATGGAGTTAGAGATGCTAAAAATTTAAAGGCAAAGTAGTAAAGAGCATCCGGTTCTCTTGACTCCAGTTGAACAAGAGGTGGTGAATGATAGAGAGATATGGGGTGAAAGGGTAAATATCCACCTTGACGGCCTTCTGAAGAAAACAAATAGAGACAACAAGATGCTAAGGCATATGGAAGATCATTATTTGACCCGAAATAGAATATGCAACAAGAGGATTAAGTACCTTAAGGAAAGATTAAGGAGGGCCTTAAAAGGAAAAAAGAAGGATGAAAAGCTCAACATTTTGGCTGATGTGACTTTAGCCCAAAAAGGTAACCCATGATGCAGCTTTGAGCCAAAATTGGGCAAATTTTGAGACAATTTTGTCATTTTCCAATTTTTGAATTAGAAACATAGAAAATTCTGATTGATGTGCAGTGCCACCGGCACTACACATTGAATTCGTGCATCCTATTGACAAATGGCTTATAGATTTGGATTTAGCATCAAAAAACAAGAAAACCCAGAAAGTTTCCTCAATTTTGGAGAAGATCTTGGCCACCAAAAGGGCAGAAAACACTCAAAAAATGCCCTCTCTGCCACTTTTTGGACCCACAGGAAGCAGTCTTGGGAGAATTGATTTTTGAAGGGGTAAATCAACTCCAAATTAGGATATTCAAGATGTTCTAGAAACTATATAGGTATAGCTTTCCCTATCTTGGGCCTGATTTGGATGAGTGGAAGGCCTCCAAAAGCTTCCCTAAAGTGGCACTGCACATCAGGCTCAGGGCACTGTGCATCAGGCAATTTTTTGTCAATTTTGCCTAAAAGTCAAATTTCGCCTAGTTTCTTCAACAATTGACTTCTTCTTCTTTTCTTGGTAAATTTTGCATGGTAAATGATGTAATATGATGTAAATATTGATGGAAAACACTTCATGGGGTGGATACATCAAATCAAAAGTGGTTTTGAACTAAAGGCATCAGTTTCCTTAGTTTTAGAGACAAGTTGTTCCACTGCCTATTTTCTTGTTCCTAGTTTATATGTTATTGAAATAACTCCTTGACTCATGGATTTGACCCCTAATGACTAGCATGAGTTGTTTGATGCCTATATTATGTTTTCTCTAAGTCATTTGTAAAGGTTGGACTCTTTTGGAAGTGGTGCACTTATTGTATACTTCTATCAGAAGATTAGCCAGGAATAAAACCAAGTTTTACAGCTATTTTTGTGGGATTCTTGTGATATTGTGTTTCTATATTGTTTCTTCTTTTGTAATGAGTTATTCCTATTTTTTATATGTTTCAAAATCTCTTCCATTCTTCTAAACTAAATGAATCAAGTTATATAGGCAAAATTCATTGATAACAGTGCTTTGCATATGGAATGCATTTAGTTTTCTATGTTTTCAACAGTTTGAAGAGGATTCATGGTCTCCACATGCCCTCCTCAACCCCTTAGCAATCTTAAACCAACCACCTCACTCAATTACTGGTACTTAAACACTTATCTATCTCGCCCCATAGAACATGTCTGCATCCCTGATTTGATTTCCCGGACTCAAGCTGCCTGCTCCATTGGATCCACCAACCAAACCTTCAAAATAAACTCAAAAACCCTAAAGCTACTATACCTAGCCTAAAATCTATATTCAATTCAATCATCTACACCAAGATTGACAAGGAGAGAGCCCTCTCTCAACCTGGTAGGGCTAGCTACTAGGTTAAGAGTAGTTTGTGGTTATCCTAGGATTGCCTCCCTTCAGCCTAAGGTCAATCTAGGTTCTAACAAATCACACTCCTACTAAGGTTTTAAAGAATATCACTCTAGAAGAAGCATGGAGCTCAATTAAACTAGATGTAAGTGACTTTCATGTTTCTGGATGTGAAGCATGGGCCGATATTGTAGATGAGAAACATAAAGATTTAGAAACTAAGAGTGAAAAATATACTTTTGTTTCAAATTCTGAAGATGTCAAAGGATATAGACTTATTCCACTTAATTCCAAAAATGTTATCATTAGAAGAGATCTAAAGTTTGCTGAAAGTATATCGGGGATCTACCACCTCTCTCTATCCCTTCTACTTCTGAAGCTATTTCTTCTTCAGATGATGACAACAAGGATGAAAATCCTACCCCACCTTCTTAGGATCTTCCTTCAGCTCCTTAGCTTCCAAAATGGGTCCGTGCTACTCAGGATGTAGCGGGTGCTCTTGTAGGTGATCTTATAGATCCAGGATGCACACGTTCTCAGTTCAATAGAGCCTCTTCTTTACTCGCTCAAGCTTCAACGAATTTTGATCTTGATACCTTTGTAGAGGCTTCATGCCATCGAGATTGGGATGTAGCTATGAATGAAGAATATCATTCATTATTGGCAAATGATACATGGGATCTTGTTCCTCTTCCAAAGGGACAAAAACTTGTTGGATGCAAATGGATTTATAGAACCACATTTGGACCAGATGGAAAAGTTGATAAACATAAAGATCGTCTTGTTGCTAAGGGTTTTCCACAAGTTGAAGGCATTAACTATATTGAAACCTTCTTCCCTGTTTCCAAAATGAACTCTATATTCATTTTTCTTTCCATTGCTTCCTCTTTCAAATGGGAAGTCCATCAGATGGATGTTAAATCTGCCTTCTTTCATGGGGACTTTCATGAAGAAATCTATATGGAAAAACCTCCTCGCTTTATACAAATAGAATCTAGCCTTGTATGTCAGCTTAACAAATCCTTTTATGGTCTCAAGCAAGCCCCTCGGGCTTGGTATGCCAAAATGGATAGCTTTATTTTAGATACTAGCTTTTCTAGGTGTCATTCTGACAATACTGTCTACAACAAGAAAGTGGGTAAGTCTCTTATCATTCATGTTCTTTATGTTGATGATCTTATCCTTACTGGTAGTGATCCCAACCTTATAAACCATGTGAATTCCAACCTTAAAAATTAGTTTGAAATGACAGACTTAGGACACTTGCATTATTTTCTTAGTCTTCAAGTCTTGCAATCCAAGGAAGGTATTTCCCTTTCCCAGTCCAGGTACACTTGTGATCTTCTACGTCACTTTCACATGGAATACAATAAGCCATCCCCTTCTCCCTTTCATTCTATAGTCAAACTTTCAGTCACTTGTACTTCCCCTAAAGCTGATGCTGCCTTATACCATCAACTTGTAGGAAAATTTTTGTATATGACCCACACCTGTCCTGACCTTTCGTCTGTTGTTGGCCTTATTGCTCAGTTTATGAAAAACCCACATGAAAGACATTGGAAAGTAGTTAATATAATACTTCGTTATGTTCGAGGTACAATTCAGTTTGGGATTCATTACAGTGCATAAGCATCTCTTCTATTGGTTGGTTTCACTGGTTTCGATTGCGTTGGTGACCTTGATGATCGGAAGTCTACTTCAGCTTATGTGTCACTCTCGGTTCTTGACCTATTAAATGGGCTTGTAAGAAACAAAGTGCCATTTCTCTTTCCTCGGCAAAAGTAGAGTATCGTGGTGCCTTAGAAGCTAGTAAGGAATCCCTATGACTTCTTCAGATCCTGTCAGAATTTGGTTGTCAGCAGCAACATCCGACTACACTTTGGTGTGATAATCAAAATTCCATTCAACTATGCAAAGATCTAGTCCAACATCAGCGCAACAAGCACATTGAACTACACATGCACTTCATCAGAAAGCTCATTCATGAGCATGACATTATTGAAGTTCAATATTGTTCAACTAATGATCAAGCTGCAGACATCTTTACAAAGGCTCTCATAGAGGTGAATTTTACTAAACTTTGATTTATTCTTAGAGTTCAGGAAGCTGTCACTAAGGGGGGATAGGCTCTAATGCCTCCTTCCTTCTCCTATTGTGTCATATTTGTACATCCTTCAATCCTATCCCAAGTTGTTCTTAAGGGGGGATGTTAGGATATTCCGACACATAGGAAATAGTGAAGTATAACTTGGTCTAGTGTAGAGTTAGGTAAAGTGTGTTTCTTTACTATGTACTTTTGTAACTTACAATCTGACGGTCATGATATCTTTAAGACATTAAGTGATCTGATGATTCATTCTCTCCACGGTATTACCAACACTTAATCCGTGGCTTAACATTTGATTGGTCCATGATCTCTATTTAAAGAGCAAAGAGGGTCATTTGTAGTGTGATCATTCATGAGAGAAGCCTATGTAAATTTTATTTCTTTTATTAATAAATTGCCAGAAGTGGTCACGTTGGCTCAGGTCGTGGAAATTTTCCCTCTTTGAGGGTTTTAACCACGTCAGGAATAATGGTGTATTCATATTTGATTCGTTTGTGAGTGGTGTCCTTTGGTGTTCTATCTGAGGAGCTTGCCTTGTAAATTCCTACACTCCCTTTCCTTAGACAAATTATCTCATTCCCTAGAGACAAATTATCTTAGATGGGAAAAGAAGCCAAGAGAGTTATAAGAGAAAGACCTTAGGAAACTAAGAAGGGAGATGGAAAGAGATGAAAGAGAGAGGCATGACACTTCCAGATAGAGTTGTTGAGATGGTTGACCAACGGAATTCTATCTGAAGCCCAAGTGCTCATACTAAAGGCCCTAGACTATAGCTGGTTGGGATGAGGTGATCTTAGGGTGGGGTGAACCTATGAAGGTGTGGGATAAACCTATGAAGGTTCTTGATTTGAACTATTCTCGAAGTGGAAAACTTGCTTGGGGGGAGAACTGATGGTTATCATTCTCATTGATTGGGAGGAGTGGTCTTCTCTGTAAATTTTACCAAGAGCCTAAGCTAAAAGCTAAATAATCTATGTTTCTTAAGTTTTCTTTCAAGAACATATTGCTTTGAATTTGAGTAATTTATAGAATCTTGTAAAAATTATATATTAAATTATTTATGGAAATATTGATGAAACTCTTGTAAACCTAGTGGACTATGGAACTGTGCGAAGGTTTATTAAAGTTACAGTGATAATTTATAATATAGAATGATAAAGTTTCTGATATGGACTGGTGGACACTGATAAAGTAGAATGCTAAAAATGATATAGTTGAGAGCCTGGATGTCACTTCTAGAACTCTAAAATAATAATTAATAGTATACACAATCATTATAGAAGGAGGTGAGTTCTCACTGGTTAGGCAAAATTATAATTGAAGAACAATCCAGATTCCATATATATGTATGAATACATAATTATACAGTCATTCCAAGAGAGGTGAATAGAAGAATGCGCAGAGAATTGGATAAGCTTGCGTCCTGAATTGCTGGTATTAGAAATAATAATAATGAAATTGTTGGTATTAGAAATAACAATAATGAAATTACTTAACATGTATGTAGAGTTTGGTCATTTGAGTGGTGAAACTGGTTTGTAAAGTCTGGTCATTTCAGTGGTGAAACTCTTTTCTATATAGAATGTTTTACAAATGAATAATATGCAACTCAAGCATTGTAATAGGAAATGTTTAGAAATTTAAGTTGCAGTTTATCATGAACCTCGTGTACGGATCGCAATTTCTAAAATAAAATAATGATAAAAAGAACTAGGAAAAATAGAATTAGTCGGGTATGAAGCATGGGTTAGTCCCAAGCCAAGTTGTGGGGAACAGCCGCTCGGGTCCACTCCCACTTTATTATTATACATACATGAATACAAAAAATAAAATTAATAAACTAAGTCCATATTTTTTGAAGGAAACCTCAGAAGGAAGAGTGTATAAACAAAATTGCCTGCAGAAAAATAAAGGAATAAAATATAACTTAGGTAGTATGCAGTACATGGTTGTTCCTCTACGAAGTTTAAGTATGCATCAACCTGACGAGAAAAGAAACTGAAGAAATTTTGAACTCTAGAAGAAAAAAAAGAAGTAAGATCACTCCAGCAAATTTTAGGTCCAGAACTATAAATTTCCATTAATTTAACTACACATTAACTAGTTCAAATAACCCATAAATTATTCCTTCGCTTTACATTAAAAGAAAAATCCAATTTTAATCTCTAACATTACATGGTACAGGAAATTGAATACTCGATAAATATTTTTCATAACCACAAAGGACTAACAGTAATAAGAACAAAGGAGCTATTGACCCCGTCAGGAAATCGAATACTCGAGAAATATTGTTCATAACCACAAAGGACTAACAGTAATAAGAACAGAGGAACTATTAACCCCGTCACTGGTAATTTTTTTTATACATTATCATGTTTGGAATAGCACAAAAGTTCTAGATTTGTAACAACATTGTTAAATAGGAAATTACTAGATATTTGTAAGCTAATTGTTAAAAAATCATTTAGTAAGTTTTCTCCGAGTCCTTGGACTCATGGTTGTGGCCTTGAATAAAATATACAATAATCATAACAGTAATTAAATGTTATAGCGACATTGAAAAAGTGTAGGAGGATCTAATTAATTTACAGTCATCATGACTCACACAGCCCTAAGCGGTGAAACCCTAAGGAGACCAAAGAGAAATTTTGTTCCCTTGTTCATGTAAACAGAAGTGAAATGCAGGAGCAAAGAACGTTAATGGAGAACCTGTGTAAACAATGATTTCCTTCCAATTGAAACATTCGAGTCCATAATCGAAGGCTAACCTATCAAAAAGAAGAGGTTAGGGTTAGTTGAATTGACTACAGAAGTGATTGTAATAACCGGAAAAATACGTATTTAAATAGTGGATTACCTGGGGTGGTGCCTTATTCCTTTGGCAGTTCTATGTTAACGCTCTGAAGGTAATTCCTTATAAATTAATTGGGAGTAGGCTATAGTGCGACTCTTCGGAGATTCCGATCATCCAAACATTGCACTATTCCGGCACTGTGTTCACATCGTCAGTCAATCCGTTGACATTTTCAAAAAGTCGCACTATAGCCTATTAGGAGTAGGCTATAGTGCAAATTTTCAGAGATTCTAGTCATTCAAAAGCACACTACTCCGGCATCGAGTTCACATCATTGGTCAGTCCACTGACATAGATGAACCCCTCTCTGTTACCATCGATCAACTTCTCCATTATCATCTCGTCTGTCAGCTGCTCCTTTACCGTCCTGCTATATGCATTAACTCATCGATGCTCCTATCTCGTCGCTGCATCATTAACTCTCCAACTTTGGGCTGTACTCAATTTGAATTCAATTCCCTTGCATCCCACGCTCAGTACTGACTCCACCAGAATTCCCTATAGCACACTGCTTGCCTACAGCACACGCCTACATCCCTCCCTGCCCAGAGCATCGACACAGGCAAAGAACGATTGAGTACGGAACCAGGTATTACACCCCCACTCCCTACTTGATGCATGGATTACTGATCTCCCCTTCCTGCATTTTACCTACCTATGTAATCTAAGAATAATTCAAGCATCAACATAATATACCTGACTCATTTTGTCCTTCTCAGCAAACTTTTGGGATCAACAGTCTTAAGGTTATCAAAAAATTTCGCTTTACCATCCTGATTTGCCTTCCGCACCTATAATTTCTATTCACTGTCCTTTTCTCTTTCCAAATCCACAAAATTTAATTCAAGCTACATCAACTATATTTGGTTAGATGTTGACATGTTGCAAGCATAACAAACTTATGATCATGTAACATGAATATATAACATCTCTTTTTAATAAATTTAATGATTTCTGGAAGAGAATGTCGTCAGAGGGATCAGAATACCTGTTCAAGTTCCAAATAATGCCATAATTAAAAGGTTATGCCTGTCACTTGATTTATTGACAGTATTAAGAGACATGCATTCTCCACTTGAAAAAGTTACACACAAATCTCACCAGTCTTAGTCTATCATTTCATTAGTCTCAGTGTCTCATGCCATTTTTTAATTATACTTGCATGAAAGGATGTGTGGTGTATCATTTACTTATCATATTGCAATTAGAAACATTAAATAATAGATAAAGTTCAATTAATGCCAATAATTATTCGATAAGTCATTGTCAATAGATAAATTTTTTGGATTTCCTATCTACATTCAAAGTTGATCTGTAATGAAAGGGAATGAGGTATATAGTCATTTGAAATTTTGTGCAAGCATTGTGGAAGCTAGCATGGCTCATTCAATCATTGAATTAGTTGTATTTGGTGTTTATATGACCATTTGACAGTGTGTTATGGAGAATGAATCCTCAACTCGGTACTACTGGCAATTCTATTTTCAAAATAACACAGTTCTACCATTTCTTCCCTATATAAAAGAAGATAAATGGTAATGTATACAATATTCTGTATGTCCCCAAAATTTTGATACACTATATAAAAAAAACTCTTTTTAAAATAACCCAGAATGTGGATTGGAATTGACCAAAGGTTTTGCAAAGAAATCCTCAGTTTTGAGGCTGCAAGAAACAAAAATCACTTTAGATTGTCAAACAGTTCACAACAAACTTTGATTCATGTGCATACAAAAGGCTTCAACACCAATAGAAGTTAGTGCCTACAATTTAAAGTCATCGTTTGGTAGAAAGCTAAGGGAACTGCTATTCAAACATGAAATATACTTCTGAAGAAACCTCAGTCATGTTTGAAAACAATTCAGTACAAAATTAAAAATATAAAGCTTCTAAATCACAAGAAGATAATACAAAACTCTCCAATGTAGTTCACTTAACATCTTAGGTTTGAATATAATGTTCATCAAAAGTCACATGAAATGTACATCACAGTAAGAAGCATAGAAATACAAGTATTTATTTTGAGAATAATGCTTCACAAGGCTGGAAGAAATGTGCATCCCCATTTCTGTAGGATGAATCAATCCCAAAGGGGAAAACCACACAACAACCTGCATGTGCATGTGCATGTCAACCGACGCAAATGATAAGCACAAAAAGTGGGCTACTTCAAAACCACCACCTTGAACTACAACCATATTAAAATACCAAAATTGAAAATATTAATTGAAGTCAGCAACATTCATAAGTCAAACAGTGTCCATTAAGGATTGCTAATATTTATTCTCGGAAATTATTAAATAAGAAAGTAATTTAGCCACTCTTTTTCATAAAATAATCAAATTGTAATTTAAAAAGCATACAAGAAATTATTAAAATGAAAAATTTAAGGTAAATATGATATATGTTTTGGCCCTAATCTTCGATTAAAGGTATACATAAAAGTGACCATCACAATAATATTTCCATCATCCAAAAACATCATACTAAAGCTCTTCATACTAACCAAAATATTCTCCCAATTACCTTAATAGACTCATCCCAATCTATGCCAGTACACGTCCCCTTCTCTATTTGTGTTCTTCTAGTCTTGATTTCCAATCATTGTTACATGTTAGAAGCATAAAAAATGCATGGAGAATGGATGCCAAGACTATCTCCATAATATGCATTAATTCATAGCAATGAAATCTTGTATTTTTTCTTTTTTCTAGACATTTTTACCTATTCACCAATCATCCCCACACGAACACAAACCATCCTTGAAATGATGGAAACAATTTGCATCCCTCGCAATTATTTCACGCCTAACAAGTTTAGAAATGAATTTAGAAGCAATATGGAAATCACCACACACAAGAAGGTTTTTTGTGATCTAGTTAGGGGTTCCAGGGCTTGTATTGATAATCCCAAAAGAAATGGCCAACTTTTCACTATGACTATAGAGCAGGTGTTCCTTCCATTCCTCCTCCACATCATGTAGCATGAAATTGGTGTTAGGAACATACCCTACTTCCTCCATTTTCTCAGCCAACGTCTCCAACATGGTATAAATATCTTCAGATTGAGGGTGTGATTTATCTCCTACAACGAATGCATGAACTTTGCTATTTACTTCAATCAAGCTGCATCCTGGTGCATTTTTCAACCGTCTATGTTTCATCATTTTTCTCACCTTTTCCATGTCATCCCACCTACCAGCTGCAGCATACGTATTTGAAAGTAGAGCAAAAACCCTTGCATTGTCAACCTCCAAATCAAAAATATGCTCAGTTTCACGTTATCCTAGTTCAATATTACCGTAAATCCTACATGCACCAAGCAAGGGCCCGCACACACCTGCATCAGGTTTAAGTGACATATTTTTGATAAAATATTATGCCTCCTCCAAACTCCCAGCACTTTACTGATAGCTATTCTGCCTCGTCTCTAGTGCCAATTCAAATTTTGTTTGTGCATTTGAACCTTACTTCAAAATTGGACATTTTAATTGTTTTTAGTGTCAATTCAAGCCAATGGGCTTTGTCATTGTTTCACTCCTTTGTAGTGTTAGGTACAGGAGCATCGCCTAACATTCAAACTTAATTGGAGCTTACAGAGATAAATTAGCTAGTTCTAATAAATGAGATCATGGCAGAAAAACAGGATCTAAGTTTTAGCCAAAGAACAACTTTCATTTCTAGTTTCTATAACCAAACATTGGAAGGTAAACATTTAATTTTAGCATATGAATATTCCTAAGTATTTTAAAAGAAAACTTGAGTTTTCCTTTAGTGCCAATTCAAATATAATTTGAGCATTTGAATATTACTTGAAATTAAAACATCTTAATTGTTCTTTTAGTGTCAATTCAATCCATTGGGCTCTATCATTGTTTCACTCCTTTGGAAACAATTCCCAGAATAGCTATTAGTAAAGTGCCTCATTTGAAAGTAAACCAAGAAGGACTAAGGTTCACCAATGCATTTGTAGGTGCCACTACATTGGCCATTATATTTGTTGTCAGGGAAACCCAAAAAATGGATAATGAAATCAACACAATACCACCAATTTGTTCAAGAACTTCAATGGGATTTGAGATAACATGCCCAAAAATAAATTTAGTAGAGGAAGTTACAATCCGACCCAACAATGTAAATGTTATCATGAAAACAGGGAGAACTAATTCTCCAACAACCTGATCCTCTTTGCTCCTGGCATGCCTGGTGAAATCTAAAATTAAATAAATGGGAGGAGAATGAATAATTTTCAACAAGGGACCACTACATGGTTGTTTCATATTGCAAAGAGCATTGGATTTATGACATGAAATAAATGGGAGGAGAATGAATAATTTTCAACAAGGGACCACAACGTGGATGTTTCAGGTTGCAAATAGCATTGGATTTCCTCTCTATTGATATTTAAAGAGAGATTATGAATAAAGCTAATTTTAGAAGTAAAATGCCTCCTTAAAAGGTAATATTTTGGTATCTTGTCTTCCCTCTATGCGTTTCATTGAAACCAATTCTATTGATTGAATGCAATATATGATGTTGTATCATGTGTCTATCATAAGAACACAATGATCAATTAAATATTGAAAGCCCCAAATGCTATGACATGCCTATGTTCTTTCCATTGAAGGCTATTTTTTGTGGGACCAAATGCAAGCATTTTTGTTTTACCAAATGCAAGCATACTTGTTCAGGAAAGTAGGAAAGGAAATTGAATATGTTAGTAATTAATATATTGGTTTAAGAAAGAGGTCATTTTTGTGTTATGGTAGTTATAGTAACCTTGATTAGGTCAGAGTCAATTTTCCATTGATGATTTATGAGTTTTAGGTTTCAGTTACCCATGGATTTATCCACGGTTATTCAATGCATTGTAGCCTATTTAAAGGCATGATGACTATGTTGTTAACTACATTTGGGTCATTGTGAAATCATGGTAAAAGGGAGGGGCATACTGTAAAAATTCCAAATATTTTGCAAATCATATAATAAAAGGCTCGACAATTTCTATATAGAAGTACCCATATTAAGTGAACTGCTTAAATTGTCTCCTATGAATAATTTTGTCATGGTTTGTATTTATTATGTGTCTATTATGTTTTTATATATCTATCCTTTTAATAATAGCTAGTATCAAATCTTGATAATGTATCAAATGAGTGGGTGCATGGGCACCCAACATGATACAAACCTATGTAGATCACATATGGATCTATGAAACATATGGCTTTATGAAAAGTGGGCCACATAAGAAGGATGCTACGATGGATCAATTGAAAGGCTCTATTATTCTTGCAAAATTATTGAGCAATTCTTCTATTTGCATAATATTTTACCTTGTGAGACAAACCTGTGACAATCATCACCGAATCCTTCAGAAAAAATATTGTACACAAAATTTTCTCTACTTAATATTCCTACCGTTTATCATTAGTTATACTCATCTCCCTAGTTAAATCCTCAGTATTTTGATTCAATTACAGACGTCCTATATATATATAATCCAAGTGGGTCAAACACACCAGGTAAATGATAGGAGAAATGTCTGGAGTAAAACAATATTACACCACCTCAAGCATGAGGGTTATATACCAGGTAAAGATCAAGATAGTCATGTTGTATATCATTAAGAGACTTGTCAAGTGCAGCCCTGACTTTGTCAGAAGACATATTTGTGCACCTGCCCAAAACTTTAATAGAAATGATAATGAAAACCCCATTAGTTCAAGTCAGGGTGGCTGATTTAGAAGCAAGTTGGTTAATCATAGTTTCTATAGAATTCCTGTAGAAACTCCGATAGATCTAGAATTCTAGTTAAGTTAAACACAAGTAATTTGCTGATATTCAAGAGAGGAGAGAAAGAATCTGCTCTATAAAATCAATGTATTAAATTAATGAAAAATATTAATACATGAGCAACCAAACCTCTAATCGTAAATGGAGGTGGTTATGTAGAAATTGTCGAATCTAGAAAACTAGGAATAAACTAGTAAAAAACTAGAAAAGGCTAAGAAAAGCTAATGGGAGGCCTAAAATAGCAACAATGACTCAAGACAACCTATGCGAACTATCAGCCACGAGGAAAGCATGAGGGGGGCACATTTCCCAAGGAATGCAACTTTAAAACATGCTAAGATGGTTCAGGGGACCAAATCCCTTGATTTAAGGGCGAAACTTCATGTGGGGCACCGATCCTCAAATAACTCAAGTGGATGAGGTGTGGTTAGGTGTGAACATGCACTTAGATGTCTAAATGGTTTAGGAAAGTGGTTGTACCAATATTTCCATAATATTAAGCCTTTAAAGGAAAAAAACAAGGGAAAGTTGGTCCACTAAGCTAGTTTACCAAAAACCAAGTGTGAACATGATTTTTAGTGCATGTGGCTAAGTCAAGGATACTTAGGCTAAAAAATTAATGTAGATGTTAGGATTATATTCCAATGCCCCTCATTCATCCTCACTCACCAATCTAAACTGAGTCACGGCCAAGATGTCGTGTTAGGTACTCAGGTACAATAAATAAAAGATCCTCATAAATTGAAGAAAGAGGGAAAACCTCGTGGGAACCCCCCCCCCCAACACACAAAAGAGGAAAAAAGGGATAAGTGGCTAGAAGGGTATACTCAGCTGTCTCCACCACTCCAAGCATAGCTCTCAGTTCTGAAAATTTATTTTCAGTGAAAGACTTGCTGAAGATGTTTGCAACCTGCTACTCAGTGGGGCAGTACTGTAGTGATATGACCCTATCACGGATCAGGTCACGGATGTAATGCATGTGAATCTCGATGTGCTTGATCCTCAGCCTCTGAACTGGATCAATCGATATCTGAATGGCCCCTGATTGTCATAGAATATGACATTCGGAAGTCAATACTAAATACCAAACTCAGAGAGAAGCCCCTGCAACAAAACAATCTATGTAGTTGCATTCACTGCACCTCTATACTTGGCCTCGGTTGTAGATAAAGCAATCGTGGATTTATTCTTGCTAGACTAGCAAAAAGGCCCTAAATCAAAACTAAAAAGATAACCAGAGGTGGAATGTAGTCTATACCATCGCCATCCCAATCAGAATCTGTGTACCCAATCAGTGAAAGTGTCCAATCTGTAGGATAAAAGATACGAAAAATGGAGCTACCTTTCACATATCTAAGGATTCTCTTTGCAGCTTTCCAATGAAGCTCATGGGGCTCCTACATATATCTGGACCAAATTCCTACTGCAAAAGATATATCAGGTCACGTGTGAGTAAGATACAACAAACTCCCAACCAACTGTCGATACAATGTACTGTCCACCAAAGGTGTAGTACCCTCATCATCAAATTTGATCCCCGAAAGAAAGGGAGATGTTGCTGGCTTGCATTCTGTCATCTAAAATTAGACAAGTAGATCTGATGCATGCTTAGACTGTGCCATCTTGATCCCTAAAGTAGACTGAGAAACTTCAAGACCAAGAAAGTAATGCAACAGTCCCAAATCTGTCATGGAAAATCAATTGTGCAATGTTGATTTTCCAGAATCAATAGCTGAGGTAAGGTTCCCTGTCATCAGTAAATCATCTACAAAAAGTACTATCAGCAAAAGGGAATCATCATGTTGTAGCAAATAAACATTCACATCAGATTTGCATCGAATGAATCCAATGGAAAGCAGGAAACAATCCATTTTTGCATACCAGGCTCTCGGAGCCTGTTTTAGGCCATACAAAGATTTCTTTTATCTACAAATGAGGGAAGAGTTCTGAGTGTATCCCTCTAGCTACTCCATATATATCTCCTCCTTGAGATATCCATGAATAAATTCACTCTTCACATCCATGTGATGAACTTCCCATTTGTGAGAAGCAGCAATGGCTAAAACTAGTTGAATGGAGTCCATTTTTGCAACAAGTGCAAATGTCTCTATGTAGTCTATGCCATGTACCTGTGAGTATCCTTTTGCAGCAAGTCGAGCTTTGTACTTTATGATCTCACCATCTGCAGCAATCTTTGTTCGATAGATCCATCGGCATCGAACAAGCTTTCTTCCTTTCGGATGTGGAACCAAGTCCCATGTGTTGTTTTCCATGAGAGCACAATACTCTTCATCCATGGCAGCCTCCCAAAGCAAGTTTCCAGTAGCCTCAGAGTGTGACTGTGGATTTGAACCAAGTTTCACATATCAATTTATGGGAATCAATGGTTTGGTGGCATCCAGGGCTTGAGGAGCCCCAAAAAAACTGTGATCTAGTCCTTCTCACATCCGCAAGATCACCGACTAGTTCACTCGCATCTTGCAGGGTTTTCTCTGCCCAAGTTGGTAGTTAAGTCGGAGCAGCCATGACCTACTCCTCATACTCTGAATCAAACCCAAGAGGATTCTCTGATGGCTGCTTTTAAGTTCTCGAAGAAGTTTCATACTCCTCCTCATCAGTGGCAACAAACGGTTCCATGACAGGGTCTACTGAAGAATCAGGCAGTGATTCATCTTCAAACTTCACACTTCGAGCTACAAGGAACTTTTCAGTGTGAGAGTTCATCAATCTATAACCTTTGACACTGTCAGGATATCCAACAAATATACATTCAACACATTGAGGCTCCAAATCCTTCCTCTTATCTGACGGAATGTGAGCCCATGCTCGTGAACCAAAAATGCAAAAGTGCGACACTTTTGGTTTCTTACCGGTCCAACATTCAAAAGGAGTGGTGCATTTGAGTTCTTTTTTAGGAATACAGTTATGAATGTATGTTGCACAATTAATAGCTTCAGCTCGTAGCTTAGGAGCTAATGATTTGGACTGTAGAATACAATTGGCCATCTCTTTTAACGACTGGTTTTTCCTCTCCGCGACACCATTCTATTGTGGTGTATATGGCACTGTGTGTTGTAGTTGTATACCTGCATCAATACAAAGTTGCTGCACATCTTTGTTGACATACTCCCCCCATTATCAGTACGGAGTATCTTAATCTTACACCCAGACTCATTCTCAGCAAGTGCTTTAAATTCTATAAGGCATTCAAATACTTCTGATTTTAATTTCAGAAAAAATACCCAAGTAAAGCGAGAGAAATCATCTATGAAGGTGAGTACATATCGAGCCTTAATGATTGAAGGCTACGGGAATGGGCCTGTGATGTTACTGTGAATCAACCCAAAAGGTGAAGAAGCTCTCTGTCCCTTCTCTTTGTCAAACTTTTTCTCCGGAAGCTTGCCAAGAATGCATCCTTGACATACACCGCTTATGAATTTAATATTGGGCAATCCTTCTACCATGTTTTCCTTGCTAAGTTGATGCAAGTACTTATAGTTAATATAGAAAAATATTTCATGCCATAACATGCTGATATCATTAGATTGTGACATAAATACAGTGGTAATATATTTAGTAACAAAGCGGGAGAAGAAATACAAATGAGAACCGTGATCTGCAATTCTATGTGCAAGCTGTGAGCCCGTGGAAATTTCGGTAATCACTGCGGAGTCCGGAGTGAACTCCACCTTCCTTCTAGAGCTAGAATGAGTGATCTGATATATCAAGAGAAGATTTGTGGACAGCGAGGGAACATGAAGCACATTTGTGAAGTAGCCCCCTTCAAGGTCTATAATTCCTTCTCCGCACACCTTTGCGAGTGTGGCATCTCCCACATAAATTGGGGATCTCGTGCTTTCTTCGATGGAGGAAAATTCATATTTTGATGCAGCCATATGGTTCAATCCACCTGAATCAAGGATCCAAGTTGATGGAGTGAATGTGACATCAATTAAAGCATGAACATCTCGTGCTCTCCCTCTCCCATCTCCCGTTCTATTATCGTCCTTCTTCTTTGCATTCTCAGGCACAACGAGATTGTGCTGCTACAATTGCATAGCCATCTCATCGATTGTTCTCCTCAAGTAATTTTCTTTGGGATGAAAACCTTTGGAATAGTAGCTAAAAAGTGTTCTTTCATTCTTCTTCTTACCCTTAGGCAAAGAAGAACTCTTTGAATATTGTATGGGTCTCTCCTTCTTTGATTCATTAAATTTACCCTTCCCTTTTTTCTTGTCTCTTCCACTGCTCTTTGGAGCATCAATAGCTGCAAGTGCTTGGTTCTTTGAACACTTGATGGCACCCATTTTGACTAACTTAGCTTTCTCATGAGTTAATGCTGCAATGAAGTCATTCAATGGATACATTTTCCATTTTTCCTGAGTCAATTTAGATGCCTGAAAAGATGATACAAATATGAAATATTCAGGGCCAAATTTCGAGAGAATCAAAAGGATGAGTTGATCTTCCTCTTTGTTGACTCCACATGCATCAAGTTCAACGAGGAGGAATTTAAACTTGGTGAATTATTCTTGCAAGTTTCTGAAATGAGTTTGACTAAGGGATATGAGTTCATTCTCTAGTTGATGCACTCTCATTTCATCATGCTTGCCGAATAGTCCTTCCAGTGTGGTCCAGACCACATCGGGAGCAGTGGCTCCACTGACATGAAAGAGGAGTTCTCTAGAAATTGATAGGAATATCAACCCAATTGTTTCATCTAATTTATTGAAATACTTTATCTTCTCCACTGTAGAAGTTGGTTCAGTCTTCGTTCCCATTGTTACCCTGTAAAGACCTTTGCTTCGGAGGAGCAGAGTGGTCTCTGTCTTCCATTTGAAGTTATTGAAATGATTTAGAACGAGTTTTTTGGGCTGAGAGAGATGATCCATTGATACTTTCTGCACCTCCTGATGATCTATACCTGCAAATAAAACCATGTACAATCCACTAGATTCGAACTAGCTCTAGTACCATGTAGAATTCCTATAGAAACTCTGATAGATCTAGAATTCTAGTTAAATTAAACATAAGTAATTTCCTGATATTCAAGAGAGGAGAGAAATAATTTTCTCTATAAAATCAATGTATTAAATTAATGAACAATATTTATATATGAGAAACCAAACCTCTAATCCCAAAGGGAGGTGGTCATATAGAAATTTCCGAATCTAGAAAACTAGGAAAAAAAACTAGTCAAAAACTAGAAAAGGCTAAGAAAAGCTAAAGGGAGGCCTAAAATAGCAACAATGACTCAATACAACCTACGCCAACTATTAGCCATGAGAAATTCATGAGGAGGGGCAGATTTCCCAAGGAAGGAAACTTTCAAACATGCTAAAATGATCTGGCAGACCAAATCCCTTGACTTAAGGGGGAATCTTCATGTGCGGCACCAATCCTCAAATAACTCAAGTGGATGAGGTGTGGTTAGGTCTGAACATGCACTTAGATGTCTAAATGATTTAGGAAAGTGGTTGGACCAATATTTCCATAATATTAAGCCTTTAAAGGCAAAAATCAAGGGAAAGTTGGTCCGCCGAGCTAGTTTGCCGAAAACCAAGTGTGAACATGATTTTTAGTGCATGTGGCTAAGTCAAGGATACTTAGGCTAAAAAGTAAATGTAGATGTTAGGATTGTATTCGAACAATTTAAAAGTATCATATATGCTAAATGGGAGATCAATTTACAATTTGAAGTAGAAAATATATGAAATGTTAAAATGTAATACGCACCAAAGTTTGGACACCAAAAGAATATCCTTCCTATCAATGTCTGCATCCATGACATCTCTCAGTCCATGGCCAATTTGCAAAACACAGGTAAGCAATCAACTATGCAGAGTTATTGAAGCAATTCAATGTTAGCGCATTATTTTTCCCAAAATTTCAATAAACCCACAATTTTTAGTCAATAATCACAAAAGCCTAAAGGAAAATCATCACCTCCTCCTCAACATCGTATATTTTTGCACTATGGTGGTAGCTTTTCTACAACATTGAGTTGTTAAATACATTAGTTAGAAATCTGAGTATAGTTTCATAAGTGCCATTAACCCAGTGTACAAACTAGCCCATTAATAGCACAATATTCTAAAAAACTTTAGACTCAAAGTAATGTTCCAAAGTCCATTACCAACGAAGTGAGGCACTACTATCAGTTTTTAATTGAGGATACCATTGACATGAAAAGAAGAAACTCAAGAGAAATATGGTACATCATAGAAGCCTAGTCTAATGAAGAATCAGGTCAAAGACACATTCTTTCAAGTTATCCATGCTTCAACTTCTCAACTCCGTTAGTTAATGGCACTTTGTTAAGTTGTCCTTCAATTGCACCTTGGGATTGCAACCAATGACATTAGCGTGGGATAAAATTAGGATTACAACCATTGATTTTTGGATGGGATAAAATTTGATCAAAGCACATTTTTTACACATTTCAAACTAAAATTCAACATATGATCAACACCCGATATTGAAAACATAGTGCTCTCGCAATTCATGATTACCTTTGGGTTTTTTAGGATCTTTCAATTGATGGACAATTCATACCTATAATGAGCATGCAGAGTCCAAACCAACACAATGAGGGATTTATACAACAATATATCTAAGGTAACACCGCCAGCTTTGCTTGAAGGTATACATTAGTTGCACAACAATGGATAATTATTGAAAAAAACTCCTTATTTTATCGTCATCAATCCCCACTAAAGAAAGTAGATATGTCTCCCACATGCCATAACTGCAGACATGGATCCCTTCCCAGACTCCGCTATTTAAACTTTACTTATAAATGCAACTATTTATTCTATTTTAAAACTTTATTTTTATGTTCGTCTTCCTAATATGTTTCCACAACTTTCATAGACTTTGAGACAACATGGAAAAGAAATGGAAGACTATCATGGGGCTTGAGGTGTAAGATGCTAAAGAGAAAATCATAATTTCTAGTAAATATTTAGTTTGGTCTGTAGTATACAAGAATAACATGAATATTGACCGGGTTGCAAAAACTCCTACACAATGAATTATTGATTTTATTCAAGGAGAGGCATCGAATCCAAATGCTCCATGTAGCTTCCATCGTCGAAAAACCAAACATCCAAGCTCAAGGCCTAGTGTTGCCTTAGCATGAGAATTGTAAGTATGTTAGAAAAGCCTTGTTTACATGTTGATATTACTAGTGCTTTATCATTTTTCATATGTGTTGACATTTCAAAATTTATTTGTAGTTATACTTTCTCATATGGTCCAGAGAATAATACAAAAGAATGGAAAACCAAACCAACGCATTCTATTGTCAAAAAGAGGTCTTGCCAATGCCATTTTATTATAAGATTATGGTTCAATATCCCAGCACTACAAAAATAATATACAACATGTATGATCATGAAGATGGGAAAGGATGGCCTTGTCATGGAAAACACATCAGTTTAGGTGATGATGTTCCTCAGAGGAAACCAAGACTTTCCAGGGACATGCTTTCTTATTTAGAAAGTTGCATTTTTCTTCAAGTGCGAGTTGAATCTATTTGTAAAATGAATATTAAGAAATATGTTGATACAGATGCCACAACTTGGGATAGAGATTTTTTATTATGCAGAAAGATATTGTAATAATATATAGTCATCTCACAAAATAAAATTACCAACTACATAGAAAAGATGAAATGAGTGTGAATCTCTGCTATGAAAAACACCATAATGATTTCTTCTTCTACCAGAAGCCCAATGGTGGAGAGATCCCTTTTATAGCTAGAATACAAACAAAATGGATGTTGGAAACTATGGTCAAGTTATCCCACAATAGCTTGATAGCCATGGACTCAACATTCAATAAAACTAAATATGGGGTGAGTAATTTTCAAATGATTGTCTTAATAAAATCATTTTGGTTATAATGATTCAATATGATTAATGACTTAAAATTAACTTCATTTTTTAATATGACAGTATTAGCTATACACGCTTGTCTTGTGTTATTTATGATAACCCAAAATAATTTTTTTAGTTTGATTGGTCATTATAGATAGAGTTTTTATATCTAGATTCATGTGACCCCTGTTATATGGTCCATTCAATGTTTAATAGGGTCATAATAACAAGAAAAGGGCACCATTCCATCCATTTTGAGGTCATAATTTCATATTAGGCTAGTCTGACACTTTTACAAACTTTCGCAGTAAACATAGTTATGTAAACCGAAAATTTCTACGAAATTCCCTGACACTTCCATAGAAAAATGGTCCTCTCTAACACTTGTCTCACTACGAAAGATTGTTGTTGTGTAACATTTTATTTGGAAATGATTGTTAGTGATGTCAAATGTACTGAGTCATTATGCCTCTTGATTCCCATGTTCTACACTCCTTTTTATTCACTTTTACTCTACCTTTCCCTTTATACCATTTTTTCATATCAAAAGATTTCACAAGTTTTGTCATAGATCAAGGTCTGTGTTGTCAAAACAGGTTTATTCGTGGTCTAGGTGAAGTGTAGGTCTTTTAAATTTGGTGTGCAGGTGAAAAGGAAGCATCTCACAAGCAACTCACAATGTGTTAGCAAGCATGGCCACTAGAAAACACTGCAAAGGAGGGGCTGTAGTGCATTATGAGTCCACAAACATGAAACTACTTGAAGAAGACCCAACTTTTATACAATAATCTGCTAGCGTGGGGTGTCTTCGATTTTGTGAAAAATTGCAGGGTTTCATGCGCAAATCACCAATGACTTCTCTATCAATTTCATAGGGGTTGGGATGAAGGTGGGAATCCTAAGTTTAAATGTCTCTCCAAACACCATTTCTCATGCTACTAAGATTCCAAGGTTAGGGGAAACATGGTTTAAAGTTCAAAAGTTCTAGTTGCATAACTATGATGAATTCTTGAAGGAAGAACATCAAGGGATTGATATGACAATGGGCATCCAAATAAATTGTCTTAAAGAACATTATTCCAAGTTGTTGATGGTTATTCAGAAGTATTTTACATGTGAGGGAAGGTTCCATATGGTCTACCAATATAACTTCAGGTTCCTGCTTCACTTCAAAGCTAAAAATTCCTTAGATATCCCTTTTTATCTGTTTAGAAACTTAGGATAGATTGATGACAAGGTTCAAGCTAAACCAGATGCAAGTATTACCTCTATTTTTCATCATGGTCTAACCAAATTTTTAATAGTCGAGGATTTAAATAGATTGAACAGTGATTGGCTTACCTTTTTGTTTCTAAGTGGATATGAACTAGATGTTGTTACCCCCTCTAGAAAAACTCCAAAATCTAAATCTGCAACCCCTAGAACAGGGCAGCAACCTAGAGAAAGACAACAGTCATAGACCGAGCATCAACCTATAATTGAAGCTTCTAAAAGTACTAAGAGGAGAATGACCAAAAAATAGAAGAAAGAACAAGAACAAAGTGCAAAGAATGCCAGATTGATTGATATCCTAGAAGCTATAGAAATTGAGGAAAGCCCAGTTGAGCAGCCTATAGAAGTGTCCCGAAATGAAACTAACAAGAAAAGTAAGAGAGCAAATAAATTAGATTTTACTCAAGAAAAATATGGTTTCATTTTCAAGCAAAGGAAACCTATCACAAGATTAATGCAGTAAGTTGAGAAGATACTTGAAGCACCATTGAGCAAAAAAATTTTATCAAAGAAACCATCAAAGAAAAGTAAAGGAAAGGAGGTTGTTCAAGAAAAAATTGAAATAGAAGTCCTACAAGAACAGTTAAGGGAGGTTAGACAAGAAGTGATCAAGACCAAGCTATATTTTGATGAATACCAAAATGAAGTATTGAAGAAAATAGAATTTTATGATGAAATTGCATACAAGTCTAAGAAGATGATAAAAGAGACTCTTCCTTTACACAGGATGTTGGAGCATATGTATAAAATAAATAGTTGGTTACAGGAAGATAGGAAAAGCCTATATGGATAGGTTACAACACTAGAAACTCAAATTGAAATGTTCCAAGCTGAACTTAAGAAGTGAAACCTCAATATTGTTACTGAAGCAAGTGATACTCCATGATATGGAAAACTCTTCAAATTTTGTATTTACTATACCTATTTCTGTTAAAACAACCATATGTGTACTCAGCATGATATTAAAAGTCATAAGGAGGCATTAAAATCTTGGAAACTTGAACAAATCAAACTTTTGGAACTTCTGTAGAAACTGCCCTTAGTGAAGCCTAGTTTTTGCTACGAAACTGACATAGCTTTCCATGGGGGTTATGGATGGTATAAGTTCAGAAAAGGTCATTCTAAAGACCTATTTTTAGCTCATAAACATCAACAAATACCTTAGAACCAACAGATGGAGGAAAAAGGTAGCATAGGAGTGTTTTCCAAAGTTGCTACCAAAGTTTGCTATGAAAGTGATGAAAACATTGTTTCGCTACGAAATCATAAAAAAACTCTGTTTTTCTTCCTTTTTGAAGATTTTTTTGATATTAAACATCCAAGCTCCAAGCAGATTTCAATTGATAAAGGTGTCCATGTCATCATGAAAAATTCATATTTTTCAGCCTGCCAAGTCAGCAAATAGCCACAACTACAAATTAGCCAGTTGATCAAGGCAGTAACTGAAAAGGGAAATTAAATTGATGTCTATCAATAGTTTGAAGACTTAATGACACTCCAACAAATCTAGCATATAGTTGGCTTCAGTTATCTACATCAACAAAAGGTGGTTATGGTTTTAAAGCTAGTAGAGTCCTACTTGAGTTCCAACTATTGTAAACCAGAAAATTCCTATGAGGACTATGTTAGTTAGAAGAAAATTAGGAATAGGTCTCTCAAATAGTGGATCGAATTTGGCCCAGTGGCAAGATATGTAAAGAGACATTTTCTCTATAAATAAGTAGGTTTTCAACTTTGAGAACGATTGATGAAGAATGTGAATAAATGACCTTTTGTAATATTTTAATCCTTTAATAGAAAAATTGCAGCTACTTTGTTTATGTACCTGAGATACATGTGATGGATTTTATCGGTTTTTATCATGTTGTTTCAAGTTTTACATAGTATCTTGATTACTTGGAAATCTTGTCAAACTACTCCAATTTGCTTCATTTACTATGTATGATTGTAGATGTTCATTTCTGTCATTTTAAAAGGTATAAATGCCTCAACTTCGATTAAAATTTGTTGTTTTCCATTCTATAATTTGACTCCATGCCTAATGGTAGTAGTCGTCATATTTTTCTTCACCTATAAAATTACAAAAAGAGATCAGAGTTAGTCATCTCATTGTTTCAATTGTTTCAAGAATATTTGATAAACATTTGAGAGAGCCCTCTCAGATTGGAAGGACTAAATTCCAGTTCAAGTGGTTTGAAATAGTTACAGTAGGTTAAAGATTGAAACAACGCAATTCTTTCTAGCCTAGTGATAACATTTTGGTGCATCTGTCGGGAGTTCAAAAGTTATATCATCCTGAATGTTTCATTTCAAAAGCTGAGCTCTTAGAGGTAGAAGGATATTAGATTGTTTAAGGTTGTATTTCTACGTTGGTGACTCCATTGATACTCTCAACTTAAAGGTAGTTATCAAGAAGATTCATATGAGGAGACATCTAGACCCTAATCCACCAGAAATAGTTTATGGTCTAGAACAAGTTCTCAGAAAAGATGCTAGCTCATCAAAATCAGGTACTTCATTTCACTTAAGATGTATATCATTTCCCTATGGAGATATTCAAGATATTGAAGATATTAAATTTTATGAAGAGTATAAGCCTATATTGCTCAGATCTAAGTGAGAGAATGATTTACCGAAACTAGGTTTAGATTCTGCTTTTGAGACTCCTAAAGAACTTAAAGATAGGTTTTTGGAGATTGTTGCATCAGAATTGTCACTTGGACAAGAGTCTTTAGAAAATCTAAAATAATTTGATCCTTTTGAACTTTTGTAAAGACAAGAAATTGGTTTCCCTTTACCTAAAAGAAGTACCTTTAATTCGAAAAAAACAATTATGTCACTCAAGTCCGTTCAAGCACATATTCTTTCATAACTATTCCTACTAATTTCATTTTTACCCCTCGTGTTGGAATTTCTACTAGTACTTCTGCTATGCTAGGCCCTACTAGATATGCTCCCCTTATTTTACCAGGCATGCTTCATGACCTACCTCAAGGGTACTCCATTAGAATAAAAACTTTTGGAAGTGAGGAGGGGATAACTGTTGAACAACATGTTGACTAATTCAATGAATTTATAGACCTAGAAGAGGTAGACTATGAAGATGTTAAAATGTAGTTGTTTGTACAAAGTTTCATTAATGAGGTGAAAAAATGGTTTAAATATTTAGCCCCTAGAAGTTTACATTATTTTAATGAAATAGAAGACACTTTCTTAAGGAAATGGGGAAGTAAAGTTAATCGTCTACAAACTTTGACTGAATATAACAATTTGAAGAAGGCAGCTCATGAATTAGTACATGATTTTTTAAAAAGATTTAATAAAGTCTATAATTCCATTCCTGCTCACATAAAACCCCCTCCAGGAGCTTCTCAATTACACTATGTTGAGGCTTTTGATTATGAGTTTTCTATCCTATTAAGAGAGATAGAGTTTTTTACCTTATCTGACATGCAAAATGATGCTATGAAAGTGGAAGTTAATATGGCTACAACAAAGAGATCTAAAGTTGGTAAAGGAAAGGTAAAAGAGGAAGAACAATCTTCTACATCTTCTGATGTCAAATTTGATACCATGATGAAAACAATGGAAAGGCTCATGGATATATTATCCCCTGGAAATAATTCTCCTCCTGCACAACTTGAGACACAAGTTAGAAATCCAAACTTCAGAAGGGTTCAAATCCAACAAAGGCAAAGAGAAAAGAGAAATTAGCCTGACCAACAAGTTAGCCCTCCTTTCCATCAAAAACTAGTAGATGAAGAGGAAATGCAACAATAAGTCTGAGAAGATACCATTCATTGTTTGGATTTAGATGAAAAAGGAATCTTTTTAACAAAAGAAGAATATATGAGTCTTATAATTACCTGGGTGGTGATGAAACTGAATCACAATCAAAATACCTAGAAGGTTACCATCATGCTATTCTAGAGATGCAAAAGCAATATAATCTAAGAAACATAAATGTTCCTATAGTTGCAAATAAAAATCAGCCTAAGAAAGATGCTCCAAAGGTTGCAGAGCAAAAGAAAGAAACCCCTACAAACGAAGTTGAGAAGACACAACCAATTTTTAACTTAGAGATTGAAATCTCAAAGATAAATATTGTTTTCCCCTTTGGAGAAATAATAAGGGTTACAGAATATAAAAGCAAAATTGTTAAAATGCTTAACACTGAACTTGGATCATCTGATATCTTAAATTTGCAAGAAGATCATCCTACTGTGTTCCTGGGGCCAAGAGCAGAAGATGAGAAATATGAAGAAGTACCACCTTTCTATGTGAGCTCAAACATACATGACATGAGAATAAATAATGTCATGTTAGATTTAGGAGCATCACACAGTCTAATGCCTAAGGTCATCATGGAAATATTGGGTTGACACATAACCATGCCATACAAAGACTTATTTTCATTTGATTCAGAAATGATGCAATGTATAGGTCTAATCAAAGATGTCGTTGTTGCTTTAATTGAAATTCCTACTAATACTATATTGATGGATATTATTGTGGCTAATATTCCATGAAAGTTTGGCATGTTGCTATCTAGATCATGGGTTGCCAATGTCAAAGAAACCATTCAGATGGATATGTCATATGCTACTATTTTGGTTTTTGGTGAACAAAGGAGATTATACAAAGAATTGAGGATGGCATATATGGTCAAAAGCAAAGAAAAACCTCAAAAATTTCTAGCATATGCAGTGGAGACTGAATTGGGCTCATCTATACTCTTCCATAAAATCACCAACAACACAAAAAATCACTATGCAGAAAAGGGGCAAGAAGTCGGAGAAATCGATAGGAAAGATTGGTGGCACATGAACTTTGATGGTGTTGTAGGAAGAGATGGAGATGGTGTAGGGATATGGATAATTAGCCTAGCATATGAAAGTAAGTTTTTCTCTTATAAACTCAATTTTTGATTGCACAAATAATATGGTAGGTTATGAAGCATTGGTTTTGGGTTTAGAGGTCTTGAAGAATTTAGGTGCTAAGAAAACCTCTATTTTTTGTGATTCTAAATTGGTCATCAAGAAAGTTAACCACACCTATCAACCAAGGATGTTGGAATGAGAGAATACATAAATATGATTCTTGAATTACTGGAAACTTTTGAAGAATATAATTTGACCATCAAGCCTAGAGAGCAGAGTAGTGTTGCAGATTTTGTGGTTGCTTCAGCAAGTCTATTTACAATTCCAATTCATTTCACCAATAAATATGAAGTTGAAATTAGGCATAGAACTTCTATACCTGATAACATAATAAACTGGCAAGTGTTTGATAATGATCAACAAGTCAAAAATTTCCTCGAATTGAAAGAAGAATTTGCATCTATTCAAGTTGACCAGCAAAACATCTTTACAGAAACAAAATCCTATACTGAAGTTGTCTAGCTCAAAAACAATTGTATTACAAAATGACTAATTCCTCTTGAGAAGTTATTTGACCAGAATGATGTACCTAGAAACCCTAAGATAAAATATAATGATGAGGAGGTTGAAACCTATAATCTTGGTGCTGTAGAAAATCCAAAGAATGTCAAGTTATCAAAATTTCTTTCTATTGTAGTGTTTTCTTCTCAATGATGTATGAAAAGAACCCACTTAAGATCGTGGATGACAAATGATCTCAACAATAGAAATGACTGCTAAACATTGTAGAGATGCAACTATTGATGGAAACAAAACCTGCCAAAATCCTGATCTATGCCGCAATCATAGTTAAATGGTAAAATGAAGAGTAATAACCCCAAAACATCCAATGGAAACTAGATTTGTAAAGAATGATTTTATTATAACACCTGTGAAGGGAACAAATATATGTTACTAGTCCCCCTCTATGGGATGGGATCTTTGTGGTCCTCAAACACTTTCAGCTTCTGTAGAGTCTCTCTCCTCTATAATTCATAAACCCAACAAAAATATGGTGCATGACAATGGAAATAATCAGAGTTACAACAATGAGTGAAACAATGAAAATAATCAAGAGTGAATAATGAATGGAAAACCATCCTATTTATAACAAAATATTGAGTTATCCTCGAATAATGAGCAATAATAAAATATTATTGATCCCATTCTTGGAATTACCACTTGGAATATTTTATTATATTTGTTTAGGAGGGAAAAAGTATTTAAAATTTTATTTAAAAACAATAAATAAATAAATAAATGATTTATTTATTATCTCAAGGAATTAGTTAAGGAATAATAAACAAATAATGATTTATTTAATTATTCCTAAGGGATTTAGTCAAACTTGACAAAGAATAGTAATTAATTAATGATTAATTAGTTATTCTTAGAGAAAAATAACATAAATAATGATTTATCTATTTATTTTTCATGATTGGGTCAAATTTGACAAGGAATAATAATAAAACAATGGTTAAATTAATTATTCCTAGAAGAAAATCAAATAAATAATGATTTATTCAATTATTGTTCATGGGTATGACTATAAATTACTTAATAAAGATGGTTTATTCGGTAATTTATCACAGTGAGAGAAATTTTACTATGGTGAGAATGGCTTTACATGGTGTACTTCGACCCATCTAGTAAATTAGGCTAGATGATCAATTTTTTGGTGATAACAGATTGCGCCCCAATATACGAGTGTTGGGAGAAAAATGTAAGACAGAAGTATGTTGTAAAGATACATTCACTTAGACAATACATGAGAGTCAAGGAGAGAGACAGAGAGACCAATGAAGATGAAGTTGAGAGAGGATAGTGATAGCGGGGGCAAGACTAATGAAAGTCTCCTTTTTTCTGTGGTACCGGACCTCAATGGGTAGGGGAGGCATACCCATACCTGCCAAGATAACTTAGTAAAAAAATAATTGTTCTCCCAGAAACATGAAACTGAGCAATAAAGTACATGTTGAATGGTACATGACATGCTGGCATAATAGAGCCAGAAAATAATACAATGTGTCCCATATACATAATGCACCTGGTAAAAACATGAGCCATGATTGAATACAATATTATCTAAGTACATGAGATAAAAAGTCCCTTCCCTAAAAAATTGGGTGGGAAGGAGGGTAGAATAATGAAAGAATCCCTACTGAATAGGGAAGGGCTCTGCAAAAGTGAATGGATCATCTAGAGGAGATGTGCATGCTATGAACACCGTGATTGGGAAGAACTGAACCCCTCAACTCTATGAACTACATTTGAGGCTATAGCATAGTAGGTATGCGTCTAGGCATGTGGGGGGGCTACCTGAAGGGCCACCCCCTCATGAGGTCTGAAACATCTCACACATACCCGAGAATTATTGGTACAATTTGTTGCATCATTGGACCATCAAGTGTATGGATCACGAACATGAAACGACCAAGGCAAAGGGAAATAATGAAACCCTTTGATCGATATGATGTTTCGAACAAGAATGGAAGCTGGAACCAAGATACACCACCCCCTAAGCCATTCTTCTAGAATAAATGAGCTGATGTCGACAAAATAGGGCCCGCGATAAATGAGGCAATGAGGGACCTCAACTAAAGCACAAGGGAAAATAGTAATGTGACTGATGGACTAACACTAAGGATAATGGGGAAAAGGGGACTGAGTGGTAAACATAGGACTTCCCTTGTCAGAGCATAAAGTGCATGGTTGACCTGGCAACAACCGACTCAACTCCAGAGGGGGTGGGAACAGTATGACTCGAGGACAAAATGGGTGACACAGGATGAACGGTATGCAAATATGGATGGAATATTGTGACATGATATTATGGGACATGAAATAGACTCCAACGACGCAAGGGTGACTCATCGCGGATGCTCTGAACAAGGGTGACTCGATGAAGCTACCACACAGACTAGGTCTAGTGGGGACCCTGAAAGCATGAGTAAATGATGGTTACTAACGATGAAAATTGACATATGGTACAAAAAGTATTTAGAGGAGGTGGACCTCAAATTACTTGTGTTGCTTTATGACGAAAGTCAATTTTGAGGGGCGACGAAGTGATCTTCTTGGAAGAATGGTTTCCTGGTGCAGTGTCAAATCATCTAAAACTGAAGAAGACCCATTTTAGAGTCCGGTGAGGGATTTCCAATGGTGTTGACTGTTTGTCAAATTGAGCTATGGTCTAGTTGCAATGGGCAACAGAAAAATTGTGGATGTTTCTATAAATGGATGCTCTCCCTCTAATTTGGATTATTTTTTCTAAGTGAGCTGTGGTGAATTTGGAGAGGAGGAAAAGGCCCTAAATCTTGTGGAGATCGTAGTGGAAAAATTGACCATTGGAATCAGGATCTCTGACTTTCAGGTAGGTGGCCTTACTCATCTCTTCAATTTTAGTGGTTTATTTCTTGATTTTTGGCACCTGGCAGCTCCCTGAGAGACCCTTGCCCTTGCTCACGGTCGCATCACACTTTCTGGGCCTAGAAGTGTGATCTGGCTCACAGGAAACAGCTGGAAACCTATGAGCTTGCACTTTCTGGGCTGAAAACTGTGATTTGTGGTTGGAGGAAGGGTTGGTCTGCTGGCTTGGTGGGGGCTACAGGTTGATCAGTGTAGCTGGTTGTTTTATTTTCTGAACTGACAAGACATGTGGTCTTTTGCAGATATGGTAGAGGTGAAAATCCACTGGCATGAACGAGACTTGGATACTCTTTAATTTGAGATCCTGGGGGATATGGTGGTTCAAAGGGCATTGCCTTGTTATGGGGTTCTCAAGTTATTAGAGAACCCACTAATGAGGGAAGGTGAGCCCTTGCTATCGAGAATTCTGAGCTATTGGGATCCAAACCATGAGGTTGTTATCATACAGGGGCATAAGATCAAGCTCACATTACAGGATATTTACTTCTTGACTAGACTTCCTCCCTTAATAATGGTGGGGGATATTCATCCAGTGTTACCTCGTGGGAGGAACATTACTGACTTTGTGGAGTGCCATTGTTGACGGGGTGTTTGTGTCAAGGGTACGACTATCCCACTTGTGGATCTAGAGAGGCTAGAGACATAGGTTGTTGTCGCAACTGTGCTACGGGTCTTGGGCAGCCAGGCATTCCACCACATCACTAGAGGGCAGATGATGTTAGTTGAGAGTGTTTTGGCTGGGACCTACTATGGGTGGGCCTAGATGATGTTGTCGTCATTGAAATGACAGTTGAGTCTTTGTAGGAGGTAGGTGAATCATGACTGCACTTTTGGTATAGTACTATGTGTGTTCTTCTTTGAGAAGATACCTACTATCTGTCCTCATGTACAGATCTAGGATGGGGGCCTAGAGAAGCCCAAGATTCGTCATTGGGGGCAACTATTACAGAGAGGAGGAGCAGGGGGAGTCGAATGGGTGTTTTGACCCGATTTTTTCACACACTGGGACTAGATGCCCCTTTAGATTGACGACTACCCTTATAGAGAGATGAAATATCAGGGGGATCCTAACTTTCCAATTCTGCCTGGGCAAGCATGCGGACTAGACGTAAGTGTTAAGTTTTTATGCTTTATGGTGCATTTTATATTTTTGTCACATGTATATGGTACTGAGTGTAAAATATGTTGTATGCAGACATAGCACTAGTGAAGCCGGTGGGATATGCAAGCCGAGCCGCAGTGCCTGGGGCTGTAGATTAAGGGACATCATTGTCACAGAAGGGTCAAGAGCATACTACACTGCTTGTTGATTTGCATCATAGTTTTAATGTAATTTTGACCAGGGTCTCAAAGCAGGGATGGGACGACTTAGAGGATCGATACACATACAAGTGCACTCATTTTCCCTCAGATTGGCGAGCTATTGTGCGGCACGTGGTGATGGCAAGTTAGGCAGTACGTGATCTTTGTGCAGGTGGAGCATAGCCTTTGGCGCGAGATCTGCCAGACATTGACTAGATGCAAGGACATGTTGGTCTCTTTGACTGTGATTTTTGTAACATGCTATGGGCATGTGGGATGTATTTATAGCTATGGCTCAAAACGCTTTTATGATGCATAATATGATTATGAATTTTATATGATGATGATGGTTCGCCATTTTTGTGGATATCTTTGTGCTATACATGTGATAAATGCCAATCTAGAATGTTGTTTGCAATGGTATCCACATAGTGATTTTGGGCTCTAGGCACATGACTAAATGTAATGGTTTCAAATTCACGTACTAGTAGCTTCACTCATAGATATTTTATAAATAGGACTTGGTTATGCACATGATAGACACCATTCAATGCATGACAAGTAACAGGCAATCTAAACAAACATGAAGACGAAGGATGTGATGACCGAGGGCATCGACTAACAAACCTATCACTGCATCATATTCGGCCTGAATATTGTTGGCAGATCCAATGCACACATTGTTTGAAAGGACTAATGTATGCAAGGGGTAAGAAAGGCCTAGGTTTCCGAGGATAGATTTTGGGAGAAGCAACTCACACCATCGAGATGGTCGATATACGATGTGAATGATGTATCCATAAGAAAGGTGCTAAAGACAATGGATGAGAGGATGCAACCTACCTATCATCATGGGAGAAATAAAGACACAAAAATCAAAGCGATGTGTTGTGAGAAACATTTCTGGAGGTAGAGTGCATTGGGAGAATTAAGAAGGAGATGGCCTTCGAAATCCTCTTAAAGGAATTGCCCCCTACTCAAGTGTAGGTGTAATTAGGGGTAGACATAACTTCCATGGTGTCCTCATCAGGCTGGGAGATGGGTGGATAGGAGGAATTCTGACTACATGATGTGGGGACATTACCTGGTGCATCAACCTAAGGAATAAGGTTCACATACGAATTGTCTTGAATAGTAAACAATAAATTGGTAGATGGAGGGTCTACTGATGTTGAGACCTCTAATTTTGTCGAAAAAGGTTCGATAGAAATGCGCGAAGCAACCTCAGGAAGGTTTGCTAGTGAGGAACACAAGGATGATGACAGGTAAAGAATGGGGTTTGTGATGTCTATCATCTCGACATCGGGGGAGGGGATCACAATAGATGGGCTAGATTTTCCCAGTTCTGGTTGACTAGTGGTACTAGAATCCATAGGTAGAGGAGTATCATATCTACTACGAGTGGCCTCATATTCATGAATTGCCCCAAGGCAATCACAACACTCGTTGAGACAAGGGAAACAATGGGAATAATGACCATGAAGATCACAAAGGGCACAAGGATGGTTTGTGCAAAGCGTTTTGAGTTTCTTAGGTGGGATCGGTATGTCAAGATGGACTTCCGAAATATTTGCCTCAGGGAACACTTCCTAAACCAAGGGTTTGAGTTGAGGGAGTTCAAGACAATTGTTGGTGGCTTGACCAACAATTTCACCCAAAGCGCACAGCTTTGGGGCCTTAGGGGCTGGAGGAGCTTGGGGAGCCTTGTCCTTCGAATATTTCTTTTTGGCTTTCCCCCTTGGCTAGTTGTTTTCACAATAGGATTTGGTTCCTGTTGAGGATGTGATGGTACTGAAGCACTGGCAGGGGTCATGGGGACCAGTTGAACTCAGGTCAAAGTGTGGTATGGTCGTGGTTGACTAGGTTGAATGTTTGGAGGGGGATCAGTGTACCATACTGGGATCCTAAGAGTCATGTTGGGAAGGACCAACAAAGGCACGACAGGTAAGAAAAAATTCCTGGAGGGAGGAATAAGAAAGGTATCAGGCCTACAAGATAATGCCTCGGTGGAATAGCTCCTGGATGGTTGATACCTCGTGGAACTGTTCCGAGTGGAAACATAGGAGTGGCACCCACAAATGGAGGAGGTCTTGGGGGAGTGCCTCTAGAGGGTTCAGCTGGAAGAGCAACAACATGATGCTAGGGAGTTGGCTATTGATCAGGTGTACTAGACTGCTTAAGGGCAGCCTGTGATGCTTGTAACATGCGAAGACTCATGGAAGTAGGTTCAGAAATGGGAGGGGGAGGACTGGCGAAGGCACATAACAATGAGGAATCTTTATAGACTCCAGGTGAGACACTAGTATAAGGAGTGGATGATTATTTTTCGGATACCAATGAGATTATTGACTCAAGGAAGGTCACGAATTCTGGCTCATAGTAAGTCAACTGATAAATGGTAACAATCTTCCCTTCATTGGGGAAGCACATCTTGTGGAACACCGCAAATGTGACAACTGACATGGCATATGTGTAACTACGACCTGACAGGATATTGTAATCCAAAGTGGCATCTACTACTTCGATATCAACATGGACAGCCTTGCCCGCAAGGGTCACTGGACAGTTGCGGTATATGCCAAGGGGCTGGGAGGAGTGTCCATCCCACGCATGCAAGGTGATGATGGAGGGGGACAACTCGGGTGACTTGATTTTTTTTGAAACAACAGAGGACATCACATAGGTGGATGTGCCTTCGTCAATAATGCATATGGAGATGATGGCATTACGAACTCTAACTAGTATTTGGAAAGAAAAAAATGAAGGTAATGGGGGGTGTTCTGATGTATCAACCGGGAAGACAATCAAGCAATCGTCATAAGGGTCCACTGCACCTAAGGCAGTTAGTAGAGCCTTCTTTTTGGATGGGCATGACTGGAGGACTTCCAGTGTCAACATGGCGATAGGTGATTGTGCCAAGTCATCTACTATACAATATGTATGGGCTGCTCTATTAGAAGCCACATTACGGTGTAATGGTCCCTTTGGGATCTTAGGAATGGCCTAAAATTTGGTTCAAGGGATTTGTAAAGGACGATTTGGTGTCATAAGAGGCTCATCAGACTCTTTAGTTTTGGACTCGGCAGCTGACGAAGTGGAGGGCTTGTTATATTGGCACGACTGAGTTTGGAGGTTGATATGGGAGGGGTTAACCTCATCAGAGTTCATCATCAGGATCTGGTAGTCACCGAGACTAGAAGGTTTAGGGAGGTGGGCTACTTGACTTGGCTGGGGTTGAGCAGCAATAAATCCTTGCCTAGGGAAAGGATTTATGAGAACGGTTAGTTTAGGTGGCGCAGGATTCTGAGGCGATTGTTGACCTTGAGAAGCTACTTGAGCTTCCCATAGCTAATGCATCTGAGGTAAAAGGGGACACTCATGTGTGTAGTGGCCATCTACACCATGACTTGCACAAGGCTTATTCATGTGAATAGCCTTGTTTTTCATGGGCTAGCCACCTTGCTTTTGGTTGTTGGTGTTAGGCTGATTCCCCTAGCCTTCGCTAGGTTGGTTACCTTGGTTGCCTTGGTTACCCTTGTTATCCTTCCCCTTATTCTTTTTCATTGAATTTTGGGGATTGGTATTACTCTACTATGTAAACACTTAACCCTGAGGGAGGGTGGTTGTTGGGGCTAAGGATGCATGGGAGGCTGCGGTGCTAATGGTTGAGGGGCTGGAGGGCCAGGTTGTGCACAAGAAGGAGTAACAATTAGGTAGATGGGTTGGGGCCCTGGAAACATGTTGCTAGCAGGAGGGCCATAAATGTTGGAGGAACTAGTGCCCCCCTACGGGTAGCCATAACTTTACTGGGAATATGGAGAAGAGTGTTAAATGGATCCGATGATATCGTCGTTGGCATGAGATGCCCTTGGTGCATGAGCACTACCAGGATGAGGGAAATCTGGAAGAATGGTATAGACATAACCTAATCGAGCATAGATCAAGTTGTATCTTAAAGCAGTCTGGAGAGCTTCTTCCTCAATATGAGGAAAATGGGACGCGACATCTTTCCCGATGGGGGATAAAAGGATCTTGAGAAACCAATCTAGATAAACACGGTCTTCGAAAGGTGGGGCATGACATGTGCTTCTTCTTCGACACCACTCTTGAACATGGTCAAAAACGCGAGTAGCGGAGGATTGACGAAATGTGGTCAAAAGCTCAATCCCAGTGTCGTACTAGATAGGTAACTTGAAATAGGACAAGAACGCTTTAGCAAGTGTCGTGAAAATGGAATGAGAGACAACGGGCTAGTCTACATACCATTTTGCAGCATCTCTAGCGAGCGTGCGTTGGAAGAGCTGAAGACGAATGGAGTCATTAGTTATGGAGTTGGATGAACACCACATGTGGAAGGATCGTACATGGTTGGTAGGATCCTCTCCAACAATACCCTCAAACTTTGGGATGTCTGAGGGAATCTTGGTCAGGATAGAGGGACAACCAAAATCATGGTGTATGGGGTCATTTATCAACTGGTTAAGATCCGGTAGACTTAACCCAGCCATCAAAGGGAGCATGGGGGCTGCTGGAACGGTTCTTGAGACTGTTCTGCCTGATGTCACAGCCAGTATATTACTAGAGCCATCACCAGATTGGGGTCCTACACCAGCTGTGGGTCCAGACATGGTGACGATATGCAGTGAAGGAGGTTCAGAATCAGATGAGGAATCAAGAGAAGAGTCAAGATGGGGACTTGGAGGGCTATGATCTCTAACCTGATGCGGAGGAGTAATATGCCCAAATAGAAACTGAGGCTGAAGGCCTAATAGTCTCCGCGACTCATGCCTTGGTTGCACAATGTTTGAAGGACACATGGAACACAGAAATGGTGAAGGGAGATCAACAATATATCTTCTGTCTCTGATGCAGTGAGATAAATTTATTATGTTAGGTCTTGGCTTGGCGGTGTAAACAAGGCGCCCTTCGCTTAAGATGAAATTGTGTGTGCAATTGTTTTAATTGATTAAGCCCAGATCGTGTTTGTAAAAAAAAAAAAATATTGTTGCAAATAAACTAAACTAAATAGCAAAAAATAGACAACAAAACAATTAACTAAACCCCACCCAAACTTAGTTTGCAAACACTGTACTGCTAGGTGGCTAAACTAATGGAAAATACATTGAAACGGTCAAGAGATCTGAATGTCGGTGTGACATGGATCAAGTGACTCTAAGCTACTGGAAAGTGGTGCAGCAACAACAAAAAATGAGAGGGGAAGATCACTGCAAAAAGATGGGGAGATGGGTGTAACACCTAGGGAAACTAATGGGACCCTAAGGGAATTACCAAACAAGTTTGAATGTGAAACTATGGATGGTATCAACCTATCTTATCAAATCTGAAATAAAAGGTTACAGATATGAAAAATGTGGCTGAAAGTGCTACAAAAACTCAGACTTCTGACTCACCTAAACTCCTCCTAGAAAGATGGAAGTGTACTAGAATCCCTAAGGGAGGCTAAATTTGACTTCGATGAGTAATATAGAATGGATCAAGGCCTAAGTTGGATGAGACAGAGGTAAAACATCAAATAGACAACTCTCAGCAAAACCTAGAAAAATATCTGAGAAAAACCCTAAAACCCTTGCAGGTTCTGACCTCTTTTTTTTATGAAATCACACTTTTTGGGCAGAAAGCTCCATTTTGGATCCTAGATCGCACCTTTTGGGCTGAAAGCTGTGATTTTGGCTCTGAGACTTCCAGTCTGCAAATTTCAGAAAAAGGTGTTACCTTTGTCATGGCTAGTTCCTGTGACTTGTGTAAACGACCAAAAATCTTACGAAAGTCAGAAATTTTACAGATCTAGGGTTAAAACACTAGGAAACATTAATAGAAGAGAAAAAAATAGGAAATGCTAACATGAAAACTAAAGGTTACCTAGGTTTCTGGATCTAAATTATAAAACCTAGTGGAGTCGGCAATTTGTTGTAGTGTTTTCTTCTCAATAATGTACAAAAAGAACCCACTTAAGATCGTGGATTACAAACGATCTCAACAATAGAAATGACTGCTAAACATTGTAGATCTGCAGCTATTGATAGAAAAAAAACCTGCCAAAATCCCGATCTATGCTACAATCATAGTTAAACAATAAAATGAAGAGTAATAACCCCAAAACATCAAATGGAAACCAAATTTGTAAAGAATGATTTTATTATAACACCTGTGAAGGGAACAAATATATGTTACTAGTCCCCCTCTAAGGGATGGGTTCTTGGAAATCCTCAAACGCTTTCAACTTCTGTAGTGTCTCTCTCCTCTATAATGCGTAAACCCATAAAAATTATGGCATGCGACAATGAAAATAATCAGAGTTACAATAGTGAGTGCCACAATGAAAATAATCAAAAGTGAATAATGAATGGAAAACCCTCCTATTTATAACAAAATATTGAGCTATCCTGGGATAATGAGCAATAATAAAATATTATTAATCCTATTAGCTTTGCTATGCAAAAGGATCAAAGATGGATTCAAAACACTCTCAAAGGCTGATAACACACTTACAATCATGCCAAAGGATCCATTGTTGCTGTTGAAATCTTCAAATTTTGACTAAAAGCCTTCCACCGATTGAAAAAGTTGCAAGAGGAAAGCCCTTAGGAGGGTGGAAATACACTATCGGGAGGCAAAAACACTCTGAAAACCATGCAAAAATCAAAATCGCAGGCTTAAAGGTCCGAATTCATATCAGCCATTGGATCTAGCCGATTAGCGGTCCAAATTGCATCGGCATATCGCAATTGGAGGAGGCAGGCAGCGGCAGCGATGTGGGACATCGCCGATGAGTGATCGCCGATATCGCATCGGCGTATCGCAATGGAGGACTTACAAAGAGATTGGGGCTTTTATATTTTGCGATGAGCGATCACCGATATCGCATCGGCGTATCACTATTGGCGTTTCCAAAGGGTCAGGGCTTTTAAATAAGTTTTGTTGCGATGCGACGGGTCGGACCCGACGGTTATACAACATGCTATTCCATAAAATTTCAAATCCGCGCCCGGGCCATTTTCAATGTTTTTTGTGTATTTTCAATATATAAAGGAAATACAAAGGAAGCCTTGGTGGGTGCCGATAGCGATGAGGCTCGGACCCGATGGGATTATGAATGGTTTCTATTAAAATTTCATGTCCGCGCTAAAGCCATTTTCAATGGTTTTGGGTGCATTTTCTTTATATAATGAAATATAAGAAAATATAAGGGATGCCTGGGCAGGTGCCGATTGCGATGGGTCTCGAATCTAAAAGGGTTTGGAAGTAAAATATATATATTGTTCAAGTCCGCCAAAGCCATCTTTCGTGATTTCGCAGCAGTTTTACGTGTATTTTCAAATATAAAGAAACAGAGGATTGGCCGGTTAAGATATGCATTGCGACCTGAAAGGCGGACCCGATAGATGATTGAACCATGCCTGAACCTTTTAAAGTCCAAATTGAAGCAGTGATGGGCGGGAATGAGCAGTTTGGCAGCATTTCACTGTTTATAAACAAAACAGTCATGATTGAGCCGTTTTAATGTTCAGCGGCTGCAATTAATCAACAGTATGGCCGAGGAGGAAGCAGGACACTGCTGATCAGTTCAAAGCATTCAATGGTTATGGTTTCATTTGTATTTCACGCCACCTACTCAAAGGAGGACCGCAGAGCACCAGAGGGGTCAAATCCATTTACAACACAGCCAGATTTGTACCAGAGGCCCATTTCTGAATGTAAATATGGTTGGTGGCCATTTATTGGCTCCTCCACGCATGTTTAGCAGAGATATTGTGTAATGAGACACCATATATACTGAGAACACATATGTAATGAGGTTGATGAGTGTTTGATGAATGATAGTTTCTTGTAGCCTTTAACTTCTGGAGACTGTAAATACTATGAGACCTGCAGCTTCTGGTCTTGATTTCCAACTAATACAAGCTTCTTTTGTTGTCATTTGCTCACTTTCTACTTCTCTTTCTTATTCCAGGCTATGCCTGCTTGCATTTATTTGATGTGCTGTAAATGGTTAACATCAGAGGGGCTGTCATCCCACCTCTGTGCTATAATTTAGTGGTTCATTGAAATTGCTTGCAGATTGTTGTTGTTTTAATATCACGGAGATGTCATCCTGTCTGTGTATTAAACAATAGTTTTACAGATCTTCTAACTGGTTGCAGCTGGCCATCACAGGGTCCTGTGCATCTGCTAGTGTAATTAGTCTTCTCCATGATCACCTTTACCTTAAACTGTGAGTAATTGGTAGTTAAAAGCCTTGTAGTATGGAGGTCTTCACCCATGTCTATGGATGATCATAGTAGGAGTGGTTATCTGGCTTAAATATGCAGCATATCTCCATTTATCCATCATCTTATCTAACATAATTGTTGAATTTGTAATGTTCCTGAGCATCACTGATTTACAACCTAGGTGAGTTTCTTGGGGTGATAACATAAATTGGCGCCGTTGCCGGGGATTGAGAATCAGAGCTCAAGCTTCCCTGGGAGAACGACATAGTTTCAAGCTTTGATGACAGACAAGGTTTGAACATAGTATTGGTTGTAATCTTCTGTCTGGTGACTCCATTGATGGAAGACCATCCTTTGGCGACTCCACTGGGAAGTTTTGGCTTAGTTTGTGAGGCATACTAGAAGAAATCCGCAGAAGTCTCCAGCTGAACCATTGCATGACCCTGAGAAAATTGTTAGTTCGAAGAAATCATCACAGAAAGGGGCATCAAGATCAGGTAAGCCTAAAAACTCCGATTTATCTCTGAAAGATGAATTCATAACTGAAGAATTACAGCTTGAAGGCTTAAATCCCAGCACTGTTAATAAAGAAATTCATTCAGAGATTAGTTCAGCCCCTTGTGCAGTTAGTTCCCCTTTGAATCTCAGTCCAAAGAAAGCTTCCCATACTGTCCAAAACATCCCAATATCTCTGCCATCCATTACATTATTTCCTACTGCTCCATCTGCTAGTATTCTCCCACATATTCCAAACATGGCAGGACATCAAGCACCTACTAGGATTGAGAGGATTGTTGCTGCTAGGTATGGGCCCTTAGTTTTGCCTACCCCTTTGAATGCCATGCCTGTAGGAGAATATCAAAAATATATGCCTAAATTTACTGGAATAGAGGGAGTGACAGCAGAAGAACATCTTGAAGCCTTTTACAGTTATGCTGATAATTTAGATATAAATGAGAATGATGTATGGATGAGAGTTTTTGTCCAAAGCCTTGATGGAGAGGCTAGGAAGTGGTTTAGAGAATTACCCCAAAGATCTATAACCTATATTGAAGCATTAGATGATGCATTTTTGAAGCAATGGGGAGATAAGAAGGACTTGTTGTATTATCATACAGATTTTGGAAACTTGAAAAGAGAAAAGGGTGAGTCTTTGCCTGACATCAATAAAAGATTTAATAAAATGTATAGTAAAATACCAGCTGAGGTAAAGCCTACCCCCGCTGCCGCCAAACTCACATATGCCAATGCTTTTGACTCTGATTTCTGCTTATTGTTGAGAGAAAGACGATGCACTACTCTGGGTGATATGCAAGATGCAGCCCTGGAGGTGGAATCCAATATTATGGCAGCAGAGAAGTTAAAGAGTCAAGTTGATAGAAGAAGGTTGAGAGGTGAGGCTTCTTCTTCCCATGCCTCAACTTCAGAGCTTAAATTAGACAAAATGACTAAGCTGATCGAGTCATTGGCTGCTGAAATTTCTAAGTTGAAGGTCGAGCAGACTTCAGGGAAAACAAGGCAGAAAAACGCATTTGCTCCAAGAAATCCAAACCTTTTCAGAAAAGCAAATGAGCAGTTACAAATTATGCAAAGGGGTGAAGAAACAAAAGAAGATCATAAAGTTAAAGCTCCCTTTCAAAATGTAGTCATGGAGGGGGAACAATTTGAAGAAGATGAGGATGAAATTCACTGCTTGGAAGATAAAGGCAGCATTGCATTTTTAACATTGGCCGAATATGAAGAGTCATTGCTGTAAGAGCAAAACAGTCATAGGTGGGACAGTGGTGTTGTTCTGCAATCTGGTGACCAGTAGCAAAAATATAATCTAAGATCCAATGCAAAGAATGTCAAAGAAAATGTTGCACAAGAAGCAGCTGCTCAAACAATGCCACAGAATAGCAGGCAAAGAAGACCAGCAGTTGATCCTGTCACCCTCAAAGCTCCAGTTCAAGAGGTAAAAACTACTGATAAAGTATTCTCTTCTTTTAGTTTTGAGTCAGAAATTCAGAAATTGAAAATATCCATGCCTCTGGCTGAGTTGGTGAAGAGTGAATTATTTAGAAAACCCATCCTTGAGGCCCTTGAACTAGAATCTAAACAAACCTCCATTGACTCTGTCAATTTGCAAGATGACAAGCCTGCTATTGTGCTTAGCCCCATGATTGAACCTGCTGATAATAGTTCTCCATCTTTCTATGTTTCATTAACTATCCATGATAAAATCCTCCACAATTGCCTGCTAGACACAGGGGCCAGCCACAATCTGATGCCTAAAACTGTCATGGGAGAGTTAGGCCTTGATATCACCAGACCCTATCATGATTTGTTCTCTTTTGATTCAAGAAAGGTAAAATGCCTTGGATTAATTAAGGATCTAGCCATTACCTTAACCCAGCTGCCCATGAAAAGTATGATGATGGATATAGTGGTGGCCGATGTCCCTCCCAAGTTTGGTATGCTATTGTCTAGAGGGTGGATTAAGAGACTAGGTGGGGCATTGCATAATGATCTATCTTATGCAACTGTTCTAGTGTTTGGAGGAGAAAGCAGGAGGTTATATAGAGAAGCACAACTGGCATATATCATTAGTGATGAGAAGAATCCTACAAACCATCCCATATATGCAGTGGACACTAATTTTGGAGCTTGCATTCTCCAAATAGAAGAATCTCAGAAGGTTGCATTGCAGATCAGGAAACCAACAGCTCAGGCTGAGCATGATACAGGAGGTCAGATTTGGGAGATGTTCTTTGATGGAGCATGTACCAAGGAGACTGCAGGAGCGGGGGAGGTGCTATTATCTCCACAACAAGAAACAGTTCAATTATCTCTAAAGCTGGTTTTTCAAGTGACAAACAACATAGCAGAATATGAAGCACTACTGTTGGGCCTTCATGCAGCCAAAGATAGAAGAATAAAAAATCTGAAGGTGTTTGGAGATGCTGATCTGATAATTCAGCAAGTAAATAAAACATTCCAAGCAAAGCATCCAAGGCTGAGAGCTTACAGAGATGAGGTATGGAGAGTCAAAGAGTTCTTTGATTTTTTCTGCATTTCATATATTCCTAGAGCCCAAAATCAGCTTGCTGATTCCCTTACTGTTTCAGCTAGTTTGTTCATCCCTCCATTGCCTCCCAAACTAGTTTATGAGGTACAAATGAAGTATAGACCCTCCTTGCCTGATAATGTCCACCATTGGAAGGTTTTTGATGATGATGATGAGTTAAATAGGTTCCTTCAAGTCATTGATGAGTTCTCTGAAATGAAAATTGACCAAAATAATGATGCTTTGTTAGAAGATCCCAAGTCCCAACTTAGAAATAAGATTGGAAAGAATAGCATAGTCCAGCTTCCTAGTGACCATATTCCTAAGGGTCTGATTCCGCTTGAGAGATTGTTTGACCACAATGATGTGCGTTACAAAGCTGCCCAAAAAGAAGATCAGTCTGCAGTTTGCAAGCATGATATAGGAGGTCCAGGTCAGCCCAAATTTATAAATTTGTCTACTAATCTATCTGCTGACCAGAGTGTTGAATACTGCAAATTAATGAGGCAATTCGCTGATGTGTTCGCTTGGGAGTACAGTGATCTAAAAACATATGACAGGAATATAATTCAGCATAAAATTCCACTTGAGAAAGACACTATTCCTTTCAAACAGAAGCTGAGACCAATGAATCCTATGCTCCTTCCTCTGGTTGAGAAAGAAATTAAAAAGTTGTTGGCTGCTAAGATTATAGTGCCTCTCAGATATTCTAAATCGGTGGCCAATCTGGTTGTTGTGAGGAAGAATAATGGAGAAATCAGACTGTGCATTGATTTCAGGAATCTAAATAAATGCTCTAAAAGGGATAATTATCCCCTGCCAAAAATGGAGCATTTGTTGTAGCAAGTCTCAGGTGCCAAAGTAATGTCTTTTATAGATGGATTTTCAGGCTTTAATCAAATTGCTATGCATCCAGATGATCAAGGGAAGACAGCATTTACCACTCCTTGGGGCACGTTCATGTATGCCAAAATGCCATTTGGGCCGATGAATGCTGGAGCCACCTTTCAGCGCGCTATGGATATTGCTTTTGTGGGTGAAAAGGATAAATTTGTGCTAATTTACCTTGATGACATAACTGTTTATTACAGCAGCCAACACGGTCATCTACAACATTTAAAAAAGGTGTTTTTGAAGTGCAGGAAATTTGGAATTTCACTCAATCCCAAAAAATCCCAATTTGCTTTGGAAGAAGGAAAACTATTGGGGCATGTAGTGTCTACTACAAGTGTTCAAATTGACCGAGAAAGAGTCAAAGCGATTCAGGCCTTGGCTCTCCCAAGATCAAAGAAAGACATACAGTCTTTTCTGGGCAAAATTAATTTTGTAAGGAGGTTCATCCCAAATTTTGCAGAGCTGGTTAAGCACATAACCTCTATGTTGAAAAAGGGAGTAGAGGTAAAGTGGACTGATGCGGCCAGAAAATCTTTTGAGTCCATTAAGATGGCTATTGTGGAAGCTCCTACTTTAATAAGCCCTGACTATAGCAAGGAGTTTCACCTATTTTCATTCACCTCTAAGGATACCATTGCAGCTGTCCTGTTGCAGCAAGATGAAGCAGGTCAAGAGCATCCAGTGGCCTTTTTCAGCAAGAATCTGAGGGATGCTGAACTAAGGTATGATGTTATTGAAAAGCAGGCTTATGCTCTTATCAAATCTTTGAAAGCTTTCAGAGTGTACATCTTGCACTCCAAAATAGTTGCATATGTGCCTTCCACTGCAATAAAGGATGTCTTAACGCAGCCTGATGCTGATGGAAAAAGAGCGAAATGGATTGCAAAAATGATAGAATTCAACATAGAGCTAAAGCCCACCAAGCTGGTAAGAGGTCAGGGGCTTGCTAAATTGTTGGCTGAATAAAATTGCAGGTCTTTGGACATTGATTTCTTGTTCACTGTAGCAGAAAATGGTCAAATAGAAGAGCATGAAATAGCTGAATCGCAGAGAGGATAGTCAGTGGCCGAGAACCTAGCTTCATGTAGCTGGTATGCTACAATAATTAATTTCCTTCTAAAGCTAGAAGTTCCTTCAGAATTTTCTCAAAGTCAAGCAAGAACGTTAAAGCTCAAGGAAACGAAATATTGCATCAATGATAGCTTGCTTTATTGGAGGGATCCATCTGGAGTGCTTTTAAGATGCCTGGACAAAGAACAGTCAATAGAAGTTATGCAGCAATTCCATAACAGCATGTGTGGAGGACATCATTATTGGAGAACTACAGCCCATAAGATTCTCAGAGCTGGGTACTATTGGCCCTCTTTATTTGCTGATGCATTTGCTTTTGTTAAATCTTGTGATAGGTGCCAAAGATTTGAAGGTAAGCAGCAGTTAAAATCCCTGCCCCTAAAGCCAATAATTGCAAAAGGACCTTTTCAGCAGTGGGGCTTGGATTTCATTGGTGAAATCAACCCACACTCCAGTGGCCAGCACAGGTGGATATTAGTTGCCACTGATTATTTTACAAAATGGATTGAAGCAATCCCAACAAGGAAGGCTGATCATAATGTGGTCATGAAATTCTTATCAGAAAACATTTTCAGCAGATTTGGTTGCCCACATAAGCTTATAATAGATAATGCAGCAGCCTTCAGGGCAAAAGAGTTGGTGGAAATGTGTGATTCAATGGGCATTAAACTTGTTCATTCCACCTCCTATTACCCCCAAGGGAATGGTCTAGCAGAATCCTCTAATAAAAGTCTGATCAGGATAATTAAGAAGCTGTTAGAGGAAAATAAGAAGAATTGGGATGCCAAGCTCAAGTATGCGCTTTGGGCAGACAGAGTGACCATCAAGAGATCTACAGGCTGCTCTCCTTTCAAGCTAGTATATGGTACCGATGCTGTTTTTCCAATTCAACTTACCCTCCCTGTGGCAAAGTTGCTCCAAACAGCGCAGAATGAAGAAGATGATATGGCCAATAGAATCACTGATTTAACAGAATTGTATCAGATCAGAGAGCAGCTGATTGAAAAAGCTACAACACATCAAAAAAAGATCAAGGAAGTCTTTGACAAGAAGGCAAAAAGAAATAATTTGCAGGTTGGGGATTTGGTTCTAAAATGGGATGCATTTAAAGAAAAGAAAGGCAATCATGGGAAATTTGATGCTCTCTGGACAGGCCCTTTCATCATTTCACAGATTCAAGGGAACAATACCTTCATACTGGAAAGTATGGAAGAAGAACCAGTTTTTGATGGCCCAGTTAATGGGCGGTTTTTGAAAAACTATGTGATTTAAGGTCTTTGACCTTAAAGCTATAAATATTGTGCTTTTACCAGTTTTTAGTGTAGCTATAGTAGACTCCATGCCCAATGGAACACTATAAATTTTGGCTAATTTGTTTGTTGCTGGAAAGGCATTGATCTGTAGGTTCTTGAGACCTCACAGGGAGGATCTCATCCCCAGAAGGAGCCAGTGTTAGCTTTGCTATGCAAAAGGATCAAAGATGGATTCAAAACACTCTCAAAGGCTGATAACACACTTACAATCATGCCAAAGGATCCATTGTTGCTGTTGAAATCTTCAAATTTTGACTAAAAACCTTCCACCGATTGAAAAAGTTGCAAGAGGAAAGCCCTTAGGAGGGCGGAAATACACTATCGGGAGCCAAAAACACTCCAAAAACCATGCAAAAATCAAAATCGTAGGCTTAAAGGTCCGAATTCATATCAGATGTTGGATCTGACCGATCAACGATCAAGATCGCGTCGGCATATCGCAATCGGAGGAGGCAGGCAGCGGTAGCAATGTGGGACATTTTCGATGAGCGATCACCGATATCGCATCGGCATATCACAATGGAGGACTTACAAAGAGATTGGGGTTTTTATATTTTGCGATGAGCGATCGCCGATATCGCATCGGCGTATCGCTATCGGCATTTCCAAAGGGGCGGGGCTTTTAAATAAGTTTTGTTGCGATGCGATGGGTCGGACCCGACGGTTATACAACACGCTATTCCATAAAATTTCAAATCCGCGCCCGGGCCATTTTCAATGTTTTTTGTGTATTTTCAATATATAAAGGAAATACAAAGGAAGCCTTGGTGGGTGCCGATAGCGATGAGGCTCGGACCCGATGGGATTATGAATGATTTCTGTTAAAATTTCAAGTCCGCGCTAAAGCCATTTTCAATGGTTTTGGGCGCATTTTCTTTATATAATGAAATATAAGAAAATATAAGGGATGCCCAGGTAGGTGCCTATTATGATGGGTCTTGGATCCGAAAGGGTTCGGAAGTAAAATATATATATTTTTCAAGTCCGCCAAAGCCATTTTTCGTGATTTTGCAGCAGTTTTATGTGTATTTTCAAATATAAAGAAACAGAGGATTGGTCGGTTAAGATATGCATTGCGACCCGAAAGGGGGACCCAATAGATGATTAAACCATGCCTGAAACTTTTAAAGTCCAAATTGAAGCAGTGATGGGCGGGAATGAGCAGTTTGGCAGCGTTTCACTATTTATAAGCAAAACAGTCATGATTGAGCCATTTTAATGTTCAGCGGCTGCAATTAATCAACAGTATGGCCGAGGAGGAAGCAGGACACCGCTGATCAGTTCAGAGCATTCAATGGTTATGGTTTCATTTGTATTTCACGCCACCTGCTCAAAGGAGGACTGCAGAGCACCAGAGGGGTCAAATCCATTTACAACACAGCCAGATTTGTATCAGAGGCCCATTTCTGAATGTAAATATGGTTGGTGGCCATTTATTGGCTCCTCCACACATGTTTAGCAGAGATATTGTGTAATGGGACACCATATATACTGAGAACACAGATGTGATGAGGTTGATGAGTGTTTGATAAATGATAGTTTGTTGTAGCCTTTAACTTCTGGAGACTGTAAATACTATGAGACCTGCAGCTTCTGGTCTTGATTTGCGACTAATACAAGCTTCTTTTGTTGTCATTTGCTCACTTTCCAATTCTCTTTCTTATTCCAGGCTGTGCCTACTTGCATTTATTTGATGTGCTGTAAATGTTTAACATCAGAGGGGCTGTCATCCCACCTCTATGCTATAATTTAGTGGTTCATTGAAATTGCTTGCAGATTGTTGTTGTTTTAATATCAGGGAGCTGTCATCCTGTCTGTGTATTAAACAATAGTTTTACAGATCTTCTAACTGGTTGCAGCTGGCCATCACAGGGTCCTGTGCATCTGCTGGTCTAACTAGTCTTCTCCATGATCACCTTTACCTTAAACTGTGAGTAATTGGTAGTTAAAAGCCTTGTAGTTTGGGGGTCTTCACCCATGTCTGTGGATGATCATAGTAGGAGTGGTTATCTGGCTTAAATGTGCATCATATCTCCATTTATCCATCATCTTATCCAACATAATTGTTGAATTTGTAATGTTCCTGAGCATTACTGATTTACAACCTAGGTGAGTTTCTTGGGGTGATAACAAATCCCATTCTTGGAATTACCACTTGGAATATTTTATTATATTTGTTTAGGAGGGAAAAAGTATTTAAACTTTTATTTAGAAATAATAAATAAATAAATTATTTATTTATTATCTCAACGAAATATTTAAGGAATAATAAACAAATAATGATTTATTTAATTATTCCTAAGGAATTTAGTCAAGCTTAAAAAAGAATAGTAATTAATTAATGATTAATTAGTTATTCTTAGAGAAAAGTAAGAAAAATATTGATTTATTTGTTTATTTTTCATGATTGGGTCAAATTTGACAAGGAATAATAATAAAACAGTGGTTAAATTAATTATTCCTAGAAGAAAACCAAATAAATAATTATTTATTTAATTATTCTTCTTGGGTTTGACTATAAATTACTTAATAAATGTGGTTTATTCGGTAATGTATCACAGTGAGAGCAATTGTAACATGGTAAAATTGGCCTTACATGGTGTACTTCGACCCATCTAGTAAATTAGGCTAGATGATTAATTTTTTGGTGATACACTTTCTCTTGAGGAAAAACAAAAATATCTAGATTTGATGAAGAAATAAATAGATATTTTTGCATTGAGTTATCCTGTTTTAAAAATCTATGATCCAAATTTCATTCAACATACAATACCAATAAAAGAAAATGAAAAACCTTTCAAGCAAAAACTGACAAGGATAAATCCATTGTTTTGGCCATTGGTTGAAAAGGAGATCAAATTTTTTTTTGAAGAGAAGATCATAGTGCCATTAAGGAATTCCAAATGGCTAGCTAAGCTAATGCTTGTGAGAAAGAAGAATGGGGAAATTATGATATGCATTGATTTTAGGAATTTGAATAAGGCCTCATTAAAAGAAAATTATACACTTCCCAAAATGGATCATATATTGTAGAACATTGTAGGATCATAGAGAATGTCAATGCTAGATGGTTTCTCAGGATACAATCAAATTTTGGTACATCATGATCAGCAAGAGAATACAACTTTTACTATACCCTGGGGAACCTTTATGTATGCAAAACTGCCCTTTGGACTTATGAATGTAGGGGAAACTTTTCAGAGAGGTATGGACATTGCATTTTCAGATGAGATAAATAGGTTTGTAGTGGTATATTTGGATGGTATTACTTTGTTTTCTAAAAAAGAAGAAGAACATCTCAAACACTTGGAGAGAGTCTTTAAAAAATGCAAAAAATTCAGTATTTCTTTAAATCCTACTAATATTATTTTTTCTTTGACAAAGGGAAAGTTGTTGGGTCATATTATGTCAAAGGAGGGAATTAAAATCGATCCAAGTAGGGTTTCTGCTATTCAAAAAATTGGTTTGCCGAGAAATAGAAAATAAATCCAATCTTTTTTAGTCAAAATGAATTTTGTGAGAAGAATTGTTCCTAACTTTGCATAAATTGTGAAACACATCACAAAGATGCTTAGGAAAGATTATGATACTTAAAGGACAACAGAGGCTAAATATTCATTTGAAGAAATAAAAAAGGCTCTTACTCAGGCTCCAGTCCTCATAAATCCCGATTTTTCAAAGCATTTTTGGGTTTTTACTTTTGCTTGAGAACACACAATTACTGGAGTATTGTTGCAGAAAGGACAAGAAGGTAATGAGAAACGTATTTCATTTTTTAGCAGAACACTTGGAAATTGTGAATTGAAATATAACATCATGTACAAGCAAGCTTATCCTTTGGTGAAATCTCTTAAATATTTCCCGTGTATGTTATCCATTCACACATTGTTTCTTATGTACCTAATGTTGTAGTAAAGGACATATTAACAGAAGTTGAGCTAGATGGCAAAAGAAGTAAATGTATTGTTGCTCTGCTAGAGTATGATTTGGAAATCAAGCCTACAAAATTGGTAAAAGGACAAGGATTGGCAAAGTTGATGAATCAATCAAATTTTAACTTTCTAGATATCAATTTTGTAGCAAAAAATTCAGATACAATTGAAGGCGAGGAGTTGATCTGTGTTGAAGAAAGGTTTACAATGTCAGACTGGTATAAATATGTTATTTTTGTACTGCAAAATCATAGACCTCCTCCTGAACTAACAAAGTCAAAATCCAGATCTTTCAAGCTAAATTTAGTGAGATATTGTATTTTGAATAGATGTTTGTATTGGAATCATTCAAGTGGAATACTTCTTAACTGTCTATTGGAAGATGAGGTTGAAAAGGTGACTGAAGAGTTTCATAAAGGTGATTGTGGAGGACATCATTACTGGAGAGAAATAGTGAATAATATTCTTAGAGAAAGGTTTTATTGTCCTTCAATGTTCAGAGATGTATACAAAAAGGTTCTTGCTTGTCATGAATGTCAAATATCTAAAGGAAAAAGGAAGTTGTTCTCATTTCCTTTGAAACCTATTTTTGTGAAAGTCCCTTTCCAGCAGTGGGGGTTAGATTTGATTGGAGAAATACATCCGATATCTTTAGGCCAACATCAGTGGATCCAAACCGCCACTGATTACTTCACAAAGAGGATTGAAACAATTCCCACAAGGCAAGCTACATATGCAGTCATTATTCAATTTCTGGAAAATAACATCATGTCAAGATTTGGCTGACCCTTGAACATCATCACTAACAATGCTCAGGCTTTCAAATAAAAAAGGATGGTAATTTTTTGTAAGCAGTATAATATCACTCTTGGTCATTCTACATCTTATTACCCCCAAGGTAATGGCGTAGTTGAATCATCAAACAAAATCCTAGTTAGAATCATCAAAAAAGATTTGCAGGAAAATAAAATGTCATGGAATTTAAAGCTTAAATTTTCTCTATGGGCTGACAGAATTTGTAATAAAACATCTATAAGAGTTTCTCCTTATGAGTTAGTTTATGGAACTGAAGCTATTTTTCATAGTTCTCTTGGAGTTTTAGTCATGAAACTGTTGCATAGACTAGAAGAAGAACCAAATGCTATCCAAAGGAGGATCAACCAACTAATTTCTCTGCATGAAAAAAGAGAAGAAGCTTACATCAATCTCAGAATAGAATTTAAAAGACTTTTGACAAAAAATACCAAAGAATAAAATTTCAATCCTCAAGATGTAGTTTTGAAGTCGGAGGCTAATATTGAATATAAAGGGAAACACGACAAGTTTGAGAATCTCTGGGAGGGGCCATAACATATTTTAGCCCATCATGGAAATAATACATTTATATTGCAAGAGATGGATGGTCAACTATATGCAGGAGGACCTACCAATGGTAGGCTTCTCAAACATTATATCTCTTGATCTAGTTGGAAGAAACACCATTGTATAAACTCCATTTTTACTTTCTCATTTGCAGGTGTGGATGATATATTTGACAAGTTTGATCTCAAAGTGAAGGCCATAAAAACATGGAGATTATTTCATCAATCTCTAGTTTTTAATAAGGCTACTAGTCTATTCGTTATTTGTTGCACCATTGGGGTGCAACATCCCCATTCGATCCATTGTCATCTATGATAACCCTAAATAATTTTTTTTAGTTTGACTGGTCATTATAGATAGGGTTTTTATATCTAGATTCATGTGACAAATGTTATAGGGTCCATTCAATGTTTAATAGGTTCATCATCACAAGAAAAGGTCACCACTCCATCCTTTTTGAGGCCGTCATTTCATATTAGGTTGTTCTAACACTTTTACAACCTTTCGCAGCAAACACAGTTACACAAACCCAAAATTTTCTATGAAAGTCCCTCACACTTTTGTAGCAAAATGGTCCTCTCTAACACTTGTCTTGCTACGAAAGTTTTTTGTTATATAACAATTTATTTGTAAATGATTCCTAGTGATGTTGAATGTATTGATTCATTATGTCTCTTGATTCTCATGTCGTAGAATCCTTTTTATTCAATTTTACCTCTCCCTTTCCCTCCATACCATTTGTTCATATCAAAAAATTTCACTAGTGTTTTCATAGATCAGGGTTTGTGCTATCAAAATAGGTTTAGTCGTGGTCTAGGTGAAGTCTAGATGTTCTAAACTTGGTGTGCAAGTGAAAAGGAAGAGCTCACAAGAAACTTTCAATGTGTTACTTAGCATGGCCACCAAAAAACACAACAAAGAAGGGGTTGTAGTGCATTATGACCCCACAGACATGAAATTTCTTGAAGAAGACACATCTTTTATACAATCATTTGCCAGCGTGGGGTGTCTTCAATTTTGTCAAAAATTGCAAACTTTTCATGCACAAATCACAAAGGACTTTGCTCTCAATTTCATAGGGGTTGATACAAAGGTGGGCATCCTATGTTTAAATGTCTCTCGAGACACCATTTCTCATGCTACTGAAATTCCAAGGTCAGTGAAAACATGGTTTAAAGTTAAAAAGTTCCAGCTGCAGAAATGTGATGAATTCTTGAAGGAAGAACATCAAGGGATTGATATGACAGTGTCCATCCCCAAAACCTATCTTAAATAACGTTATTCCAAGATTTTGATGGTTATTCAGAAATATTTTACATGTGAGGGAAGGTTCAATATGGTCTACCAATACCACTTCAGGTTCCTTCTTCACTTCACAGGTAAAAAATCCTTAGATATACCTTTCTATCTCCTCAGAAGCTTAGGAGGGATGGCTGACAAAGTTCAAGCTAAGCTAGATGCAAGTACTACCTCTATTTTTCATCATGTTCTTGTAAAATTGTTAATAGTCAAAGAGCTAAATAAATTGAACATGGATTGGCTTACTTTTTTTTTTCTAAGTGGATACGAACTAGATGTTGCTACCCCCTCAAGAAAAACTCCAAATCTAAATCTACAACCCCTAGAACAAGGCAACAACCTAGAGAAAGACAACATTTGGTGACAAAGGAGAAACCTATAATTGAAGCTTCTACAAGTACTACAAGGAGAATGACTAGAAAAAAGAAGAAAGAAAAAAAACTGAGTGAAAAGAAAGGCATATTGACTAACATCCTAGAAGCTATTGACATTGAAGAAAGCTGAGTTGAACAGCCTATAGAAGTGACCCCATCTGAAACAAAGAAGAAAAGTAAGAGAGAAAATAAATTAATTTTACTCAAGAAGAGGATGGTTTCATTTTCATGCCAAGGAAACCTATCACAAGATCAATGCAGCAAGTTGAGAAGATACCTAAAGCACCATTGAGAAAAACAGAGTTATTAAAGAAACCATCAAAGCAAAAGAAAGGCAAGGAGTTTGTTTAAGAAAAAAGTGAAATAGAAGTCCTACAAGAACATTTAAGGGTGGCCATACAAGAAGTGATCAAGACCAAGCTAGAGTTTGATGAATACCAAAATGAAATATTGAAGCAAATAGATTTTTATGATGAAATTGTAGATAAGTCTAAGAAGATGATAAAAAGGACTCTGCCTTTACACAGGATGCTGGAACATATGTATAAAAGAAATAATTGGTTATAGGCAGATAGGAAAAGCCCACAAGGGCAAGTTACAACACTAGAAACTCAAATTGAAATGATCTAGGCTAAACTTAAGAAGAGAAAGTTCAAGATTGTAGTTGAAGTAAGTGCTACTCCTTGATATGGAAAGCTCTTCAATTTTTGTCTTTACTATGCCTATTTCAATTAAGTCAACCATATGTATAGTCAAAATGATATTAGAAGTCATGAGGCATTAAAATCACGAAAACTTGAAAAAATCAAAATTTTGGAACTTCTGTAGCAACTGCCCATAGTGAAGCCGAGTTTTTGCTAAGAAACTGCTATAACATTCCATGGGGGTTAAGGATGGCCTAAATTTCAAAAAAGGTAATTCTAAAGGCCTATGTTTAGCTCATAAACATCAACAAAGAGCTCATAAACAACAGATGGAGGAAAAAGGTAGCATAGGAGTGTTTTAAAAAAAGTTGCTACCAAAGTTTGTTATGAAACTATTGAAAACGTTGTTTTGCTACAAAATCATGAAAAAAAACTGTTTTTCTTCCTTTTTGAAGATTTTTTTGATATCAAAAAATCCAAGCTCTAGGTGGATTTCAGTTGATAAATATGTCCATGTCATCATGATAAATTCCTCTTTTTCAGCCTGCCAAGTCAGCAAATAGCCACAAGTACAAATTAGTTAGTTCATCAAGATAGTCAGCAAAAAGGGAAATTAAATTGATGTCTATCAACAGTTTGAAGATTTAATGACACTCCAACAAATCTAGCATACAGTGGGCTTGAATTATCTAGATCAACGAAAAGTGGTTATGGTTTTAAAGTTAGTAGAGTCCTAGTTGAGTTCCAACTATTGTAAAATAGACAATCCCTATGAGGACTCTGCTAGTTAGAAGAAAAGTAGGAATAGGTCTCTAGAATAGTGGATCAAATTTGGCCTAGGTGGAAAGATATGTAAAGAGATCTTTTCTCTATAAATAAGTAGGTTTTCGAATTTGATAAAGGTGGATGAATAATGTGAATATGTGACCTTTTATAATATTTTGATATTTTAATAGAAAATTTGTAGCTATGTTTGTGTATGTGAGACTCATGTCATGGAATTTATTGGTTTTTATCATTTTGTTTCAAGTTTTACATAGTATCTTGATTACCTAGAAATCTTGTCAAACTATTCCAATTTCCTTCACTTACCATGTAGACTATAGATGTTCATTTGTGTTAGTTTAAAAGCTATAGATGCTTCAAATTCCATTAAAATTTATTGTTATCCATTCTATAATTTGACTCCATGCCCAATGGTAGTAGTCATCATATTTTTCTTTACCTACAAAATCACAAAAAGAGATGAGAGTTAGTCGTCTGACTGTTTCAATTGTTTCAAGAATATTTGATAAACATTTGAGAGAGCCCTCTCATATTGGAAGGACTAACTTCTAGTTCAAGTGGTTTGAAATAGTTACACTAGGTTAAAGTTTGAAACAACCCAATTCTTTCTAGCCTAGTGATAACACGATGTTTGATGAGCAACAAAGTGGAGTGCTATTTGCATGGGTGGTGATGTCACATAATACATCACAAGATATGGGTATGGTTGGAGTACCTCATGCATAGGTTTTTTCAGCTTTGTCCTGGCTAGAAGGTCAATGCCTTCATGGTTGATGATGAATTTGTTGAAATCATTGCTTTGAATGAACATCAATTTTCTTATTTGACAATGCAAGTTACATTCACTCTAAGTATTTATCACTTAAAATGAATTGAATATGGCAGGAGAATCACTAGATGTGAAGTGATATTCTGTATTTGGCACGTAAGGAGGGCATGTCTAAAGAATGTTAATCACTTGGCCAGTAGTTCAAAAAAAGCAAAAGAGATGTTCAATGAACTTGGTCATATCATGAAAATTGTTCTAATGGTGAAGTGGATAATGAAGTCAATGGTTTTTCACCAAATTTGCAACTGAGGTGAAGTTTTTGGACTATTTCCAAAAGAATTGGGTTACTGGTTACAATATTCATAAGTTTGCATACTATTTTTTTTAATTCATATTTTTTTTGTTTCATAAAGACAAGATATATTTACTAATTGATTTTTTACATTTAGGGATGTTGGTTAAAGGCTGTGAAGATTTTCCTCAGGGAAATCAAGAGACAAATAATGTTGTGGAGTCATACCGTGATTATCTCAAGACAACCTTTCTATGTGATAGACGAAACAAATGTTATCGTAGGATGGATTGGCTATTCTATACTGTAATAAAAAATGTTGAGCCATGTTATCAATTCAAGGAAATTCTAAAAAAAAAGGATAAATGAAAAATCATAAGAAAGAGATGGCATCTTGAATCATCAATGGAAAAGACTATAAGAATTCTAGAAAGTGATTACAGGCCTCATGAGAGCATATCTCACACTTACTGGGTGAGGAGTCAAAGTAAACCTAATAACCAATATATTATCATATGGAATTGCACAAATTTTATCACTTGTGATTTCCCATGGCCTATTTGTGGCAACATTTGCAAGCATGTCATAAAAGTAGATTGGTTTCATTCCTCCTTAATGGATTCAGACCCTTTATTGGGTATTAATACCATACCTAATACATTGAATGACCCTCTTGTGATAAGTATAGAGGCACCAAACCTTGATGTAGATACTAGCACAACTATTATGGATGATGACAATGTTGAAGAACTTAATTTGTTAAGAGAGGAGTTGTTTCACTATCTAGACCTATTTTGGAATATCCCTCCTAATACTATGAGAAAGACAAAACAATTGATTGATTTGGCTAAAATATTTGTGGATGATGCTAATGATATTCATATTATGGATTATGAATTCACCCTTGGGTTGGGTGCTTATGAGTCATATTTGAAGAGGAGGAAGAGTTTCCTTAGTCCTAAAAATAAAAATAAAAGAAGCAAAAAAAATTCCAGCTTGGATATTGAATTGAGTGTTCGTGCATCTAAAGATGAACCATTTCAATTTCATTACCTCAACAAGTGTGGTCATCCTCGCTCCAACAATGCATCCTCTACTGTCCCAAGTAAGTTCTATAGAGAGATGAGATGTTATGTGTTTTCTCTTAACTGTGTGCAGTGGTTGTTGTTGATATTGTTAATGTAGTGTTTGTATGTTTGTAAGGGTGCACCATCTGAATAATGTGCCTTCATTTGAAGCACGTAGACAGAAGAACCATCGCTCTATTTTTCACATGAGTCAACGTGCATTTGATGGTATTCCTAATTGATTTAGTCTGCATTCTAATGTTGGTATTATTTCACACGTTATCGTTTCCTCTCATTGAAATTGCATTGTTATCTTATAGATACACCAACTTCCTCAATGGATCGTCCTCCATCCGAACATGATTGGCTCATTAAGAACACCCAAATTGGTGATTTGTCATGTTTGTTTCTATGTGTTTTCTCTTAACTGTGTGCATTGGTTGTTGTTGTTAACGTAGAGTTTGAATGTTTGTAGGGGTGAACCATCCCAATATTGTGTGTTCATTTGAAGCACGTAGACAGAAGCACTATCTCTCTATTTATCACATGAGTTAAGGTGAATTTGATGGAACTCCTAATAGATTTAGTCTGTATTTTGATGTTGATGTTATTTCACATAATATTATTTTCTCTCATCGAAACTGAATTGTTATCTTATAGATACAATAACTTCTTCAATGGCTCGTCCTCCATCCGAACATGATTGGCTCATTGACAACACCCATATTGGTGATTTTCCTAGTTTGTCTCTATATGTTTTCTTTTAACTATGTGCAATGGTTTTTGTTCATGTTGTTAATGTAGTGTTTGAATGTTTGTAGTGGCACCCCATCCCAATATCGTGCCTTCAGTTGAAGCACATAGACAGAAGCATCATTGCTCTATTTATCACATGAGTCAAGGTGAATTTGATGGTACTCCTAATTGATGTAGTTTATAATTTTATGCATGTAAAAATTCACATGATGGTATTTTCTCTGATGGAAATTACATTGTTATCTTATAGATGCAACAACTTCTCCAATGGATCGCCCTCTACCTGACTATGATTGGCTCATTGACAAAATGCAAATTGTTGGTTTGCCAGGTTTGTTGCTATGTGTTTGCTCTTAACTATTTGCACTAGTTGTTGTTGTTGTTGTTAATGTAGTGTTTGAATGTTTGTAGGGGTGCACCATCCCAATATTGTGCTTTCACTTCAGGCACATAGACAGACCCATCATCACTCTATTTATCACATCAGTCAAGGTGCATTTGATGGGACTCTTAATTGACATAGTTTATAGTTTTATGCCTGTAATAATTCACATGATGTTATTTTCTATTATGGAAACTTTATTGTTATATTATAGATGCAAAAACTTCTTCAATCTATTGCCCTCCATCTAACTATGATTTTCTCATTTATAAAATGTAAATTGGTGATTTGCCAGGTTTGTTGCTATGTGTTTTCTCTTAATTTTCTCTTAAAATGTGCACTCATTGTTGTTGTCTTTGTTAATGTGGTGTTTTAATGTTTGCGTATTGAACTAGGACACAAAATAAATCTACAGAGGTGAGGAAAAGACAAAAATCTAGCCAACTTGTAGGCTTCTCGAATAAGTTATGAGAGAAACTGCAGCTTCTTCTTCATTAATCTCCCACATAGAAACATTCACGTCATGAATTTCATTGCTGTTGATGATGCTAGGTTGTTGAGGATTCTTGGTGGAGTGGCCAACTTTTGTTAGGTGTGATTCGAAGCCAAGGGGAATTGGTTGTTAGGGTTTTCTGGGTTTCCCTAGCTAGGGTTAGGAGAGCTTGAAATTGTTCTAGCTTGTGATAAGTTCCAAGTATGTACATGCACTTCATATTTTTCTATATAAATAAAGTGTTTCAATGGTCTAATAATCAAGTACTTGCATATTTGATTATGAACTTGTCCTCCATTTCTTCAATGGCTAATTTCCAACACCTTTTTATAATGAAAATTTGACATGACAAAATGTTTAAATTATAAATAATTTAGCATATATATGTGCCACAGATGCTTTAAATTGTTGCAATTGGACAACACTTGCCTAGTATGATTCATATACACAATATTGTTTGACAACCATTTGTTTCTTATATAAACTTGGATGCCACATACACAATGAAGAAGACAATCACTCAACATTCTTTTTCTTATGCCAGTATTGATGTTACTATTCTCATGGCTCCTTGTAAGGAATCCTCCTTGAACAAGGCTGAAATTTTGTATATGTATCTCGTGTGTCCATTCAAAGAGCCCTTGACGAAAGAAATTCACAAGGGTGCACTAGGGATTTAAGTGTCAACTCAAGAATCATTTTTTTTTTAGGGTCTTATACCTACTCTTACTGCACGATATTTTTATCCTTTTTTAATGTTGAGTGTTGGGTTCATGGACCTACGTGGTGGATAAAAAATAAACCATATTTTCATTATAATATCAATAAATCCATATTAGCAAGATTCCAAGCGAAAAATGAAATTACATGCATGTCCATTTAACCAACTGAACATGACATAGAAATCATTACAAATTGATTTAGTACAACTAGCAATATAACAGATCTTTTGCATCCATGATGTAAGAAATTTCAATAAGAGTAATACTACTAAAAGGGATGCATGATGTGTGCTCCATCTCATGTATACATAATATCAGTTTCTACTTGGATTTAGTGTAGACATGATGGAGTACTTGTGATTGTACAAACTGGATATGTTTTTGGTCATGACTTTGGTTAGCACTCTTAACACTCCATCTCACCGTTAACATGCACAATGACCTGCCTTAAATACCCATCATTTGAAAGCTCTTGCAACAAATCAAATCTTGTTCACATGTCTGCCTGCACCCAGATTGTCCAACCCTTTTAGTACAACATTAAACTGCTTAAAAAGATCTACAAAAACTCAGGATCTAGTGATACATGTGTCCTTGAACATACATAACAAGATATGATGAGTTCAAATGGCTCTACTAGCATCAAAATCATATTCCTTGATGGATTTTTTAAACAATATATCGTTCTATAGTTCTTTCAATCATTTACGAGAAACTAGTTGTTTCAAGTACAATTAGACCTACAATGATTGAATTTTTTATTGCCATTTCATGAATAATGTTTCTTGCAATGTCTTTCACTTCAAACAAGCTATGCATTTGGATACCCAAAGGAGATCAAATATTAGTAGCTGCAGTTAATTTGATTGCATATGAGCTGCAAGTTTGTGAAAATTATAATATCATTGACAGCATAATTTTTCACCTCCTTCAACCCCTCAAGAATGGAAATATAGTAGCCTTCATTGTTCATTGTTCTCTTATGCACTTCTATATTTCTATGCAGCACATGATTTATTCCCACATTATGGAGCACATATTTTACAGTGGCTTGACCAAGATTTGGATGAAAAGACACTTCGATGCACAACTTCCACTTTTGCACCATTCTCTACGCTTAGAAGACCTGGAAAATAAAATAATAATAAATTCATATTAGACAAGTAGGCATTTATCTAGCTTATACATTCAAACATTCAAACAAAAGAAAGGGGTCGGTGAAGTCATTACAAAATAAACAATGAACAAAAATAGAATAAACACATAATTTATATGGCCATAATGGATCATTACTGCAATTTCGAACTTCGTGGGTGATATTTTTCTACTGCAAACCATCCCTAAAAGATTTATTTCACTTCTACCAAATAACATTGATAGTATCTACTAAAAGAATTCAGAATAAAAAAATTGGTCATCTAATATGGCACTACAAACCCACCTTGGCTTTCCTCTTTCCTAGGCAAGATGCAAAAGTTGTGGCAATGGATTCACAAACTATGCCCATTGTTACTCTTCTATTTACAAAAGAAAACAAGATACTAGGACATGACCTTCTAGATTTGTGTGTGAATGAACCTGGGGAAAAACTATACTCAACAGTTATAAGCCAGTCATTCTACCAATGAGTTGATGCCAAAACTTGGGAAAAGATGAAAAATACCTTAAATGACACACAAAAATAGATAATGTAATGAAGAGAAATGGACGTTAAGGTTGTTGTTGTTTTATGAAGCTAGCAAAAATAAATGTCATTTATTCACAAATGAGCTAAGCCAAAAGTATAAAAGAATTTTCATGCATTGTTGTTTCCTTAGTTACCCCTCATTTTCTACTAAGTGGATATGGTGATAGGATGAGGGTTTAGGCCAAAATTTAAATATACTTGACAAACAACATAGTTTCATCTAGACTAATGTGGCTTCATTAAAACCATGATTAATGGGAAGCTTGAATCCTATAAATAGATAACATGTAACATCACTCCTTTATCCCATTTCCAAGAATCTCCTCACAGTGAGATGATGTGATGATCTATGTTGGTCTATTGGGGATTGGGTGTGATATTGTATTAAGTTGGAAGAACACAATGCTGCAAATTATGTGTTGATGTCAAACATCTATGCTTCATCTGGAAAATTCGATGATGTTGCTAGAGTTACGAAAATGATGAAAGACACGGGAATAAGAAAAAATCCAGGTTTCAACTGAATTGAATCAAAGAATAGGGTGCATGAATGTTTTGCATGATGTGGAGGATGAATATAAAGATGAATATCTAAGGTATCACAGTGAAAAGCTAGAAATAGTTTTTGGTCTTATCAGCATAGTGAGTGGAATTCCTATTAGAATTGTCAAGAATTTTTGTGTCTGTGGTGACTGTCACAATGCCATTAAGTTGATTTCAAGAATTGTAGAACGAGAAATTATTGTTAGGGATGCCAACCGTTTCTATCATTTTAAGGATGGAGTGTGTTAAGTTTTGTTATGAAAATTATTATGGTATTATCATTTCTTTGTCATGCAGAAAGCAGGCAACATAGTTTTCATATGATGTCATTCATTGATTTTCATGGAATGGTTTTGGATAAAAATGAAACAATGCTAGGAATTCTTTGATACCCGCTCACATAGATGGAGAAAATTGTTGTTTGTACTCTGTCATGTGCTACAACTCTTGAAACATAAACTGGCAAGCATTTTGCATTATATGGACTTGGGAAATGGTGTATTGTCTTTTAGAACAAAGGAATTCAAAGATGTTGAAAAGGGAAATCAAAGAAGAATTGTGACTCCTTCAAAAAGAGATTTCAAGTCATTATGAATTTAGCCTTAAAGAGTTGTTGCCTAAAGTCAATAGGAACAACTTGAGAACAACAATAAGAGAACGCCCAAGACGTGTTGTAGCAACAAGAGTGATCTTGTGTATTTTATAGGATCTTTGAGACAAAGAATTACAAAAATTCGCATCTACATTTATAGCTTTGATGTGCTTTGTCTCAAAGTTCTATCAACCTACAATACACTCCTTTTTGGTGATGCTCTAAAACATCTTTAATATAACTACATTTTTGTTTTGGCAAACTCAACAAGTTTCATAAGCAACTCAAATCTTCATACTAAACTAATTGCTTCTATCTTACTTGCTCATACATATGACAATGTTTCATCTTTATTTTTGCCACAACTTGTTTATTACCTTTTCTTTACCCAAACATGAATGACTAATAGTTTATCTAACAAATCGTCTTCTTTGACATCTCATTTTTAATCTATCACTAGACCAACTCTTATATTGAGATACAATATTTGTTTGTTTCCATATATAAATTGAACAAATATTTCTCCTTCTAAACTTAATAGCTTGACTTCTCAACATTCAACTTTTTTACCAAATTCATTGAAGCCAAACAAAAATAACTATACAAAATCATTTTTTACACTAATATGATGAAAAACAACCTGCTTCATTTTAATTCAAACAGTAACATACATTTAAATTCAAAAACTAATATCATTTACTTGCAGATTTGTTATAATGTACAAAACCGCATAAAAATAAATGACCACGATTATGAAAATTGGATTTTCGTTGTTACTCACTATATATGTTTTTGTATAATTTTCATGCAGTCAACAAGAGGATAACTTTCAGATGTTTTAAACAACCAAAGCATACACTTCAATAATCGACAATAGCTATGATATCGCTGACTACTTAGTATCTAAGTCAACGCAATATAACAAAATTGTTAAAGCATTACATACAAACATATTTAATATTTTTCAGCTAACTGGAATAGAAAATTTGATGTATGATACATTGATATATTTAAAAAATAGTGCTTCAAGGCAATATAACAAATTTCTTAAAATCATTAGCTACAAAGATATTTAATATTTTTCAGATAACTGGAATAGAAAATTTGATGTACAGTATATGTAATAAATAGTGCTTTGACAGAGAGTAAGGCTTTCAAGAAGAGAGACAGTTGCAGGAATGGAAACTTTTTTTGGTGATAAAAAGTAAAATGACAAAACATGTTCGTTTTTAATACAAATCACTTTTGTTCTGCCACATACCATGTTGCAGATGCAGATGGAGGAACTGCTCGTTTTTGTCTACCCACTAACCAATTGATAGTCCTCATCCCAAAAGATGCAGTGACCTCGCTGGTGCTTGTTGTATAATCTGTACTGGAATTCTCCCTATCAGGTATTGGTTCACAACTTCACACACATTCAAGTTGGCCTTGGCCTTGGACTCCCTTATAAGACCGGCATCATCCTTCCATCCTGCAAATACTTCTGTCTCAGACATTGAGCGTCTATTGGCCCCGGTTGCCTAGGTTTGACATCACCTAATACACCTAATCTGAAAGAGAAAGCTCTCCTCGAACGACCCAACTTCTCCAGTGATCCTGGTTGTTCCCCTGTATTCATTTTACGCCACCTGTTACTGTTGCTGATCTCAACCTTTCTCTCATTTACCTCAGTCGTCCTGTGACCCTCACTTTCCAGATCTATATCCACAAATGCATCTCCATCTCTCCATGTATGCGACTGATTGACCTTGATTAATGTTCTGCTCTCAGAGACAAAGTCCGGGGAAGGAGTCAGTTGGTTGTGGCTCATTTCTGCATATTGTGGTATGCATTCTGAGAAAGCATGTCTATGCCCTGGTGTCAATAGTAGTCTAATGGCCGTTTGCCTTCTACAAGGGGCAACCGCTATGACTACTTCAAGATTTGAAGGATCTATAGCACACTCATATGAACCCATTGAGTAACATCTTTGAATGTCTCTACTAATACCTAGAACATTTCCTGTTTCACTCTTTCTACTATCTACGGTATTCCTAAATTTGCCAAGTTTTATAGGCATTACCATAACCTTCCCCCTTTCGTTGTTATCCTGCACCTGAAGATTACATGGCTCTTCTGGGCCTTGAGGGGCCTGAGATTGAAACTGGTTAATCCCCACTTGTTGTATATCTCCACAAAACGCCAAATGGTCCTGCAAATGGGATTGTTCCTCAGCTTCTCTGTCTCTATTTTCATCCCCTGACTCAAATCTCAAGCCTGGACCTGCAGTGGGGAGATTTGAGAAATACTGCAGCAGACTTTCTCTACACAATGGGCAAGTGGAATGAGATAACAACCAGGTCTCAATGCATTCTAAATGAAAAGCATGGCTGCACTTGGGAAGCAAACGTATCTTATATTCTGCTTGAAACTCATGCAGACAAATTGCACAATCCGAACCTTCTTTGAGTCCCTTGACAGCCTTGTATAGAAAGACTGGTAATGCATCAATGAATGCCTGGTCAACCCCTGCGTCATGGAGATGAAACAGCTGCTGCAGTTGCCCTTCGATTGCACCTATGCCCCCTGAGCTGTTGGAGTCTCTATTGGGAGCTCTTGCCAAGTATCTGATTAAAACATGAACACATGCAAAGAGAAAAATTATAACTGTCGTCATCGAGATCTTGCTTGGGCTAATTTGGTTGTCGTCATCGAGCTGTTTGGATGGTGGATTCACAGGATGGGAACTGAAGTCAGAAGGATAAGCTTGAGGAGGTGGGAAAAATGAGGAAGTTGCAGTACTGTAGTGGAAAACTGACCACCTTGCTGCTTCTGCTAGTGAAAACGGAATAGGCTATAGTGCGACTTTTCGGAGATTCCGGTCATCCGAAAAGCGCACTATTCTTGAAGATGCGGAGTTCGCTGTGTCGATGCTCGATGGTAGGGAGGGTGTTCGACTGATGGCTCGGTGAATTGGGGATTTCTGTGGTTCTGTGTGCGCGTGGAAGCAGGGGATGTTGAGATGCAGGTTGCTAGGTGCTGCAAGCAGGGGAGGGAGGGTATGGCGGTAGTTCAAAATTGAAATTGAGCGCGATAACATTAATGCAGGTGGCAGGTGAGACAAGGGAAGGCAACGGAGGCGAGCTCAGCGGACTGATCGGCAGTGGACGGAATGGGGTTCCAGCGATCAGGGGTTAAATTTGAGGGTCCCCCTTATTCATCGGAGGATAATTTTGTATGACAGTTTTATTTTTAAATTGCTCCACATGTTTTTTTAACATTTATTTTTATAGCTTTCAACAAATTTTTGTAAATTATTTTGTAATTATATTTATAATTCCTTTTGTAGGTTATATTTAAATTTTTTTCACATAAAATCAGTGAATGTAAATATTGTTGCAACTAAATTAAACAAAAAAATTTAATTTGGACTGATTGAACTAGACCAATTGAACTAATGTTTGTGCTAAGTTTTACCTATTATTAAATTAATTAATAATGTAATTATTTATAATCACTATAATTTATGTAATTTTAAAATTTTTATAACTCATGTTGAACCATTTTCAAAAAAAATCTCAGGGCTTAAATGTATTATTCTAATGTATTTTGTAAAAATAAATAATTAATTTGATTTTTTAACAATTTTGAATTCAATTTTAAATAAGAATTTGAGAAGACTCTAACACTTCAACCAATAATATTATATACTTTTAAAGAAATTCAAAATTCTTTCAAAATAAAGATGAATTCTCTTATCGGCACTCTAACATTTAAAATGCCAGTTATGTTTAGATTCAAATATGAATTTATCATAAGGCATTGGATTTATTGTAATAAACTATTTGAGATTTTCATATACAACCACTAAATAGAGTGATTTTCTTAATCAAATTGATGTATAGATTCATTTTATAGAAATTAAAATTTATAACCAAAACACTCATGTTGGGCATGGAATCCCCCCAAAGCATGTTTTGGGGCTCAAAGCCCAAGTTTTGACCGAATCTTGTTTTAAAGGTCTGCGAATTGCAGGCGCAAGGCGTGAAAGTATGATAGAGTCACATGGTTGTCCACCGTATTTTTGTAATGTAATGTCCACTGGATAGACCTACCCATGGTCTGCGGACCATGGGTTTGTATAAATAGAGCGAGGCTCTAAGTGTAAAAGGGAGAAGGACGTAGCAAAGTCTAAGTGACTGACTCATAGGTCAAAGTTTGTCTTTGGGTTGTAGAGTAGGAGAAGGATCTGTAGCTGAGTGCACAAAGGCCTAGTAGTCTGCAGCTGAGTGTGCGGACCTCTGCACCTGAGTGCGCAGGGCGAGTCGAGTCTGTAAACGAGGAAGGGATTAATAAAGAGAAGTTTTGTCATAATTTTGTGTATTTGTTCTTGGGTTAATGCATGTTTGATATAATTTGCAAATATATTGGGTATTTACTACGCGCACCTTTATGAATGGCTTATGTTGTTAAGTATAACTTAAAGCATGCAAATAGGCTAAGATAATCAACTAACATTGGAATACCAGTAAGGTATTGGGTAATAACACAAAAGTGCGACGTTCAACCCCTGGGTAGGGCTGCACGAAGGTGGTATATCAGACTGTGAGGTACGAGAAAGTGCGTGAAGCAACCTACGTGGAGGGTCAAACCGCAGACCAGTTGAACTCATCAAACATCTCCAGGGTGCAGAAACTTGGTTCTAGCGCCCTCCCACACTACTTTCGATGAGGCCTCAGTCCACACTTTGTGGATTTTTGCCAAAAGGTCCAGTAGTACTTGGATTTGTTTGGCTAACTTATCTCCAAACCTGGCTCAGGCCCCAATAAGCCAACAAATGGTTCCATTGCTGGGACCGAGATCTACATAGAGATGTTTGATATCGTATCACTAGAATTCGACAAAGAAAGGAATTGAAAAGTGGTTGGACATAAATATTCATAAGTTCGTGACACAGGAAAATAGGAATCTGTGATTATCAAAGGAAGAGTGGTTAGATTGCTACTTATATACAAAAATCCATGAAATTTTCTTTGCATCCTTCCCCTCTGAGTTGTACGAGTGGACCGCGAAGCTAGCAGACAGTCAAGGAAGGTGTAAGCTCAACAAACCTATTGTGTGGACTCTAGAGTTGGTGTGCAGACGGGAAGCATCAGAAGATAAGATCGCATGCACTGTGGATCATTGGCTCAATCGAATTATTGGAGGATCTATCATCGAGTTCATTGTAGATACTTCAGTCAGCTATTGCGAGACAGAAGGATGCTTCCTCAAAGTACCGCGAGGTAAGTATGTTAAATCTTTGAACACTTGGATTAAAATGCTACTGTGTGAAAAGCGAGTTATGCGAATAAATTGATGTTTAGGGCTATGTGAAGTTGGAGGATCTATAGAAACAAAGGTAGCACAGAATTAGAAACTAGACCCTTGATTTCACCTCCGCGAGAAAGCAAGGAAGAGCTCATGAAGGTTTCACCAAGAAGTGTGATCAGTTTGATAAAGCAAGGATTTTGCGCATACCACCCCCACCTACACCACCACCAGTTTCACCATCTTCACCCCCGTCTTCGCCCAGACCACCTTCCCCACCACCACAGTTCAATATGGCAAGCGCAATAAAGTTGTTGGTGTTTAAAGGAGTAGGGAATGAAGATCCTAACCAGTTTTGGTTCATGGTAAGGGCTATATGGGAAGCACAAGGGGTTACAGATGACAATATAAAGAAAGCAACACTGGTCAGTGCTCTGCAGGATCACACACTGGCTTGATACATTAAGCATTCGAATAACAATCTGAACGTAGGGATCGCGAATATCCAAGCTGCACTAAACAAGGAATTTATCAGGTCAAAATCAGAGACACAATCAATCATTGGATTTAAGGAAATCACGATGCTTCCAGGAGATACCCCCTGGGAGTTGGTTCAAATATTGAAGTGTATAATTCGTGAAGCTAATATGACCTTGACAAATGGGAAACACCGCACATGGTTTGTAGCATCACTAACACTGCATCTAAGGAATGCACTATCACAACAGAAGCTAACCACTCAGGCCGAGGCCTTGGAGATCACAATGAGACTGCATAAGACCCTGATACAAGATCCTAACCTGGGGGTTCAACAGATCCACCCGCAGTTGAAAAACTTGTGCCTTGAGATGCAGAGTTTGAAACAAGATAGGATAGTTCACGTAGAAGCGCGCGAGGAGGTATGCTGCATAAAGTGCAAAGGCTAGGGACATGACAACGACCATTATCCAATATTTTCAAACTACCTGGCTGGAGGAGGACCAATGCCATTGAGACCAGAGGAAAAAGTAGGACCAAGCACGGTGCCTTCATTATGGTGCGCGATATGTCAGAAAGGAGGAAAGCATGCTACAGATAATTGCCATCTACTATAAAAGTATACGCAGAATTCGTAGCAGTTGTTCTATAATTTTTGCAGGTCAGTCGACCACGATGAGCGCACCTGTAGAAGTTATGAGCTCATGGTGGATTAGACTCCTACCTACAGAGTTCAGACCAAAACATGGGCCCTTGATCAAAATGTAGGGATGGCGCACACTGGATTTCAGGGGCGTGGATGAGGTTGAGGTGGAATGGGACCAAGAAGAGGTTGCGGACAACTGATATGTTACAATTGCGTAGGGTCAGGGCATTATGCCATTGATTGTACAAATCCAATGAGACCATCATGCTTATATTATACCCAATTTGATCATGAGACAGAGGACTATCCCACGTTGATAGCAAGGTTGCATGATAAAGGATCACTCTAACCTTCCTCGACTCAGAATGTGCAAATAATCAGGTCTAAGCCACGTGAGGAAGACCCGAATGTAAATATCGTGCTCCGAAGCGGTATTACGACGAGGGATGACAAGGGAAAGTAGCTCAAAGAAAGTACCTGGGATCGCAAGGCTTCGATGAAGGAACCTAAATTTGATCTGGAGCGCACTAAAGAGACATTCATGGAAGCTAAGAAGAGCTTTGCGGATGCCTCCACTTCAGGAAGTAAGGACAACTAGAACTTGAAATGGACCCATCAATGCTCACTACATTCTTAGAGACATGCATGAAGCTACTACACGATAGAAAAGTTGTGAAGGGACTGCAAGAACTCATCACCAGATGTGATGGGACTGCGCCAGAGGAACCGCGTGTAGTCGAGAAGCTCAGGAAGCATACAACGCGAATAGGAAGAGAGATGAGATTGACCGCATAAATCGGGGAATATGAAATGGATCAAGTAATTTTGGATGTAGGATCGGACATGAACGTCCTAACAAGGTAGACATGGGAGCGCATTGGTAGGCCTGCACTGCAATGGTCTCCTATTCAATTGCGAATGGCGAACTAGCAAAAGATCCTACCTATGGGAAGATTGTAGGGAATAATAGTAGATATCGAAGGTGCGAGTGGGCTTGCAAATTTCAAAGTGATAGAGATTGTTTATGACAGGATTCCTTATCTCATGCTACTGGGAATAGATTGGGCCACTGACATGAATCGAGTGATAAATCTAAAGAAGCGCAAGATGATTTTCGAGAAAAAATCACTACGCCTAGTGGTACCTTTAGATCCTGCGGAAGGATCACGCTGCACAGAGCTAGTGCGCGATGATGATCTAGACTGTATCTACAAGATAACCGAGTCCGACTAGGATTGGGTGAATCTAATAGCAGATGGCAGACCCTCATGGGAGTGCGAAAGCTTCTGCACCTCAAATTCGGACGAGGAAATAGAATGATGGCAGAACCGATTACACAAGGTAACCACACTCAACTGTAAAATGGTGACAAGGTCGTTGCGCTACGTGGCAACAGAGGTAAGAGATCTGCCTATGTATGATGGGTTGAGCGAGGTGGATGATTTCTTGAAAAAATTTGAGAGAGAAGTACCGGAACAACAGCATTTCGACGCTCTAAAATGGGTATTGCACACTATGCTCGCAAGATGGTGGGGTACGCATCATAGAAGTTTTGAGGACTGGCGCGCATGTAGAAAGATGATGTACATGTTGTTTGGAAAGCCTTAGATGCAGATGAAAGCCGAGCAGGATGAATGAAATAGCCCACGTGTCCATCTTTCCAAATGGATATAGGCATATGGTGCACAACCTACATGAAGGTACACCGTACGCATAGTAGGAAACATGATCGGCAAGCAAGAGCGGGCAAGACAATGGTGCAAATAATCCCTCTATTTAGGACCAGGAGGTATGATAAGACCAAGCGCATAGAAGGTTATCCATGTGGAACGCTTTGAAAAAGTGTGCGAAGTACTGAATAGGGTCCACAATGTGAAACAGACTGACTAGGACCTGCGCGTACCAGTGGTTCTATGGGTCTATAGGGCCATGTACTGGAACCTGACCGCACAAGCACCACCAAGACTGGAATATGAGACAAATGTTATAAGCCCTCTAGTACTTGAAAATCCTAATCCAGCGCTGGTAGGGATGACGGTTCATGGAACCTTGGAAGCCGAAATCCAACAAGGAAACATTAGACTCCAAGAACTTGAAGAAGAAAGGGTACGGTTAAGAAAGAAAAGCGCATTGGTGGATGTAGAAGCTAAGAAGCTAGAGGAGGAGATAAAGGAAGATTTTTTCACTGAAAAAACTAGGATGGTAAGGCAAGGTGTATACAATCATGCTGATAAGTTTGAGAACTATCATTGTGAATTGATTAGTCTGATCCCTTGGCTTGGACAACATATTGCTAAGCATAGTGACCAGGGTAGCATATTGCAAATGGTGAAGTGCGCGATACCGACCGTAACAATAAAAGGTGGGGATTCTCCAAGAACCATGACGGAGGACAAGATGAAACTCTACATGAGTGGTGCGGCCACCTGAGTAGTTGAAGGAAATATAGTCTTAATGCTCCAAGCAGTTGAAAGGAAGTGCGGGGCTATAAACTACTCTGCCCAGAAGCTGCACGAGGTTGGAACTGCGCACAAAAACAAAAAGTCACAAGGCCCACAACCACGCATGGGGGGCTACGCTGCCACGTGGGTTGGTCAAAAAGTAATTATTGAAGTCACTATTCATGATGGGATGATCAATTTGAGGCCAAATGGAGCAGGCAACATGCATTTAAGACGTGATTATGGGTAAGATATGGGAAAATCTGCCGCCAAGAAAGCATTAATGAACTGGAATTGGGGAGAACGATCGAATTCAAATTCAAAAAGCATTATAAAATACAAAGGGCAGCCTAGAAAACAACACTTGGTCATTTGCGAATTGAGCGATTGAGTAGAGCCTTGAGTGTTGTGAGCCGAGTATTGATTGAGCCCCTGAATTTGCAAGTGATAGATTGCAACATAGATACAATGGCAACAACTAAGGATGGTATGGAGATAGCAGAAGTGACCATCGAGGAGGCTGCACAGGCCCTAACTGTGGGGGATGTTCCAGAAGGTGTCGGGATTATGGCAGAAATCCCGAAATCACTGCGCACGCCAAGACCCAAGAAGGACAAACAAGAAATGGCTCTCGTACGCATGTCCCCGCAGAACCCGATGCACAGAAAATTGTTGATGGAAGAGATGGGGAAAGCCGTCACTATAGAAATAGAGGAAGAAGAAGAAGATCTGTAGGATCTTACCATCATAGAAGAAGAAGATGAAGGCATGGAGGTGGATACTCAGCCTACGCACCCTACGACAAAACTACCCGCCTATCTCCCCCCGTGAAAAGGGAAGGCTAAAGTGCCCAAGGACCTGGAAGAGACCAGGAGCTCGGTCCAGACCCCACTCCTACCATATGGCATTATGTTTGAAGGCTAAGCATGAAATTTGAAGATTGGGACCTCATTGACCATGAGAAGTCCCCTCACCTTGAGATTGGAAATCTCATGAAGCAGAACACCGGGGGCGAGGTGACAACATTAGAGCCACGGAAGTGGTTGCGCGAAGTGGAAAAGGTCGAGCTCCTAAACCTACTCTGGGTGCCACATTTCCTCCCTACCCTAATAACCATTTTCTTCATCAGGTAGCTGCTTTTCCTAGTGCATGATGGGTGTTTATGGCTGGAGGAGCCCATCCCCCTCACGACATACTTGATTCATTACGTCTCCCGATTTCCATACAAAGGAGAGGACCCCATGACCATATCGAAAGGGAAGGGCAGTGATTTGGCCATCGCAGAGGCCATGAAGAAGAAGTACAAGCTGGAAAAGAAGAAGAGGGGCTATGCCATCTCCAACATGAATGAAAAAGCAGTACATGTGGCAACCCAAGTCCTCACAGGAAAACTTATGCGCAAGTGTCACACAGACGAGGTACCTGCGCCAGTGGTCGCACTGGACGAGAAATGCACGGAGGGGGTCTAGTTTAACTGGTCTGAATTCCTTTGCACAAAATTCTTAGAGAATTTCAATGAAGCGCAGGAATAGGGAAAAACGTTCCACTATGCATGGATGTTGTTGTCCATAGTAGAAGGGGAATTTCTGGAGGATAGTCAATTCCCCATAATTGACAGAGATTTACTGGAGGCTGTGAAGTACGCTTTTCTTTGGGCCATGAAGGGTGATAAACGGATACGTAACAGCAAGATCGTCTAGGTGCTCATGGAGATGAACATCAGAATGTGGATCAACTATAAGCCTCAGATGTCAACCATGGTTTACAACAATCTGCAGTGCTTTGTAGAATTTAAGGTAGACATGCATAACATATATATCAGGGCGTGCAAGGACTTGACTAAATAGTGGAAAAATCTACCCTTTGTAGCCACTGATGACACCATTTTCAATGTCCTTGAGGCATGGCCGTCGGAATGGCGTGCCCCAGACATTGCAGAAATTGAGAAGTCGATAGTGCAAAAGAAGAAAGACAAGGCAAAGCAGCACAGCACACAGTTGGCCGAAAAACGAATGAAGGAAACAGCAGCAATAGAAGTGCAGGAAGCATGGGACACGACACAGAAAGAAGTCGAGCAGGAAAAAGTCGCAGCAGTAGCACAGGAAGTAGCCACGAAGGCAGGCAAGGGCCAAACAACGCCTTCGCATGGATAGGAAGCATAGGAAGAAAAAATAGAAGAAGGAGGTACAAACCCACGAACCACATTAGCACAGCTGAAGCGCCAACACCCAACATAGTGAGTAGGGTCGCGGAAAAAAGTCAAGGCCTCGAAATTGTCCATTGACCCAATCATGCTAACTGAGGGTGATCTGCATAACATCGGTGAGACGGTGCATGATGTCACCAATGGGGCTCTCCAAAATTTCATGTAGGAGAACCAGATTGTGTTGGGGGCCCTCAGAGTGCAGTTGCAGGAATTACAGACACCCCCCCCTCAGGTTCATACCCTTTTGACCAACCTCGCAATCGGATCCATGGTAGTAGAGCAGATGTTGCGCGCACGGATGACGAACACAATAGTACTACTAGAAGGGGCACTAGTGACATCAAATTAGGCCGAAAGGCCTTCGGTTAGCACACTGGGAGGTCTCGGTGTTAATCTAGCTGCCCTCCCATGTAAGACATTATATGTGTTGCAGGATGGGATAACTATAGAGCTACGAGCTAGGGAGAGCTGTGCACTTTAAGTCCTCAGTGAGAAGAAAATGAATATGGAACAACTAAGCTTGCAGTGCGACAAATTGGTGTCGCAAAGTCAACAGCTAGTATAAGTGGTAGATGACGCTTGCCAAAACATCCCAGAGCTGGCCATCCCAGCAGATATACCAGTGGAGACGTGGATCCACAGGTTAGCAGCACGGGTCTGCGAGGCTAGCGAGGAAATGAAAAAGGTTCAGCTAGAGCTGAATCTTCAGATCGCCGAGCTGTGGTTAAAGGTGCAACCATCCACTCTCCTGAAAGTCAGAGAACAACATGCTAGCGCTATCACAATGGGGTTAGAGGAAATCAGAGGTGTAGTGCGAGATTGCACCAACATGTTGGAAGAATCACTTGAGTTCCTCACAACTCTACAGGAGGACCCCAACATGCAGTGCTTAGAGACAGAGGTGCGAGAAATCCAACAATAGTATGACAATATCCGAGGAACTGTGCAGATAGTGGTCCTCACTCAGAGGCTTGCGCGTATGCAACAAGCTAAAGCACTGAAGGAGCAGGTGGATGCGACATAACATAAGGAAGCAGTCCTAAAAGTGCATGTCCAGCCTTGGATCGATGAGGCCTTCACCATCACAACAGACATTGAAGGCAAGCTCTCACACATACAAGGGATGCACACATTGATGTAGAGAAGCACTCCCGACACAGAGGTCTCGGAACAACGTATGCAACAGATCTAGCAAGCAGCAACTCAGTGCGCTACTGACCTCCACTTAGTTCCATAATAGTTGGAGGGTCTTCGTGCAAAGATTGTCGTGCCGACAGAGTGACTCAAGGGTGAGTCATGATGTTTGTGTTGGGAGCCTGTTGAGCATTAAATCTTCCCAAGGCATGTTTTGGGGCTCAAAGCCGAAGTTTTGACTAAATCTTGTTGTAAAGCTCTACGAATTGTGGGCGCAGGGCGTGAAAGTATGATAGTGTCACATGGTTGTCTGCCCTAGTTTTGTAATATAATGTCGGCTGGATAGACCTACCCATGGTCTGCAGACCATGGGATTGTATAAATAGAGTGAGGCTCTAAGTGTAAAAGGGAGAAGGAAGTCGGAAAGTCTAAGTGACTGAGTCGTAAGTCAAAGTGTGTCTACGGGTGGTAGAGTAGGAGAAAGCTCTGCAGTTGAGTGTGCAGAGGCCTAGTAATCCGAAGCTAAATGCGGGGACCCCTACAGCTGAGTGTGCAGTGTAAGTCGAGTCTGTAACCGAGGAAGGAATTAATAAAGAGAAGTTTTGTCATAATTTTGTGTATCTGTTCTTGGGTTAATGCATGTTTGCTATAATTTACAAATATATTGTGTATTTACTGCGCGCACTTGTATGAATGGTTTACGTTGTTAAGTATAACTTAAAGCATGCAAACATGCTAAGATACTCAACTAACATTGGAAGAATAGTAAGGTTTTGGGTAATAAAGTAGAAGCGCGGAATTCAACCCCTGGGTAGGGTTGTGAGAAGGCAGCATATCAGGCTAAGAGGTACTGGAAAGTGCGCGAAGCAGCTTGCACACAGGGTCAAACCGCAGACCACTTGAACTCATCAGATATCTCCAGGCTACAGAACCCTGGTTCTAGCACCCTACCATACTACTTCGAGTCAGACCTCAGTCCACGCTCTGCGGACTATTGCTGAAAGCGCCAACAGTACCATGATTTTTTTGGCTAACTTAACTCCAATCCTTCGTCAAGCCCTAATAAGCCAACAACTCATACTAAAAAAATCTGAATATAATTGAAACAAAAAATAGAATTTCACCCAAACTAATGAAAAAATAAATTTTATTATTATTTTATTAAAAAAAACTAATTACTAATCCAAAGCTATAAACAATCTCAGCCTTTAAACAAATTTAATGTGAGGTAAACATGATTACATTTTGTAAATCAAAATGATTCACTAGCATCTCAACCAAGAGGATCATTCACTTCTATTTTTTTACTCAATTTGGAATTGAAATTTATTAATATCTCTGATATATATATATATATATATATATATATATATATATATGATATTGGTGATTACAATATATATTTTGATATTGATGGTCGGTTATATATATATTCGCTCGCTCACTCACTCGATAATAAGTTTCAAAAATTAAATAATCTAATAGTAATATATATAAGATGTTTAAAAAAATGATAGGTATTATCGAATTTAACTAAGAGATCGATAATAGCTGGGTTAATAACCTTATTCATGGGTGCTACAAATTACTGGTAAATTAATCTCTCAATACCTAATGTTATAATTGACCATTTAAAACCCTCTTCATTTTTTAGAGTGTGATTTTATCAAGAAAGAATCAATGAATGGCTAAATTATTATAAAATTTTATTTCTAATGACACGAAAACATCACCTTCTTTTAAATGCACTCAGTCAGATATCAGAGCTGAAATTCAATTTCCTTTGGCAAAGAAAAGTTTATGCATTCGATTTGTGATATAACAAGCTATTAAATATGTGAAGTTCATGTGACAATATGTGAATTTCATTCGGCTCTAAAACAAGATATAGACACACACATATATACCATCCAATAGAGATGCAGATGTTGGATCTAAGTGTAGTTTAGATAGAAAGGGCCTTATTTATGGTTTAATTATGAGTTGTCATAAATGTACATGCCCATTGCCTTCAATGGTATTAGACTATGCAGCTATCAGGACCAAACTTTAATTAGCCTGTAGCAGCTAGATTTTTGTTGTGGGTGTCCGTGAAAAACATGTAATTAGCAGCTGCATTTTTTGTGGAACTTAGTAAGTGAGAGCGTGGTTGTAACAAAATCCTGGAGAACATGTGTTAAAAAAAATTATTCTCGGCAGAAACATATAGCATGGGAATGAAATGTTGTTTCATATTCCTTAACAGAATTTAAATGCTCCTCTAATATCGTGATTCACACCTCATAAACCTAGCTCTTAAATGGTAAGTTGTGTGCTTGAACCCAAACCCTTGGCTTTAATGGAGGTAAAAATAGTAACTAATTTATAGCATGCAAGTTGGGTTTTTAACCATTGTGTTGGTTATGAAGTTTAGATTATACCATATGGTGTATTTCCACTGATTCAGGAGTTAGCGAAGTTGTCTAGCATTTTTATGGAACTTCAAATAAGTCAACTAAACCCATAGGTTTGGTTATGAAGTTTAGATTATACCATATGGTGTATTTCCACTGATTCAGGAGTTAGCGAAGTTGTCTAGCATTTTTATGGAACTTCAAATAAGTCAACTAAACCCATAGGTTCTATTATATTTATGGCAAGATGTTACAGATGTAATAAAAGTTGAGAACAAAATGGGAAATCTATATGTAGCAATATGGAGGCTCTACAAGGGTTTCTCTATGAGGGCCAATCTCGCAAGCACATTTTCTTGGAGTTTGTTGGCAATGGGCAGTGAAAATTGAGAAAGAAGTCCATGCGGAATCCACAGGGCCCAATAGATATGGTGATTGGGGCTTGGTGTGGCTACACCAACTACCTCTATGGGTGTGCGTTATCGATAGATTTATTTGCAAATTAGTGTATTCCTTCCCACGCTTATAGCAAGAATTCTCAAAATTCAAGCAAAATACGATTTGAAAAAATCGTAATAATACAAATAGGAATTGAAGCATTTTTAATTCATGCTTAGTCCACATGAATTCCACTATAGTAAAATGATTAACTAAAACATTCTCAATTCGTATACAGGAATTCAAAATAAATCTTCTATACATGAAACCTAAGTAAAATACTTACTTGCCTGCATGCAGATTATAGAAGCACACTAACACTCAAACCATACATAGTTAAACTTGGCACCAACACAACATAAATTTTTTTCTGAACTTCAACTTCAACCTCCTTAATGGAAAATTTTCACCTACTTTTCCATTAATATGTGAATTAATTTACTACAAACATTTCCTCTTTATGGTCGGTGCGAAACCCCAAATATGTGCTTAAGGATTTTGAAGCGTCAACAACTTAAATATGGATTTTTGTGGATAAGCATGGACATTGATATAACACAATACCATTCAGAAGGTTGCTTGAATAGGCTCGTTTTCATCATCATTGATCTTTCAATTTCACAATTACAATTAGAAGTAACCTCTTTTATTTGGTATTTATTTATTCTATTTATAAATGAATTTGGTATTTATTTATTCTATTTATAAATGAATTAACTACTCTATAGTCTGGATTAGATTAAGTTATTGAAAAGATTTTCCCAAACTTTAAAATAATGATTAATGAAAAAGATGACCAATGACCCTGTAAACCTAAACAAATCTATAATTTGTGCACATGATGATTAAGTGATTCCTCATCTCCTACACTTTTTTCTGAAATTGAATCGCTCATAACTACACCACGCCATTGAAAACAATTTATAACAATGATTCATGTTTCTATTTTTCTGTGTACGATTCGTGTTTCTGGTCTGACTAAATTTATATCATGGTGATGGGCAGTGGGACTCAAACTCCCTAGGAATATGTGTGGAGATGGTGACGAATCTGGATATATATATATATAAACTTGTCATTTTTTTATATGCCCGTGAAAATGACATTTTTAAAAATTAATTGCAAGTTAAGTATGATGTGCATATTTTGAAATAAACCATATTTAACATTTGAAAACATAGAAAATGTCTAAATTAGCATCAAATTTAATCCGTGATGGTTGTTGGGTTGTGTTATATTCTTTCCATGTAGGTAACAAGGGGTTTGAAGGGCACCCGTAACCCCACTTTATGAGGTTTGGGTCAGTGCCCTGGAAAGTTTTGGTTTTGGACCTGTTAGGTTGGGCAGACCCACCTATGGTTTTGTGCATGACTTTCGCACATGTTTTTTGGACGCGATGGTTTTCAATCCATGGTATTGGATGCGATGGTTTTCGGTCCATGGTATTGGACGCGATGGTTTTCGGTCCATGGTATTGGATGCTTCGGCATGTACAAATATGTATTGTAACATTGAAAGGAACATAATGAAAAATCAAGCTGGTAGTCCCGGTTTTGGGATCCGGTGGGAAAATCTCTGTGTATATGTGTTTTATGTGTTATGCTCTCGCATTGTTTATTTCTCTGTGTTTTAGAATTTGTATGCAGGTAATTTCTATATGGGGTTACAACCTACCTTTGGTATCGGAGCTGTTTTGGCTTCAAGGGGATGCCTTTGTCGCTGAGGGGTTTTGCTCAGGCCTGTGGCAGACCTTGTTCAGTGGGAGATCTGCGAAGATCGATTCTAGTGGTGAAAGAAGATGGCGAGCAATGGAAAGATAGAGATTGAGAAATTTAATGGTTAGAGTTTTGAGTTGTGGAAACTCAAGATGGAGGATCTATTGGTGGATAAAGACCAGTGGATCACGGTAGATCCAGGTACTAAACCAATGGGAGTGTCTGATGAAGAATGGAAAAAGTTGGATCAGAAGGCAAAGAGCATAATACGATTGTCTGTCTCAGATGGAGACTTGGTGACAGAGCATCTGAATGCATTTAATACTGTGGTAAGTCAGTTAGCATATGTTGATATTAAAATTTCAGATGAAGATAAGTGCATCAATTTGTTGTGTTCTGTACTAGATTCGTGGGATAGTCTGGTTATTGCAATAGGTAGCAATGCAACTGCCTTTCATTTTGATGAAATAGTCTCATGCTTGCGGACGGAGGATATGAGATGGAAAAATATGGAGAGCGAAAATGGTGATGCCTTGTCTGTACGAGGGCAGACCTAGAACAGAAATAAAAATAAGTCATCGAGTGGGAGATCTAAATCTAAAGGGAGATCTAAATCTCCAAGAAAACCTGTAAAGGTGGTGTGCTGGAAATGTGGAAAGGAAGGGCACTACAAAAGGGACTGTAAATCTAAAGCTCCTAACAAAGGAAAGGGATCTGATGAGGCTCCTTCTGCAGAGGCAAAAACCACTTCAGATGAAGGTGGGTATGTGTACTTGGCTTCTTCAAGTATACATGTAGATCATGAGGCATGGTTGATTGACTCAGGTGCATCCTTTCACTTCACTCCCCATAGAGAGTGGTTCTGTGAGTATGAGAAATATGATGGTGGTGATGCCTTCTTGGGGGATGACAGGAAGGATAGAATCGTTGGTCGTGGAAAAGTAAAGTTGAAGTTGCAAGGTGGAAGGGTTAGAACGCTTTCAGGTGTTCTACATATTCCTACATTAGCTAGAAATCTGATTTTTGTTAGCAAGTTGGATGATGTAGGTGTAAAAACAATGTTCGAGAAGGATACCTGCAAAATGGTTCAGGGAGCACTGGTATTGAGCCGGGGAGTTCAAATTGGAACTTTGTACAAGTTGCAAGGTAGCACTATTATTGATGGGTGCAACAGTTCTGCGGTTCTTGAAAGTGGAGCAGAAAATCTAGTGGTCTCTAGAGAGAAGACCATGTTGTGGCATCAAAGTCTTGGACATATTGGAGAGAAGGGCCTTCGAATACTTCATGGTAAGGGTATGGCAGAAGGTATGAGTAATAGCTCTCTGGATTTTGATTTCTGTGAAAATTGTGTATACGAGAAGCAGAATCGGGTGAGTTTCCCATCTAGTAGTAAGAGGGTGAAACAGATATTAGAACTTGTGCACAGTGATGTGCTTGGACCTCTGAAGGTTCCATCACTGGGTAAGTCTGTGTACTATGTATCATTTATAGATGACTTCTCAAGTAATACATGGATATATTTCCTTAAGAAGAAATCTAAAGTCTTTGACAAGTTTAAAGAATTTAAGGCACTGGTGGAAAACCAGATAGAGAAGAAGATAAAGGTGCTGAGGACAGATAATAGTGGAGAGTTTTGCAGTAAGGAATTTGAAGAATTCTGTAAGAAGTGTGGTATAGCACGGCAAAAGACTACTCCATATAGACCTCAACAAAATGGAGTTGCAGAAAGAATGAATAAGATGTTGACGGAAAGGGCAAGAAGCATGCTCAGTGGTGCCGGGTTAGGACAAGAACTCTGGGCAGAGGCGGTGGATACTGCATGTTACCTAGTCAACAGGTCACCTTCATCAGCGTTGGAGGATAAGACTCCACAAGAGGTATGGACTAGTAAGAAGCCCTCTCTTTCACATTTGAGGGTATTTGGATGTGATGCATATGTACATGTTCCAAAGGAGAAACGAACCAAGTTGGATAGTAAATCTGAAAAGTGCATCTTTATTGGGTATAAGGATTGTTTAAAGGTTATAAGCTTTGGAACCCAGTCACACAGAAGGTTGTGTACAACCGAGATGTGGTGTTTAGAGATGTGAAAGATGTTATTAAACATGAAGTCCAACAAAAGGAACCTGAGAAGATAGAGTTTGAACTAAAGGAGGAAGAATCAGACTCTACAGCATAGGAGAAATCAGAAGATGAAGAGCCACAAACTCCGGTTGTGAGAAGATCAGTTCGAGAAAGAAGGCAACTTGAAAGGTATTGTCCATCTACTTTCTGTTCAAATTTTTCTTTATCTATTACTGATGATGATCCCAGAACTATGAAGGAAGCAGTGGATTCAGAGGATGGAAAGCTCTGGAAAGAGGCCATGGTTGATGAAATGGCATCTTTGCACAAAAATGAGGTTTGGGATTTGGTGGAGTTGCCAGCTGGAAGGAAACCCATTGGCAGAAAATGGGTGTTCAAAAAGAAGACAAATGTAGAAGGAAAAGTGGAGAAATAGAAAGCTCGGTTGGTAGCAAAAGGTTATTCCCAGGTGCCGGGAATTGATTTTCGTGATATTTTTTCTCCTGTTGCCAAGGTAACTTCTATTAGATTACTTTTATCTATTGCTGCTGCTTTTGATTTTGAGGTAGAACAGATGGATGTGAAAACAACATTTCTTCACGGGGATCTGGAAGAGGAAATCTACATGAAACAACCTGAAGGCTTTGTAGCGAAGGGTAAGAAAGAACTAGTATGCAAGTTAAAGAAGTCTCTGTATGGGTTAAAATAGTCACCAAGGATGTGGTATCAGAAATTTGATACATTTATACGGGGACTTGGCTTCACCAGAAGCAATGCAGATCACTTTGTGTATTTTAAATTAGTTGGTGACCGTGTTATTTATCTGGTCTTGTATGTGGATGATATGTTGCTGGTTGGAAATGACAAAGAAATTATCCAGGATTTGAAGACCCAATTTTCCTCCAAATTCGACATGAAATATCTTGATGCTGCAAACTATATTTTGGGCATGGAAATTAAAAGAGATCGGGTAAAGAGGAAGCTCTAGTTAAACCAGAGGAAGTATATCGAGACAATACTGTAGAGGTTTAATATGCAGGATAGTAAACTGGTGAAGGTTCCTATTCCTGTAGGTGTGAGGTTATTTGCTGAACAATGTCCAAAGACACAAGAAGAGGAAGAGCACATGTCCCGTCTTCCATATGCAAGTGTAGTTGGTAGCCTGATGTATGCAATGGTCTCTACTAGACCAGACATTGCACATGTAGTGGGAGTATTGAGCAGGTTTAGGTCAAAACCAGGAAAGGAGCATTGGACAACAGTGAAGCAGGTTTTCAGTTATTTGTGTGGTGCTAGTGATTATGGATTGTGCTACCAAGGAAGACCAGGATTGGACAAAGTGTTGGATATTCATGGCTTTGTTGATGCAGACTGGGATGGAGATCTGGATCAGAGAAGATATACAAGTGGGTATGTGTTTAACTTATTTGGAGGTGCAGTCAGTTAGATGAGTAAAAAATAATCTGTAGTGGCATTATCAACTACAGAGGCAGGATACATGGCAGCCACTCATGCAAGCAAGGAAGCAATTTGGTTGTAGAGATTGTGTTCAAGTATGGGGTTAGTACAGGAAGCTATAAGGATAGACTGTGACAGCGAAAGTGCAATTTTCTTGGCAAAGAACCCTGCATATCATTCAAAGACAAAGCACATTGATGTTCAGTATCACTTTGTGAGGGATATGATAGAAGACAAAAAGGTTTGCTGGTAAAGGTGGACACTTTAAAGAATACTGCAGATGCATTGACAAAATCTGTGAGCTCTGAGAAGTTCTCTTGGTGTAGAGAGACAATGGGCATTTCAGGGCTGGGAAAATGACTAAACTCTCTTGTGGCCCCCTGTGGAAAGAAAACAACAAGTGGTAGAATGTTGGGTCGTGGTATATTCTTTGCACATAATGAATAGGGGGTTTGAAGGGCACCCGGAACCCCACTTTATGGGGTCTGGGGTAGCGCCCCGGAAAATTTTGGTTTTGGACCCTATGTTAGGTTGGGCGGACCCACCTATGGTTTTGTGCATGATTTTCTCACATGTTTTTTGGACGTGATGGTTTTTGGTCCATGGTATTGGACGCGATGGTTTTCGGTCCATGGTATTGGATGCTTTGGCATGTATAAATATGTATTGTAACATTGAAAGGAACATAATGAAAAATCAAGATGGTAGTCCCGGTTTTGGGATCTAGTGGGAAAATCTTTGTGTATATGTGTTTTATGTGTTATGCTCTCGCATTGTTTATTTCTCTGTGTTTTAGAATTCGTATGCAGGTAATTTCTATATGGGGTTACAACCTACAATGGAAATGTCAGTGGATTAACGGACGATGTGAGCTTAGTGCTAGAATAGTACGCTTTTTAGATGACCCAAATCTCTGAAAAGTCACACTATAGCCTACTCCAATTAATTGAGAGCCAAGAGGAAATAAATACAAAATAGAAACAAGATCCTATCGGTAGTATGAAAAGGTTGGATAATTTCATCGAGGAATAAGGTGTTGTGTGACATCCAGAGGAAATGTTAGTAAATCACCATGATTATAGTCAACAACCCTAGTATCCAAAACTTCTAAGAAATATAATAGAAAACCCTAAGAAATTAAGGTAAAATGATTGTAACTCAAGGAGAATATCCAAAATTGGAAGTAACAAGTTGTAGAGGTAAGTTCATCATAAATAACTGATTTGTGTAATTACTTGTTGCCAAAGTAAGCTGTCACATAGATGAACAACTCTAAAGTCATTCCAATTCCTAATTCCTACAAAGAGTTGCAGAGTTGATTGTGGGCAAAGGGAAGCTGAGCAAATGAGAAGCAGGTGGAACCGAGAGAGCAAGTTGGTTACCTATAACCAACCCTCTCTCAATCAAACTGTCGATCTAAACCCAATTTCTCAGGGTCATAGAGTGAACACGCAAATCAAGAAATATAAACATTCAGTGGTTCATCATGGAAACGGTTCGAGATAGTTTGATGGCCAAACATTATCATGTACCTCGAATAAATACAACTATGTGAAATATATTAGCGTATAGTAAGCCTCGTCCAATATTACTTTACCTTAGCTGATAATTAAATGCATGGAAGGAAGACTTCATTATGATTATAGATTTCAATTCAAAACCAGAAATAAAAGAAGTGGTAATAAAATAAGCACATCCTATTTTAGTAAGAAAAGGTTCAGTGAAATATATATATTTAGATGCCTAGTTAACTTTGACGTGGTAATCAAATTACAGTAACATAAAATAAAATAAAATGGAAGAGGGTTGATGTATGTTACACCCCTTCCCACATATATCCTTATTGTATTGCACATTCAACACAAGTCACAAGAAAATTATTATCTTTGTATTTTCTTAGCTTCAATAAAAAATCCTTGGGTTAGAGATCAAATAGAAATCATGCATATAAATATAAATATCATGCAGATGTTTACATAGTTTTCATGGTGAGTTATCTAGTAATGTTATTGCACTAAACATGGCCAATAAATTACTGTAATATAATCATATTAACCATAATTAAATCTAATACCTATGGATAGAATTTTTTTAATAATCCACACACAAACATCTTAGCATTCTCATTAATTCTTAAAATACAAAATATAAAATTAATTGGAAACATTTTGATATATATATATATATCTATATCTATATATATATATATATATATATATATATATATATATATATATATATATATATATAAAGACCTATATTTCGACCCCCCAGGTTATGTATAGATATCCCACAAAATATGGTAGACACAGAAAGGTCTAGCAGACCCAGCAGTAGTAGGTCGAATAGATCTGAAAGTAGAAACCGTCTAATTATTCCCGAAGAAAAACCTTTCCTAGCTAAAGCATTCAGATTTAAAGGGATTATATTTCAAGAACAATGATTACCAAAGGGTTACAAGTGTTGGGAGTAGGACTTACACTTCAGCAAACTCCTCAACTCTTAATTTGTCAACCTATGGGATCCGTAAACTTTGAGACGAAGCACAGGAAATGCTAGAGATGGTATGAATCTTTCTAATATAAAACCCTAATTTCTTTAAAGAAAAGATTACAGAATCAAATGAAAAAGAGAAAAAGGCAACTTGAACCATCAAGATAATCTAAGATTGGAACAAGGAAGAATGCATTTGCAAGAGGGAATTAAATATAAAGGGCAATCAATCTAGCTAATTATTGTTTAACTACTGAGTGTGTGCTTTTCTTTAGCAGACACACTTAGTAGTCTCATTAGATGGGCCCTTAAACCTGCTCCTTTAGAGATTTCCTTCTTGCACTAATCTGCCCTGTACTATCGCAGTCTGCTTGCACTAGTGCAGGAACATAGATTTATGCAGAAGGTATAAATGGTGTCTTTTACTAAAGGCTTTTTAGTTCCTGCAAGGGCTTGAACTTTTCTAGGTTCAAAGCACTCAGATCCCACGGCAAGAAACTAGTTCTTGCACTAGATCAGAGCTTCTTGCACTTAGTATTTAATTCTTAGAATGAGTGCTCACTTATTGCAAGTGCTATTATACTGTTAAATCAAATTGCACACATAAAAATTGAATGTTTTTTATCTTGACAGAGTGCGGGAATAAAGAAACAATCAATATACATTTATCCTATCATAAGCATTTAATGAAAGAAAGAAGATTGCGAGAAGTAGACTAAGAAGGCTTGCTGCATCACACCAAGGTGCACTGGTGCAGGTTCATTTCTCCTGCATGGACCAGGTAGGGAAAACCAATCAAACAGAATTGTAGAAAAGGAGATATCACGCCAACGTGCACTAGTGTAGGGTTATTTCTCCTGCGTGGACTAGGCGGAGGAAAACCAATCTGAAATCAAGTGCAGGAAAGAAAATTTATCTACTTCACACAATGGATCTGCTTTCACTCAGACATGAATGCATGTGCTTAAAATTAAATCACACTTGACAATATAAACACAAATTACAAGAAACAGAAAATGGATTAAACATGCTGGGTTGGCTGACCCCTAGCCAACTTGTGCATTTCCCCTTTAAATAAAAACACTGCTCATTAGTTTAATCAATTCATCAGCTGAAATACAGAAATGAAATTTGTGAAACATGAAGTGAAGATCCCTTTTATTAATTCACTGAGGCAAGTACATATGTTAATACATCGTCTAGCCCAGATTTGGGCAATAACAAAATACAACAACCTATTACCGCCTCTCTGGTTTTGCCTCTGTTCTATCCAAAAACTCCCTTAGTCCTATTTACATTCTACATTATATAGATATTTGGCCAAAGGCCAAAATATATCATTCAACTGATTACATAACCAACCGCAAAATTTAGCTTTTCAGCCTTTAAACTTAGACAATTAGCAAAAATGGCCATAGCCAATCTCCAACTTTTGTTCTTCACAGATTCAATCTCAGATGCCTTTGGATTGATCTTTCTGTCATGGTTGAAGCTACTCAAAACAAGGTAGTGATCAAGGAGGTTTAGATCTGCAGCAAGGATTTGTTGTGCTGGCAATGGTGCAAGATCAGATCCTACACTAGGATCAATAGTCACGGTATGTACTCTAACTACCAAATAAACATTAGAGATATTGATAAGTTACAAAGAGTGATTAAAAGTAAGAAATCATGTAATAAATGATTAATTAATGCTAAGTTAAATTAAAAGTATGAAAAGTAAAGTTTATACGAAATATGTCACCGTGCTTGGACTGGTCCAAGATGAGGGTGTATAAGAGAGGTAAAACAACGGTAAATGGTTATAATTTAGGAAGGGGAAAATGGCAAAAAGACAGAAAATTAGGGGGCTAACATCCTCCCATCCCTAAGTTGTTGTGTGTCCTAACCTTCAAAACTTTGAGCATTCCAGCTCAATCCTACTCTGGCATACTGACATCAGCCTACAATGTTTCAGCCTTCTTCCTTCTCATGTTCTTTAACTTCTTTGTCACCTTGTTAAGTCGCTTGAAACATTGCACAACTCGGTATTTCCAAACTTTAACTTCTCTTTCCTTTTTCTATATCTCTGTAGTTAATTCTTCTTTACTCTATTCTTTATCCTCCTGTACTTTAGCTATGAGCTGTTATAAGTTCTGCACTTGAAGCTCTACTTCAACTACTCGAGTAGCAGGAGTTACCAAATCTTCTTCTTCTTTTGTCTTGACAGGGCCTATGTCTTCCTCAGGGAACACAATATCCCTCGTGGTTACATTAGGAAATTCTTCTTCTGGTTCTTCTTCTTGCACTAGTGCGAAAATGGATTCAACATCCTGTGGGGACTACGGCTCTTTTCCTACACTAAATTCTTTATTCTTTTTCCGGGGCTTTTTAATGATATTTGCCAACAGAGTGTCATCTTCAACCTCTGAAAATTTTGCTGCATCCACAAGGACTGACAGGTTGTCTTCTTTAGGGGTCTGTGCCTGTCTTCTTATTTGGAGATGGGGCCCTTTTCTCTTTTGATTTTTCAGGTCGTTTCCTTTTTCACTGGTGCAAGAAGGACTCCTCTTTACATTTTTACTCGGACCCTTGCTTGTACTAGCGAGGTCTTCTGTCTCCTTCCCAGTAGCTGTCTTTTTAGGTAGCTACGTTAACAGCACCTCCCAGGTCATGCCTTTAACTTCTAATTGTTTCTAGACCAAAATCTGTATTAGGCTGTCGTGGTATAACTTCTTGTTGACCTGGTTTGCCTGTCTGTCCTGCACACCTTTGGCAATTTTTTCCAAGCTCTTAAGCAAAAAATAGGGGAAATTCATCCTCCACTGGATGTGTTGGGTGGCTTGGAAATGCTGCAACATCCTAAAATGGTACACAAAAGTGCGGGTGTACCTTCCCTCACAGGTTACAAATTTCTTTAGGATGAAAAGGAGGTCTTGCCACTGTCCCAGTAGGGCACTGCGCGGAACTCCTTCCTTCCAATCTACCTTCATCTTCCTGTCGACGACGAAACGCTACCATCGCTTCGTTTCTAGTTTCTTATTTTTAAACCACTGCTCACCAGTGTTTTCCAAGCCTGTCGTTGCTGCTAAAAACTCTTCCGTAACCTCAAATTTTAAAGGCCCAATTTTTACTCGGCCATTTTTGAAACTTTTGGCAAACTATAAGGCCACTACACTGTTGTGCCTGTCAAAATTTTGCAAGAACTGAAGAAAGCCCGAGTCTCGCAATAGTGTAAGACTATTGCGATACTCAGCAGTCTGTTCTACCCTATTGAGAGATGAGGGTTCGCTTGGAACAGGCGGCATCACTGCATAATGGTTATGAATAGTGGAGAATTTACATGCAACATTCGGAAAATTAGTTCTTATAGATGGGGATCCTACCATATTATCACCCATTCATTCCACTGAAATTGCCGTGGATGCGTGAAATCTTTGAGATCATGTCGTATTTGTGCTTACAGCGGCGTTTTAATGGCTATGTGAGTTAATCATTATGAGTGAAGGACATCTAGGATTATGGTGGAAAGGGGAAATTATATCCAAGCAATGGTTAAAAACTTCTGCATTCCTTCATAATTCAAAAAAAAGAACTTAGCATTCATTACAAAATGATCATGATTCCTAACTTAATAAACACCTTGTACTTTAAATAATTTTCTCCTAGTTAATACAATAGCACAAGTACTCATTGACTAAGTGAAGGGACTTCTTATAAACTTTAATAATGACCACTTTCCTATGACGTATCCTATGAAAAGAACAAATTGTACTATGTTTCTGACAAGGTGCATGCTTGCACTGGTCTGCTTGCACCGCTTAAACTATGCTATTATGTTGGGTCCCTATAATACTAGTGATTACCCCATTACTATTGTAGTTGCACCCCTTATTAATATTTCTGTGCCCCTATTATCCCCATATTGTTATTACTGTGCCCCATAGAATCCTTCTATTGTTATTTTTGTGGCTTTATATTATTATTGTTAGGTCGGCTGGGTTATATTGTGACTCCTTAGACTCCTATATATAGAAAGGAGGTTTTGTCATTTGAATCATCGAATAATTGTTCATTTATGTAATGTAAAGGAGGTTTCCCCCTCGAAGAGGCTGAATTCTAAGGCGTTGATCTATCTTTTCTATCTTTTCTTGAGCTGGTTTCATAACATTTGGTATCAGAGCTTTGGATTCTAGGGTTTCGCTGCTCCAAACAGGTCATCGTGGCATTTTCGCTATAACTTTGTTTCTGCAACGTTTTAGAAACTAAAAAAAAAAACCATTTGAGAAAACAGCGCACTGAATCTCGGGTCCAAATTTCAGAGTTGTTCGCACTATATTTGCGGAGATATGATCTAAGGAAGTTGGTCTTCTTGCAGACTCCTGAATTTCATTCCAAACAAGTGACCTGGGGAAAATCATCATAACTTTCTGTCTGAGAATCTGACTGAAATTTCATAAGAAGGTACAGAAAGAGGACGGCCTATAGTTTCTTGTATATATTTTTCAGAGCCAAAGATCAAAACAGTGACGCGTGGCACGTCATACAAGTTCGCTCTACTGAACTAGTCTATAATCAGGTCACTGTGGGAGATTGTGCATAACTATTTCTTGGAGAATCCAATTTGGATTAGACTAGTGGCATTGGAAAGAGGATGCATAGGGCTACTACAGATGACAATTTTAGAACTAGATGAATCGAAATTACAGAGATACATCAGATTTAATATCAGGCTCCTACAAAGTGAAAAAAGGTGTGTATTTTCTTAAATTTTTTTTGCATAAGCTTGGTTTGAAAAATTAGTTTGGAGGAATTCAAAGGGCATAGTAAAGCATTATTATCGGTAATTGATGCCTCGAGGAAAGAAAATGCAAACACCTAGTAGGCAATCTAAAATCTCTAGCATGACTCATGAAGAAGAGGAAGAAATGCAACATGATATATCAAAATTACGAAACCAAGTGCAACAACTGTCACTTGCATGGCATGGAAGCTAAGATGGATGATTGGAAGCTAAGATGGATGATTGGAAGACAGATTTGAAGACAGACATGGACGAATTGAAGATAAATATGAATAAGTTGCTACAAGAAATGGTCACTAACGGTGAAAGGGTAGTAAAGGAAACTCATGATGAGAACAAAAGAAATGTTAATCATGATTCCATGGACTCTAATGTGGGATCAAAGACCCACCATATTCCAAAAATTGATATGAGGAAGTTTGATGGCAAGGATCCCGCAACATGGATATTACAGATGGAGCAATTTTTCGATCTCAATAATGTGCAAAACACACAAAAGGTACGTATTGAAACTTTATATTTGGAACCAAATCAGTTTGTATGGTATCAATGGCTTTGCTCTTGTAAACAATTTATCACTTGGGCAATTTTTACGGAAGAATTGATAGCACATTATGAGGATACAAAAAGCAACACTTTTTTTAGTCAATTGATAAGTCTTAAACAAAAGGGTTCAGTAATGGAGCACATTGAGGAGTTCCAAAAATTGATCATAAGGGTAAAAAATATTCCAGAGGAGCATAGGATTGATGTGTTCATAGGGAATTTAAAGGATAATATCCAACATGATGTTCACCTTTGGGAACCTGATTCATTAGAGAAGGCATTCAGGTTAGCAAGAAAAATGGAAAGCAAAATTATGACAACCAAGAAGCATACCACTCACAACTATAAAGATGGAAGTGTTGTTGCTCCTAGCCTTCCAGAACCTATAAGGTTGACACCACAACAATTGGAAGAAAAAAGAGCAAAATGGCTTTGTTACAGTTGTGATAGCAAATACACTAAAGGTCATAAATGTGCTGAGAAGAAATTATTCTACATAGACTGTGAAGAGGAAGAAGAAAAGGAGCAAGAAAGGTCAAAAGAAGAGGATATACTCTAGGAACAAAGCCTAGATAAAGAAGAAATGAATCCAACCATATCTTGTAATGCATTGGCAGGAATTACCACTCCTCAAACCATCAAGATAGAAGGACAAATCAAAACGAAAAAGGTAATAGTGTTGATTGATTCTAGAAGTACCCACAATTTTATTCATTGTAAGGTAGCAAAAGAATTGAATTGCTTCTTATATCCAACACCAGAGTGTCAAGTGATGGTTGCAAATGGAGGAACAATAAATTACTTTGGAAAGTTCCATAATATCAAGCTATCCATGGGAGAATATGTATTGACTAGCCCAATGCTTTCCATTCCAATGGGAGGTGTTGATGTTGTACTGGGAGTCCAATGGCTACAATCCTTGGGTACAATAGCTTTTAATTTTCAAGAAATTTTCATGAAATTTTCTGTGGAAGGAAAGGAAGTGGAATTAAGGGGTATTGCAGGGAAAATGGGAAAGATAATCAGCTCTAACGGTATGACAAAGCTTCTAAAAAAGGAACAAAGAGGTGTAATTGCACAATTATGTTCACTAGATGTTTCCATATTGGAATCATCTATTTCTCCGGATCTCCAAAAAGTCTTGGACAATCATTCCAAGGTATTTGAGACTCCTAGAGGTCTCCCACCTATTCATGATCATGATCATGCTATTCATCTAATTCCAGGAAGTGTTCCTCCAAACATCAGGCCGTATAGATATCCCTATGCCCAAAAGAGTGAAATTGAACGTATGGTTGCAGAAATGCTAGAGGTTGGTATAATTCAACCGAGTCAAAGTCCTTTCTCTGCTCCAGTAGTATTGGTGCACAAGAAGGATGGATCATGGCACATGTGTCTGGATTATAGGGAGCTCAACAAGCTCACTATTAAAGATAAGTTTCCCATTCCTGTCATTGATGAATTACTGGATGAATTGCATGGATCAATTTACTTCACCAAGTTGGATCTTCGTTCAGGATATCATCAAATCAGAATGAAGACTGAAGACATTCCGAAAATAGCATTTAGAACTCATGAGGGTCATTATCAATTTTTGGTCATGCCTTTTGGCCTTACCAATGCACCTTCAACATTTCAAGGTTTTATGAATTCAATTTTCAAACCATTCCTTAGAAAATTTGTGTTAGTATTTTTTGATGATATACTAATCTACAGCAAGTCTTGGAAGGATCATGTTGAACATGTTGACAGGGTGCTACAACTGTTGGAGGAGTAACAATTACATGCAAAAAGATCCAAATGTTTCTTTGGAGTACAAGAGGTGGAATATCTGGGTCATATTGTATCTCATGAAGGAGTTAAGGTAGACCCTAGCAAAATTAAAGTCATTAAGGAATGGAAAATTCCCACATCCATAAAGCATCTGCGAGGATTTCTCGGGTTGACAGGGTATTATCGCAAGTTTGTTAAGAATTATGGGAGAATAGCAGCACCTCTAACAACATTATTGAAGAAAGATGCATTTTCATGGACTCCAGAAGCAACGAAGGAATTCGAACATCTTAAAGAGGCAATGTGCCAAGCACCGGTCTTAGCTACACCGGACTTCACAAAAACCTTTATTGTGGAATGTGATGCTTCAGGAAATGGAATTGGTGCTGTTTTAATGCAAGATGAAAGACCCATTGCTTTTGAAAGTCGTCCAATCAAGGGAAAGTTTTTACACAAAGCTATTTATGAGAAGGAAATGTTGGCAATACTCCATGCACTTAAGAAATGGCGACCCTACCTAATGGGAAGACACTTCAAGGTAAAAACAGATCATGATAGCCTTAAATACTTTTTAGAACAAAGATTATCCTCTGAAGAGCAAAAAAACTGGGTCACAAAGATGTTGGGTTATGACTTTGAAATCATCTACAAATAAGGGAAGCAAAATGTGGTGGCAGATGCACTCTCAAGAAAGGATGAGGATGTGGAAGCATTGTTGTGCGCCATTTCTATTATCCAACCAGATTGGATAAACGAAGTAGGGGAGGAATGGAAGAATGACAAAGAAGTGTGGGCACTTATTTGAAAGTTACAACAAGATTCCAGTATGTCTGATACATTTAGCTGGCAAAATGATTCGTTATGGTACAAAGATCGCTTATACCTCTGTAAGAATTCCCAGCTAAAACAAAAGGTTCTTATGGAATTGCACACTTCTCCCTTAGGAGGGCACTCAGGATTTTTAAAAACTTACCACAGGGTTAAGAAGGAATTTTTTTGGGAGGGCCTTAAATCAGATATTCAAAAATTTGTGGCAGAATGTTTGGTTTGCCAACAAAATAAAGTTGAAACAATTAAGACACCGGGTCTATTACAACCTTTATCCATTCCAAGCCAATGTTGGGAGGGGGTTTCAATGGATTTTATCACAGGTTTACCCAAGTCTGAGGGAATGAGTGTCATCATGGTGGTAGTTGATAGACTTACCAAGTATGCACACTTTTGTGCATTATCACATCCATTTAAAGCTAGTACAGTTTCTACTGCATTTATGGAAAAAATTCAAAAGCTACATGGAAACCCAAAGATTATTGTAAGTGACAGAGATCCCATTTTCACTGTAAATTTTTGGACAAAATTATTTTCTTGTCTTGCTACTCAGTTAGCTCATAGCTCATCTTATCATCCTCAATCTGATGGGCAAACTGAGATAGTAAACAAATGTTTGGAAGGATATCTTCGTTGCTTTGTATCTGATAAACAGACACAATGGGTCAAATGGTTGCCTCTGGCTGAATGGTGGTATAACACTTCCTTCCGTACAACAACAAAAATAACCCCATTTATGGAATTTTATGGGTATCAGCCACCATCCATCACATCATATTTAAGAGAAAATTCTAAGGTTCAAGTAGTGGAACATCACATCGAACATCAACAACAAGTCCTCCAACTCTTAAAAGATAACCTCGTGTTGGCACAGAATAGAATGAAACAACAAGCAGATCAACATCGCAGCGAAAGAAGTTTTGATGTAGGTGATTGGGTATTCCTACGGCTACAACCATATAAGCAAATGTCCCTCAAGAAAGCTAAGAAGGGTAATAAATTATCACCAAAGTATTATGGTCCATACAAGGTGTTGCAAAAGATTGGTACTATGGCATACAAATTGGAGCTTCCTGTAGCTTCTCAATTGCACCCAGTTTTCCATGTTTCATGTTTAAAGAAGGTTATAGGCAACAAGATCCCAGTTCAAACAATATTGCCAGAACTTGATGAGGAAGGAAAAATTATATTGGAACCAGAAGCAATGACAGAAACAAGAACTCGACAGCTACGAAATCGATCAATTTCAGAGTATCTTATCAAGTGGAAGAGCTTATCCGCTGAAGATTCCACATGGGAGGATGAGAATTTTATATAGAAGCATCCAGAACTTCTCAAGCGTTGAGGACAACAATTTTTTGAAGGAGAGGGGCATGTTGGGTCCCTATAATACTAGTGATTACCCCATTACTATTGTAGTTGCACCCCTTATTAATATTGTTGTGCCCCTATTATCCCCATATTGTTATTACTGTGCCCCATAGAATCCTTCTATTGTTATTTTTGTGGCTTTATATTATTATTGTTAGGTCGGCTGGGTTATATTGTGACTCAGACTCCTATATATAGAAAGGAGGTTTTGTCATTTGAATCATCGAATAATTGTTCATTTATGTAATGTAAAGGACGTTGCCCCCTCGAAGAGGCTGAATTCTAAGGCGTTGATCTATCTTTTCTATCTTTTCTTGAGCTAGTTTCATAACATATTCTGCTAGTACCATTCTGCTTGCATTATTATATAGGACGACATGCTTGCACTAGTGCAAGCATAATATCTAAAAAATAATAGGGAATTTAAATAAAATATAGGTTGGACTTCCAACATGGCTTCCTCAACTTATACTGGAAATTTGCTTTGCGCTTTCTTGATGCCTCAGAGCATATCCTTTTTCTGTTTGTGCACGGGATCTTGCAATGAATTCATGAGGGAATGAAGAAGTGGGGAAAGGGAAATTTCAGAATGGGAAGGAATTCTGTTACAGGGATTCCAGGAATAGCACCACAAGAGGGGATAAACAAAAGTGGGATAGGGAAAAAAAATTCAAGGGTAAAGTGGGGTTTTTACGAAACGGATAGGGTAAATTCAGAAGAATATGGGAAGGTTAATCATTCTAAGATTGAAGAAGAAAACTAAGGGAATATTACGAAAGTGGAATATGAAGAAAGGCATAAAATTTTCTGGAAGGTCTGCCTGCACTTGTGCAAGAAAAAATAACTGCAGCTAGAATTAAGTGTTACTTGAATAAAATATCCATGCTAATTACCCCAATTGTATAAAGATTGGTTTTGCTGAACCTGCTTTTACTTGGTGGTCGCCAGCATATCTAAAGATCAAACAACATTTTCTTTTTATTAGAAATTTTTGATCCTCCTGCCAGCAAGCTGGTTTTCAGGTTGATCCTTTTACAATCATGTCAGCGAAATGATTTTCATAATTGGAGGAAAATGTTTTTTCTCTTTACTTTTAAAAAAAATTGTATTATTTTTTTTTTAAGAAGAAGAAGAATTCATGTTTTCAAAAGGTTGTTATTACCATTCACCTCTACCATCCCGAATTGCTGTTGGACTTGCTATGTAAAATCTTTCCTGGCAAGTGGCTGAAAATACTTCTTTAATCTGTGTCCATTTACCGAGAATACTAAATTTTGTCCATCAATAGTTTTAACTTCTATTGCTCCATTCTCAAATACTCAGATCACTTCATAAGTTCCCATCCAATGTGTATGGAATTTCCCTTTAAAAATTTTAAATCTAGAATCATAAAGGAGCACCCAATCACCTAGTTGGAATTGATTTTTCTGAATATTCTTGTTATGCTAACTTTTGCGTTGCTGCTGAATTAATATGTTCTGCTAAATAACATCCCTACGAAATGCATCTAACTCATTTAATTGGAGAAGACACTGTTGTTCTACGTCAGAGAGATCTAGTCCTAACTGAACTATAGTTCTGAAAGTTTTGATCTAGAATTCAATTGGTAACAGAACCTGTTTTCCATATACCAGCTCATATGGTGTATGTCCTGTGCTATTTCTCCAAGTGGTTATGTATGCCCACAAAGCTTCTGTAATCTTTTAGCCTAGTCTTTTCGATCCATATTTATTGTCTTTGTAAGAATGGACTCGATCACTTTGTTTGTGGATTCCACCTGGCCATTTGCTTGCAGGTGATATGGCGTGGATTTCCTGTGCTGGATCTTGTATTGCTCCATCACACCCTATACCAAATTAGAAACAAACTGTGGACCATTGTCAAAAACAATTTCTCCAGGCACACGAAATCTAGTAAATATTTTAGCAAAAAGAAAATCAACAAAAACTTTTTCCATAGCAAAGGAAACAACTTTAGCTTCTACCCATTTCGTAACAAAATCTGTACAAACCAAGACATGCTTTTTACTTAATGACGTTGGATTTATTGGCCCTATAAAATCAATAGCTCATTTTTCAAATGGCTCAATCATAACTTTGGGGCATAAAGGCATTTCATTGGTTTGATTAGGCTGGCCCATTTGCTGACAACTATCACATCGCCTGACATACTGTTTGGCATCCTTAAACAAGGAAGGCCAAAAGTAACCAGCACGTAACACTTTATATGCAATTCACTTATCAGTGAAGTGGCCTCCACAAGGTTCATCATGAGCATATTTCAATATGTCAGACACTTCCTCCTCTCTTACACACCTACGGATAATCAGATTTGGACTAATGTAAAAGAGATCTCCTTGAATCCAGGAGTAAGCATCACTTTTCTGAATAATATTCTGCTTTTCACGAGCGGACAAGTGGGGTGGTGTTTTTCCAGTAACCAAGTAATTAGAAATGTCAGCAAACCACAAAGAATCTGTTGACATAGCAAAAAGATATTCATGCGGAAAATCATCATTAACAAGAGTTGTTTCACCAAGATTATCTAATCTAGAAAGAAAATCTACTACAACATTAGATTTTCCTGGTCTATTAACAATAGTAATATTAAATTCCTGCAACAATAGTAACCACCTAGTCACTCTACCACTAGTCAATGGTTTGTTCATCAAATACTTAATCACGGTATGGTCAGTATGTACAAATACTTCATATCCTGTAATATAGTGCCTAAACTTATTAATTGCAAAAATTACAGCTAAAAACTCTTTCTCCGTAACTGTATAATTTAATTCAGCAGAAGACAAATTCTTATTAATATAATAAATAGCATAGGATTGGTTATTTTCCTCTTTTCCTAAAGTTATGCCAATAGCCAAATCTGAAGCATAAGAGGAAATGTGAAAAGTCAGGGACTAGTTAGGACCTCTCAAAACTGGTGCATGTACTAACTTTTCCTTCAATGTTTCAAAAGACTACTAGCAAGCTGTGGTCCAAGAAAATTCACTATCCTTAGCTAGAAGTCGGAAAAGAGGGGAAACTATCTTAGAAAATTTTTCAATGAATCTCCTATAGTAACCAGCATGTCCTAAAAACCATCTTACTTCCCTTTGATTTTTGGGTGCAGGAAGATGCAGAATGATTTCAATCTTTGCTGGATCAACCTAGATACCTTTACCAGAAATCAAATGGCCAAGTAGCACTCCCGCTTTGCATATTAATATACGTTTCTTGTCACCCAAGGCGAGATGGGCTTCCTAAAAATGAAGAAGTACTTTCTCCAGATTTTTGAGAGCTTCCTGAAAAAAATCACCAAACATAGAAAAGTCATCCATATAAATTTCTACAGATTCTAGATCAGTAAAAATGGCTAGGACTGCCCTTTGAAAGGTAGTCGGGGCATTACATAAACCAAAGAGAAGCACTTTATAAGCAAATGTACCCCATGGATATGTAAAAGTAGTTTTATCCTGATTTTTGGGTGCAATCTGTATCTGGTTATAACCACTAAAGCCATCCAAAATGGAAAAATATTTCTTTCCTGTAAGGGTATCAAGCACCTAGTGAATGAAAGGGAGAGGGAAATAATCTTTGAGAGTGGCTTTGTTCAATTCTCGATAATCAATACAAATACACCATCTTCCATCTTTCTTAGGTACTAGCACTAATGGAGAGACCCACTGACTGTTGGAAATAGGATAGATAAAAGCAGCATCCAAGAGTTTCTGTACTTATTCCTTCACAATATCTCTTAGAGCTGGATGCATTCGCCTTTGGGGTTGTCAGACAGGTTGGGTTCCTTCCTAAATATAGATATTATGTGTACAAGTTTCAAGAGGAATACCCTTCATATCTTCATAGCCCCAAGCAAAGGAACTGAGATGGTTTTGCAACAAATTCACAAGCTGCTCCTGCTGAGATGAGTCCAAATCTAAACTAATATGCAAGGATTTACTAGGGCTATTCTCAACAAGAGTAGTATTAGGCTCAGGAGTACTCAAGGGAGTGGTCAAATGCAGCAGTACAAAAGAATGAGAATCATCATTATCTTGAAAATCTACGCTGAAAATCTGGCTCAATGGCTCAAAATTAGGCATAGTGTCGAGATTATTCAGGCAATCTTGAATCTAATCTTCTTGTGAAGACCTAGCATAATGATGGATAAGTGAAATGGGCTGAGTCTCCTCATCACTGCTTTGATCCAACCATAAAATATCTCGAAGGTCCTAAATGGATCTGGAAAGGGGGTATAAGGTAACATTCTTCCTAGAATCTCCATGCGAAATATACATATCACCGGAACAACATCCAATATATGCATCGGCTATAGGAAGCCATGGTCAACCCAAGATCAAGGGATGTCCTCCTACTAGGTTCTTTAGCTGAAGCACAATGAAATCAGTAGGATATTCCCAAGAATCTAATGAGATGATCACATCATCCAATACTCCTTTTGGCTTAATTTTAGATCTATCTGCTAATTCAAGCACAGTGGGAGTAGGGTGAAGATGAGAAAACTGAAGTTGATCCACGGTTTGCTTAGTCATGAAATTAATGGCCACCCCCAAGTCTATAAGAACATTAGAGACAAGGACATTTTCAATCTGAACTGAGACAATAGGGTTTCCAAGATTGGTATATTTTTCCATAGACACACATCCCGTCATCAACTTTACTGCTCTACTGTTGATGCCTCAAAAATCGCTACAACAACAATGGGGGATAACCACCTGGTCTGGACCTTAAAGCAGCTCCTTTTCCATTTCAATTAGTGGATTTGACTGCTTTAACTAGGTCCAGTTACCTTCTCCCTATCGCTATTGGTTTATGATGCATCTTTAACTACCAATAGACAGGGATATCAGATCACTTCTTCTTGTTGATCAGGCAAGAGAATGACCCTTAAGCTGATTCGGGTTCAGCCAAACCACAACTCAAATTTTTCCTCTTTGAGAAGAGGACTTAAACAAATGCAGAACTTTTTCTAAATGCAAACTTATTCTATAATGCAAGCAAAAAGAAACTAATCTTAATCCTATCTTAATTAGGCAGATATAGATCTAACCCAACTAGGAGCAAGATATTTAAAGTATTTGGATTTAAACATGTCTTTCTTATAATGAATATCAAGTTAATGAAGTAGTCCAATTAACTGATATTATGGATAACAAAACACATCTTATTGAGACCTCTTAACTGAAATAATCAATCAACAACACTCAAGAAGAAATTCACAAAAATGGTATTGATTGTCAAATCAGTCAATCCAATAATTAAACAATAATATGCAGAAATAGTTCACACCATATTACTATTTAATAAATCAGTTTTATAAGACAGATTTCTGAGTAATTAGTTACTTAGAAATCATAATTTGATCCATAAGGACAGAGATACATAATAACAACATTGAGACAAATTATCCATATTGACAAAAGTGCACAAACATGAATAAAATGACACATTCCTATTATCATAAAAATGAAACTAGTATTTGAAATAGTAGTATTAGAAATACCATTTTATTGCATCCATTTCTTTGACCTTGGTCTCTAACAATCCTTTACATTGCTTGAACTTCTACTTTCAAAACTAGAGCCACAATAGTGTAAACTCTGCCCCTCATACATAATTCAAGATACAAAGGAAAAATCCTCAATAATCCCCAGATCTGAGATTTTCTCTCCTCCCTCCTACAACTCTAAATTCCTATTACATAAGTGCTTTTAGAAGTCCAAAATTGCAGAGGAGAGCAGCCTCTTATTACATTTTGCAATATGCTATTTATAATATATGCAAAGGTATTTTTAAGAGGAAAGTTGATGTCGTAAATAACGCCTAGGGACTGAGCTGAGCGCGCGAACCAGTGAGCTAGGGTTGCAAGATTCAAAGCTGGTTCTACATGGAGGGATGCAAGGGAGGGAGCTCCACTCCCTCCTTTAGGAAGATAGTGGCTAGCAGAGGCAAGAAACTCGTTGAGGAGGACAGAGATCCTTCTGAAGATGTAAGGTAGAGAGATAAAGAAGAGGGGGAGAATGGCGCCAAAACCAGGGAAAGCAACTACACTAAAGACAACGAGGAAGAAGACAAAGAACAGAATATAAAAGGCAAAGCACCAAAGGGACCATGCAAGCCCAAAACCTCAATCGTGCCTCGAGTAGTGTTGAATGACCCTGCACTGCGGGCACATAGGGACCACATGCAGACGTATGCAATAATTTGTAAATTCATGGGCTTATGGCCCATTGAAAAAGCTTTACAAACATGGATTAAATATAACTAGAAACCAAAAGGTAGCATATAACTTCACCTGGGATCAAAAAGATTCTTTACTGTAGTTTTTGCAAGGTAGAGTGTTTGAAGGAGGACCCTACTTTTACACAGCTGCAGGCCTATATATGCAACCATGGATGATGAATTTTGTCCCAGAACGTGAAACTTTCACCTCGTTCCTGGTCTGGGTAAGACTCTACTTTTTACCTTTGGATTATTGGCGACTGGAATCCTTATCTGCCATAGGAAATAAGCTAGGGCGTTTTGTCAAAGCCTTTGAGGCCACTAGAAAAGGAAAATACACATCCTTTGCAAGGATATGTGTGGAGATGGACCTCTCTGGAGCCCTTCCGGATGAGGTAATATTGGAAGTATTGGATGAAGAATGGGTACAAACAGTGGATTATGAACACATCCCTTTCAGATGTCGTAAATGCCATGAGCATGGTCACCTATTCAGAGATTTCCCTCTCAGTAAAACAGGAAACATAAGTAAAACTAACACCATGAAAGATTCAGAAAGCTTTCACAAGGTGGTCCAGAAAGGAAAAGGGAGCAAAAGGGGACCGAAACTACCTCAGACAGACAAGCATCAGGCTAGTCAAAATAGGTTTCAAACCCTAGTAGAGGAAGAAGTGACAAGACAAGCAGATCAGGTCCAAGGAGGCAGTCCAGTGGAGGAAGAGAAAGAAGAGAATGAGGAGAAAACACAAAACAAAAAAAAACAGAAAGAAGACATGATGAGTGATGCAGAACTGGAAATGGATCAAGAAATGACCCAGAGCGACATGGAGATGGAGGATCATGAACTACAGGAAATTTTGGAGAAAGAGAATCTAGATCTAGAAGGCTTCTTGAAACAAGGAACCAAAGAGGGAGTGGATTCATTACCTCAAGAGGAGTTCCATAGAGTACAACAGTTGTTCATCTGGAAAACTCAGAACAAAGGATCTGAAAAGCTAAGGAAGAATGAAAAACAAGGTAATGAAGGAGTGAAAGCTATGAAAGCCACACCAGGATTAGCACCAAGAATCCCAGGAAAGAAAAGAGGCCAGAAAAAACAGAACAAGCTATTGATGGAATGTGGGAAGATAATGACAGATTCAGGTAATATGAAAGACCTATCCAGCTACTCCTTTACAAATCTTTGATAATGAAGTTCACTTCTTGGAATATAAGAGGTCTAGGTAGTAAAAGAAAACAAAGATTATTAAGTAACAGAATGAAACAAGTGGCCCCGAATGTGATCTTCATTCAGGAAACTAAATGTTCCATTCAAAAAATAAAAGAGATTCACAGTAAATGGCTCAATAGATTTGAGTTTCTGGAAGTTAAAGCAGAGAATACAGCAAGAGGAATTCTCATGCTTTGGAACCCCCAAAAGATTGACATGATAGATGCAGAAGCATCTAGAGATTATCTTTCAGTGATCATTTGTCCAGTGGGAGATAAGGAAATGTACATGGTTACGAATGTGTACGGCCCCCAAAGGATGGAGTGTAAACTCTTGTTTCTTGATTCACTACAAAAGCTCAGGGAACGTCATGCAAAAATCCCTTGGATCCTAGGGGGTGATTTCAATATGATAAAAACGCTTTTTGAGAAAAAAGGAGGAACTAGAATTCTAACCAAAGATTCCCGTGATTTTCAAACCTTCACAGATAGTATGAAGCTCGTGGATATCGCTATGAGTAATGGTACTTTTACTTGGAACAATAAAAGAGGAGGACAGTCTCAAGTGGCCTCCAAATTGGAGAGATTTATAATTTTAGAAGGTCTTATGATCAAGGACAAGGACATAGTTGCAAGTGTTCTTCCCTTTGGAGGCTCGGATCACTGGCTGGTTCAACTGGACATTCAGGGCATTGGCAAACCTAACAATAGACCTTTCAGATTTGAGAATATCTAGCTCTCCCACCCACACTTCTATAACAACATTACTATCTGGTGGACAGAAGATTTGGAAATTCAAGGCACAAGAATGTTCCTTTTCAAAAAAGACTCAAAGACATTAAACTCCGGATTAAGGAGTGGAATAAGAAGGAATATGGCAACATTTTTGAAGAAAAAAAAATTGTGGAAGGAAAAATGTAGAAACTCAACCAAACCCTGATTATAGAGGGTTTTGATAAGGAGCAGAATGAACTAGCAACTAAATATCATCAAGACTGGGAGAACTTATGTAAGCAAGAGGAAATTTTTTGGAGGCAGAAATCCAGAGTGCAATGGCTAAAATAAGGAGATCGCAACACCGGATTCTTACACAGATCCACTATGGCGAACAAAGCTCACAACATGATTTCTACTATTAAGGACAAGAAAGGTAACATTCTTAGCACGCATGAAGAAATTGAAGTAGTACTAGTTCGGCACTTTCGGGGCATTGCTCAGGAAACCTGCACTAACAGAGATCAATCTATCAGGGATATTTCTAAACATATACCTAAGCTAGTTTCCAAAGAAGACAATTTCAACCTCAACGGACCAGTGTCAAAAGAGGAGGTCAGTGAGGTCCTTAAAGAGATGCAAAATGGCAAGGCACCAGGTTCGGATGGGTTCAATTTAGACTTCTACAAAGCCTGCTGGAATATAGTTAAGCAAGACATTCTGAACATGGTGGAAGACTCAAGAAGGGATAAAACTATCCTGAAGGTACTGAACACCACCTTTATCACCCTGATCCCTAAACAAGATGTGGCCCTAACTCCTGAAAGGTTCAAACCCATTGCCTTGTGCAATGTTGTCTACAAAATTATCTCCAAAGTGGTTGCCAATAGACTCAAACCCCTTCTTCCTACCCTGGTGGCAGCGGAACAATCAGGATATGTGGAAGGCAGACAAATCCTTGACAACATCATTCAAGCTCATGAGGTGGTTCACTCGTTGACAAACAATAAGAAAGCTGGTATGATCATGCAACTGGACATAGCCAAAGCCTATGATAAGCTAAACTGGACATACATCAGAAAAGTTCTTACTGCTTTTGGGTTTGATCATAACTAGATCAGATAGGTTATGGCCCTAGTCACTTCACCCAGTTTTTCAATCCTGGTTAATGGTTCACCCTCGGAGACTTTCACTCCTTCAAGAGGCTTAAGGCAGGGAGATCCACTCTCTCCCTTTCTTTTTATACTCATGATGGAAGGGATGGGATGAAATATCAGACATACCAAGGTAGTGGGTTCAGTCAAAGGTCTCCAACTTTCTGAAGAGGGTCACGCTTTAACACATCAACAATTTGTGGATTATACCATGCTACAAGGAATCCCCATGGTCAAGGAAGCTCTTGCCTATAAGAAAATCCTGAGAGACTTTGCCATGGCTTCAGGTTTGGAGGTAAATCTCTCTAAATCCATTTTTTTTTTCTTTAATACTAACATTGCTATTCAAAGAAATATAGCCAAAATTCTAGGCTTCCAAAGGGAGCTCCTCCCCTTGAAATATTTGGGAGTTCCTCTCACAGCCAAACCCTTACACAAGAGCATATGGGAACCTATAATTAACAAATTGCAAGACAAAGTCAGGAAATGGACTTTTAGATCTCTAAATTTGGCTGGTAGGTTAGTGCTAACCAAAGCTATCCTTCAATCCGTCCCTGTATTTATGCTATTTGTTCTCCCAGCTCCTCAAACTATCCTACATCAGCTCAGATCCATTCAAAGAGACTTCCTTTGGGGTAAGGGGGAGGATCATAAGAAACGAGCCTTGGTAGCTTGGGATAAGATCTCCAAACCTAAGAGCTTTGGGGCGCTAGGTTTGGATGATCCTGACTTACTCAGCAAGGTTCTAGGTGCCAAATTATGGTGGCGATGGGTTAAAGAGCCGGAGGCGCAGTGGGCAACCATTTGGAAAGAAAAATATGCGAGCACCTGGCATAACCATGATCTGATAAGAATGTTAGGTCACATAAAGGGCTTGCACATTTGGAACAAGGCCTGGGATAACCAGAGTTTGGTCCAAGGAAACAGCTTCCGGGAAATTAGAGAAGGAAATATTAGCCTGTTCTGGGAGGATAGATGGCAACAAGAACCTACTTTATTAAATGAAGACCTAAGGGATCTCAAGGAAAACACAAATAGCAATATACTTTTTAAGGTGAAAGAATTTTGGGAGCAAACCAATAATAATGATAAATGGAGAATCTGGAGGAGTTTTGGTTTTAGGGATAACAACACCCTGAAGGCTAAAGTAGAAACTCTTAAGGAAATGTTAGATCAGAGGAAGATTATGAAATCTGAGGGCCATGATTAGTTGAGATTGGGCAACAATAATGAGGGGGTTTCTAACCTCAAGGAAGCAAAGCTCATTCTCCTTGACCTTAATTCTCAATTTCCAGACAAAACCTGGCTTAACCTTTGGAGACACCAGGGCTGGATGAAAATTAAACTATTCATGTGGCTCGTTCAGCATAGGAACATTCTAACCTGGGACAATATTAGGAAGAGGGGTATTTTGGGACCCTCCAGATGCCAGCTTTGTGAAGCTCATGAGGAAACTATGGAGCACCTTCTCAACAATTGTATGTTCTCCTCTAGTCTGTGGGATTCTTTTGTCTTTATTTTCCATCAGACGGATAGAGACAAAATGAATATCTACAACACCTTGACCAACTGGAGGAGATATTTTTCAGACAATGAAGTTCTCGCCACTGCTTGGACCCTCTTTCCGAGCTTCATTGTTTGGAATGTTTGGAAAGAGAGGAACAATCGAATCTTCAAAGATGAAAAGATAACTTCCCATTGCATTTTTGAGCTGATCTTAAAACATCTCAAGGAAACGGTTAGTACCATAGTGCGAAATCTCCCCACAAACCCTCCTTCGGCTACTGACCAGAGAATTCTCTGTGAATTGGGCCTGCAAGGCATCTCTCCTCAGGGTCTGGATAGAAATCTTATCTCCCTGATGAAGGAAAATGATTTCTGGCATCCTCCTCCAAAGGGTTATCTGAAATACAACATAGATGGAGCTTCAAAAGGCAACTCGGGTACAACTGGTTATGGAGGGGTGCTTAGAGATGAGAATGGTAGTGTCCTCTTCATCTTCCACTGTCATCTGGGACATGCTACTAATAACTTGGCGGAATTGATGGCTATGGAGCAATGTTTGGATTTCTTGAGTCAGGAAAACAGGCAAAATGTGATAGTGGAGGCTAACTCTAAACTTATTATCAATTCAGTCAAGAAAATCATCGGGGGTACTAAGCCAAAAAAAGTCTCAAAAAATTGGAGACTAATTTAGGGCTTTCAATGGATTCAACACCAACTTCAAAGCCTTCGTACAGTTGGCTTTTAGCATGTCCGAAGGTCAGTGAACAAATTGGTAGACTTGCTAGACAACCAAGGTGTTATCAGTACAGAGAATAGAGTGGTGTCAAAATGGCATGAGTTGCCTCAGAGCAGGTTAAAGGCGGTTTTACATGAACAAGCAGAAAATGATAAGTTGGAGTTTAGTGGCAGAGCCTTGGACCAGGAATCAAATTGACTTGACCATCGCTTTTAATTGCCTGTTGTTTGGCCTTGACTAGTTTTTTGGTGGATGGTTCCTCCTTCTTTAGCTCGGGACGGACGGGAGTCTCGACTGGCACTCTCGACGGCCGCTTTCCTGGGCACTTTCAGAATAGTATCGACAAACCATCTTAGGAGTGGTTTCCTGGAGATCACACTCCCCGCAGGCAGAAAGTGGTTTTTCCTTTTTGGCAGCGATTACTTTCAGCAGGCGGCAAGTGGCAGTGAGTCCGGTTTGAATACCGCCCCCATCACACGCTAATGTCTGACATTCTTGGTGGGTGCGATATGTCCCTTGACCGTCGGATCCAACTTTGTAAATCAACGGTGGCGATAGGTCGAGCAGGTTGGAGGCGATGCCAGTTAAGTGGCGTGCTTCTTTCCTTTGCGATTTTGTTCAGAGCCGTTGGTTAGGGCCCGACGGTTCATCGCTGTAGATTCTGGTGAAAGATTTGTTGTTCAGCGGGTTTTGTGTGGGACCCTCTTTGTTGTATGGTTTCTTTGGGGCACGTTTCTCCCCATGTCTTGGAGGGCCGGTGGGGCCCTTTTTTCTTTTGCTTTGGTCCGTCCTCTACTTAGGTTCAATTTTGGCTTATTCCAAATTAGCTTTGATGTGTTGAAAGGTAAGTTTTTTGTGCCGAGTCTTTTGCCTTGGCTCGTTCTCGGTTCCTTTGGGGGGCAGATCTCCTTCACCACTTTTCAGAGTGGCTTTTTGTAAATTTTGTATATTTTTAATGATAAAAAAGGTCCTACTCTTGCTTCAGCAAAGAAAGGAGAAAAGTTTGTTGAAGAACAATCAGCCCAATCCAATTTTATTTACTCAAAATTTTCAATCTTCAATTGCTGGAGCATTCTCATTGGTTGAGATCCTTTTCTCCATATCTCTTCCACAGTTTTCCTACAAAAATAAATCAAAATAAATTAAGATGCAATCAATAAAATCAAAATATCATTTCTGGCATCGAAAACAAATCCAATTAAATTAAATTTAAATAAATAATTGAAAATAAAATATAAGCCTTTTATTGATGGCTGGGATGGTTTAATTGGCCAAGGATATCATTGACGAATGGATTTGCATTTAGAAGAGGCTTGGACAAATGAAAATGCAGAAAATAAAACTCAGAAAATTGATTTTGTTTTAGAAATTCGTAGCTTGATCTTTTGCCTGATTTTTGACCCAATAAATGACCAAATCTGTTAGTGAAACCTCCTCAGAAATGTTCTCCTTGATTTTATATTTCCAATGAGCCGTCCTGGGCCTCATTTGGCCAAGTATAACTCAATCTATGAGCCTCCAAATTTGATGAGTCAAATCTGGCACAATTCTGGAATTTCTGTTGCTGGGCTAAAAATTAAAATTTTTAATTAAAAATTTAATCCTAAATTGGAATTCTAATTATCTAATAGTTAATTTTAATTTAATTGTTAATTATGAACTGAACAAATTAATTAATAAACTATTATTAATTAATATTAATCTAACTAATTAATATAATTAACTATTTATAAACTAATTAATCTAATTAATAACTAATTATAATTTAATTAATTTAATTATATATTTTATATATTAATTAACTTAATTAATTTAAAATTAATTATTTTAAATATATAATATTAAATATTTATTATAATATTAATTAAACTATCGTACCATTCTACTTTTAACTCATTCGTATAAACGAGTTTTAAAACTCAAAAACAAATGAGTTAGGGAACTTTGGTTAGTGCCTTATGCCCGTTTGCCTTTTGTTTAATTGGCGTTTGGGGTATGGAGGTATCGGCGATCGAGGGTATGGAATGATATGTGCCGATATAAATCCCCAATGTGATCCAAATTAATTTTTTTTTATGCATTAAATTTTATTAAAATAAAATTAATTATATTTTATATATTAATTAATTTAATAAATTTAAAATTTAACATTAATTTCTAAACTATTGCCACTTCAGAAATAAAAAATAAAATAAACTACAACCACTTCGAAATTCTGGGTTTTCAAAACTAGTAATAAATTTGGAAATTGAAGTAAATTTCTAAAATCTCACTGCTTAATGATTTCGCTGTATAAGTAAAAATGAAAAATGTTAGTAAAAACTCACTAAGTGTTAATATTTAAAATAAATGCATTATTGAGCTAATTTATTTACAAAATGAAATATTGTACATTTTTTGCATTTTTAACCCAGGCTAGATAAATTATGAGACTTCAAAGGAGTACCATTTTCAAACCAGCTGACCAAATGAGGTGAAACAAAGGTGAACGGGAAGATTATAAAAAATCAATTTTAACAAAGCAATCAAAACAAGAATCCAAAGAAAATTAAAAATTAACAAAAACGTATTATAATCAACTAAATAAAAATCTTAAAAGGTGTTTAGCCAAAAATTTTATAGAAAGGGCCCCTATTATTTGAAGTGAACAAATCAATAATGGAGGGTTGTGTTTTTACCACAACAATGGCGACACACAGGAGAAGAACCAGTTATCTCTGTTTGATCTGAATGAGATTTTCCTAAAATTAGAGTAAAAATAATTAAAGAAGACAAAATTATTTTTGGATTGCTTCACTAGGTTCAGTAGTCTGAATAAAAGCAAGAATCATCTAACTATAATTTTTCTCAAAATTTCTCATAAATTAAAATATTTCAAAACTTTGTATCAGTGCTTAATTAGTTGTAGAAATAATGTAGGGGTCACTTTACAGCTTAGCTTTTAAAATATACTCATTTGTCACAGGTAGAGCCACTGCTGCCAACAAACATCTATAGTCTGGACAGGGTTACCTTCTAATCATCAATGATTCAAAATCCCATCTATTTAAGAATTATTAACCTTGAGATAAATCCATTTATATACGTTTATTTTTTTTTATCTTTTATTTTTAGTTCTTAAAAGTCATTATCCTGATTTGGTAGCCATATAGTTGACAATGCCATTCACTGGTTATAATTGGACTTAACAAACTAGCTCGTGATGAGACCCCTTGTCTTATAATTGTTTGCAATCATAAGCCATTACCCTGGTTTTTTTTGCAGTATTGGTAATGTCAGCCTATTTTTTCCCTATGATCATGGTAAGCAGGCTCAGAATGAGACCTCTTATCTTTTAAGTTTAAATATATTTCTGGATTATACTCTAGAAAAATAAGACTTTTTGGACAGGGAGAATCATTGACTCCTTAAGAGTTAAGAACGACAATTTCAGAGTTAAAGGTGCTTTGCTGTAAAGTGTCTTTACTTGGTTAAAAATAACTTTTCTTGATTGATAATAGAACTTTGAAAGATCTTAATAAAATACCGAAATCTCAAAATGATTACAAATTTGATGAACAAGAATTTTTTCAGATTTTATGATACTTTGTCAACTTCTGTTGTTCTATAATCTCTTCCTTAAGTATGTCTACCTTTATAATAAGAAAATCAAACTTTACTAAGAGATTTAAGAAAAAGCTAATAGGTGACCATTAATAATTTTTCCTTATGTATGCTAACCATTGTTAGGTAACAAGAAGACCTTCCATATAAATCACGACAAAGTCACCAAAATAGAAATTGAAAATCAAAGGAAAATAATTCTTAAGCCAAAGTGAGAAAAGAAATCAACAAACAAAAATAAAAATGAAGAAATTTGAAAAGTGAAAGGAAAATCCAAGTTTTGAAATACAAACTCTAACAAGAATGGTTATACCAATGTCTCAACAACATGAAGTAAAAGAAAATAATCGTGTAACCATTCCTTCTTATGTCAAGATTTAGAAAAATAATACCTTGCAGGGTTGTAAGTGTTTTAAACTTTAGATAGCAGTGATGATGAAATTCAGCCATAATGAAAATTTTTTGTGTAATGTCAATTTGCTTGTTTCAAAGCATCATCTTAATCATTTTCTAAAAAAAGAATGCTTAAAGAAACAGTTTAAAAGTTTAGAAACTTCCTAGCATAGCTGTTTTGACGAAGATTATAGCTGCTTATTGAAATAAAGCCAGGAGAAGAGTATAGGACTTCGAAAATATGATCTGGCAGAAGATTGCAAGCTTCAAATGGAGAACTGCAAAACAGATTTTTTATATTAGCATACTTTAAAAAAAAAACTAAAGTAATGAAATGGAAATTAATGAAAGTGGGTACATGGATCTTACCATTGGATAATTGCATTTGATCTTACCTCAAAGGTATCAGTTTCTCCAATGCTAACTGACTTATTCTTTTAGTTAACATTAAAACATGAAGAACACAAACTGACCAAAATCCTATAACCCAAAATCATTATTTATTTTATTTAAACTAAAGTAAGTAGTAAAATGTAAAAATGGAATGCTTAGTGTTCAAGGGAAAACAAATGCATCAGAAATGAGAATGGGAATTTGCAGTAATGACTGTCTCTTAAAATATTATAAGTTTCATATAAACTTCATGATTTTATAAATTGTCCAAAATCAAGACCAAATCAAAGATAATAAAATTTAAATATGAAGATAGAGAGGTCTTGAATTCCATATTTAACTATGGAATTATATATTTAAAACTGAAATATATGAGAAATCGAAATGATTTAAATATGTTGCAAATTGGTCATTAACTGCTTTCTTACCATAGTGGTTACCCAAGCTCTCTTTTAAAATAACACATCACCATATCGGATGATTCACATCACATGTTTCTTCACCATGCTTCAAGTTTAATCTGCAAGACTTTACCTTTGTTGCTATGCCTTATATCGATTAAATGTTAATGTCTTAGAGGCATGCATTGGAAGCTATCACATCGAAAGTTGCAATGGAAAATTGCCAATATGAAAACATGCAATGAGAAGATGTGCGATGAGATGGAGCAATCACATCATTGAAGAAATATTATATCAAGGATCAGGGAATATTTACATTGTGCTTCCCACATTACACAATGCACATTGCAGATTCAGAATTGTGATGTGAGCATAAATAAAAATGCGATGAAGTGATTTCAATATCGGCGATGCAATGGATGACATGGCTAATCGACGATCAACGAACTTTAAGTGCAGAATGAAACACAATATAATTTTTGCGATGCCGATATGCGATAAATGACGTGGCTAATCGACGATCGGAAATCTTAAGCACATGATGTAACAATTCTTGATACGTCGATATGCGATGAAGAGTGGACCCAATAACTTTATGATGGGATTTTAATAACATATCGGATCCGAGACATCGACTCTTTAAAATTATGCTCCTATCATTATTGCAATTGAACGGATGCGATATTCCTTATGAACTTGATTTGACTTTTATATCGGGTCTAGAATTATGTGTACATCACAATATTGGTAAGTCGATTATCAGATATCAATGATTCAAGATAATGGAAGTATATTCAACTGAAAAGAAACTCGAAGATGTGAAATGCAATTTGAAATTTTATGAGAAACTGAATGAGGTAACACATCGAAGGTCTTGTATCAGCAATATGAAAATCAAGTTGAAACGTTTCAGACATGAATCTTGCGATAATGTTTTAAATTTCACTTGGGTTTTCTAATGAATGAAAGCAAAGCTAAAAAATGTTCAAATTCTAATGAATCACAAATAAAATTTCACTGAACCTGTCGCAAATTTGAAATGGGTTTGCTGCTTACTTCAAGTTTTAAAAACAAATGAAAACCTGCAAATAAAATAGAACAAGAATAAAAAATAAACTAAGGAAAAGAAAAACTAATAATAGATGAAAATGAACTTTTAAATGCATACCTAGAAGGAAATTGTCTGTAGATTTTACCTCATGAATCTTCAAATTCTTCCTTTGATTTATCAAAATTATGAATTTGTTCAAAATCATCTTATTATTTATTCTAAATTGGATGTGCAATCAGCCTAAATAAAATATGTTTATTCATGTTTAGGAAATATAAAATTTACCAGAAATAAATATTAAAATAGTCTTCCCTTTTGAATTGAAACAACAATTTATTACCTCTGCTTATTCTGAATAACTTGAGAAGAATTTGTATTGTTATAGTGACTGTTCAATAATGCCTTTGGTAAATAAATATGATGCGTATTATAGTATCAGATAATAAACTAAAGATTCGAATGGGATAAAGCCACTAAATTTGGAAGAATATCAACACAGATTTAAATGTGTGCACATAGCAAAATATACACCCTTAAGATCATTTTAACAATTTTTGAGGAAGATAATATGAACTTCATGTGATTACAGCGAAAGATTAGACTGACTAATAATGATTGAACTGGAATTAGGCTTATAATAAACAATCATACATTTCATGGGATAGTGAGGTCATGAATATTTATATCCTCAAAACCTTTAACAAATAAATTTCAGAAGAAAATATTATAAGGACATCTCGAAATGGAAAAAATTGTCTTTGAGGTAACTGGTGCCAAGTGCAACCTCAATTGAATTTAGTCAAGACATTATTCCAAATAGGCAGAGAAGATGTATTGCTGCAAGAATTATTTTTTATTTAAAAATGGGAAGCAAGAATCAAAAAGTTTTCGATGATGAGAAAATGTTTTATTGAACATGTATATGGTATGAGAAGGGTTGATTGTTTGCTTTATTTATATCTTCAGAACTGTTGAAAATAAATTAACTACATTAATTCTACTCCTATTCTAACCATATGTAGGAAAATGGCGAGGTATAGTCATATTTCTAATGTAACCATTCTCTCATTTCAATTCTTGCATGTATGTACAATTCAAACATTAGTAATAGAAATACAAATCTAATTAAACTAAGAAAATTAAATCTGTAATTAGAATGTACAGCTATTGTTAGAAGCTTATTTACAATCACCTTCTTTTGAAATGTTTTTTCCAACTAAATTCCAATTGGATCATAAAAATCTAGATGGGTTACCATTAAGGATTGGAAAATGTTCAAAAGAAGAGATGACAGGCCATATTGTGGATATGAGCTTTTAAATTCAAAGGTCTAGAAAAAATTGTTAGTGTTATTTACAAATGTTAAACTATTAACAATATTACATGAAGAAAAACTTTCCAAATATTTTTCAAATGAGTTAATGAAAAATGGATGGAAGTCTGTTAGATATAATGGAAGATTATTAATTGAATTGGATTGCTGGCCAAATTGTAAAAATACATTCTCTTGTTGACATTGCCTTTGAGAAGATAGAAGCTTTTGATAAGAGATGAATATCGATTAAAATTCAAATATTAATAGCTTTTGATGTTCATGGTTATAATATGAAACTTCAATTTCCCAATAGGGCAATGCATCAATTGAGTGTTTGATAGCAAAGTGCCCAATATGCGAGCGTAAAATATCAAAAATCTGAAAAATAAAATCAGAAAATAAATCTAAATTTAAACAAAATAAGTGAGGAAACAAAAATAAAATGAAATCACTATTTGTACAACTAATGTTACAGCACAATTGAGATTGTTTTGAAATATTTTTTTTTTCATAAGGATTGGCAAAGATTATGGAATTTGATTGCCAATTCCAACTTGTGAATTAGAAAGAGAATTATGATTATAAGTAGGAATGAGAGCTTGATCATGATATAAATCATAAATTGGAATGCTTTCTCGAATAGTGAAATTATGAAGATAATTTTTTGCTTTAGAATGAAGATTGGTTGGAATAATTTCTAAATTAACATGTTCTTCATTCATAGATGTTATTTGAATTTTATCATGAGGATAGAAATCAATATCCTCAATGTCAGAGTAATTATCATAAATGACTTCACAATATTCTTTGAAATTCCCTTCAATCTCATCCAATATATCCAAACAAGGAGGAACAAGAATTTCATGTTCATTAATGGCAAAAGAATAATCAATTATTGTTTCTGTATCTTGATAAAAATCATTCTCTTTAATTTATGAAATATCATTAATACCAAGAGGGGAAAAATTACCAACATTAAAAATATCAAGATAAAAGAAAAAATGTGAATCTGAACTAATGAAATTAAAAATGTCTCTGTTTGATAACTCTTGTACATTATGTTGATTGTAAATTTCAGATTGTAGATCATTTCTTTGTGTACTTATGCTTTCTTGAACAAGGTTGCTTTGCTGCTCTGATTTCAGAATTTGTTCATCATGGAAAAATTCAGAAATTTGTACAGTAGTTTGCATACTATTATTTACTTTGATTGCTGCTTGTACTTGATGATTTGCAATTTGATTTTGTAAATTTAATGCAGAGTAATTTTCAGATTCCAAGGCAGCTTTTTCTCCAAAATTGCTGCTATTGTTTTCTTGCATTTGAATAGAAATATTTTCCAAGCTTTGTGAAACCACTTCATCACAATTTATTTTCACATTCATATTGGAATTCTCATTTATATTAGAAGGGGATCGAACAGAGCTTGAACTAATTTCATATGGATTGGGAATGGGAGGAAGAGAGCAAATATATTCAAACCAATCTAGTGACTCTTCTTCCATAGGTTTATCTTCTATTTTAAATCTTAAGTAATTCAAATGAAATTGAATATTAAAATATCTAACAGACTCATTTTCAAATCTTTGCAAATATTTAATTTCATTACATACCTATTCATAATCATAACTGTCAAATTTACCAATGAAAATTGTAACAAATTGATCCCAATTGTGAATTGAGGCAACTGGAAGAGTTCTACACCAGTTTCTGGCTTTTGCTGCAAATGTGAGAGTAAAAATTATGCATAATATGCCTTCATCAATTCCTTGAAAATCATAATTTGAAACATTTTGAATAAATTGAAAGACATGATTAAAAGCAAAAGAATTTCTCTTACCATTAAACTTTACCTAAGACAAGAGTAAGTAGTTACTCAGAAATCAAAATTTAATCCATAATGACAGAGATACGTAATAACAACATTGAAACAAATTATCCATATTGACAAAAGTGCACAAAAATGAATAAAATGACACATTCATGTTATCGTAAAAATGAAACTAGTATTTGAAACAGTAGTATTAGAAATATCAATTTATTGCATCCATTTCTTTGACCTTGGGCTCCACTAGTTCTTTACATTGCTTGAACTTCTGCTTTCAAAACTAGAGCTACAATAGTGCAAACTCTTCCCCTCACACATAATTCAAGATACAAAGGAAAAATATTCAATAATCCCCAGATCTAAGATTTTCTCTCCTCCCTCCTACAACTCTAAATTCCTATTACAGAAGTGCTTTTAGAAGTCCAAAATTGCAGAGGAGAGCAGCCTCTTATTACGTTTTGCAATCTGCTATTTATAATATTTGCAAAGGTATTTTTAAAAGGAAAGTTTGTTGAAGAACAATCTGTCCAATCCAATTTTATTTTCTCAAAAGTTCCAATCTTCAATTGCTGGAGCATTCTCATTGATTGAGATCATTTTCTCCATATCTCTTCCATTGTTTTCCTGCAAAAAGGAATCAAAATAAATTAAGATGCAATCAATAAAATTAAAATATCATTTCTGGCATCTAAAACAAATCCAATCGAATTCAATTTAAATGAATAATAAAAAATAAAATGGGATGGTTTAATTGGCCAAGGATATCATTGACGAATGGATCTATATTTAGAAGAGGCTTGGACAAATGAAAATGCAGAAAATAAAACTCAGAAAATTGATTTTGTTTTAGAAATTCGTAGCTTTATCTTCTGCCTAACTTTTGACCTAATAAATGTCCAAATCTGTTAGTGAAACTTCCTCAGAGATGTTCTCCTTGATTTTATTTTTCCAATGAGCCATCCTGGGCCTCATTTGGCTAGGTATAACTCAATCTATGAGCCTTCAAAGTTGATGAGTCAAATCTGACACAATTTTGGAATTTCTGTTGTTGGGCTAAAAATCAGAATTTTTAATTAAAAATTTAACCTTAAATTAGAATTCTAATTATCTAATAATTAATTCTAATTTAATTATTAATTATGAACTAAACTAATTAATTAATAAACTATTATTATTTAATTTTAATCTAACTAATTAATATAATTAATAACTAATTATAATTTAATTAAATTAATTATATATTTTATATATTAATTAATTTAAAATTAATTATTTTAAATATATAATATGAAATATTTATTATAATATCAATTAAACTATCCTACCATTCTACTTTTAACTCATTCGTATGAATGAGTTTGAAAACTCAAAAACAAATGAGTTAAGGAACTTTGGTTAGTACCTTATGCCCCTTTACCTTTTGTTTAATCGGCGATCAGGGTATGGAGGTATCGGTGATCGAGGGTATGGAATGATATGTGCCAATATAAATCTCCGATCCGATCCAAATCCCCGATGTGATCCAAATTAATTTTTATTTTTATTTTTTATTATGCATTTTATTTTATTTTAATTAAATTAATTATATTTTATATAATAATTAATTTAATTGATTTAAAATTTAACATTAATTTTTAAACTACAACCACTTCGAAAATAAAAAATAAAATAAACTACAGCCACTTCGAAATTCTGGGTTTTCGAGATTAGTAATAAATTTGGAAATTGGAGTATAAGTAAAAATGAAAAATGTTAGTAAAAATTCACTAGGGGTTAATATTTAAAATAAATGCATTATTGAACTAATTTATTTACAAAATGCAATATTTTACATTTTATGCATTTTTAACCTAGGCTAGATAAATGATGAGACTTCAAAGGAGTACCATTTTCAAACCAGTTGGCCAAATGAGGCAAAACAAATGTCAATGGGAAGCTTATAAAAAATCGATTCTAATAAAGCAATCAAAACAAGAATCCAAAGAAAATGAAAAATTAACAAAAGCGTAGGATAAACAAGTAGATAAAAATCCTAAAAAGTGTTTAGCCAAATTTTTTATAGAAAGGGTCCCCATTATTTGAAGTGAACAAATCAATAATGGGGGCTTGTGTTTTTACCACAACACCTACCAACAAATTGAATGGTTTGGGGTTCCAATCTCTTCCTCCTGGGTTTCTTGAAACAAAGTTCCTTAATAATCTTGGTACAAATGGGGATCTCTTTGATGGCTTGAAGCAAAGGTATCTTAATGAAACGATTCTGAAGCTCTGATGCCAAGCTTGTCTCAGAAATAGGCTCACTTCTTTTGATTACTAGCCTCTCTAAGAAGGGACGCTGGTTGGAAGAAGATGGCAAGGATTCAAAGGGTAAGGGTTGCTTAGTGACAAATTTTGGAGAATGGTTAAGAGTTTCCTCTTCTCCTTTCTCTTCAACAATCACTGCAGGTTGCTTTTGATTTTGTGATGTTACAGTCCTTCCCGATATTAACTGAATATCATGAATCCCAACTGGAATAGACTGGTACTCGAATGGTAAAGGTGGGTTTGTTACATAGATCATTTGCACTACTTTATTATTGTTAGGATTGGGCATAGTTTGAGCAGGCAACTGAGGAGGTTGAAAAGGTGGAGTATACGGGCTCAGAAGTCGAGGCATTGAATAAGGTGTATGCGTAGATGGATATGACTACATGGGTGACTAGTAGGAATATGGAGAATGAGTTGGCCCTCTCCAATCTTGTTGCCATGGTTGAGAAGGTTACCCATGCTGATATTGATTCCCATACTGCCACTGTTGATTAGTGTTAGGATAAGAATATTCATGTGAATTATAACCAAAACAGTGTGGAGGATATTCAGGATCCATACATGCACCTACCTGAGGCTAATTCCTTCTTGCTCCCATAGCATACAATTATTCATGTTTACTTTGTCCCCATGTAAATACAGCTTTAAGTCCTGGTATATAGGGACATTTTTATGTGACATGGTCTTCTGCACAAATAGCAGACTTATTAGTTTCTTTCAAATTAAGAGGACACTCTTTAGGAGGATGCTTGTCTCTACATTTAGAACAGAAAATACATAATGACTCTCGTTCCTTCATGAGTTTTTGCTGAAATTTTAAAGAGTCCAACTGTTTGGTAACTGTATTCATTATATCAATTTTCATGTTTTCCATTTTATTTTCTAGTCCAATAATCATAGCATCAGTAGATTCAGTTTTTATATTTCTATTTCGAGTTCCTCTACTGGATCTATATTGATTTCTAGAAAGTTTCCTGCATAGTTCACAAATATTTTCAAAAGTTTGCTGAGAAATATCACCTTGTCCTAATAGATTTAAAATATTTCTAGCATTATCAATAATTCCTCTTAAGAACAAGGTTCTAATAGTACTGGGATCAAGCTTAAGTTTTGACCTTTGTAAAATATACATAAATCTTTCTAGGTAATCTTCAAGAGTTTGATCATCATCCTGTATGATTGTAAAAATTTCATCATGCATGTCCCAAGTTTTGTAATATTCTTGATATTTAGACAAAAACACTCTCTTCATCTGATCCCAAGAGGTTATAGTGTTTCCTCCTAACCCCAAAAACCAGTGTAGAGCTGAGTCCTTAAGAGTAACAGTAAATAATCTTAACTTCTGAGTGTCAATTGAATAATAATAACTTCTACATAGAATATCAAACTTGAATAGAAAAGAGTCAGGATCTTCATGAACTTTTCCATGGAAATGAGGGAGAGCTGATGGTGGAATATTCTTCATTTGCACCACAGTATCAGGGTCCACAATTGGAAACACAAAAGTGGATTATTCTCTACTTACCTAGTTTTCACGAGTCCCTTCCACATGATCTTCATGGTCTGCCAATGTTTCCCTTTTACTTCAACCACTCTTAACATGCTGAACCACACCTGAGCTGTTGTCACCAGAATCTAGGTGCACTATTCTTGCGTGATGTGTTTGAATTGGATTGGGCTTCCTGCTTACATAAGGAGACCCAATATGAGAATTGTTTTCAAAATTCGTTCAGCCCTTAATGGGCTTTGAACCCTTACATTTTCTAGGCATTCATTTCAAAAAAGAAAGAAAATAACAAACAGCTTCTAATAAAAAATGCTCTCATAAATCAATTAGCACCAGTAAAATTCCTTCAAAGAAGCTTTTTCAAACAATACTGCAAAAATAAAGGAAAAATTACCTCTATTATATAATTAGAAAATTCTTGCCAAATCAAATCGCCTCCCCGGCAAAGATGCCAAAATGTTGGGTGTGGGAATTACACTTAAGAAAACTCCTCAACACTTAATTTTTCAACCCGGGGGAATCGTAAACTTTGAGATGAATCATAGGCAATGCTAGAGATGGTATGAATATTTCTAATATAAATCCCTACTTTATTTAAAGGAAAGATTGCATAATAAAATTAAAAAGAGAAAAAGGCAACTTGAACCATCAAGATAATCTAAGACTGGAACAAGGAAGAATAAATTTGCAAGAGAGAATTAAAGATAAAGGGCAATCACTCTGGCCAATTAGTGTTTAACTACTAAGTGTGTGTTTTTCTTTAGCAGAGACACTTAGCAGTGTCATCAGATGGGCCCTTAAACCTACTCCTTTAGATATTTCCTTCTTGCACTAATCTGTCCTGTACTATCGTAGTCTACTTGCACTAATGCAAGAACAGAGATTTATGCAGAAGGTATAAATGGTGTATTTTACTAAAGGCTTTTTACTTCCTACAAGGGCTTGAACTTTTGCAGGTTCAAAGCACTCATATCCCGTGGCAAGAAACTCATTCTTGGACCGGATCAGAGCTTCTTGCACTTAGCATTTAATTCTTAAAATGAGTGCTCAATTATTGCAAGTGCTATTATACTGTTAAATCAAATTACACGCATAAAAAGTGAATGTTTCTGATCTTGACAGAGTGCAAGAATAAGGAAACAATCAATATACATTTATCCTGACATAAGCATTTAACGAAAGAAAGAAGATTATGGGAAATAGACTAAGAAGGCTTGCTACATCACACCAATGTGCACTGGTGCAGGTTCATTTCTCTTACTTGGACTAGGTGGTGAAAACCAATCAAACAGAATTGCAGAAAAGGAGATATCACACCAACGTGCACTGGTGCAAGGTTATTTCTCTTGCTTGGACTAGGCGGAGGAAAACTAATATGAAATCAATTGCAGGAAAGGAATTTTATCTACTTCACACAACTGATCTGCTTTCACTCAGACATGAATGCATGTGCTTAAAATTAAATCACACTTGACAATATAAACAAAAAGTACAGGAAATAGGAAATGGGGTAAACGTGCTGGGTTGGCTGAGCCCTAGCTAACCAGGGTGTTTTTCCTTTAAATAAAAATGTTGCTCGATAATTTAATCAATTCATCGACTCAAATATAGAAATGCAATTTGTGAAACATGAGGCAGAGCTCCCTTTTATTAATTCATTGAGGTGAGTACATATGTTAATACATCGTCCAGCCCAGATTCGGGTGATAACAAAATACAACAACCTGTTACCACCTCTCTAGTTGTGTCTCTGTTCTATCAAAAAACTCTCTTAGTCCTATTTACATTCTACATTATATAGATCTTTGGCCGAAGGCCAAAATAGGTCATTCAATTGATTACATAACCAACCACAGAATTTACCTTTTCGACCTTTAAACTTAGATAGTTAGCAAAACTGGCCATAGCCAATCTTCAGCTTTCGTTCTTCATAGATTCAATTTCGGCTGCCTTTGGATTGATCTTGCTGTCGTGGTTGAAGCTTCTCAAAACAAGGCAGTGATCAAGGAGGTTTGGATCTGCTGCAAGGATTTGTTGTGTTGGCAACAGTGCAAGATCTGATCCTACAATAGGATCAACAGTGACAGTAAGTACTCTAAATACGAAGTAAACATTGGAGATATCGATAAGCTACAAAGAGTGATTAAAAGTAATAAATAATATAATAGATGATTAATTAATGCTAAGTTAAATTAAAAGTATGAAAAATAAAGTTTATACAAAATATGTCACTGTGCTTGGACTGGTGCAAGATGAGGTTGTATAAGAGAGGTAAAACAACGGTAAATGGTTATGATTTAGGAAGGGGAAAATGGAAAACAGAGAGAAAATTAGGGGGCTGTTACACTAAAATTTGTCACCATGACTATTTGCAGTTAGTATGGCTCCATCAACTGTCATACTATCCTCCTTGGCAAGTCTTATACCTCTGCTCTTCATGTCAAACTCCAAGAAAGAGAGAAAATCCTTAAAAAGTCAAATAACTCTGGGTACGCAGTTTCTCTTAGCCTTACCTGCGTGTACGCACCCCAAGTTCACAATACCTGCGTATTTGTACGCTCTGTCTGTAAAGGGGTGGGTGCGTACTCCTGTAAAGGTCAAAAGGCGCAAGTTTCACTTCAAAAAAGTTACTTGTGGTAATTTCTAGAGCATTCTAGAAGCTTGTTTGACGTGTATTGAGCGCCTCCAGATGGTTCATGTATCCCTATGAAAGAGGAACTTATCCCATCAAGAGGGGAGCTATCCCATTCAAAGAGGGGCTTATCCCATTGATGGTGGACCTGATTAACTTCCTCTAGAGCACTATAAATACAGGCATTGGGCCAAAAGGAGGGGAGGTTGAAAGCTGAATATTCCTAAGGGTAGATGCTGCTGGAATTAGGACTCCCTTATAGAGCTTGAGAGGAGAGATTCCCATCCTTTCCTAGCCTTATTTGGAAGTGGGTGAGTTGATCAAAGTAAAGGAGAACTCTTGCTGGACCCTAGGAGGGACTTGCACAACACCAAGGCTCAGGTTGTAATGGTTTCTTTTGTTTCCACTTAATACAATTAAGCTCAATTTTCTCAACAGGTTGTTATACATGATTTGTTTCATATACTCCTTGGTCTGTATGATGAATACGTTTTATTTTATAAGTTATTCAGGTGCTATGTAATCTTTTGACTTGTTAGTGAATGCAGGTTTCGAAGAGAAGGAGGAGCTCATCCGGATCGGCGAGGCTGGACTACTACAAAGCGTTGGACTAAAGGTATGTTATGAACACCTGATTACTTGTATTCTAAATGCATACTTAGAGAAAGGTAGTGTTTACTTGTCTTGTTTGTCACTAGAAAGCCTTAGCTTCTAGGGAGGTCGGTTTTGTCCGCAAAATTGACTCTTTCCGCATGACAAAATGGCGACTCCGCTGGGGACTCCATTGATGTGAATGATTTTTCCTTTGTGTGAAACTTTGATTTGAGAAAAGTCGTTTGTTTTTTGGTTTTTGGCTGTTTGACTGTGTATTTGGGTGGGATAGCTTAGGGTTAAATTAGATTTTAGTTTTTCTTGGTTTTGCTAGTAGTACGCACCCTCTGAGTTAAGCACAGTGCGTACCTGTATGCACTGCGGCTTTGTGCACAGAGCGTACATGCACCTGTGCAAACAGGTTGCCTGCGTACCCTGTCAAAATTGAGAAAATTTCAATTTTTTCCTTTTTGCCTCTTAGATTTTGTTTTTAATTTGTTTTTACTACCCAGATCCACTGGTTACCTGTCATAAATCTTCACCTAAGCTTGTTTCATCAGTGTCAAGAGTTTTAGTGAAATTCATAGAGATTTTGCTCTAGGGTTTGATTTTTGCATTGGTCCTGTAGTGACTTTGGCTTTAGAAGTTGTAAAACCTTGGATCTCCCTGGTCTTTTCAGTCTTCTTAGGAGTCGGACCCTTCATAGAATCTACCCTTGTGAGAAACCTACCTTTGTGTTGTCTCTTTACCGAATCTCGAAAAAGTTTGTTGATTAAACTTTGAATTTTATTCTTAAGAAAAAGAACAAAAGATTTTGATTTTTGTTTTTGACTGGATTTTTATTCTGCATTAACTAGTCCTTAGTTAAATTTTGACTAAGTAAAACATCCTGGAATCATGCTTGCTAGGCTTTCGCCTCATTAGATTTACTTTTAGGTGAATTTCTCTTAGATTTGCTTTTGGGTGAAATTGAGTTGATTTGATTGCCATAGATTTTTTAACTTTGATTTCTGTTAAAGTAAGTTTTACATGCTTTGTTAATATAGGGAAAAATACAAAAAAAAAAAAAAACTCTTTTGAAGAAAAGTTTGCTTTAGTAGCATTTGAGTCTTTGAAAAGAAAAGGAATTTTCGTGAAGTAATTAGTGGTCATGTGTTGTATGCTTTGGAAAAGATAAAGAGTTTGTTTCTTTGATTTTCATTGCCAAGAAAGTTGTTTTTATATCAATTTTGCATTCTCCAACTCTCTTAGCTAGGGAATTCATTGAAAAAGAAGATTAGTATAAATCATCCTAAGTGCATCTTTTTAGTGGATTTCAGTCGAGTCTACACACCATCGGTTTCATCTCCACTACCTTTTGTCCTAAAGAAAAGCCATAAAAAATTAACGCTTAAAGTAAAATCAACTTAGTAACTTTTTATTTACTAGGGCTCTGAAACACCAATATAGATCAGGCTAGTGTCTTGGAGTAGGAGAGTAATTAACTCTCCAAGACAACAAAACCAAACAATTAGCTCATCTTGTGGTAGGATAAATCCAGCTGTTACATTTATGCTCTGGGAAAGCTCCTCTTAAAGGAGAAGCACGAGACCGTGTCCGAACCAGTGAGGGGATCAATCCTCCTTCATTGGGAAAGACGCCAGATACGCACATACTACAAACGGTAAACCTCGGATTATTGTCAAGGAGCCTGGGGTCACTTGTCGGTAAACCTTGGATTATTGTCAAGTAGCCGACAAGGGGATTGAGCTTGTTACTCTGCCCTTGCGTGCGATCGGGTCGTAGACTGTTCCCCCAGGTGTATTTGTTGCTGTTGGTGACCTTAGTGACCATTATCTTTAGGATTCTACCCAAGGTGACGGTGGAGGGAAGATCCCACTGTACCTGGAGCAGACGTCGGCTAGACTCACTTGGATTTTCTGGGGGGTTCACTTCACTCGAGACGGTTAAAGTGGAGGAACTTGGTCCAGTCTATTCATTAAGCAGGTTGCCGGGGTAACTGTTCCACCCACCACTTCTGTACTGAATTCGGTGATGTTGGGCTTCATCACCAACTAGTGTTTTCGGTCCGGAAGGCTAATGTTTGTGTATGGTTTGACGCCCTAGATTCTTTAGGCGTGTGATTCGAATTTGTTTGGTTCTTTAGAGACTTTAGGCGGTTTTCTTTGAGATTTTACTTTGATTGCGTGTGCAGTAGTTAAAAGTTTTTAACTGTGGTTGAATTACCGAGACAGTCCCGTAGACTTCGGGGCAAGTCTCCTAAGATTGTTACCGTGGCCGATTTGTTGAGGAAGTCCCGTAGACTTCGGGGCGAACCTCCTGAAGACGTCCCAGGTCATTACGAAGGTTTGAAGGTCCTTGTAACTCCTAGTGGCAGTAAAGTAGGTTCACCTGAAGAAGGAGAGTCTTTGTTGGTAGTCCATCCAGATTACCAAAGTCTAGAAACAGGTTATAATCCTGAAGCTGTTGTAGTTTCCGAGCTTGCTGGTAGTTTTTCATCTACTAGTGATATAGGCGAAGAACCTGAAATATCTGAACCTGTTACTCCAACTTCTAGTGTTCCTGATTCACCTAGGGTAGAAAGAGTCATCACCGAAAATCTTCCTTCTGGTTTGATAGCTATTGAAGAACTTGCTCCAGAAGAAGAAATAGGCGTCCCTATCCCTGAAGATCAACCTACTATTGATCTAAGGGAGCGTGAATCCATTTTTTACAATCCTCCTAGAAGTACTACTTGGTATCTTTCGTTAACTAATTATTTGGACAACTCAGGGTCAAGTTTTTCTCCACCTCGTACTCCTTATCCACCCAGAGGTATTTATACTCCTGTAAATATGTCTGGTCAGTCGTCCGTGTTCACTCAATCTCCTGAATCTTTCTTGTACGGTGGTCCTTCTATTCCCTCTGGGTATCAGTCACTTTCTGGTACTTTTGCGGGAGCATCTCCTCAACCCATTGAACATGGGTTATTAACTGGAAACAATGGTAATAAACTGTTGGGTGTAGGAGACATTTACATGATGTCAGGTTCAATTCCCGGTTCTCAACCTCAAGGTGGCCAGTTACCGCCTTGGGGGCAGTCTCAATTAACGCCTGGGGGGCAACCTCAAGGTACACAAATTGCGTCTGGGGGGCAACCTCAAGGACAGTATGTACCCATGGTACAGTACATTCCTCAAGGTCAACCCCAGCCTCAATATGTACCCCAAGGACAACCTCAGGATCAATATATGCCTTAAGGTCAAGGGTATCTACCCCAAGGTCAGTACTCGAGTCAAGGTTATCAACCACCCCAAGGTCAATCTTATGTTCAAGGTATGGGAAATGTACCTTTCAATTATCAATCCTACCCTCAATCCGGTTATGGGTCTCAATATCCTCAACCTGTCATGGGTCAATACCCCGGAATGAACATAGTGTGGGATCCATCGCAAGTTCAACATGTGTTGCAGCCAAGCGTATAGTTGTCATCCCAGACTGGACAACCCTTAGTTTCTCGTTCACCCCAGCAACCAGTCCAGTCTAATGTTCAAACTTCTGTACCTTCGGTAGTTACTCAGTCGCCCATTGCACCTAGTAGTCCATCTCAAACGACTACTGCAACTACCGCAACATCTGTTCAGTCTACCACACTTACTTCTGGAGTATCGACAGCTCCGATTTCTACTGTCTCTGTAACTACTCCTCAGACATCTTTACCATTGTCTGGATCTACGATTCAAACTACGGTTCAGATGCCTGTAGGACAACCTGGTTTAAGTACGGTTGTCATAAGTCAACCACAATTCGCTTATCAACCGTACCAGGGACAGTACCAATATGGGCCTACTGTCCATCAACCAGTTTACCAGTATCAACCGTATCCTGGGTAAACTTATCAACAACCACAACCACCCCAGTACGGTCCGGTTAATCCTGGTTTTCCGGGAGGATACAATATCCCGAATGCAATTCCTATTCCAAGTTATCCTGGATATCCTCCTCCTGGGACTGGTCTTGTGACCCAAAGTTTTAGGGATCCTAATCGGCAATTACCGTTTATCACAACTTTGGATTTACCAGACTTGTTGCGCCTAACGAACGATCCGATCAATTATCTTATGTTTTGGCCGCCAATGCCGAATAAGTTGCCCAGTGACATTCCCAAGTTCGAAGGTAAGTTTGGAGAGGATCCGTCAAATCATGTGATGACTTACCACCTCTGGTGTGCTTCAAATTCCATCTCGGATGATTCGATCTTCTTACGTCTTTTCCAGCGTACGCTCATTGGTCTCGCGGCCAAGTGGTACATTGAGTTACCACGGGCCTCTTTTTATAATTTTAGTCAGTTAGCTACCTCATTCCTAACTCATTTTCAGTTGCCGGTCAGATATGATAATGGCACGAAGCTACTAACTTCATTAAAACAATCGACGTCCACTTATATTTCCGATCATATTCATGAATGGAGACGTCGAAGACGGTTAGTGAAAGTTTTTATCCTGGACCAAATCTTAGCTGAAAGGTTTGTTAAATCATTATTACCGAAGATTACTGAAGACGTAGCTAAGGCCGGCGTAGTTACTGAGGAGCAAGTGATTGCTCAAGCGCAGTACCTTGACTTAGTTTACACTCAGTCAGGTACGTTACACGAAAAGATCCCAGATCTTCCAAAGTCAAATCAAATCGCTGTTGCTCCTTCGGGATCTCATGCTGCTGATGGCATGATTGGTACGGTGAATACTAAAAGCAAGAAGAAGTCTTCAAAGAATTCTTCTCCTATTATAACCCTACCAGACTCCCTGACAGGAGAATCTTCTGCTGAAGTTTCCGCTGATATTCACGCTGTAGAGTCATCTACGGCTAAATCAAAAAATGGTGGGAAGAAGAAAGGTAAGAAGAAGAATAAAGCAGACAAGACTCCAAAGGAGAAAACAGAAAAGTCGGAAACCAATGACGAAAAGCGCAAACCTCGATATCCTTGTCTTATTTGTGAAGAGGATCATTTTACAAGAGATTGCCCTCATCGGGCCGAGGTTGTGAAAATCGTCAAGGGTTCCCCAACTCCTGCTGTTTTGAAAGATCCATTTCCAAAGCAGGAGAGTAAGATGATAGGTTCTTCCTCGAGTGCCAGTGAAGAACCCATATTGATGATGTCTCATGTAAGGATTGCGACTCGATCGCAAGATTATGGTAGTAAAAGTCCTGTTGATGGATCGAAAGAAGCGGAATCTTCTCATTCAAATCCATCAACCTCAGCTCCCGGTTCCGATCCACTACAGATCGAGAAACCTAACCCTGACTTAGTAATCAAACTGCCCGCCAAGGGTGTACTTCGAAGGTCTGCTTTCAATCCACATGCGAGAGCGGCCCAGAATTACAACATTGTTGAGGACTTAGCTGTTTCACCCTCAGCAATGTCGGCTTTGGATGTGCTGCAATCGTGCCTAGCACAACGTAAATTACTTTTGTCGGCTATAGGAGCTGTTGATATTCAGGACCTGAACATAATAATCTTTGATCTAGAAAGTAGTACACCGTGTTTACCTCATCAGATGGCTTTCCAGATTCCAGTGATAGTCAAAAACAGGCCTATTCATCGGACTGTAATTGATGAGGGAGCTTCCACGTGTATTATGTCGATACAGTGCTGGAGATCACTTGGTTCTCCTTCACTAAATCAATCCCCTACAATTCTTAAGGCCTTTGATGGCTGTGGGTTTCATCCGTTTGGCATTCTACAGGATTTGCCTATAGGGGTTGAAGGAAAAGCCGTTAGTCTGGATGTGGAGGTGGTTGATGCCCCTCTAGACTACAACCTTCTCTTGGGTCGAAGTTGGTCTTATGCTATGACAGCGGTCGTTTCATCGGTCTTCAGAGTAATAAAGTTTCCACATAATGGCAAGATCGTAACCATAGACCAGCTGGCTTACTTTTCATCCGACCCAGCCTCTTCAAAGAGTATCCAGCATGTCGGTAAAACGACTATCCCTTATAAGGATGTTGGCGTAGGATTAGTTAAAGATGTCGGTTTACTGGGAACTTTTCCTTTTCCTCCAATCAACGCCGTGTCTTCATTTGCATCCATTCATATGATTACATCAGATACCATTGTTTATGACAATCCTTGGATCGTCCCTTCTGAATCTGAGATAGACTCATTTGGTGATGCTATGCCTTTGAGTCCATATGAAATTGCCTATGAAGCCGTGCAGTCTTTTACCGACCCGCGTTCAACCAAAATCGACCAAATGAATGTGGTCCGTGAGGAATCACTTTTCGCGTCAACCTTGGAGTTAATAGTGTTTCCCAAAGTTGTGTCATTTGACGAACAACTTTGTGAAGTCCTGTGTGTAGACGATTTACCATGGGAAGATCTCCATTATAGATCTTCGTTTTTACCTGAGGATGATCGTTTTGAAAACGATTTCTCATCAATCTTTACAGCTGAATATGTCAAAGAAGCTCAGAGTCCAATGAAACATCCTCATTCAGAGCTGAATTTGGGAAACATTTCTCGCACTGTTCCCATTGACATTTCAGTCAAGCCCGGAATCATTGAAAACATTCATATAGGTGCCTCGTGTTTAGATGACGAAATTCAGATATACAAGGCCCTATTTCAAGAATTTCGTGACGTGTTTCCCTGGTCCTATGAGTAAATGCCAGGAATTGATCCCTCCATTGTTGTCCATGAGATCAAGACTTACTCGGACGCTAAACCTATTCGGCAACGTTTGCGTCAGATTCACCCACGAAAAGCGGCTGCAATTAAAGCAGAAGTTGAGAAGCTGTTGAAAGCAGGTTTCATTTATCCAATCCCGTTAACGGATTGGGTATCGAATATTGTTCCGGTTAACAAAAAACAAGGAACAATAAGAATATGCATCGACTATAGGGATATCAGTCGTGCTTGTCCCAAGGACAACTACCCAACACCCTATATCGATCAAATAATTGACGATTGTGCCGGCAGTGAAATATTTTCCTTTATGGACGGTTTTTCTGGTTACAATCAAATCAATATTCTACCTGCCGATCAACCAAAAACGGCTTTCATTTGTCCATGGGGGACATTTGCTTATTGTAAATTACCTTTTGGGCTTAAGAATGCCGGAGCCACTTTTCAAAGGGTGATGTCTTATGCGTTTCATGACATCAAACACATTGTGCAACCGTATCTCGATGATTTGCCCGCTCATTCATTCCATCGAGCTGATCACCTTGTCCATTTACGAGCAATTTTCATGAGGTGTAGGCATTATCGTATACGGTTGAACCCACACAAATGTGTCTTCTGTATAGAAGTGGGACGATTGTTGGGATTTGTAGTTTCAAAAGCCGGCATTCGCGTCGATCCCTCGAAGGTAGAAGCTATCAGCAAGTTGCCTCCTCCTTCGAGTCTTCGCCAACTCCAAAGTTTGCAGGGGAAAGAAAACTTTTTACGCCGATTCATTCCTAACTACGCCAAGATTACAAAAGGTTTTACCCGGTTGTTGAAACAGAACGCTCAATTCTCTTGGGATGAGATAGCTCAGAAATCTTTTGATGCACTCAAGCACGCATTGACCCATGCACCATTGCTGCATCCTCCCAACTACAACCAGGATTACTTTTTGTACCTTGCCGCTGCTCATTCCACCATTAGAATGGTCTTAGTACAGGAAGACGAATTCAGAACGCAACATGTGATCTATTACCTTAGTCGGACGTTAAATCCAACTGAGCTCAAATATTCACATGTGGAGAAATTGGCCTTGGCAGCCGTTCAAGCTATCCAGCGTTTTCGTCACTACATTCTTCTCCGTAAAACTACAGTCATTTCAGATTGCAACCCTATGATCTACATTTTGACTAAACAATTGATAGGGGGCAAGTACTCTAAATGGATCGTTATCCTGCAGGTGTTCGACTTGGAATTTAAAAAATCTAAGTCTAAGAAATCTTTAGTTTTTGCAGAGTTGATGTGTGATTTCCCGCGTGCTGATATGGAAACTGTGGCAGAGGAACCCATTGCGGACGAATCTTTGTTTCTCATCAGCACTTTAGATCCATGGTATGGGGATATAATCGTCTATCTCCAAACCCAATCCTTTCGGCCCGAAGTTTCAAAGTCGGAACGTCGGAAAATTCGATTCCAGTCCCAACAGTACAAAATTATTGGAGATACTCTTTATCGCCGTGGGGCAGACTTGGTTTTCCGACGTTGCTTAACTCATGAAGAAGCTGAAAGAGTTTTGAATGACTGTCACTCTGGAGCGTGTGGCGGTCATATGTCTGGGTATGCCACAGCCCAAAAGATATTGCGCGCTGGCTACTTCTGGCCGTCCATGTTTAAAGACTGTATTATTGCGGTCCGGAAATGCCACAACTGTCAAGTGTTTGATCGCAAGATGCGCACACCACCTGCTCCTCTCCACCCTATAATTGCCGTTGGTCCTTTTGCCAAATGGGGTATCGATTTTATTACATGTAACCCTCACTCGGCCGGGGGGCATGCGTATATCATCCTTGCGGTTGATTATTTTACTAAGTGGGCTGAGGCGATGCCTACATTCGAGGCAGATGGCAAGACAGCTGCAATTTTCGTATTCAATCACATTATTGCTAGGTTTGGTGTCCCACAAGCGATAATCACTGACCATGGGCGCCATTTTCGAAACATTATGATGACAGAACTTACAGGCCAGCTTGGTTTGCGTCATGATAGCTCAACTCCTTATTATCCCCAAGCAAACGGTCTGGTTGAGTCCATCAACAAAGTTTTAGTTATCATGATCCGACGAATCATTGGTATTCATCGGTCGAATTGGCACAACATGTTATTTTCCGCGCTTTGGGCATACCGAACCTCAGTGAAAACATCAATAGGGTTCACTCCTTTCCAACTAGTTTATGGTTTGGAAGCTGTGCTGCCCATTGAATGCGAAATCCCGTCACTTCAAATGGCTGTCGAATTACTTCCAGCTACTTCTGAAGAGGAGAAGCGTTTATTATACTTAGCTCAATTAGATGAGACTCGACGTGATGCTGCATTGGCAATCGAGACTCACGCAAAACGTATGAAAGCTCAGTATGATCGAAATGTGACCCCTCGAAATTTTTCGGAAGGAGACCTAGTGCTATTATATGATCAAGCTAACGATAAATTAGGTGCTGGAAAATTCGTTCCTATGTGGCATGGGCCCTACATTGTCAAGCGAAAGCTAGCAAAAGGAGCCTATGAGCTGGTAGATTTTGAAGGGGACTCTTTGGGTAAACCCATAAATGGACTTTACCTAAAGAGGTATTATGCTTAAATGATGGGTATGGAGATTTTTAGTTAGGTTAGGTTTTTTCTTTCTAGCAGGTGTGTTTGTTAGTATAGACAGTGTGCTTAGCTTAGAAAGTGTGTTTTTCGTCGTTATTATGGCTTATCTTGGTTTTACTCTTGATATTGCAGATGTCGATGCCTCTCCAAACGTACATTGGATTCGCTGATGGTGCTTGTCGTAGTACACGGAATATCTCTTCCGCAGCTTGGGTTATCTATTCGCCCTCTGACGAGTTAGTTTCTATGCATGGGGTGAGCCTCAGTCAAACAACAAACAACATTGCAGAATACAGTGCAGTGATTGAATTATTGTCTGAATCTATTTCGTTTGGGATTCGGAGTTTGATAGTGAGGTTAGATTCTGAACTCGTTGTATTGCAGCTTAATAGTGTATATGCCATTAGAAATCCAGTGTTATTAAGGTTATTTTTGAGAGTGCGTCTCTTGGAACGTGAATTTGATTATATTGAATATCAACATATTCCAAGGTCTTTAAATACATTAGCAGATGCAATTGCTTCTCGAATGTTAGACAGACATTTGCGATAATCATACATGTAAATTTAAAAACATTTCATCACACATGTTTAACAAGATAAGTCGGTAATAATGATATATATAGATAGGAGTGTGTCAAAAAAAAAATACATCGTCTTCGATCATAGGTCGAAAAACACCTTATGATCGGCAAAAATGATAAGTACAAAAAACCAAAATGTCACATGTGTCTACAAAAGCGACCATCCAATCACTGGTGATGCTCTCTATACGACACCACTGCACGCGCCACCCTACACAAGAACCTCCTAAAAGGTCCCGGGACTGCAACGACATAGCGCTGAAGCCTGATAGGAATATCATCTATAGTAGTCTCTGGTATGTCTGCCGTAAGACGCTCTAGGTCTTGTTCCAACTCAGCTAAGGTCTCTGCAGCTGCGTCCTGTGGGGCCGGTGCCGGTGCAACTGGTACTCTCCTCTCGAAAGGCCGGAGATTGGCTGGACGCTGTGGGCCTACATCTGCATTTTGAAAATTGTCACTGTCAGTTTTGAGACGATATAAAAACAAAAAAATAGATAATTTAAAAACTTGTGAAAAATGAAGTACCTGTGTCATCCCACTGTTCTCCCGGTGGAAGAATCATGTCCGAATCTCCACGAAAATCAACTCCGGCATAAGGAAAATCCTGTATCGAGAAGATCTGGTTCTCCAACCAGTGAAAATACTTCGGTCTAAATCGGACAACCTCCGTGCCCTCGTCAGGATGACGGGCCATCACCGCAACCCATCACGTCAACTTAGGCTCTCGGGGAGGCCCAACCTCAACAATGAGCTACTGTGGGATCAGCATCAGAACCCTCTCTAGGGCAAAACTCACAACTAAAGGCCCATAACCAAAAGTCTTCAGCTGTCCGTTTTTGGTCCTAGTCAGTTGGCCCTTTAAGTTGGCCAACACAGCATCGCACCAGTTGAAAATGGTGCCCCGATAGCAGTCAATCACCATCCGCATCTGGGATCCAGTGGCAATGTGCAAAGCGGCAGCCCCGCAAAGTCTGGTAACTGTAAAGGCAATTACCATAAGTTCAGGTCGGGATATCTTTTTGATCTCTATCCCCTTCTCCTGGTTCTGATTATTGCACCACTCTAGTCGGAGACTAGCAATGGACTGGCCACCCGGCCTAGTCTGTTATGTACCTAGGGGGGATAATATGGGTTACTAAGGGAGGTACCCAAGGTAATAATGTAATAATGGGATGGGCCATAGTAATAAATAAGGTGGTTAACCCATGTCATGTAAGGGACCACAAGTAGTTAATAATAATGTAATGGGCCCATGGTATTAGTTGATGGTATGACGGAACCATGGTAATGATGCATGGTATTGTATGTATGAGGTCTATATAAAGGCTAGAGACTCCACATGGAGGGATATGAAGATGAAGATGAAGAGAAGTATTCTTGTATGAACAGGCATATGGCTTGTGGAGTGTTCTCCTTCCATAAGGAGTGAATGTATGGTGTTGCCCTACCCTAAGGGTTTGATAATAAAGAAGCATTTCTATCTATTTCTATCTTGATATTTCTTGGGTTTATTTCTATTATCATATACTTTTGGTAAGATAGAAATAGATAGAAAAGCTTCTTTATTGATCAAACCCTTATGGTAGGGCAACACCATACATTCACTCCTTAAGGAAGGAGAACACTCCACAAGCCATATGCTTGTTCATACAAGAATACTTCACTTCATCTTCATCTTCATATCCCTCCATGTGGAGTCTCTAGCCTTTATATAGGCCTCATACATACAATACCATGTACCATTACCATGGTTTCCTTATGCCATCAACTAATACCATGGGCCCCTTACATTATTATTAACTACTTGTGGTCCCTTACATGACATGGGTTAACCACCTTATTTATTACTATGGCCCATCCCATTATTACATTATTACCTTGGGTACCTCCCTTGGTACCCCATATTACCCCCCCTAGGTACATAACATAGTCCCGGACAGAGTCAATTGTTCGCCCCTCTTGGGCAAACCAGTGAGAAAGTAAATATCTGAGGGCTCTATCTCGAGCTGGTGCCCTCCAATGTAAAAGCACTGATCCTGAACGTTCCACCTTTCAACCAGCCACTCTAGAAAGCGCACCTGGGCCCTCATGCCAGGTATAGCCCAGTATTTGTAAAGACTGCATGCCTTCAAAGTATCAATGGAAGGTTGGTGATTAATGGCAGCCAAATCAACATCTTCGTGTTCTCTCTCGCGCCAATCAAGCATGGTGGGCAATCTACACACCATAAAACATCTGTTAGAGTCCATAAAATTAAAATTTTTTGGTTCATTTTGGAGAAATGGGGGTTTGAAAATCCTTTCCGCGGTGTACGCAGCCCACCTTTAGAGACAGAGCGTGTGTACGCAGGCTCTCTTAAGGCAAGCTGCATACGCCCAACATTTTCCCAACTGAGAAAATGTCGGGGTACGCAGGTCACCAATGGAGCACCTACGTACCCCGAAAAGCGGACCTTGAAACCCCAAGGCCTCCAAAAAGTGAAACTAAAGCTTAAAAACAAATTCTAAACGATTGGAAATGCAAGGGAGGATGTTGTAGAATACCTGATGAGACGGCGTTTGATTCCGACGGTCGGATTCTCCGCAATGACCACGGGAAGTTTCTTGCCAAAAGCCCTTTTTCTCTCCTCAACAGTAAAATGGTAAAAATGAAATGGTAAAAGCCCTTTTTATAGGTTTTTTGAGTAAATAAATGTTAAATTTGTTTATTTTCCACCGTGAAAAGGTATTTTTCAAAGTATTTTTATCTATCTTTAAACAGGTATGAGTAATGTGTTGGTTTTTGTGCAGGATAAAAGGATTTTCAGGGAAAATTGTCATTTTTCACAAACAAAAAAAAATCAGAGTCATCTTTTAAGCCCTTTTCTGACTCCTAAAACATGAAAAGATTGCCGAGTGTTTCTTTTACACTCGTTAAAATGGAATTAAAAGACGGTCCCCTTATAGCCCTTTTCTGACCGTAAAAACAGGAAAAGATTGCCAGATTTTTGTCGTTTCAAATTCGATACTGGAAATAAAACGACGTTTCCTTGATCGCTTTTTACTTTTCAGGTCAAAGACACTAATCATGAAAGTACTCCTTGGTCACAAGATCAAGCGGTTCTCTCAAGTATTATTTTATACTTTTTCGGGCTTGGGAGACACAAATTTACGAAAAAGTTCAACCCTGGAGTCTTCTTAAGTTTTTTCAGACTCTCTAAAATTGAAAAACGCCGAGTTTCTCCTATACTGGACTCGTTAAAATTTCACAGTAAAGGACTTGTTCGATTACAAACAGGAACATACCACTCCTTCTTAGGGTTCAAATCAAAACTAAGTTGGACTCATCCGAAGGATGAGCTTATAATCAAGCATATGTTATCCTCCTCAAGCTTGTAAAAAATAAAGAGGTACTTGCCAGAAATGGTGGGGGAAAAGAGAGAAAAATGAGCCTATTTGTTATCTTTTGTCTCAAAAGAAGCCTTATCACCACTCTTGAACACGACACTTTCCATTCACCTGGGTTGGGAAATCCTTTGCCTCACAGTTGATCGAATCACATTGAAAGTCTTCAGCCGGGTATTAACTTTGGGTCAAATGTCACCAAGTCATCTGTTGTGTCGTTATGTGTTCAAGAGGTCACTACAAATAAACCATTCATCTGCAAAATACCCGTCATCCATCTCGACCATCCCTGAGTCAGTCCTTACAGCTATGTTTCTTCAACTTGATCTATGATTTCGTGTTGTGGGCTTGCCTGCAACGGGTCGATTTCTATCGACATCAGCACATTATCTAGAAAGATGACCTAGAAATCGTCAGTACCTTGAAATCTGCATGCATCAATGGCAAGTTTCTCGCCTTTGACGACGGTTTACATCATTGACTTTCGATCGAAGGACTCCATGAAATGTTCGACATCAACTCATTCACTCACATCTCATGGTTTGTACTGGGTACTTTGAGAACCATTTACATCACTGGTGGTCTCTCTCACACTTGTTAACAGTTTACATCATCAACTGGTAATCAAGTGGTTTCTACCATGCTTGACATCAACTCATTTATTCGCATGGATAGAATCGTACTATTTCGGGAAGTAGAAATGAAGACCCTGGATCTAGTTTCCACCATCCAGGCTGCGAGGAGTTTTGTATTCATTATATAGTAGACTAATCATAAACAGATGGCTGCGTCCATACTGTATCTACAAAAGTCTATGATTATGATGTACTGCGAAATCCTTCCTGTATCAGAGCAGTAGTTAGTTTGTTAGTTAAAGTTTTTGATCTGAGTATGGGAATGCCTACCTCAACGATGATATGATCTTATATATGTATTTTGTGTTGAATACTTGCAGCTTCCGACTGGGCTCTCCACAAGATGATCCTTGAAATGATAAAGTACTTCACCCTTCCTAGATGATATGAAACCCTAATCTACTACAGGCTTCGCACTTTAGGGGGCAATCTATTACACTAAAATTTGTCACCATGACTATTTGCAGTTAGTATGGCTCCATCAACTGTCATACTATCCTCCTTGGCAAGTCTTATACCTCTACTCTTCATGTCAAACTCGAAGAAAGAGAGAAAATCCTTAAAAAGTCAAATAACTCTAGGTACGCAGTTTCTCTTAGCCTTACCTGTGTGTACGCACCCCAAGTTCACAATACCTGCGTACTTGTACGCTCTGTCTGTAAAGGGGTGGGTGCGTACTCCTGTAAAGGTCAAAAGGCGCAAGTTTCACTTCAAAAAAGTTACTTGTGGTCATTTTTAGAGCATTCTAGAAGCTTGTTTGATGTGTATTGAGCGCCTCCAGATGGTTCATGTATCCCTATGAAAGAGGAACTTATCCCATCAAGAGGGTAACTATCCCATTCAAAGAGGGGCTTATCCCATTGATGGTGGACCTGATTAACTTCCTCTAGAGCACTATAAATATAGGCATTGGGCCAGAAGGAGGGGAGGTTGAAAGCTGAATATTCCTAAGGGTAGATGCTACTGGAATTAGGACTCCCTTATAGAGCTTGAGAGGAGAGATTCCCATCCTTTCCTAGCCTTATTTGGAAGTGGGTGAGCTGATCAAAGTAAATGAGAACTCTTGCTGGACCCTAGGAGGGACTTGCACAACACCAAGGCTCAGGTTGTAATGGATTCTTTTGTTTCCACTTAATACAATTAAGCTCACTTTTCTCAACAGGTTGTTATACATGATTTGTTTCATATACTCCTTGGTATGTATGATGAATATGTTTTATTTTATAAGTTATTCAGGTGCTATGTAATCTTTTGACTTGTTAGTGAATGCAGGTTTCGAAGAGAAGGAGGAGCTCATCCGGATCGGCGAGGCTGGACTACTACAAAGCGTTGGACTAAAGGTATGTTATGAACACCTGATTACTTGTATTCTAAATGCATATTTAGAGAAAGGTAGTGTTTACTTGTCTTGTTTGTCACTAGAAAGCCTTAGCTTCTAGGGAGGTCGGTTTTGTCCGCAAAATTGACTCTTTCCGCATGACAGGGGCTAACAACAAGTCATTAAAATATTCTATAAACCAGAAAGCCTTCAGAACTATTAGTTCATCGTCAATGCCCCCAGTCAAGGAATGGCAATTTTAGAACAAAGGGTTTCACGAAGGTGGAAAATCTCCACCTAAGACAAAATACTACATAACCAATGACAATATATCACATCAGCCAGCTATAAGAGCACACTATGCTCCTCTGATAGAGCATTCAACAACATCCCCGAAATATTTAGAAGAATCTTATCAACTTTCAAATATCTTTTGAATTGGTGTAATCATGCAGAGGTAGCCATAGATGATTTGGCTTGTCAAGAAGAACAAATTCTACAGAATCTAAAGTTAATCCAAGATAATCAAACTTTAGATGAAGAAGCAAAATACGAGAGAAAGAAGGAAAGAGAACTTAAAAAAAAAAAAAAAGTCATAATATAAACATATTTGAAAATATAGGCATATGGCAATCCCATAAAGAAGATTCTGAAGCTACAAGTTCTCAATCTGTTGCTGAACCCAGTAGGACAGAAGTTTTGTCTTTTTATGAGGGGGAGGGGTTAAGTAGAAAGCAACAACTATCATTTGGATTTAAAAAAGGTGATTTGAAGTTAGAATATGCAGCCAACAAATTTCAAAGCTTTATGAGACCTAGTTTAAACAAAGCACATGTTTTCTATTCTATACCAAAGTAGCCAAAATTAGAAGAAGGTCTAATGGCATTAAATAGAAATGGCTATATTTTAGATTTAGATCATACAAACAACACAGAAGACTCGATTAGGGTATGGATTGGTGCTTTATGGCAAATGAAAATAACAACCAAATTAGATAATGCTGCAATCTTTAATTTGGCATAGAAAAGAATGACTGGAATAGTTTACATGTGGTGGAGAACACCACCACAAGAGGAAAGAGAACAGGTCAGAGAGGAAGGATTAGAAGTGTTTGAGAAATTACTCAGGACTCGGTTCTGTGTAGAATCAGAGGACTCTAAGAAACAGGCAATGGTGGATCTAGCTCATATGGAATTAAAAGATGCCAACAGATTAGAAGAGTTCTCCAAAGCATATTTCAGGCTGGTAATAACAACTGATATAAGTAGTGATTTATTGACTAAAGTCACATTTCTGTGAAAACTCCCACACAACATAGGTGAATTAGTAAAGAAAAGTCTAGAATAAAGGGATAGAAAGCTGGAAGCTATCTATTGGATAGATCTCATAAATCATTGTAAACAAAAACTGAAATATCTTTGCTGGCAGAAAATGCTCAAGAAAATGCTACCAAACCATCACAAGAATGTTGTAAAGAAATACTCCCATGGACTCCGATGAAAATAACAAATGATAAGAAAAGACACTTTGGGAAATACAGGATAAAACGGGTAGCAAATCCAAGGAAACCATTTCCAAAATAAAGATACATAAAAAGAAGAAATGCTCTAGTCAAAGATGGGTGTTGTTTTATCTGTAAGAAAAAATGACACTTTGCTACTAAATTTCCTAAAAATACTTCATCAAAATTGAAAAAATGTATGGAAATGGATGAATTTTTAGATAATTGGTTGGTTGTAGATAGTCAAGATGAATGCTATGATGTATATATTCTATTTGAAACAAAAGACACAACAGAAGAAGAAGGTCTAGATACAAGACAGAAAATGAATATTTGTATTGGATCAGATTGTGAGATAGAATCAAAATCAGAAACCATAAGCAAATACAACCAAACAGAATTCAATGAAACAAACAACATATCAGAAGAATCAGAGAAAGAGGAGAAACATGCATAACTGACAACAATCAAAGGAAAAGGAAAGGTCAACAACATATATTGAAAAGCTCCAAGTTTTTGTCTAGTTCCCAACAATATGATTTAGAAGCTGAAGCGAACTTGATGAAGAAAATAGTCAGAGCAAATGTTCTATTGTACATAACAGTAGAAATTCAATCATCTAATGATTGGGTTGAGGTAGATGCCTTCATCGATTCAGGAGGTTCAAACAATTTGGCTAGGCCAAGTTTGTTCAAATCCTCATGGAAACCATTGTGGAACATAATCGATTCATAAACCATTGGAGGTAATGTAACTCTCACCCATTATGTAGGTAATATTCCTATGAAGATAGGAGGGAGAATTATAAAAATATCAGCAATCCAGTATTAGGCACAGTCAAGTAGACTGATATTGGGCATGCCCTTTATAACATTGGTCCTCCTAATGACAATAGATAAAGATAAAATCATCTGCAATATCAAGAATAAGGTAGTCTATGTAAATAGAATTTCTTTAGTAGAATCAGATGTAAAAAGTAGAAAAACTAACAAACAAAAGAGATGAGGAAACCAGAAAAAAATAGCACTAATTGGCAAGAATTATTGAAAATTTACGAAGCAAAAGAAAAACAACATCATCTTAATAAATCTATGAGAGAAGAAAGCTGGCAGGCGAACAAAAAGAAATCTAAAGAAAGTTACTCAAATTTTGTTCCAGTGATCCCCAAGAATTTTGGGACAAAAAAAGTCCAATGCGGGACATTGAAACACTCCATGATAACGAAGTACAAGGAGGCGTTATTTCATGCACACCTCAAGATGAACAAGTAATGAAAGCTCAAATAAAGGAACTTCTTAAATTAAATTTAATTGAAGAATCTACATCTCAATATTCATGCTCAGCTTTCATTGCTAGAAATCGTGTAGAAGTGGTAAGGGGAAAATCCATAATGGTAATTAATTATAAACCACTTAATGCAATCACAAAGGGCTTCAAATATCCACTACCAAGGCAAAAGGTTATAATGCAAAAGATACAGAAGTCAAAAATCTTCTCAAAATTTGATATGAAGAGAAGATATTATCAAATAGAGATTAAACCAGAAGATCGGCACAAAACAACTTTCACTTGCCCGACCAGTTTCTTCCAATGGAATGTAGTTCCGTTTGGTCTAAAAAATGCACCTACTTTCTTTCAATGATGAATGGACAACATCTTTAGAAAATATTACTTCATAATTTTATATATTGATGACATATTAATTCATAGTGAAAATATTGAAGAACATATTCTCCATCTGTATATTTCATAAAAGAAATAGAAGCGCATGGGATTGTGTTATCAGATCGAAAAATAAAATTGTTCAAAGAAACTATTGAGTTTCTAGGAATAATCGTCATCAATGGACAAATTCAGATGCAGCCCCACATTGTACAGAAGATAACTATCCTCCTAGATGAATTACAAGACAAAAATCAAATCCAAAGATTTTTGGGAATTCTGAATTATGTACAAAAATATATTCCTAAATTATCTGAAAAAACAAAAGCTATTAGAAAACACTTGAATGGCAGATAGTGTAATTTAGCGACTAAATCAGTACAACAAATAAAAAAGGAAGCATAAAGACTACCAAAACTCAAACCTCCTAGAGTTATAGGACAATTAATTCTTCAGACAGATGCATCAAATGAATACTGGGGAGCAGTATTGCTTGAAAAAGGAGAAAATCAGGAAGAACAAATCTATGCATATAAATAAGGTGAGTTTTCTCAACGTCAAATATTTAATCACTTTAATAATTTGTTCAGGAAATTGGAATGATGATACATTATGGTTAATCGACTTGATGTTAACCTCAGGAAGTTGTAGCCATTTCATGTTTGATAATCAATGGCTTAGAGGAAAAGACATAAATCTGCAATGTATGCAATGGATAAAACACTCAATTGATAAAGAAATCGATTTCTTTGATCTTACTGGAATAGAAATACCTGTCAATCATTTCAAACATCTAAATGTTGATAAAAGTTGGATTCAAAGTTTCGAAGTAGACAGCCTAGCACATGCATATGCCCTATGCAAAAAATAAAGATACGACATGATGGGTAAATAAAAAAAGATCAAAATCAAACAATCATAAAAAACTAAAGAGGTTGATCCAACACCGCCATGGTACGAAGATGCTCAGTTGGACCCCATTCTAGAGGAAGTGGATATCGAATATATTCTAGAGGCTCTAGAAAGAGAAAAGGTGAAAGATGCCGATAAGAGTTGCAATGAATGTGGAATGGATCCGTGCGTCTGTGACTACAGTCACAATGAATAAAATTGTACATAAGAATATTTACTTTTGTAAAAGAAAGATTGAGTAGACGTTGTGCAAGTACGATTCCTGGAAAGACCCTCAATCATTTTAGATGCTTATTTTCGGTTTCAAATCCGGATTTCAGATCCAAAGAGAGTTCTCTGGTCTATAAATAAGTGTTTTTAGCAGAGAAGGGCATGGTTCAGAATAAGCTCTCTTATGTGTTGTTATTCACATGGTATGTCCTTTTTACCTGATTTAATATAGAAGCCTGTTGGGTTGCTTGTCTGAGGACATTTCTGTAATTCTCAAAAGAACTTGGAGAGTATAAGGCAAAAATGAAGACCTGAGGAGTGGTCGTGGTTCACGTCTCTTGGTGAGAGAATTAGGTCAATGCTCATCTTTCTATTTGTCAAGTAAGTATTGAGTCCATCATCCTTTTTGGTATCAGAGCCCCGTTATGTTTCTGGTTACTGTTAACATGGATATAATGATGAAAGCATTTTCTTTGGTTAATAGAACTTGTATAGATGAAGTAAGTAGTAGAGAAGTTGAATATGATATAGAAGAGCAACCTTTAATAGACCCGTCCAAGTGGAACCCCCCTAAGCTCACAAGCTACGAGGTCTATTAAGGTACTACTATGTTTGTACTTACAAAGAAAATCATTCTTAAAGCAGTTGAATTAAAAATCTGCATCTCTGGGGAAGCAACCCAAATTGTTGGGTTAAAAATATTTCAAGATAAGGAGATAGAAAAGTTTAAAGAATATCTAAAAGCCAAAAAATATGCATATATTCATTTTGGAGGAATAAGACTTGGTTTAGTTGCCTTATTCAGGAATGGAATAAATGCTCCAGTCTTAGCAGAGCTATTCGACTCTAGACATCTAGAATATGAGCGAGCTAGAATTGGGTCCATAATAGGCAAGCTAATGGAGAGATGTCAGTATGTACTATTTATCCAAACTACACCATGAGCCTATCAGATAAACATCTAAAATATGCATGGAAGTTAATGGTGGGAGTACAACATCTAAAAATGTTACCAGAATATGAATATTTGTCAATAATATTGCAAGCTTCTTTCCAGCTAACATATATAGCTCATCCGAAAATGAAATAGCCCATACTTAAATATTGTGTGACTACAGGCTTAGCATCCACAGATTCCCAAGGGGTGACGTATGAAGAAGTAGGACTACCAGAAAATTATTACTTTGAGTATCAAGCGGCAAATAAAGAACTAAAGAAAGAAAAACGTCTGCAAAGGGTAGTTTCATCTGAAGGAAAGATTCAAATCATTCCTTCACATTTAGATCAGATAGAAAGACCTATATTTCGACCCCCCAGGTTATCTATAGATATCCCACAAAATCTGGTAGACACAGAAAGGTGTAGAAGACCCAACAGTAGTAAGTTGAACATATCTGAAAGTAGCAGCTGTCTAATTATTCTCGAAGAAAAGCCTTTCATTGCTAAAGAATTCAGCTTTAAACGGATTATATTTCAAGAACAATCATTACAAAAGGGTTACAAGTCATTAAGATATTCTATAAACTATAAATCCTTCAGAACTACTAGTTCATCCTCAATACCCACAGTCGAGGAATGGCAGTTTCAGAACAAAAGGTTTCACAAAGGTGGAAAATGGCCACCTAAGACCAAATACTCCACAACCAGTGACAATAGATCACATCACCCAGCTACAAGAGCAGACTGTGCTCCTCCAATAGAGCATTCAACGACATCCCCGAAAGATTTAGAAGAATCTTATCAACTTTCAAATCATCTTTCAAATTGGTTTAATCATGTAGAGGTAGCCATAGATGATTTGGGTTGTGAAGAAGAACAAATTCACAGAATCTAAAGTTAATCCAAGATAATCAAACTTTAGATAAACAAGCAAAAGAGGAGAGAAGGAAGAAAAGAGAACTTAAAAAAGAAGAAGAAAAAGTCAAAATCTAACAGATTTGAAAATCTAGGCATATGGCAATCCCATGAAAAAGATTTCGAAGCTACAAGTTCTCAATCTGTTGTTGAGCCCAGTAGGACAGAAGTTTTTCCTTTTTCTGAGGGGGAGGGGTTAAGTAGAAAGCAACAGGTATTATTTGGATTTAAAAAAGTTGATTTGAAATTAGAATATGCAACTAAGAAATTTCCAAGCTTTATCAAACCTAGTTTAAACAAAGCACATGTTTTCCATTCCGTACCAAAGTATCCAAAAGTAGAAGGATCTAATGGCATCCAATAGAAATGGCTGTATTTTAAATTTATATCATACAAACAACCCAGAAGACTCGATCAAGGTATGGATTGGTGCTTTATGGAAAATGAAAATGACAGCCAAATTAGATAATGCTCGAATCTTTAATTTCGCAGAGAAAAGAATGACTGTAATAGTTTACACGTGGTGGAGAACATCACCATAGGAAAAATGAGAAGAGGTCATAAAGGGAGGATTAGAAGTGTTTGAGCAACTACTCAGGACTCAGTTCTGTATAGAACCAAAGGACTCTAAGAAACAGGAAATGGTGGATCTGGCCTCTATGGAATTAAAAGATGCCAAAAGATTAGAGGAGTTCTCCAAGCAATATTTCAGGCTGGTAATAACAATTGAGCTAAGCAATGATTTAATGACTAAAGTAACATTTCTGTCAAAACTCCCACACAACATAGGTGACTTAGCAATGAAAGATCTAGAAGAAAGTGATAGAATGTTGGAAGCTATCTATTGGGTAGATCTCATGAATCATTGTAAACAAAAACTAAAATATCTTTGCTGGCATAAAAATTCTCAATAAAATGCTACCAAACCATCACAGGAATGTTGTAAAGAAATACTCCCATGGACTCCAATGAAAAGAACAAATCATAAGAAAAGACACTCTGGGAAATACAGGATAAAACGGGTAGCAAATCCAAGGAAACCATTTCCAAAATACATATACATAAAAAGAAGAAATGCTCCAGTGAGAGATGGATGTTGTTTTATCTATAAGAAAAAATGACACTTTGCTGCTAAATGTCCTAAAAATACTTCATCAAAATTGAAAAAATGTATGGAAATGGATGAATTTGTAGATAATTGGTCTGTTGTAGATAGTGAAGATGAATGCTCTGATGTATATATTCTAACTAAAATAGAAGAAATAGTAAAAGAAGAAGGTCTAGATACAAGCCATAAAATAAATATTTGTATTGGATTAGATTGTGAGATAGAATTAGAATCAGAAACCATAAGTGAATACAGCCAAATAGAATTCAGTGAAACAGACGACATATCAGAACAATCAGAGGAATAAGAGAAACATGCATAACTAGCAACAATCAAAGGAAAAGGAAAGGTAAACAACATATATTTAAAAGCTCCAAGTTTTTTTCAGTTCCCAAGAACATTGGTTACTCTATAGAATTCCCCCAAAAATATGATTTAGAAGTCAAAGCAAACCTGATGAAGAAAATAGTTAGAGAAAATGATCTATTGTACATAACAGTAGAAATTCAATCAGGTAAGGATTGGGTTGAGGTAGATTCCTTCATCAATTTAGGAGGTTCAAAAAATTTGGCCAAGCCAAGTTTGTTCAAATCCTCATGGAAACCATTAAAAAACATAATCAATTCAGAAACCATTGGAGGCAATGTAAGTCTCACCCATTATGTAGATAATATTCCTATGAAGATAGGAGGGAGCATTATAAAAATATCATCAATCCAATATTATGCTTAGTCAAGTAGTCTGATATTGGGCATGCCCTTTATAACATCAGTCCTCCCAATGACAATATCTAAACATAAAATCATCTGCAATATCAAGAATAAGGCAGCCTATGTAAATAGAATTTCTTTAGCGTTATCAGATGTAAAAAGCAGAAAAACTAACAAAAAAAAAAGATGAGGAAACTAGAAAAAGATAACAATGATTGGCAAGAAGTATTGCAAACATATGAAGCAAAAGAAAAACAACATCATCTTAATAAAGCTATCAGAGAAGAAAGTTGGTCAGATGAACAAAAATAAATCCAAAGAAAGTTACTCAAATTCTATCCCAGTGATCCCTAAGAATTTTGGGACAAAACAAGTCCAATGCAGGACATTGAAACACTCCATGATAACGGAGTACAAGGAGGTGTTATTCCATGCACACCTCAAGATGAATAAGTAATGAAATATTGGATAAAGGAACTTGTTAAATTAAATTTAATTGAAGAATCTACATATCAATATTCGTGCTCAACTTTCATTATTAGAAATCATGCAGAAGTGGTAAGGGGAAAAGCCAGAATGGTAATTAATTATAAACCACTTAATGCAATCACAAAGGACTTCAAATATCCACTACCAAGGCAAGAGGTTATAATGGATAAGACACAGAAGTCAAAAATCTTATCAAAATTTGATATGAAGAGTGGATATTATCAAATATAGTATGAACTAGAAGATCGACACAAAACAGTTCTCACTTGGCAGGCTGGTTTCTTCCAATGGAATGTAGTTCCGTTTGGTCTAGAAAATGCACTTGCTTTCTTTCAATGACAAATGGACAACATATTTAGTAGGTATGATCTCATAATTGTATATATTGATGACATATTAATTCATAGTGAAAATATTGAAGAACATATTCTCCATTTGTATATATATTCATAAAAGAAGTAGAAGCACATGGGATTGTGTTATGAGATCGAAAAATATAATTGTTCAAAGAAACTATTGAGTTTCTAGGAATAATCGGCATCAATGGATAAACTCAGATGCAACACCACATTGTACAAAAGATAACTAGTTTCCCAGATCAGTTACAAGACAAAAATCAAATCCAAAGATTTTTGGGAATTCTGAATTATATACATAAATATATTCCTAAATTATCTGGAAAAGCTGAAGCTATTAGAAAACACTTGAATGGTGGATGGAGTAGTTTAGCAACTAAATCAGTACAACAGATAAAAAATGAAGCAAAGAGGCTTCCAAAACTCAAATCTCTGAGAACAGGACAATTAATTCTTCAGACAGATGGATCAGATGAATACTGGGGAGCGATATTGCTTGAAAAGGGATAAAATCAAGAAGAACAAATCTGTGCATATAAATCAGGTGAGTTTTCTCCTAGTCAAAAGAATTATTTCACAGCAGAAAAAGAAACTTCAGTTATATTCAATGGAATCTAGAAATTTGAATTATATCTTGCACCCATTAAATTTATAATCTGAATAGATTGCAAGAATTTTCAATTTTTCTTAAATGAAAAAATTGCAAGGCAAATAGCTAGAGGCAGATTACTATCTTGGAAAATATGGTTCCAATAGTATGAATTTGAAGTTCAATGGATACTAGGAAACTCAAATTGGTTAGTAGATGTGTTAACAAGAGAAATGAACAAGATGTTTAGATTCGATTTTCATACTCAATCAAATTCTCCTTTTGAGATGTCGAGAATAGAAGATAGCCAAACAACATTAGCACAAAGACTTCAGCTTTTAGAACAACAAATACCACATCTTACAGATGAAATACAAAGGCTGGTAGGATTGAGAATGAGAAGAAATGAATGGATTAACAAAATCAAAGGTTATAAAACAAAGAACATTAGTACTCAACTACGAATTAGGGACAAACTTTGAAAAATTTATCCCTATGAAGGGATGAAGGTAAAAATCTTATTCAGATCACTTATAAGTATGTGGTCTATCACATGGACACCACAAATGATATAGGTTCTAAAAATCATCAACTATTATTAGTTAGTCAAATGTGTATATTTTGGAATGGGGATATATAATTCACCCAATTTTTTAGATCAAGAAAATATTCCTATCCAAGAGGAAATAGCAAAATGGCTTAGGTCATTAAGAATCCCAAAATTTTGGGAAGAATTAAATCAAGCTTTCTATCAAAGTTGGGCATAAGGCTATGAAGTAGATGACAAATTTCCCATGTTTAATATTCTGGAACCTCATGCCAACTAGATAATAAAGGATGGAAGATGCACAAAAAAGAGAGAGATATGAATATCTAAAAACATCAAAAGATATCAGAAATATTTAAGGATGACATCTACACCGTGGGAAACCATTGGTTTAATTGATGATTTATCATTTTACCCATTTGATCAATTATGGGAAAAAGAAGGAACATCAACAAGAGCGTTTAGACTTGTTTACAATAAACAATTAATTCAAGATCTTTCAGAATGGTTTCGAACCTTTCTAGAAAAAGAATTATCTCACAAAAAGGAAATTATCAAGAAGCAGAAAATATAGGACAATCAGATTAATTATCAATGTCAAATATTTAATCACTTTAATAATTTGTTCAAGAAATTGGAATGATGATACATTATGTTTAATCTACTTGATGTTAACCTCAGAAAGTTGTAGCCATGTCATGTTTGATAATCAGTGGTTTAGAGGAAAAGACATAAATCTCTAATGTATGCAATGGATAAAACACTCAATTGATAAGGAAATCAATTTCTCTAATCTTGCTGGAATAGAACTACCTGTCAATCATGTCAAACATCTAAATGTTGATAAAAGTTGGATTCAAAGTTTTGAAGTAGACAACCTAGCACATGTAGATACCCTATGCAAAAAAGAAAGATACAACATGATGGGTAAATAAAAAAAGATCGAAATCAGACAATCATAAAAATCTAAAGAGGTTGATCCAGTGCCACCGTGGTACCAAGATGCTCAGTCAGACCCCATTCTAGAGGAAGTGTATATTGAATATATTCTAGAGGCTCTAGAAAGACAAAAAGCGGAAGATGCCGATAAGACTTGCAATGTTTGTGGAATGAATCCGTGTGTTTTTTACTACAATCACAGTGAATAAAATTGTACATAAGAATATTTACTTTTGTAAAAGAAAGATTGAGTACACACTGAGCGGGTACGATTCCCGGCAAGACCCTAAATCATTCTAGATGCTTAGTTGAGGTTTCAAATCCGAAGAGACTTCTCTGGTCTAGAAATAAGTGTTTTTAATAGAGAAGGGGGATGGTTCAGAATGAGATATCTTATGTATTATTATTCGCATGCTATCTACTTTTTGTTTGATTTAATATAGAAGCCTGTTGGGCTGCCTGTCTAAGGATAGTTCTGTAATTCTCAAAAGGCCTTGGAGTGTATATGGTGAAAATGACGACCTTAGGAGTGGTCATGATTCACATCTCTCGGTGAGAGAATTAGCCCAGCATTCGTCTTTCTATTTGTCAAGTATGTACTGAGTCCAACATCCTTGAGTCTAGTATCCTTTTATTGGTATTAGAGCCCCATTCTGTTTCTGGTTACTGTTAACATGGATATAATGGTGAAAGCATTTTCTTTGGTTAATAGAACTCGTACAGATGAAGTAAGTAGTAGAGAAGATGAATATGATATAGAAGAACAACCTTTAATAGACCCATCCAAGTGGAACCCCCCTAAGCTGACAAGCTACGAGGTCTATGAAGATACTACTATGTCTGTACTTACAAAGATAATCATTCTTAAAGAAGTTGAATTAAAAATCTGCATCTCTTGGGAAGCAACCCAAATTGTTGGGTTAAAACTGTTTCAAGATAAGGAGCTAGAAAAGTTTAAAGAATATGTAAAAGCCAAAAAATATGCATATATTCATTTTGGATGAATAAGACTTGGTTTAGTTCCATTATTCAACAATGGAATAAATGCTCCAATCTTAGCAGAGTTATTCAACTCTAGACATCTAGAATATGAGCAGGCTAGAATTGGGTCCATAATAGGCAAGCTGATGGCCAGATGTCGGTATGTACTATTTATCCAAACTACACCATGACCCTATCAGATAAACACTTAAAATATGCATGGAAGTTAATGGTGTGAGTACAACATCTAAAAATGTTACCAGAATATGAGTATTTGTCAATAATAATGCAAGCTTCTTTCCAGCTAACATATACAGCTCATCCGAAAATGAAATAGCCCATACTTAAAGATTGTGTGACTACAGGCTTAGCAACCATAGATGCCCAAGGGGTGACATATGAAGAAGTAGGACTACCAGAAAATTGTTACTTTGAGTATCAAGCTGCAAATAAAGAACTAAAGAAAGAAAAACGTCTGCAAAGGATAGTTTCATCTGAAGGAAAGATTCAAATCGTTCATTCACATTTAGATCAGATAGAAAGACCTATATTTCGACCCCCCAGGTTATCTATAGATATGCCACAAAATCTAGTAGACACAGTGCTAGACCCAACAGCAGTACGTTGAATAGATCTGAAAGTAGAAGTCATCTAAATATTCCAGAAGAAAAACCTTTCATGGCTAAAGGATTCATATTTAAAGGGATTATATTTCAAGAACAACCATTACCAAAGGGTTACAAGTCATTAAAATATTCTATAAACCAGAAAGCCTTTATAACTACTAGTTCATCCTCAATAACCCCAGTCGAGGAATGGCAGTTTCAGAATAAAAGGTTTCACAAAGGTGGAAAATGGCCACCTAATACTAAATACTGCACAACCAGTGACAATAGATCACATCAGCCATCTACAAGAGTAGAATGTGCTCCTCTAATAGAGCATTCAACAACATCCCCAAAATATTTAGAAGAATCTTATCAACTTTCAAATCATCTTTTGAATTGGTGTAATCATGCAGAGGTAGTCATAAATGAGTTGGGTTGTCAAGAAGAACAAATTCTGCAGAATCTAAAGTTAATCCAAGATAATCACGCTTTAGATAAACAAGCAAAAGATGAGAGAAGGAAGAAAAGGTAACTTAAAAAAAAAAAAAAGGTCAGAATCTAACAGATTTGAAAATCTAGGCATATGGCAATTCCATAAAGAAGATTCCAAAGCTACAAGTTCTCAACATGGTTGTGAACCTAGTAGGACAGAAGTTTTTCTTTTACTGAGGGGGAGGGGTTAAGTAGAAAGCAACAGGTATTCTTTGGATTTAAAAAAGGTGATTTGCAATTAGAAAACGCAACCAAGAAATTTTCAAGCTTTATCAGACCCAGTTTAAACAAAGCACATGTTTTCCATTCTGTACCAAAGTATCCAAAAGTAGAGGAAGATCTAATGGCATCCAATAGTAATGGCTATATTTTAGATTTAGATCATACAAACAACCCAGAAGACTCGATCAAGGTATGGATTGGTGCTTTATAGAAAATGAAAATAACAACCAAATTAGATAATGCTGCAATCTTTAATTTCACAGAGAAAAGAATGATTGGAATAGTTTACACGTGGTGGACAACACCACCATAAGAAGAAAGAGAAGAGGTCATAAAGGCAGGATTAGAAGTGTTTGAGAAATTACTCAGGACTAAGTTCTGTATAGAACTAAAGGACTCTAAGAAACAGGCAATGGTGGATCTGGCCTGTATGAATTAAAAGATGCCAAAATATTAGAAGAGTTCTCCAAAGAATATTTAAGGCTGGTAATAACAACTAAGCTAAGCAATGATTTAATGACTAAAGTCACATTTCTGTCAAAACTTCCACACAAAATAGGTGACTTAGTAATGAAAGGTCTAGAAGAAAGGGATAGAAAGCTGCAAGCTATCTATTGGGTAGATCTCATAAATCATTGTAAACAAAAACTGAAATATCTTTCCTGGCAAAAAAATGCTCAAGAAAATGCTACCAAACCATCACAAGAATGTTGTAAAGAAATACTCCCATGGGCTTCGATGCAAAGAACAAATCATAATAAAAGATACTTTGGGAAATACATGATAAAACGGGTAGAAAATCCATAGAAACCATTTCCAAAATACAGATACATAAAAAGAAGAGATGCTCCAGTCAAAGATGGATGTTGTTTTATCTTTACGAAAAAAGGACACTTTTCTGCTAAATGTCCTAAAAATACTTCATGAAAATTAAACAAATGTATGGAAATGGTTGAATTTGTAGATAATTGGTCTGTTGTAGATAGTGAAGATGAATGCTTTGATGTATATATTCTATCTGAAATGGAAGACACAATAGAAGAAGAAGGTCTAGATACAAGCTAGAAAATGAATATTTGTATTGGATTAGATTATGATATAGAATCGAAATTAGAAAGCATAAGCGAATACAACCAAATAGAATTCAGTCAAACAGAAGACATATCAGAAGAACCAAAGGAAGAGGAGAAACATGCAGAACTGGCAACAATCAAAGGAAAAGGAATGGTAAACGACATATATTCGAAAGCTCCAAGTTTTTGTCCAGTTTCCAAGAACATTGGTTACCCTACAAAATTCTCCGAACAATATTATTTAGAAGCTGAAGCAAACTTGATGAAGAAAATTTTCATAGAAAATGATATATTGTACATAAAAATAGAAATTCAATCAGGTAAGGATTGGGTTGAGGTAGATGCCTTCATCGATTCTGGAGGTTCAAACAATTTGGCCAGGCCAAGTTTTTTCAAATTATCATGGAAACCATTAAGGAACATAATCAATTCAGAAACCATTGGTGGTAATGTAACTCTCACCCATTATGTAGATAATATTCCTATGAAGATAGGAGGGAGCATTATAAAAATATCAGCAATCCAATATTATGATCAGTCAAGTAGTCTGATATTGGGCATGCCCTTTATAACATCAATCCTCCCAATGACAATAGCTAAAGATAAAATCATCTGCAATATCAAGAATAAGGCAGTCTGTGTAAATAGAATTTCTCTAGCAGAATCAGATGTAAAAAGCAAAAAAACTAACAAAAAACAAAAGATGAGGAAGCTAGAAAAAGATAGCAATGATTGGAAAGAAGTATTGCAAGCATATGAAGCAAAAGAAAGACAACATCATCTTAATAAAGCTATCAAAGAAGAGAGTTTGTTAGATGAACAAAAGGAAGTTAAAGTAAGTTACTCAAATTCTATTCCAATGATCCCCAAGAATTTTGGGAGAAAACAAGTCCAATGTAGGACATTGAAACACTCCATGATAACGGAGTACAAGGAGGTGTTATTCCATGCACACCTCAAGATGAACAAGAAATGAAAGCTTAGATAAAAGAACTTCTTAAATTAAATTTAATTTAAGAATCTACATCTCAATATTTTTGCTCATCTTTCATTGTTAGAAATCATGCAGAAGTGGTAAGGGGAAAAGCCAGAATGGTAATTAATTATAAACCACTTAATGCAATCACAAAGGACTTCAAATATCCACTACCAAGGCAAGAGGTTATAATGCATAAGATACATAAGTAAAAAATCTTATTAAAATTTGATATGAAGAGCAATGTTATCAAATACAGATTAAACCAGAAGATATGTACAAAAAACCTTTCAATTGCCCCACCAGTTTCTTCCAATGGAATGTAGTTCTGTTTGGTCTAGAAAATGCACCTGCTTTCATTCAATGATGAATGGACATCATCTTTAGTAGGTATGATTTCATAATCGTATATATTTATGGAATATTAATTCATAGTCAAAATATTGAAGATTATATTCTTCATCTATATATATTCGTAAAAGAAGTAGAAGCACATGGGATCGTGTCATCAGATCGAAAAATAGAATTGTTCAAAGAAGCTATTGAGTTTCTAGGAATAATCATCATCAATGGAAAAATTCAGATGCATCCCCACATTTTACAGAAGATAACTAGTTTCCCAGTTGAATTACAAGACAAAAATCAAATTGAAAGATTTTTGGGAATTCTGAATTATGTACATAAATATATTCCTACATTATCTGAAAAAACAGAAGCTATTAGAAAACACTTGAATGGCGGATGGAGTAGTTTAGTGACTAAATCAGTACAACAGATAAAAATGGAAGCATAGAGCCTGCCAAAACTCAAACCTCCAAGAGAAAGACAATTCATTCTTCACACAGATGCATTAGATGAATATTGGAGAGCGGTATTGCTTGAAAAAGGAGAAAATCAAGAAGAACAAATATGTGCATATAAATCAGTTGAGTTATCTCCTAGTCAGAAGAATTATTTGATAGCAGAAAAAAAATTATGGCTATATTCAATGGAATCCAGAAATTTGAATTATATCTTGCAACCGTTAAATTTATAATCAGAACAAATTGCAAGAATTTTCAATTTTTCTTAAATGCAAAAATTGGAGGGAAAATGGCTAGAGGTAGATTACTATCCTAGCAAATATGGTTCCAACAGTATGAATTTGAAGCTCAATGGATACCATGAAACTTAAATTGGTTAGCAGATATGTTAACAAGAGAAATGAACAAGATGTTCAGATTCGGATTTAATACTCAATCAAATTCTCCTTTTGAGATGTCGGGAATAGATGATAGCCAAACAACACTAGCACAAAGACTTTAGCTTTTAGAACAAAAAATACCACAACTTACATATAAATAAAAAGGCTGGTAGGCATGAGAATGAGAAGAAGTGAATGGATTAACAAAGTCAGTGGTTATAAAACAAATAACACCACTACTCAACCAGGAATCAGGGACGAACTCTACAAAATTTATACCTGTGAAGGGATGAAGGTAAAAATATTATTTAGATCACTTACAAGTATGTGGTCTATCAAATGGACACCACAAATGATACAGGTTCTAAAAATCATCAACTATTATTAGTTAGTCAAATGTGTATATTTTGGAATGGGGATATATAATTCGACCAAATTTTTAGATCATGAAAATATTCCTATCCAAGAAGAAATAGAAAAATGGATTAGGTAATTAATAATCCCAAATTTTTGAGAAGAATTAAATCAGGCTTTCTATCAAATTTGGGGAGAAGACTATGAAGCAGATGACAACATTCCCATGTTTAATATTCTGGAACCTCATGTTGACTAGATAATAAAGGATGGAAGATGCACAAAAAAGGCAGAGATAGGAATATCTCAAAACATCGAAAGATCTCTAAAATATTTAAGGATGACATATACACAGTTGGAAACCATTGGTTTAACAGATGAATTATCATTTAACCCATTTGATCAATTATGGGAAAAAGAAAGAATATCAGCAAGAGACTTTAGACTGGTTTACAATAAACAATTAATTCAAGATGTTTTAGAATGGTTTCAAACCTTTCCAGGAAAAGCATTATCTCACAAAAAGGAAATTATCCAAGAAGAAGAATGAATAATTGGAAAGGATAGAACAATCATATTTATTATCAATGTCAAATCTTTAATCACTTTAATAATTCGTTTAGGAAATTGGAATGATGATACATTATGTTTAATTTGCTTGATGTTAACCTCACGAAGCTGTAGCCATGTCATGTTTGATAATCAGTGGCTTAGAGGAAAAGACATAAATCTGCAGTGTATGCAATGGATAAAACACTCAATTGATAAAGAAATCGATTTCTCTGATCTTGCTGGAATAAAACTACTTGTCAATCATGTCAAAAATCTAAATGCTGATAAATGTTGGATTCAAAGTTTTGAAGTAGATAGCCTAGCACATGCAGATTCCCTATGCAAAAAATAAATATACAACATGATGGGTAAATAAAAAATGATCAAAATCGGACAATCATAAAAAACTAGAGAAGTTGATCCAGCACCACCATGGTACAAAGATGCTCAGTCAGACCCCATTCTAGATCCGTGCGTCTATGACTACATTTGTAGTGAATAAAATTGCACATAAAAATATTTAATTTTGTAAAAGAAGGATTGAGTAGACACTGTGCAGGTATGATTCCCGGGAAGACCCTCAATCATTCTAGATGCTTAGTTTAGGTTTCATATCTAGATTTTAGATCCAAAGATACTTCTCTAGTCTATAAATAAGTGTTTTTAGCAGAGAAGGCAGATGGTTCCAAACGAGCTCTCTTATGTGTTCTTATTCACATGGTATGTACTTTTTTCTTGATTTAATATAGAATCCTATTGGGCTGTCTGTCTAAGGATAGTTCTGTAACTATCAAAAGACCTTCGAGAGTATAAAGTGAAAATGAAGACCTAAGGAATGGTCGTGGTTCGCATCTGTGAGAGAATTAACCCGACGTTCTTCTTTCTATTTATACTCACTTGAAAAATAGAAAGACAAACCCTAGGCTAATTCTCTCACCAAAAGATGCGAACCACGACCACTCCTCAGGTCTTCATTTTCACCTTATACTCTCCAAGGTCTTTTGAGAATTACAGAACTGTCCTCAGACAGGCGGCCCAACAGGCTTCTATATTATATCAAGCAAAAAGTACATACCATGTGAGTAACAACACATAAGAGAGCTCATTCTGAACCATCCCCCTTCTCTATTAAAAACACTTATCTATAGACCAGAGAAGTCTCTTCGGATATGAAATCCGTATTTGAAACCTAAACTAAGCATCTAGAATGATTGAGGGTCTTGTCGGGAATCGTACCCGTGTAGTGTCTACTCAATCTTTCTATTACAAAAGTAAATATTCTTATGTACAATTTTATTCACTGTGACTGCAGTCACAGACGCACAAATCCATTCCATAATCATTGCAAGTATTACTGGCATCTTTCAGCTTTTGTCTTTCTAGAGCCTCAAGAATATATTCGATATCCACTTCCTCTAGAATGGGGTTTGGTTGAGCATCTTCGTACCATGGCAGTGCTAGATCAACCTCTTTAGTTTTTCATGATTGTCCAATTTCGATCTTTTTGGGTTTACCCATCATGCCATATATTCCCTTTTTGCATAGGTCATCTGGATTTGCTAGGTTGTTTACTTCGAAACTTTGAATCCAACTTTTATCAGAATTTAGATGTTTGACATGATTGACATGTAGTTCTATTCTAGCAATATCAGTGAAATCGATTTATTTATCAATTGAGTGTTATATCCATTGCATACATTGCAAATTTATGGCTTTTTCTCTAAGCCATTGATTATCAAACATGACATGGCTATAGCTTCCTCAGGCTAACATCAAGCAGATTAAACATAATGTATCATCATTCCAATTTCCTGAACAGACTATTAAAGTGATTACATATTTGACATTGATAATTAATCTAATTGTTCTGTATTTTCAAATTATTCGTTCTACTTCTTGGATAATTGCATTTTTGTGAGATAATTCTCTTCCTGGAAAGGTTCAAAACCATTCTGAAACATCTTGAATTAATTGTTTATTGTAAACCAGTCTGAAGGCTCTTGCTGATGTTCCTGCTTTTTCCCATAATTGATCAAATGGGTTAAATATAAATCATTTGTTAAACCAATGGTTTCCCATGATGTAGTTGTCATCCTCAAATATTTCAGAGATCTTTTGATGTTTTCAGATATTCGTATCTCTCTTTTTTTGTGCATATTCCATCATTTATTATCCAGAATATTAAACATGGGAAAGTTGTCATCTGCTTCATAGTCTTCTCCCCAACCTCGATAGAAATCCCAATTTGATTCTTCCCAAAAAATTTGGATTCTTAATGACCTAATCCATTTTGCTATTTCTTCTTGCATAGGAATATTTTCTTGATCTAAATATTTGGCTGAATTATATATCCCCATTCCAAAATATACACATTTGACTAACTGATAATAGTTGATGATTTTTAGAACCTTTATCATTTGTGGTGTCCATGTGATAGACCACATACTTCTAAGTGATTTGAATAAGATTTTTACTTTCATCCCTTCATAGGGATAAATTTTGTAGAGTTCATCCCTGATTCCTCGTTGAGTATTGATGTTCTTTGTTTTATAACCTCTGATTTTGTTAATCCATTCATTTATTCTCATTCTCATTCCTACCAGCCTTTTTACTTCATCTGTACGCTGTGGTATTTGTTGTTGTTCTAAAAGCTGAAGTCTTTGTGCTAATGTTTTTTGTCTATCTTCTATTCCAGGCACCTCAAAAGGAGGATTTGATTGAGTATGAAATCCGAATCTGAACATCTTGTTCATTTCTCTTGTTAACACATATGCTAACCAATTCAAGTTCCTTGGTATCCATTAAACTTCAAATTCATACAGTTGGAACCATATTTTCTAGGGTAGTAATCTGCCTCTAGCCATTTTCCGTCCAATTTTTGCATTTAAGAAAAATTGAAAATTCTTGCAATCTGTTCTGATTATAAATTTAATGGGTGCAAGATATAATTCAAATTTATAGATTCCATTAAATATAGCCAAAGTTTCTTTTTCTATTGTGAAATAGTTCTTCTGACTAGGAGAAAACTCACTTGATTTATATGCATAGATTTGTTCTTCTTCATTTTCTCCTTTTTCAAGCAATACTGCTCCCCAATATTCATCTGATGCATTTGTCTAAAGAATTGATTATCCTGTTCCTTGAGGTTTGAGTTTTGGCAGGCTTTGTGCTTCCTTTTTTATCTGTTGTACTAATTTAGTCACTAAACTGCTCCATCCACCATTCAAGTGTTTTGTAATAGCTTCTGTTTTTTCAAATAATTTAGGAATATATTTATGTACATAATTTAGAATTCCAAAAATCTTTGTATTTGATTTTTGTCTTTTAATTCATTTGGGAAACTAGTTATCTTCTATACAATGTGGGGATGCATCCAAATTTGTCCATTGATGACGATTATTCCTAGAAAATCAATAGTTTCTTTGAAAAATTCTATTTTTCGATCTTATAACACAATCCCATGTGCTTCTACTTCTTTTATGAATATATACAGATGGAGAATATGTTCTTCAACATTTTCACTATGAATTAATATGTCATGAATATATACAATTATGGAATAATACTTGCTAAAGGTGTTGTCCATTCATCGTTGAAAGAAAGAAGATGCATTTTTTAGACCAAACGGAACTACATTCCATTGGAAGAAAACGTACGTGTAAGGGAAAGTTGTTTTGTGCCGATCTTCTGGTTTAATCTGTATTTGATAATATTCGGTCCTCATATGAACTTTTGAGAAAATTTTTGACTTTTTTCTCTTTTGCATTATAACCTCTTGCCTTGGTAGAGGATATTTGAAGTCCTTTGTGACTGCATTAAGTGGTTTATAATTAATTACCATTCTGGCTTTTCCCCTTTCCACTTCTACATGATTTCTAACAATGAAAATTGAGCGCAAATATTGAGATGTAGATTCTTCAATTAAATTTAATTTAAGAAGTTCCTTTATTTGGTCTTTCATTTTTTGTTCATCTTGAGGTGTGCATGGAATAACACCTCCTTGTACTCCATTATCATGGAGTGTTGCAATGTCCTGCATTGGACTTGTTTTGTTCCAAAATTCTTGGGGATCACTGGAACAGAATTTGAGTAGCTTTCTTTGGATTTCGTTTTGTTCATTTGACAAAATTTCCTCTCTGATAGCTTTATTAAGATGATGTTGTTTTTCTTTTTCTTCATATGTTTGCAATACTTCTTGCCAATCATTGCTATCCTTTTCTGGTTTCCTCATCTTTTTGTTTTTGTTAGTTTTTCTGCTTTTTACATCTCATTCTACTAAAGAAATTCTATTTACACAGACTACCTTATTCTTGATATTGCAGATGATTTTAACTTTAGTTATTGTCATTAGGAGGACTGATGTTATAAAGGGCATGCCCAATATCAAACTACTTGACTGATTATAATGCTGGATTTTTTATATTTTTATAATGCTCCCTCCTATCTTCATAGGAATATTATCTACATAATGGGTGAGAGTTACATTACCTCCAATGGTTTCTCAATTGATTATGTTCCTTAACGGTTTCCATGAGGATTTGAACAAACTTGGCCTAGCCAAATTAGTTGAACCTCCTGAATTGATGAAGGCATTTACCTCAACCCAATCCTTACCTGATTGAATTTCTACTGTTATGTACAATAGATCATTTGCTCTGACTATTTTCTTCATCAGGTTCACTTTAGCTTCTAAATCATACTATTGGGATAATTCTGTAGAGTAACCAATGTTATTGGGAACTGGACAAAAACTTGGAGGTTTTGAATATATGGCATTTACCTTTCCTTTTCCTTTGATTGTTTCTAGTTCTACATGCTTCTCCTCTTCCTCTGATTCTTCTGATATATCGTCTATTTCACTGAATTATGTTTGGTTGTATTTGCTTATGGTTTCTAATTTTGATTCTATCTCACAATCTGATCCAATACAAATATTCACTTTCTGGCTTGTATCTAGACCTTCTTCTTCTATTGTTTCTTCCATTTCAGATAGAATATATACATCAGAGCATTCATCCTTATTATCTACAATAGACCAATTATCTACAAATTCATCCATTTCCATACATTTTTTCAATTTGGATGAAGTATTTTTAGGACATTTAGCAGTAGAGTTTCCTTTTTTCTTACAGATAAAACAACATCCATCTTTGACTGGAGAATTTCTTCTTTTTATGTATTTGTATTTTGGAAATGGTTTTCTTGGATTTGCTACCAATTTTATCATGTATTTCCCAAAGTGTCTTTTCTTATGATTTGTTCTTTTCATCGAAGTCCATGTGAGTATTTCTTTACAACATCCTTGTGATGTTTTGGTAGCACTTTCTTGAGCATTTTTCTACCAGCAAAGATATTTTAGTTTTTGTTTACAATGATTTATGAGATCTACCCAATAGATAGTTTACAGCTTTCTATCCTTTCTTCTAGATCTTTCATTACTAAGTCACTTATATTGTGTGGGAGTTTTGAAAAAAATGTCACTTTAGTCATTAAATCATTGCTTAGCTCAGTTGTTATTAGCAGCCTGAAATATTCTTTGGAGAACTCTTCTAATCTTTTGGCATCTTTTAATTCCATACGAGCTAGATCCACCATTGCCTATTTCTTGGAGTCCTGTGGTTCTATACACAATTGAGTCCTTAGTAATTTCTAGAACATTTATAATCCTTCCTTTATGACCTCTTCTCTTTCTTCTTGTGGTGGTGTTCTCCACCACGTGTAAACTATTCCAGCATTCTTTTCTCTGCCAAATTAAAGATTGCAACATTATCTAGTTTGGATGTTATTTTCATTTTCCACAAAGCACCAATCCATACCCTGATCGAGTCTTCTGGGTTGTTTGTATGATATAAATCTAAAATATAGCCATTTCTATTGGATGCGATTAGATCTTCTTCTACTTTTGGATACTTTCGTATAGAATGGAAAACACGTGCTCTGTTTAAACTAGGTTTGATAAAGCTTGGAAATTTCTTGGTTGCATCTTCTAATTTCAAATCACCTTTTTAAAATACAAATAGTACCTGTTGCTTTCTACTTAACCCCTCCCCCTCAGAAAATACAAAAATTCTGTCCTACTAGGTTCAGCAATAGATTGAGAACTTGTAGCTTCAGAATCTTCTTTATGGGATTGCCATATGCCTAGATTTTCAAATCTGTTAGATTCTGACTTTAGATTCTACAGAATTTGTTCTGCTTGACAACCCAAATCATTTATGGCTACCACTACACGATTACAACAATTCAAAAGATGATTTGAAAGTTGATAAGATTCTTCTAAAACATTCAGGGATGTCATTGAATGCTCTATCAAAGGAGCATAGTCTGCTCTTGTAGCTGGCTAATGTGATCTATTGTCACTAATTATGTGGTATTTGGTCTTAGGTGGTAATTTTCCACCTTTGTGAAACCTTTTGTTCTGCAACTACTATTCCTCGATTGGGGCTATCGAGGATGAACTAGTAGTTCTGAAGGCTTTCTCATTTATAGAATCTTTTAATGAATTGTAACCCTTTGGTAATGATTGTTCTTGAAATATAATCCCTTTAAATCTGAATGCTTTAGCCATGAAAGGTTTTTCTTCGGGAATAATTAGATGGCTGCTACTTTCAGATCTGTTCGACCTATTGTTGCTGGGTTTGCTAGAACTTTTTGTGTCTACCAAATTTTGTGGGATATCTATATATATCCTAGGGGGTCAAAATATAGGTCTTTCTATCTGATCTAAATGTGAAGGAACGATTTGAATCTTTCCTTCAAATGAAACTATACTTTGCGGATGTTTTTCTTCCTTTAGTTCTTTATTTGCAGCTTCATACTCAAAGTATCAATTTTCGGTAGTCCTACTTCTTCATATGTCACCCCTTGGGCATCTGCGGTCACTAAGCCTATACTGACAGAATCTTTAAGTATGGGTTGTTTCATTTTCAGATGAGATGTATTTGATAGCTGGAAAGAAGCTTGCATTATTATTGACAAATATTCAGACTCCGGTAACATTTTTAGATGTTGTAATCCCACCATTAACTTACATGCATCTTTTAGATGTTTATCTGATAGGCTCATGGTGTAGTTTGGATAAATAATATGATACTGACATCCAACAATCAGGTTTCCTGTTATGGACACAATTCTAGCCTACTCATATTCTAGATGTCTAGAGTCGAATAGCTCTGCTAAGACTGGAGCATTTATTCCATTCCTAAGTAATGGAACTAAACCAAGTCATACTCCTCCAAAATGAATATATGCATATTTTTTGTCTTTTACATATTCTTTAAACTTTTCTAGCTCCTTATCTTGAAAAAGTTTTAACCCAATAATTTGGGTTGCTTCCCCAGAGATGCGGATTTTTAATTCAACTTCTTTAAGAATGATTTTCTTTGTAAGTACAGACATAGTAGTATCATTATAGACCTGGTAGCTTGTGAACTCAGGGATGTTCCACTTGGACGAGTCTATTAAAGGTTGTTCTTCTATATCATATTCAACTTCTCTACTACTTGCTTCATTTATATGAGTTCTATTAACCAAAGAAAATGCTTTCATCATTCTATTCATGTTAACAGTAACTAGAAACAGAACGTGGCTCTGATACCAATAAAAGGATGCTGGAATCGATTTAGTAATTACTTGACAAAGAGAAAGACGAACGCTGAGCTAATTCTCTCACCGAGAGACAGGAACCACGACCACTCCTCAGGTCTTCATTTTCACTTTATACTCTCCAAGGTCTTTTGAGAATTACAGAACTAAATGACTGGAATAGTTTACACATGGTGGAGAACACCACCACAAGAAGAAAGATAAGAGGTCATAAAGGCAGGATTAGAAGTGTTTGAGCAATTACTCAGGACTCATTTCTGTATAGAATCAGAGGGCTCTAGGAAACAAGCAATGGTGGATCTGGCCCGTATGGAATTAAAAGATGCTAAAATATTAGAAGATTTCTCTAAAAAATATTTCAGGCTGGTAATAAAAACTGAGCTAAGCAATGATTTAATGGCTAAAGTCACATTTTTGTCAAAACTCCCACACAGCATAGGTGACTTATTAATGAAAGATCTAGAAGAAAGGGATAGAAAGCTGCAAGCTATCTATTGGGTAGATCTCATAAATCATTGTAAACAAAACCTGAAATATCTTTGCTGGCAGAAAAGTGCTCAAGAAAATGCTACCAAACCATCACAAGAATGTTGTAAAGAAATACTCCCATGGACTCTGATGAAAAGAACAAATCATAAGAAAAGACACTTTGGGACATACAGGATAAAATGGGTAGCAAATCCAAGGAAACCATTTCCAAAATACAGATACATAAAAAGAAGAAATGCTCCAGTCAAAGATGGATGTTGTTTTATCTTTAAGAAAAAAGGACACTTTGCTACTAAATGTCCTAAAAATACTTCATCAAAATTGAAAAAATGTATGGTAATGGTTGAATTTGTAGATAATAGGTCTGTCGTAGATAGTGAAGATGAATGCTCTGATGTATATATTCTATCCGAAACGGAATACAATGTAGAAGAAGAAGGTCTAGATACAAGCCATAAAATGAATATCTGTATTGGATCAGACTGTGAGATAGAATCAGATCAGAAACCATAAGCGAATACAGCCAAATAGAATCCAGTCAAACAGATGGCATATCAGAAGAATCAGAGGAAGAGGAGAAACATGCAGAACTAGAAACATTCAAAGGAAAAGAAAAGGCAAATGACATATATTCAAAAGCTCCAAGTTTTTGTCTAGTTCCCAAGAACATTGGTTACTCTACAGAATTTTCCCAATAGTATGATTTAGAAGCTAAAGTGAACTTGATGAAGAAAATAGTCAGAGAAAATGATCTATTGTACATAACAGTAAAAATTCAAACATGTAAGGATTACGTTGAGGTAGATGCCTTCATCGATTCAGGAGGTTCAAACAATTTGGCTAGGCCAAGTTTGTTCAAATCCTCATGGAAACCATTGGAGGTAATGTAACTCTCACCCATTATGTAGATAATATTCCTGTGAAGATAGGAGGGAGCATTATAAAAATATCAGCAATCCAATATTATGATTAGTCAAGTAGTCTGATATAGGGCATGCTCTTTATAAGATCAATCCTCCTAACGACAATAGTTAAAGACAAAATTATCTACAATATCAAGAATAATGTAGTCTGTGTAAATAGAATTTCTTTAGAAGAATCAGAGGTAAAAAGCAGAAAAACTAACAAAAAACAAAAGATGAGGAAACCAGAAAAAGATAGCAATGATTGGCATGAAGTATTACAAACATATGAAGAAAAAGAAAAACAACATCATCTTAATAAAGCTATAAGAGGAGAAAGTTGGTCAGACGAACAAAAAGAAATCCAAAGAGAGTTACTCAAATTCTATTCCAATGATCCCCAAGAATTTTGGGACAAAACAAGTCCAATGCAGGACATTAAAACACTCCATGATAACGGAGTACAAGGAGATGTTATTCCATGCACACCTCAAGATGGACAAGAAATGAAATCTCATATAAAGGAACTTATTAAATGAAATTTAATTAAAGAATCTACATCTCAATATTTGTGCTCATCTTTCTTTGTTAGAAATCATGCAGAAGTGGTAAGGGGGAAAGCCAGAATGGTAATTAATTATAAACCACTTAATGCAATCACAAAGGACTTCAAATATCCACTACCAAGGCAAGAGGTTATAATGCAAAAGATACAGAAGTCAAAAATCTTCTCAAAATTTGATATGAAGAGTGGATATTATCAAATACAGATTAAATTAGAAGATCGGCACAAAATAGCTTTCACTTGCCTGGCCAGTTTCTTCCAATGAAATGTAGTTCCATTTGGTGTAAAAAATGCACCTGCTTTCTTTCAACGACGAATGGACAACATCTTTAGCAGGTATGATTTCATAATTGTATATATTGATGACATATTAATTCATAGTGAAAATATTGAAGAACATATTCTCCATCTATATATATTCATAAAAGAAGTAGAAGCACACGGGATTGTGTTATCAGATTGAAAAATAGAACTATTCAAAGAAACTATTGAGTTTCTAGGAATAATCATCATCAATGGACAAATTCAGATGCAACCCCACATTGTACAGAAGATAACTAGTTTCCCAGATGAATTACAAGAAAAAAATCAAATCCAAAGACTTTTGGGAACTCTAAATTATGTACATAAATATATTCCTAAATTATCTAAAAAAAATAGAAGCTTTTAGAAAACACTTGAATGGCGGATGGAGCAATTTAGCAACTAAATTAGTACAATAGATAAAAAAAGGAAGCACAAAGCCTACGAAAACTCAAACCTCCAAGAACATGACAATTAATTCTTGAGATAGATGCATTAGATGAATATCGAGGAGCGGTATTGCTTGAGAAAGGAGAAAATCAAGAAGAACAAATCTGTGCATATAAATTAGGTGAGTTTTCTCATAGTCAGAAGAATTATTTCATAGAAAAAAAAAAAAACTTTGGCTATATCCAATGGAATCCAGAAATTTGAATTATATCTTGCACCTGTTAAATTTATAATCAGAACAGATTGCAATAGTTTTTAATTTTTCTTAAATGCAAAAATTGGACAGCAAATGGCTAGAGACAGATTACTATCCTGGAAAATATGGTTCCAATAGTATGAATTTGAAGTTCATTGGATACCAGGAAACTCAAACTGGTTAGTAGATGTATTAACAAGAGAAATGAACAAGATGATCAGATTTAGATTTCATACTCAATCAAAATCTCGTTTTGAGATGCTGGGAATAGAAAATAGCCAAACAAGACTAGCACAAAGACTTCATCTTTTAGAACAACAAATACCACAACTTACAGATGAAATAAAAAGGTTGGTAGGAATGAGAATGAGAAGAAATGAATGGATTAACAAAATGAGAGGTTATAAAGCAAAGAACATCAGTACTCAACTAGGAATCAGGGACAAACTCTAAAAAATTTATCATTGTGAAGGGATGAAGGTAAAAAGCTTATTCATATCACTTACAAGTATGTGGTCTATCACATGGACACCACAAGTGATACATGTTCTAAAAATCATCAACTATTATCAATTACTCAAATGTGTAGATTTTGGAATGGGGATATATAATTCGGCGAAATTTTTAGATCAAGAAAATATTCATATCCAAGAAGAAATAGAAAAATGGCTTCGGTCATTAAGAATCCCAAATTTTTGGGAAGATTGAAATCGGGCTTTCTATCAAAGTTGGGGAGAAGACTATGAAGCAGATGGCAACTTTCCAATGTTTAATATTGTGGAACCTCATGCCGACTAGATAATAAAGGATGGAAGATGCACAAAAAAGAGAGAGATACGAATATCTAAAAACATCGAAAGATCTCTGAAATATTTAAGGATGACATCTACACCATGGGAAACCATTGGTTTAACAGATGATTTATCATTTAACCCATTTGATCAATTATGGGAAAAAGCAGGAGCATCAGTAAGAGAATTCAGACTGGTTTGCAATAAACAATTAATTAAAGGTGTTTCTGAATGGTTTTGAACCTTTCCAAAAAAAGCAATATCTCACAAAATGCAATTATCCAAGAAGAACAATGAATAATTAGAGAAGATAGAACGATGAGATTATTTATCAATGTCAGATCTTTAATCACTTTAATAATTTGTTCAGGAAATTGGAATGATGATACATTATGTTTAATCTGCTTGATGTTAACCTAAGGAAGTTGTAGCCATGTCATGTTTGATAATCAGTGGCTTAGAGGAAAATACATAAATATACAATGTATGCAATAGATAAAACACTCAATTGATAAAGAAATCGATTTCTCTGATCTTGTTGGAATATGACTACCTGTCAATCATGTCAAACATCTAAATGCTAATAAAAGTTGGATTCAAAGTTTCGAAGTAGACAACCTAGCACATGCAGATGCCCTATGTAAAAAATAAAGATACGACATGATGGGTAAACAAAAAAAGATCAAAATCAGACAATATTCAAAAACTAAAGAGGTTGATCCAGCACCGCCATTGTACGAAGATGCTTAGCCAGACCCCATTCTAGAGGAAGTGGATATCGAATATATTCTAAAGGCTCTAGAAAGACAAAAGGCGGAAGATGTCGACAAGGATTTCAATGACTGTGGAATGGATCTGTGCATCTGTGGCTATAGTCGTAGAAAATAAAATTGTACATAAGAATATTTACTTTTGTAAAAGAAAGATTGAGTACACACTATGCGAGTACAATTCCTGGCATGACCCTCAATCATTCTAGATGCTTAGTTTAGGTTTCAAATCCAGATTTCAAATCCGAAGAGCCTTCTCTGGTCTATAAATAAGTGTTTTTAACAGAGAAGGGGGATGGTTTAGAACGAGCTCTCTTATGTGTTGTTATTCACATGGTATCTACTTTTTGCTTGATTTAATATAGAAGCCTATTGAGCCGCCTGTCTGAGGTCAGTTTTGTAATTCACAAAACACCTTGGAAAGTATAAGGAAAAATTGAAGACCTTAGTAGTGGTCGTGGTTCACATCTCTCGGTGAGAGAATTAGTCGGGTGTTCGTCTTTCTATTTGTCAAGTATGTACTGAGTACAACATCCTTATATCTATATATATATATATATATATATATATATATATATATATATATATATATATATATATATATATATATATATAACACTAAAATAAACCCACCTATAATATCTAGCCTATAAAATCTGTTTTTTCAAACATGTGAAATTGGTGAAAAAAATGCAGCACTCCATAGTCATCAGTCTATACTACTTACATAGTAGGCTGACTGGGATGCCTACATGTCAGGGTGACTTTACATATGACTCGGTTCCTTTGTCGAATCACATGGTGATCAGTGGCATCTATTTACTGGTGTGATATGACACGTTTTAATTGCGAATGGTGGCCAATCAAAGGCTACCACGTGGCCCAGCTAGAGACTGCCACGTGGTACCCCGAGGGCCACAAAAAATTGGGTTAGGGTTTAGGCAGTAGTGTTGGGGGTCGAACCCATAACCTCTAAACAAATCACATGCTTTACAAACAAACCACATTGTAACTTGATATATCGAGGTGGAGATATTATAAATAAGGTGTATGGTGCATGTATTATGGGGTGGGGATTGTGGTTAACTTCCAACCTTGGTCCAAGGACCATGGTTACGAACTAACCACGGCCCCAAACATTATTTAAATGTTAAAAGAAACAATGCATGTGATCACCTTAACCAAAGGCAGTAACATCGCAAACCAAACCATATTTGTCACTGCACGAAACTGTAACATCAACACATAACTCCGCCCCATGTGAACATGTCCCAACCACTACACCAACACTGCCTACTTGATCGCCATCTCCAGTCGTAACTGCCAATGCTACCAAACTGCCCATGTGCTCAGTTAGCTAGACTGTCAATGTCAACAAACCACTAATCCAACCTTCCACTAAGATGGCCCATGTGAATGGTCTCCTAAACCATCAAGGAAGACCGCCAACAAAGAACAGTTGTGGGGGACTAGCTCTAGAGGGGCAACCATAGGCCTTATGGAGGCCCATGTGCCCAAGGGTGTATGCATTTCAGGGGTTTATTTGCCAAACTATCGCTCCTACAATTTTGCCCATTGAGCAGGAATCATTCCAGGTTTGGAGGGTAGTTTCCACATTCGGAGTGCCTATGCTAAGTTTGGGCTGAATTGTAGGGAGATTAACTATAGAATTGGGTAAAAGAGAGAAAAGCTCATAACTTTCATAGTTTTTGACCAATTTGAGAGTAGGAAGAGGCTAGACATGCATTTTTGGGTCTTCTAAAGCCATTGGAACATGTTTCAGAGCCATTTGAGCAATATAAATGTATGTATTCACACTTTTGAGAATAATTTAAGAGGGCCAAGTCATTGGAAGCTAAACCAGGGAGAAGTAGCCCAGGATGGGTGAACTCCTCCATCATTTGTTGTTGTGCTACTGTTTATGGTGTTGTTTATGTCTGATATATGTTGTTGTCCAATGTTTTACTTATGTTAATTGGCTCATGAAATTTACATAAAAAAATAGAAAAACTCATGGTTAACTTGCAATTTACCTCATTATCCTCAAGCACTTGTTTATATTCTGAAATAGAATTTATCACAATAAAATCTAACTTTCCCATTCAGATAAAGTTTGGTATTAGAGCTCTTGGTTTTATTTGTGCAAGGAGGATTTAACTGTTTACAAGTGAATGTGATGCTTACAAGGTTGAAGCTCAAGAGAGGAGAAGGAAGGATTGTCGTTGTAGGTCCTCAAGTTGGGACAAGGATAAGGAGAGAAAGATTTCCACAATCTCCACCATTAGTTCTACCCCAAATTGCAGTTGAAGCTTCAACAAGCATGTCACATGAAGGAGAGCCTAGAAATATTTTATAGCATGAGAAGGTTTTTAGGAAGGCTTTCTTTCACATGATAGAAATGGTGAAAGTCCTCCATGAAGAGAGGAATACAAGGTTCAAGGTGAAAGCTCCAGGCTTCCAAGAGGTGAGGACTCTCCAAGAGGAGGAGGTAATGGAAACTGTGATAAACCACCATCTTCTCCACCATTATCCTCAACACCATCTTCACCTTCATCTTCATCCTCTTACGCTACTACATCCCTTAGTCAAACTCATGTACATACCTCAAAGGGACATGGTAAAACTCCCTTATTGAAACTAGATGTAAAATTCGAATTGCCAATGTATAATGGTGAAGTGAATGCAGAAAAGCTTGAAAATTGGGTTGGACAACTTGGGGTCTACTACAGGATTCAAAACCTTCAAGATGATGACACGGAGATTCAGCTAGCTTCCTTGACACTAGAGGGTGCAACATTATTATGGTGGGAATCCAAGACACAAGATGAGATGAAAGAACATGGCAAGATTTCAATCTCTTAGTTTGATGTTATTTTTGCAATCAAAAGAATTTTTTTCCCTCTAGCATATATGTAAAAGGCCATAATGGCCTAGCAGAATTTTAAACAACTAAAGGGTCAAAGTGTTCAAAGTTACACCCAAGAGTTTAGAAGAAGGTATTTGATATTAGGTGTAGATTTGCAGTCATAAGACACTTTTTTAAAGCACATTGGGGGTTTACACAACTATTTCAAGCATACTATCCTTATGTTTAATCCTACCAGTTTAGATGAGGTTTGTGTGTAGGCCACACATCTTGAATCAAGAGGGAAGAACATTCCACAAGAGGGTAGAGGGAATCCTTTCAAAAGTGGAGACAAAGGAAAGAGTTTCAAAAGGGAAAGGAAAGAAAAATGTAACCATTACGAAGGAAGGATAAAAGCTAACATGAAAGCATTTTTCCAAGGAGTGTCACGATGAAGCTCATTGTTGGAAGCTTCATCCTGAAGCAATGCAAACTTTGAAATGGGAAATATAAACTCAAAACGGGAACTCTGGCAAAAAAACGTTGTAAAAACATAAAAAATAGTGCTAAAAACAACAAATGTTGATGCTGGAATAACATCTTTTTTTTCTAGGGTAAATTTTTGACATGTTTTAAAAATGGCGATGAAAACCAATTTTTTGTTCAACAACTATCCAAAAAACACCCTCAAAATGAAAAGTGTTGATGTTTGAATAACACTTTTTTTTTTTCAATGGTAAATTTTCTGCCAAAAACACCCTTAAAACAAAAAGTGTTGATGCTGAGATAACATTTTTTTTTTCAATGGTAAAATTTTAAGATTTCGAAATAATGGCGTAAAATATTTTATCATGACACCGAAAAACATCAAAATTTCAAAAAAATAATGAAAACATAAAATAAAATAAAAAATAAAAAAAATAAAACAATGAAAAAACACAAAACAAAAAAAGTTAAAAAAAACAAAACATAAATTAAAATAAATATAAAAACAAAATATATATATATATATATATATATATATAAAAGCAAAAAAATCGAACACCAAAAAAAAAATCAATCCTAAAAATGTAAAAAAAGAAAAAGAAAAACAAAACAAAACAAAACAAAATTAACCTATAAAAGATGAGAATTAAAAAACTTAAAAAAAAAAAAAAAAAAAACTAAAAATTATAAACAGAATAAATTGTAAGAAAAACATATTTAAAAAACAAAATGGAAAAAAAAAATCTTGTAAACCATAAACAAATTGTCAAAAGAAAAAACAAAAACAAAAATATGGAAAAGAAAAAAAAAAAAATTATAAAAAATTATAAAATTAAGTAGGTAAAAATAGAAAAAATTAAAAAAACATTAACAAAAGACTAAAAGAAATGAAAATTAAAAACAAACTAGATTAAAAAAAAAATAGAAAATTAAGAAAAAAAAATTAAAAAGTACTAAAATTAACTAATTATAAAAAAAAACCAAAAAAATATGAAAATTTTAAAAGTATATATATCTTTTCAAATTAAAAAGAAAAAAAAATTAAAAGACATTTAAAGTTTAAAAAGAAATATGTATTTCTGATTTAAAAAAAATATATATATTAAGAATACCTTTTTTATTTAAAAACAAAAAATTAAAACTTAAAAAAATTTAATTTAATTTTTAAACAATTTTTTTTTTAACCTCCACCCGCCTGCCTACCGGTGTTGGTGCAACCCTAGGAGGAGGGTCTACATGCAGACCCTCCACCCAGTGCCACGCCACCATGAGCGGCTAGGTAGGCAGAGGTAAGTTTTTCTTTTTTTTATAATAAAAAAAAAAGTTTGTTTAAATTTTTTTTTTTTTTGCTTTTAAATAGAAAAGGTAGGTTTAATCATTTTTTCTTTTTAAAAAAAAAATCAAAAATAAATATTTCTTTTTAAACTTTAAATGTTTCTTTATTTTTTTAATTTGAAAAGATGTATATTTTTTAAAAAATTTCATATATATATATATATATATATATATATATATATATATTTAATTCGAGTTTATTTTTGTTCTTTTAGTTTTTTTTTTAATGTTTTTAACATTAATTTTACTAGTTTTTAATTTTTATTTTGTTAATTTTCTATTTTTTTAATCTAGTTTGATTTTATTTTTTTATTTTTTTTCTAGCTTTTGTTAATGTTTTTTTTTTTTCTACTTACTTAATTATATATATATATATATATATATATATATATATATATATATATATATATATATATATATATATATATATATATATATATATATATATATATATATATATATCATTTTGTTTTTTTTTTTTTTTTTTTTTACAAATTCTTTTACGGTTTATAACATAATTTTTTCATTTTAACATTTTTTTTTTTGTCATTTTTTTATATATATTTTTATATTTGTTTTTTTTATATATATATTTTTAATCTAATTATTATTTTTTTTTAATGTTTTTTTTTTTAATTTTTCTAATTTAAAAAATTATAATTATGTTTTTTTTCCAAATTCTTTTATGGTTTATGAGATAATTTTTTTTTAACATTTTTTATTATTTTTTTTTCCTTTTTTATATATTCTTTTATATATTTTTTTAAGCAATCAACATTTAAAAAAAAAAAGAAAAATAATACAACTTGAATATTCGTTAAATAATCATAATTTCAAAAAAAAATGGGCATAATAAATTTTAAAGTGTGAAAAATAGGTCCTGTAAAAAAAGGTATGTTGCATCAAAATGTTACATCAACACGTTTCAAAATCAACATAAAAATCACTAACATTTAAAAACAAATATTTATATTTGATACATAAGAAAATTTAAAGTGTCAAAAATATGCTCCCCAAAAAAAAGAAGTGTATTCTGCGTCACCACTTTTCAAAATCAAGTCACGTTTTTACTACCCTTATGAAACAGGTAATCGTATTGGCTATTTAACGTGCCAAAAACTATGCTCTACAAAAAATATGTGTGTTCTGCATCGTCCCTTTTCAAAATCGGGTCAATTTTTTGCTATATCTACGAAACAGGTAACAGTATCAGTTCCTATTTCAAAGTTTATGTTGTTCTGAGATGAAGCCAAAGAAATTCAACAACAAGGGAAAGCAAAAGGCAGCTACAACCATTCAACAGGATTTGGGATCCAATTTGGGTGATCAAACTAAAATCACAGTCATGGGGATAAAAGGTAAGGACTCCATTGCGCACAAGTACTTTAAATTTACACAATGAAAATCCAAATGAAAAGAAGAGGATAGAAATTGTTGTTGCTTTTAATGGCACCTGCAACATGATTTCTTATGGAGACATAGAAATATTCCTAGAGAAAGCCTCTAGGTTGATTGTAGACAAGTGCCTAGGACATCTTAAATAGAGGAGTGCATGAAAGATTTTCAAGAGGGGCTTTCGGTTGCAGTCCAATTTTCACGTAGTTGAAAAAGAAGATAAAGGGGGCTAGGTTCAATTGGCCTTCATGAAGGTAAACTCAAGCCAATACATGGGTCCAAATGTTCACGAGGTAAATCGGGCCAACCTCAAAGAGAAATGTTTGGTTCTAGTGGCCAACACACAACAATAGGAAGCTTAATATTAACGTTGTAATAAAGTGAAGAGGAGGAAATAAAGGAGGGAATTCGACACATAGGGCTGCCAACAGAATCCTAAGCAAAAATGTTCTAGCATAAATATGGAAGAGGGAATAGATGAAAGATTGGAAGGAGTGGAGCGATAGTCAGGGTTTTAGGCCATATACTCATGGGCACATTTGTATCCAAAATCTTAAGTAAATATGTGCACATTTTAGGTACTTAAGTAAATATGTAGCTAACACAGGTACTTTTGCTACTTGATAACAAGTATATAATCATGAACAAGGGAGAAACCAATAACTTCATCACACTATTTTAGAAGAAGAAAAACATATATGGAATGAGATTACAAAGGGGAAAACATACTGTGCATTAATCTACTTGGAATCACAAGAATAGTTTCATTAATACTTTAAGTGTCCAAATAACCAATCCATTACATTCAAATGCATCTCTCTGATCCCTCATGAACATGAAATTAGAACCAAAATGGAACCCAAGAATTAGGACCACTTTGGGGTAGAATTCTGGAACCTCTATTAAGTGTTTCTTCCCCTTATTTGTACAGAGAAGGGAGACTTTCAATCAACATTTACAAAATATCTAAGCTCAGAGCTAGTTGTCAGATTGACTAGCTATCCAGGCCTGTGATAGCTCTACTACCCAAAATGATTTCCAAGGATTTTATTCCTTTCTTGAAAACAAACATAAATTACAGAATAAAAGAACTTATAGAAAAATAGAAAAGAGGAAATTGAATGATGATAGAGGAAAATATCGTCCTCCGATTCCTCTGAAGGCCCCTGATTAGGCCACGTCTCTACCACAATGTATCCCTCCTACTGCTTGACCAGTTTCTCTCGCTTTCATCTTAATTTCCCGAATCGCTCATTCTCCAAAATAGGGAGTGGATCGACTGTGAGTTGCCTATTACCGACTAGAAGTGGAGAATTTCTTGGAAGTCCTTTGTTGTGTATCCCCAGTGGAGCCCTATGTTGAGCCATTAATCTTCTTGAGTCCCCATACCTTCATTTACTCTCCGAAGACGTGCAAAAAAAAAGTCAAATTCATTTCTGAGGCCATTGTTGTCCTGGGTTTCTTGTTGCATAGGTTTCCACAGGATTAGCCCATATTTCTCTCCAACTAATCCATGCCTTCCTGTAATACCTCAATTACCAACCCATACACCAAAAAATACCCTTGCTATCCCACTGAGAGGATCTGAAATAAACATTTTAATGTTCATTGATCTGGGTTGTTGATCCATGCCGATTCAATCTAGGTCGTTGATCGGGAACCACTGATATTGAAATCACAATATAGCAGAGGAATTTCTTGCTATATTTCATAGTGTTGGATGATTGTCCCAACATGGAACTTCAATAAAGCATGACACACGTAAAATATCACATCCAGAACTAGGACTCGTATATCACCATCAAAAAGAGAGAAGGGGTTTTAACACTGATTTTATGGTGATTTCCCAATATGCCAAACCTAAAATTTCTCAAAACCATAATACATAACCCTTCGATTCCATCTCAATCGCAAGTCAGAAGGGAGTTCAGTGGAGGAGGGACCATGACTTGTTCAATCCCTGTTTCCAATATTGCAATTGGCGAGGGAGGACTTATCGCAATTGGAGGGAAGATAACTTACAATATGAAAATTGGTGGGGGAAATTGCAATATGCGATATCTGCAGATTTTTCTATATCACAATCGGTGGGGGAAGAACTTTATTGCGGCAGGCGAGAAACTTTGTGATATGTGATATCGCAATCACAAAAGGAAAAGGGAGATGAGCAGATATGTATTGCAAAGGAAAATGGGCTGATAGTGATAAAGTTTTGCAAGTCCCAGCCTTTTAAAAGGCCTTCGGTATGCTTTATGAATGTTTTCAACATATTTCAAAGGGGAATGAGTAAACACGGCTAGAGTTGGAAATACAAAAGGATTTTGGCTAGTTTTAAAAAAGTGTCACCGTGGCTAGAGCTTGAAAAAGCAAAGGGTAAAATGGGGTTTGTGAAAAAAATGAGTCTTTAGAGAATATGGAAATTTATCCAAAAAAAAGTAGACTGGACCTGTTCTTCCCATTTTGTACAACTAGAACTCTCTTTTGCAGCGAGTGACAACATTGGCTCCAACTGGGGACAACGCCTTGCTGGTAAGGTGTTGAGAACCTGTAGACCAGTAGCCTTCACCATTGGGCATGGAGTTAAAAATATAATGACCTTACATAACCAGAAAATCTCCATGAAAATTTGTTTGCAAGGAGTCCTATCCTCATCAAACTGAAATGCAGAAAAATAAATTCTACCAAATGGAAATTAAATGTTGAGTTAGTGAGCTTATTTATGTACAACTCCTACCTATGTAGAGGGCTCAATTCACCTAAGTGATTTCAACCCTCCAATGGAGCCAGGCCAACATTTGGGTGCTGGACCTAATGCCTCCCTATTGTTGAAATTTAAAAATTAAAATAAGCATGCACCATGAAAAATCTTTGGACAAGGAAATTGATGCATACTCCAGAAATAACCTTTGTTGTTGACCTAAGAATGTGTTCATGTAATCAGCTGCAGGGTTATATAACTGACAAGGAAATATTTCATCTGCCTCATTTTCATGAATAGTCTACCGACCAATATCTTCTTGTTCAGGGAACCCACAAACATTGTTCAGCTCCTCAGCCTTGGATATTTCAAGAAAAGCTTGTTGCTGATATTTTTCTACCAATTTTCCAATGGACCAACCTTCTTGGAAATCTACAATAAAATATTTAGTTTTTGAACCGTAAGAGTAATAGACTGGAGGGCCTACTGAGAATTCACGACAATAACCTTTCTGCAATAATTAATCACAAACACTGCTTGGTCCTTCAACTTTGGGTTATTCTTGAAAAATTTGTTGTTGACAGTCTTCTCCCCACTTGCTGGTAAACAACTGCCTTTGAATCTCTGTGCTCATCTCCTCCTCCTCCAAATAATATGAATCATATGCTGGAATATTTTCTTGAACTTGTTCTCCAAGTGAAGGCCCGGAATCATGGCTTGTCGCCTCTTCTTTCTATGCATCTTCCCATGACTAGGACTATTGTAGTTCAGCATTGCTTAACTTCCCATCAGAGTCATACTCATCATAAGAAGGAGAAGCATAAAATTCATCTAGATCAGACCTATGAGGGTTTATTCACAGCTCGATGAAGTTTCCTTCTTTTCTTTCTTGATCACTGGGTAGTGGTTCCTGATGTGAGTAGATATCTTCTTGGAATGGAGTCTCCCAAACATCTCTATCAGGATCATTACCCTCGGGGATATTTTCAACATCAAAATGTCCACAACAATATTTAAACAAAGAATTCAGTGGATATAATCTTTTTCAATAGTGATTGAATGCTATATGAAAACATTTTAAGGAAGATATCTTTCCGCGAGGTATTGTTCTGTACCGAACTCTAAAATATTCTTCTAAAGAGTACATGAACAATTTCATTCATGCATCTTTAAAAATAATACCCTGTTGTTCCATGCATTCATGAAATTCCTTAAGGTGTTGGTCCGGCCCTCTATTTGTGTTTCCACTGAATCTATGAAAATAGGTATTCCTTTGATGAAACGAAGGGACATGACTAGGATAACCAGCGATAGAAGAAAAATTTAGTGGGGAAAATTGGTTGGCTAGGAATGCAAGAATGGCTATTTTGAAATCCACCTAGGTGAGTGATCTTTTTTTTAAAGGTAGGGACAACTTTTGGCTTCTTTAGCATCAAGGTGAGTATGAGGCTACTTGAAAGCCAGGGAAATCAAATAGAGATATGGAGAGTGGAGTCGCCAAGATGTTTACCATAAAATTGAAACACTGGAGTCGAGAAGGTGAGAGATCTTAAATCAACACATCCCTTGCTCACCTAACAGAGGGAATGTAAATATTTCTCATACGCAGGGAAAAATATTCTAATCCATTCCTAGAAACGGTGCCCAAAAGATGTTGTCACTTTTAATGGAACCTGTAACATGAGTGCTTTGGGAGACATAGAAATCTTCCTAGAGACACCCTCTCAGTTAATTGTATACCGATGCCTAGGACATCTTAAATAGAGGAGTGCATGGAATATTTTCAAGAGGGGCTTTAAGTTGCACTCCAATTGTCACGTAGTTGGAAAAAGAGGATAAAGTGGGCTTGGTTCAATCAGCTTTCATGAAGGTAAGCTCTAGCCAATGCATGGGTCCAAATGCTGGGGGGGTAAATTGGGCCAACCTCAGAGAGAAAAGTCTGGTTCTGGTGGCTGACACAAAACAACAGGCAGCTTAATATTGCAGTTGTAGTAAATGTGAATAGGAGGAAAGAAGGGAGGGAATTTGATGCATAGGGATACCAATAGAATCCTAAGCAATAATGTTCGAACAGAAATATGGAAGACGGAGGAGATGAAAGAGCAGCAATAGTGGAGCACTAGTCAGTGTTTCAGGCCATATACACATGGGCACATTTGTATCCAAATGCTTAAGAAAATATGTGCACATTATAGGTACATAAGTAAATCTATAGCTAACACAAGTACTGTTACTACTTGGTAACAAATATACAATCATGAACAAGGGAGAAATTGATAGCTTCATCACACTATTTTAGAGCCAGAAAAACTTATATGGAATGAGAATATAGAGCAGAAAATCTATTGCACATTGATCTAGTAGGAATCAATGCAATAGTTTCTTTAATCACTTGAAGGGCCCAAATAACCAATCCATTACATTCGGCATGTGCCTCACTCAATTCCCTTATGAAAAATCCATTAAAACCGAATGGAACCACATAAATTGGACCACTTGGGTGCAGAATTCTTGAAACTCTATTAAGTGTTTCTCCCACTTATTTATACAAATAAGGGGGGCTTTGAATCAACATTTACAAAATATCTTCACTGAGGGCCAGTTGTTAGATCAACTAGTTGTCTAGGCCTATGATAACTCTGCTGCCCAAAATGATTTCCAAGGATTTGACTCGTTTCTTGAAAACAAATAGAAATTACAAAATAAAAGAAATTAAAAAAAAATAGAAAAGAGGAAACTGAATGATGATTGAGGAAAATATCGTCCTGCAGTTCTTGTGAAGGCCCTTGATTAGGCCATGTCTCTAACATAATGTATCCCTCCTGCTGCTTGGCCAGTTTTTGTCTCTTTCACCTTAACTGTCTGAATCGCTCATTCTCTAGAGAAGTGAGTGGGTTGCCTATGAGTTGCCTATTACTGACTAAAAGTGGAGAATGTCCTAACATTCCTTCATTGTGTATCCCCAGTGGAGCCCCATGCTGAGCCATTAATATTCTTAAGTCCCCATACCCTAATTTACTCTCTAAAGGTGTGCAACAAAACAATCAAATTCATTTCTGAGGCCATTGTTGTTCTGGGTTTCTTGTTATGGAGGCTTCCATAGGATTAGCCCATATCACTCTCCAACTACTTCATGCCTTCCTTTAATACCTCAGTTGCTGACCCATACACTGAAAAATACCCTCATCATCCCACTGAGCGGAAGTGAAATAAAGATTTTAATGGTCGTTGATATGGGTTGTCGATTTAGGTCGATTCAATCTCGGTCGTTAATCCCGACCTATTGGTATCGCAATTGCAATATGGGAGAGGGCCTTATTACCATATTTCATAGTGTTGGTCAATTGTCTAGATGAGAAATGTAAATAAAGCATGACACACGTAAAATATCGCATCTAGAACGAAGACTCGTATATCACCATCAGAAAGCAAAACCAGGCTTTAACACTGATTTTATGGTGATTTCCCAATACGTCGGACCTGAAATTTCTCAAAATCATAATACATAACCCTTTAGGTCCATTGCAATCGTAATTCACAAGGGAGTTTAGTAGAGGAGGGACCATGACTAGTGCGATCCTCAATTGCAATATCCCAATCAGTAGGGGAGGACTTATCACAATCGGTGGGGAGAGAACTTACGATATGTAAATCACCGTATTTTTCTATATCACAATCACCATGGGAAGAACTTTATTGCGGTAAGCGGGAAACTTTGCGATATGCGATATCACAATCACAAAAGGTAAAGGGAGATAAGGGGATATGTATTGCAAAGGAAAATGGACCGATAGCGATAAAGTTTTGCGTGTCCCAACCTTTTAAAAGGACTTCGGTATGCTTTATGAATGTTTTCAATATTTTTCGAAGGGGAATGAGGAAACATAGCTAGAGTTGGAAATACAAAAGGATTTTGGCTAGTGTTAAAAAATGGTCATCGTAGCTAGAGTTTTAAAAAATAAAAGGTAAAATGGGGTTTTTGAAACAAATGAGACTTTAGAGAATATGGGAATTTCTCCAAAACAAGGTAGACTAGACCTCTTCTTCCCACTTTCCAAAACTAGAACTCTCTTTTGCAGTGAGTGACAACAAAATTTTCCACATAAGGGTAATCTCAAAACATAACAAAATTGATACTATTTTTGGTAATGACTCTCATGCCAATCTCATCTTTGAAAACATTGTCAAAAGTTTAAACTTGGAAATCATTCCACATCATAAGCCATATCCATTAGGATGGGTGTGTGACAATGCACAATTGCAAGTAACTAGAAAGTGTAGATTGAAATTCACCATTACTGCAAATTTCATAGATGAAGTGGAACTTGATGTTGTGTAATTAGACTTATGTGGTATAGTTTTGGGAAGCCCGTATCTTTATGATAGAAAAGCTATCTTCCATAGACATGAAAATAAATACCATTTGTTCAAAGATGGAGTATAATACATTGTAAGAGCCCATAGCAAGAAACTAAATCTTTCACTTGTAAATGTGGGGAAAATGAAAAGACTAGTGAATTCTAGCAAGAATTTTGTGCTTCTAATGATCAAACCCAAGAATGATGTTGATAATGAAGCTTTTCAAGGTTGTGACTCAAGATTGAAATCTAAATTAGTTGATTTTGTTCACCAATATGATGAGATGTTTCAGGAACTGAAAGGATTACCTCTCAAGAGAGGAATCCAACATGAAATACAGTTGCAGCAACCTCTTCCTAACATTGGCATGTACAGGATGTCACGTGATGAATATGTCATGCATGTGAGAAAATTACTTGATGTCTTAAAGAAAGAAAAGTTCTATTTAAAGATGTCAAAGTGCGAGTTTGGTAAAAATTCTTTGGTGTACTTGGGTCATATTATTGGAGGAGGTGAGTTGAAAATAGATCCCTCCAAGGTTGATGTCATTTTGAATTGGCCAAGGCCCAACATAGTTACTGAGCTAAGAATCTTTTTGGGAGCAACCCAATATTGGAGGAGATGCATTGCTAATTTTTCTTCTGTCGCAACTCCTTTGCATGCATTCACAAGTGTGAAGAAGTTTTTTCACTGGGGAGGAAAAAAATAAATGGCCTTTGATGCATTGAAGGAAAAGATCAGTTCAACCACAATACTTTCATTTCCAGACTTGAGATGGTCATTTGAGATCTAGACTAATTCTAGTGACTACGCCATGGGTCCAGTCCTCATGCAACACGGTAGGCCTATCCATTTTCATTCGGAAACTTTCAATGGTGCAATGATTAATTATCCTACATATGACAAGGAATTGTATGCATTGGTGCAAAGTGTGAGAAAGTGGAAATACTATGTTAGGTCCCTATGCTACTACTGTATCCATTATTGTTATTAGTACAACCTCCTCATTATATTATTGTGCCCATGTAGTCCCTGTTTTGTCATTATTGCACCCCATAGAAGCCCACTATTATTATTATTGTGCCCCTGCAATATTATTGTTATGTCAGCTTTGATTATATTGGGACCACTTAGACTCCTATATAAAGAAAGGAGGTATTATCATTTGTATCATCCAAGAATTGTTCATTTCTATAATGTAAAGGAGGTTGCCCCCTCGAAGAGGCTGATTTTGAAGTCGTTGACCTATATTTTCTATCTTTTTGTGAGTTGGTTTCACAACATTTGGTATCAGAGCTTTGGGTTCTAGGATTTCCCTCCTCCAAACAGGTCATCGTGACATTTTCACTATAAATTTTTATCTATGAATTTTCAGATGATAAAAAAAATGCATTTGAGTCATAATATTTCTAAACCTTAGAGCTAAATTTCATATCTTGTCTTGCTATATTTTCAAAGATATGATCTGAGGAAGTTGGGATTCTTGTAAGCTCCAGAATTCGATCACAAACAAGCCATGGTGGAATTTTCACTACAATTATTTTTATATGAAGGTTCAGACTCTAAAATTGAATCCCATTTGAGTTGCAATCATGATGAAACTCGGGTCTGAATTTTAGATCTTGGCTCGATATATTTTCAGGGATATGATCCAAGGATGTTAGGGTTTTTACAGGCTCCCAAATTACATCCCAAAAAGGTGACCTTGGGAAAATCGTCATAACTTTTGCTCTGAGTATCAGATTGAAATTTCGTAAAAAGTTATAGAAAGAAGATAGACTTTAGTTTTCCATGCATAGTTTTCAAGTCAAAAAATTGAAACAGTGACACATGGCACTTGGTACAAGTTCTCTCTACTGAAAATTTATATAATTAGGTCATCTTGGGAGATTGGGCATAACTCTTTCTTGGAGAATCCAATTTCGATCAGAATAGTGGCGTTGGAAAGAGGACTCAAAAAGCTACCACAGTTCGCAATTTCAGACCTTGGAGATCCAAAATTTCAGAAAAACATTAGATTCAATATTGTGCTCCTACAAAGTAAAAAAAAGTGTGTAGTTTTTATAATTTTTTACCTAAGTTTGGTTTGAAAAAATAGTTTGAAGGAATTCAAAGGGCATAGTGAAGCATAATTATCATTAATTGATTCCCCAAAGAAAGAAAATGGAAACACCCAGTAAGAAACCTGAAAGCACTGGCATGACTGATCCGAATTGGATCCTAAAACTCTCTATGTTTTCATGACTGTTTGAAATTATGCTAAAATATTCAAGTCCTAGAAAAGATCAAAGCTATCAGAAGGAATCCTCATAACGATTGCAATTCTGGCCAGAGAAGATCAATGAGGACCCTCGGCCAAGCGCGCAGACTGTTGGCCCATGGTAAAGCGCGATGACACAAAACTGGCAAAACTAGAGGCTAATTCGGGAAAAAGAGGTGGATTTTGATACACGATTCTAATCACATATTACAGGGTGTCCCCCTCAGTAAAGGAAAGGCCCGAAGTGCCTGGACCCGAAATCGCTATAAAATTCAGAAAAGTAACTGTTTCGGTTCCGTAGAGCGAGATTCCCCAAACCGGCAGCATATCGGAAGGCTTCAAGGTGGTAAGTAGTTTTGACTGAGTCCCGCTCGATGCCACACATCGAGTGACAGCCGTCTGGTGGATGAGAGAGAAAACCACCCGCATCGGATGGGTAAACATTGTGTGACTTATCCGCCCGATATGAAGGACGACCGTAGAATCAAGGGGGTCCAGATCGATGGTAGAGATACGTCCCGATGGCTGACCAGACTTGACAGGTCAAAAAACAAGATGACAGGGATTTGATGTCTGACGTGGATGATGAGTTGGCAAATGGTTCATGTTCGTGGGCAATCTTGAACCAAACAGATTTAATAGCCATTCGAGTATGATTCAGGGAATCTGACACCCAGTTCGTTAGTAAACAGGTGGCCACCTCTCTGCGAGGCGTTACCCAGTGATGATGACGCAGAGCAGAGGAATTCGAATGGATAGAGGAAAGGAAACAAGAAGGCCGAGAAGCGGAAACGAATAGTCAAAAAGAACAGACTAGCTTTAAAGCCATAAACTGACAGAAGCAGAAGCGACAACACCCAGAGAAGCAACACAAAGAGAGTAGAAGCTAAGCTGACCCAAAGGCAGCATCGAGCCAAACAGAGCCAGAGAGAGTCAGAGAGTCTGTGTACTCCATTGAAGACTTGAGAGGTTCAATCAAACTCCTCGGCATAGGCCTATCATACTACTATGACCCTTGGAGATCGAGTTTCAGTAAGGAGAGTTTGTGCACTCCATTCCTACTAACTCCATTCTGTTTAGTGAGTCTCGAATCTAGCTCACTGTTGTAAAACTTTGCTTGAAAATATAATAGAGAGGCCACCACTGAAAGGCTGGACCAGGAGACGTAGCCCAAGAGCATTGGGTGAACTCCTTATTAAACTTGTTTTGTTCACATGTTTGACTCTTATGTTTTCTCTGTTTGTCTCAGTGTCTATGTATTCTAGAAATCTTACCAATCTGTTGCATAAGTAACATAGGCACATCGATGTACATGAGTCTGCAATACCTTTCATTCTTTATCCTGTATAAATTCCAGATCAATGACTCATGAAGAAGACGAAGAAATGCAACATGATATATTAAAATTGTGAAACCACGTGCAACAAATTTCACTCTCACAAAAAGTAACAAAAGCTAAGATGAATGGTTTAAAGAAAGATGTGGAAGATAATATGGATGGTACAAAATACAACATTGAAGATTGGAAGAAATACATGGAAGGCTGGAAGGAAGGCTTGACAAAGTTACTACAAGAAAGGCTTCCTAATGGTGAAAATGTAGTAGAGCAAACACGTAATGAGAACAAAAGAAATGTTAATTATGATTCAAAGAATGAAAACATTGAATATTTGAAGAAAGATGTGGAAGGTTTGAAGGAAGTGTTGGGCCTAAAAGTTATCCTTAAAATACGTCCACTTTCACTCCATTAACACATTTTCTCACCTCTATTCCACCACATCAACTTCACTTTCATCATTAAATGGGTTACCATTGTGTTTTCCAAAACATTATTAATTCTTAGTATTTTTAAGTGAATTTGTGGTTAAACTTTAGAAAATAATATCCATATACTTATACCTAACAATTAGAATGAGTTTGTTGACATGTGTAGGTACAAAGGAAGCTTCCAAGGCATCTTTACGTGGCACTCTATGTTCAAGTTCGAATTTGAGGAGATCATGGACCTCATAAAGAAGATCATGGACCTCATGAGGAGATCATGGAGGATAGGGTTATGTGTCACCATTGGTTGAGAAATATCTGGATAAAAGGATGAATTAGTGGGTCTACATTTATGAGTTTATTATCATAGCTTTTGTATAAATAGGAGTGTTATCTCCTTCATTTGTAATCTTCATTTCTGTAATCTTAATTTTTAGAATCTTTGAACCTAGTAGAATTTAGAATAGTCTTGGTTTGGATCATATGAGCTCATAGCCATTGTACTTTGAAAATTATGATGAGTAAAATGGAGCTTCTTTGATCCTCTACATTTGACTTCCCTTTTGGTGTGCTTGTGAATCCTTGGAAGGATCCCCATTGCCTGGTAGGTACACTTTTGTTTTGGTAAGCTTTTATTTTATGTTTGTTGTGAATTTGATTAGATTAAATTATTAGGTTCATATTTCTGAAATATTAATGAATTACCTTTCGTAAGAAAGTATTAATGTTTCCTTCAATGAATTTGATTTGTTATTTAATGCTTGATTTCATTAGTTTAAGTTTCTGATTTATATGCTTTAGATATAAAAGATGCCAAAAGATTAGAAGAGTTCTCCAAATGATATTTCAAGCTGGTAATAACAATATAGCTAAGCAATGATTTAATGAATAAAGTAACATTTCTGTTAAAACTCCCACACAACATAGGTGACTTAGTAATGAAAGATCTAAAAGAAAGGGATAGAAATTTGGAAGCTATCTATTGGGTAGATCTCATAAATCATTGTAAACAAAAACTGAAATATCTTTGCTAGCATAAAAATGCTCAATAAAATGCTACCAAAGCATCACAGGAATGTTGTAAAGAAATACTCCCATGGACTCCAATGAAAAGAACAAATCATAAGAAAAGACACTCTGGGAAATATAGGATAAAATGGGTACCAAATCCAAGGAAACCATTTCCAAAATACAGATATGTAAAAAGTAGAAATGCTCTAGTCAGAGATGGATGTTGTTTTATCTATAAGAAAAAATGACACTTTGCTGCTAAATGTCCTAAAAATACTTCATCAAAATTGAAAAAATGTATGGAAATGGATGAATTTGTAGATAATTGGTCTGTTGTAGATAGTGAAGATGAATGCTCTGATGTATATATTCTATCTGAAATGGAAGAAACAGCAAAAGAAGAAGGTCTAGATACAAGCCATAAAATAAATATTTGTATTGGATCAGATTGTGAGATAGAATCAGAATCAAAAACCATAAGTGAATACAGCCAAACAGAATTCAGTGAAACAGATGACATCAAAAGAATCAGAGGAGTAAGAGAAACATGCATAACTAGCAACAATCAAAGGAAAAGGAAAGGTAAACAACATATATTCAAAAGCTCCAAGTTTTTTTCAGTTCCCAAGAACATTAGTTACTCTACAGAATTCTCCCAACAATATGATTTAGAAGTTGAAGCAAACCTGATGAAGAAAATAGTCAGAGCAAATGATATATTGTACATAATAGTAGAAATTCAATCAGGCAAGGATTGGGTTGAGGTCGATGCCTTCATCGATTTATGAGGTTCAAAAAATTTGGCCAGACCAAGTTTGTTCAAATCCTCATGGAAGCCATTGAAGAACATAATCAATTCAGAAACCATTGGAGGCAATGTAACTCTCACACATTATGTAGATAATATTCCTATGAAGATAAGAGGGAGCATTATAAAAATATCATCATCCAGTATTATGCTTAGCCAAGTAGTCTGATATTGGGCATGCCCTTTATAACATCAGTCCTCCCAATGACAATATCTAAAGATAGAATCATCTGGAATATCAATAATAAGGCAGCCTATGTAAATAGAATTTCTTTAGCAGTATCAGATGTAAAAAGTAGAAAAACTAAAAAAAACAAAAGATGAGGAAACCAAAAAGAGATAACAATGATTGGCAAGAAGTATTGCAAACATATGAAGAAAAAGAAAAAAAACATCATCTTAACAAAGTTATTAGAGAAGAAAGTTGGTCAAATGAACAAAAATAAATCCAAAGAAAGTTACTCAAATTCTATTCCAGTGATCCCTAAGAATTTTGGGACAAAACAAGTCCAATGCAGGACATTGAAACACTCCACGATAATGGAGTACAAGGAGGTGTTATTCCATGCACACCTCAAGATGAATAAGCAATGAAATCTCGGATAAAGGAACTTGTTAAATTAAGTTTAATTGAAGAATCTACATCTCAATATTCGTGCCCAGCTTTCATTGTTAGAAATCATGCAGAAGTGGTAAGGGGGAAAGCCAAAATGGTAATTAATTATAAAACACTTAATGCAATCACAAAGGACTTCAAATATCCACTACCAAGGCAAGAGGTTATAATGGATAAGACACAGAAGTCAAAAATCTTCTCAAAATTTGATATGAAGAGCAGATATTATCAAATACAGACTGAACCAGAAGATCGACACAAAATAGTTTTCACTTGCCCGGCCGGTTTCTTCCAATGGAATGTATTTCCGTTTGGTCTAAAAAATGCACCTGCTTTCTTTCAACGATGAATATACAACATATTTAGCAGGTATGATTTCATAATTGTATATATTGATGACATATTAATTCATATTGAAAATATTGAAGAACATATTCTCCATCTGTATATATATTCATAAAAGAAGTAGAAGCACATGGGATTGTGTTAAGAGATCGAAAAATAGAATTGTTCAAAGAAAGTATTGAGCTTCTAGGAATGATCGGCATCAATGGACAAACTCAGATGCAGCCCCACATTGCATAAAAGATAACTAGTTTCCTAGATCAATTACAAGACAAAAATCAAATCCAAAGATTTTTGCGAATTCTGAATTATATACATAAATATATTCCTAGATTATCTGGAAAAATAGAAGCTATTAGAAAACACTTGAATGGTGGATGGAGCAGTTTAGTGACTAAATCAGTACAACATATAAAAAATGAAGCACAGAGCTTTCCAAAACTCAAATCTCCAAGAACAGGACAATTAATTCTTCAGATAGATGCATCAAATGAATAATGGGGAGTGATATTTCTTGAAAAGGGATAAAATCAAGAAGAACAAATCTCGACATATAAATCAAGTGAGGTTTCTCCTAGTCAGAAGAATTATTTCATAGTAGAAAAAGAAACTTCGGCTATATTCAATGGAATCTAGAAATTTGAATTATATCTTGCACCCATTAAATTTATAATCTAAACAGATTGCAAGAATTTTCAATTTTTCTTAAATGTAGAAATTGGATGGCAAATGGCTAGAGGCAGATTACTATCTTGGAAAATATGGTTCCAACAGTATGAATTTGAAGTTCAATGGATACTAGGAAACTCAAATTGGTTAGTAGATGTGTTAACAAGAAAAATGAACATGATGTTTAGATTCGATTTTCGTACTCAATCAAATTCTCCTTTTGAGATGTCGAGAATAGAAGATAGCCAAAAAACATTAGCACAAATACTTCAACTTTTAGAACAAAAAATACCACAACTTACAGATGAAATACAAAGGCTGGTAGGAATGAGAATGAGAAGAAATGAATGGATTAACAAAATCAGAGGTTATAAAACAAAGAACATTAGTACTCAACTAGGAATGAGGGACGAACTCTGCAAAATTTATCCCTATGAAGGGATGAAGGTAAAAATCTTATTCAGATCACTTACAAGTATGTGGTCTATCACATGGACACCACAAATGATATAGGTTCTAAAAATCATCAACTATTATCAGTTAGTCAAATGTGTATATTTTGGAATGGGGATATATAATTCAGCCAATTTTTTAGATCAAGAAAATATTCCTATCCCAGAGGAAATAGAAAAATGGCTTAGGTCATTAAGAATTCCAAATTTTTGGGAAGAATTAAATCGGGCTTTCTATCAAAGTTGGGGATAAGACTATGAGGCAAATGACAACTTTCCCATGTTTAATATTCTAGAACCTCATGCCGACTAGATAATAAAGGATGGAAGATGCACAAAAAAGAGAGAGATACAAATATCTCAAAACATCGAAAGATATCTGAAATATTTAAGGATGACATCTAAACCATGCGAAACCATTGGTTTAAGTGATGATTTATGATTTTACCCATTTGATCAATTATGGGAAAAAGAAGGAACATCAACAAGAGCCTTAAGACTGGTTTTCAATAAACAATTAATTCAAGATCTTTCAGAATCGTTTCGAACCTTTCGAGAAAAAGAACTATCTCACAAAAAGGCAATTATCAAGAAGCAAAACGAATAATGGAAAATATAGGACAATCAAATTAATTATCAATGTCAAATATTTAATCACTTTAATAATTTGTTTAGGAAATTGGAACGATGATACATTATCTTTAATTTACTTGATGTTAACCTCAGGAAGTTGTAGCCATGTCATGTTTGATAATCAATGGCTTAGAGGAAAAGACATAAATGTCTAATGTATGCAATGGATAAAACACTCAATTGATAAAGAAATCGATTTCTCTGATCTTGCTGGAATAGAATCACCTGTCAATCATGTCAAACATCTAAATGCTGATAAAAGTTGGATTCAAGGTTTTGAAGTAGATAACCTAGCACATGTAGATGCCTTATGCAAAATAGAAAGATACAACATGATGGGTAAATAAAGAAAGATCGAAATCAGACAATCATAAAAAACTAAAGATGTTGATCCAGTGCCACCATGGTACCAAGATGCTCAGTCAGACCCCATTCTAGAGGAAGTGTATATCGAATATATTCTATAGGCTCTAGAAAGACAAAAAGTGGAAGATGCCGATAAGACTTGCAATGTCTGTGGAATGAATTCGTGTGTCTATGACTACAGTCACAGTGAATAAAATTATACATAAGAATATTTTCTTTTGTAAAAGAAAGATTGAGTACACACTGAGCGGGTACGATTCCTGGCAAGACAATAAATCATTCTAGATGCTTAGTTGAGGTTTCAAATCAGGATTTTAGATCTGAAGAGACTTCTCTGGTCTAGAAATAAGTTTTTTTAATAGAGAAGGGGGATGGTTCAAAACAAGATATCTTATGTGTTGTTATTTGCATGGTATCTACTTTTTGCTTGATTTAATATAGAAGCCTATTGGGCCGCCTGTCTAAGGATATTTTTGTAATTCTCAAAAGACCTTGGAGTGTATATGGCGAAAATGAAGACCTTAGGAGTGGTCATGGTTCACGTCTCTCGGTGAGAGAATTAACCCAGCGTTCGTCTTTCTATTTTTCAAGTAAGTACTGAGTCCAACATCCTTGATTCTAGCATCCTTTTATTGGTATGAGAGCCCCATTGTGTTTCTAGTTACTGTTAACATGGATATAATAATGAAAGCATTTTCTTTGGTTAATAGAACTCGTAGAGATGAAGTAAGTAATAGAGAAGCTAAATATGATATAGAAGACCAACCTTTAATAGACCCATCGAAGTGGAACCCCCCTGAGCTCACAAGATACGAGGTCTATGAAGATACTACTGTGTCTGTACTTACAAAGAAAATCATTCTTAAGGAAGTTGAATTAAAAATCCGCATCTCTGGGGAAGCAACCCAAATTGTTGGGTTAAAAATGTTTCAATATAAGGAGCTACAAAAGTTTAAAGAATATGTAAAAGCCAAAAAATATGCATATATTCATTTTGGACGAATAAGACTTGGTTTAGTTCCATTATTCAGAAATGGAATAAATGCTCTAGTCTTAGCAGAGCTATTCGACTCTAGACATCTATAATATGAGCAAGCTAGAATTGGGTCCATAACAGGCAAGCTAATGGTGAGATGTTAGTATGTACTATTTATCCAAACTACACCATGAGCCTATCAGATAAACTTCTAAAATATGCATGGAAGTTAATGGTGGGAGTACAACATCTAAAAATGTTACCAGAATATGAATATTTGTCAATAATATTGCAAGCTTCTTTCCAGCTAACATATACAGCTCATCCGAAATTGAAACAACCCATACTTAAAGATTGTGTGACTACAGGCTTAGCAACCACAGATTCCCAAGGGGTGACGTATGAAGAAGTAGGACTACCAGAAAATTGTTACTTTGAGTATCAAGCTGCAAATAAAGAACTAAAGAAAGAAAAATGTCTGCAAAGGATAGTTTCATCTGAAGGAAAGATTCAAATTGTTCCTTCACATTTAGATCAGATAGAAAGACCTATATTTCGACCCCCTAGGTTATCTATAGATATGCCACAAAATCTAGTAGACAAAGTGCTAGTCCCAGCAACAATATGTCGAACAAATCTGAAAGTAGAAGTCATCTAAATATTCCCGAAGAAAAACCGTTCATGGCTAAAGGATTCACATTTAAATTTATTATATTTCAAGAACAATCATTACCAAAGGGTTACAAGTCATTAAAAGATTCTATAAACTAGAAAGCCTTTAGAACTACTAGTTCATCCTCAATGCCCCCAGTCGAGGAATGGCAGTTTCAGAATAAAAGGTTTCATAAAGGTGGAAAATGGCCACCTAATACCAAATACTGCACAACTAGTGACAATAGAGCACATCAACTATCTACAAGAGTAGACTGTGCTCCTCTAATAGAGCATTTAGTGACATCCCCAAATTATTTAGAAGAATCTTATCAACTTTCAAATCATCTTTCAAATTGGTGTAATCATGTAGAGGTAGTGATAGGTGATTTGGGTTGTTGAGCAGAATAAATTCTGTAGAATCTAAAGTTAATCCAAGATAATCAAGCTTTATATAAAAAAGAAAAATATGAGAGAAGGAAGAAAAGGTAACTTAAAAAAAAGAGGCTAGAATCTAACAGATTTGAAAATCTAGGCATATGGTAATTCCATAAAGAAGATTCTGAAGCTACAAGTTCTCAACATGTTGGTGAACCCAGTAGGACAAAAGTTTTGTCTTTTACTTTGGGGGGGGGGGGGGGGGGGGGTTAAGTAGAAAGCAATAGGTATTCTTTAGATTTAAAAAAGGTGATTTGAAACTAGAAGATGCAACCAAGAAATTTCCAAGCTTTATCAGACCCAGTTTAAACAAAGCACATGTTTTCCATTCTGTGCCAAAGTATCCAAAAGTAGAAGAAGATCTAATGGCATCTAATAGAAATGGCTATATTTTAGATTTAGATCATACAAACAACCTAGAAGATTCAATCAGGGTATGGATTGGTGCTTTATGGAAAATGAAAATAAAAACCAAATTAGATAATGCTGCAATATTTAATTTCGCAGAGAAAAGAATGATTGGAATAGTTTACACATGGTGGACAACACCACCACAAGAAGAAAGAGAAGAGGTCATAAAGGTAGGATTAGAAGTGTTTGAGAAATTACTCAGGACTCAGTTCTGTATAGAACCAAAGGACTCTAAGAAACAGGCAATGGTGGATTTGGCCCGTATGGAATTAAAAGATGCCAAAAGATTAGAAGAGTTCTCCAAATAATATTTCAGGCTGGTAATAACAACTAAGCTAAGCAATGATTTAATGACTAAAGTCACATTTCTGTCAAAACTCCCACACAAAATAGGTGACTTAGTAATGAAAGATCTAGAAGAAAGGGATAGCAAGTTGTAAGCTATCTATTGGGTAGATCTCATAAATCATTGTAAACAAAAACTGAAATATCTTTGCAGGTAGAAAAATGTTCAAGAAAATGCTACCAAACCATCACAAGAATGTTGTAAAGAAATACTCCCATGGACTTCGATGCAAAAAACAAATCATAAGAAAAGACACTTTGGGAAATATAGGATAAAACAAGTAGAAATTTGACATGAAGAGTGATATTATCAAATACAGATTAAACCAGAAGATATGCACAAAACAACTTTCAATTGCCCTGCCAGTTTCTTCCAATGGAATGTAGTTCCATTTGGTCTAAAAAATGCACCTGCTTTCGTTCAACGATGAATGGAAAACATCTTTAGCAGGTATGATTTCATAATCGTATATATTTATGGAATATTAATTCATAGTGAAAATATTGAAGATCATATTCTCCATCTATATATATTCATAAAAGAAGTAGAAGCACATGGGATTGTGTCATCAGATCGAAAAATAGAATTGTTCAAAGAAACTATTCAGTTTCTAGAAGTTATCATCATCAATGGACAAATTCAGATGCATCCCCTCATTGTACAGAACATAACTAATTTCCCAGTTGAATTACAAGACAAAAATCAAATCCAAAGATTTTTTGGAATTTTGAATTATGTACATAAATATATTCCTACATTATCTGAAAAAACAGAAGCTATTAGAAAACATTTGAATGGCGGATGGAGTAGTTTAGCGACTAAATTAGTACAACAGATAAAAAAGGAAGCACAGAGCCTGCCAAAACTCAAACCTCCAAGAACATGACAATTCATTCTTCACACAGATGCATTCGATGAATATTGGGGAGTGGTATTGCTTGAAAAAGATGAAAATCAAGAAGAACAAATCTATGCATATAAATCAGTTGAGTTATCTCCTAGTCAGAAGAATTATTTCATAGCAGAAATAAAAACTCTAGCTATATTCAATGGAATCCATAAATTTGAATTATATCTTGCACCCGTTAAATTTATAATCAGAACATGTTGCAAGAATTTTCAATTTTTCTTAAATCAAAAAATTGGATGGAAAATGGCTAGAGGCAGATTACTATCCTAGCAAATATGGTTCCAATAGTATGAATTTGAACCATATGGTTCATACAGTTGGAACCATATTTGCCAGGGTAGTAATCTGCCTCTAGCCATTTTCCATCCAATTTTTTCATTTAAGAAAAATTGAAAATTCTTGCAATCTGTTCTGATTATAAATTTAATGGGTGAAAGATATAATTCAAATTTATGGATTCTATTGAATATAGCCAAAGTTTCTTTTTCTGCTGTGAAATAATTCTTCTAACTAGGAGAAAATTCACCTGATTTATATGCACATATTTGTTCTTCTTGATTTTCTCCTTTTTCAAGCAATACCGCTCCCTAGTATTCATCTGATGCATTTGTCTAAAGAATTAATTGTCCTGTTCCTTGAGGTTTGAGTTTTGGCAGGCTTTGTGCTTCCTTTTTTATCTGTTGCACTGATTTAGTCACTAAACTGCTCCATCCGCCATTCAAGTGTTTTCTAATAGCTTCTGTTTTTTCAAATAATTTAAGAATATATTTATGTACATGGTTCAGAATTCCCAAAAATCTTTGTATTTGATTTTTGTCTTTTAATTTATCTGGGAAACTAGTTATCTTATGTACAATGTTGGGTTGCATCTAAATTTGTCCATTGATGATGATTATTCCTGGAAACTCAATAGTTTCTTTGAAAAATTCTATTTTTCGATCTGATAACACAATCCCATGTGCTTCTACTTATTTTATGAATATATACAGATGGAGAATATGTTCTTCGAAATTTTCACTATGAATTAATATGTCATCAATATATACAATTATGAAATAATACCTTCTAAAGGTGTTGTCCATTCATCATTGAAAGAAAGAAGGTGCATTTTTTAGACCAAACGGTACTACATTCCATTGGAAGAAAACGACGGGCAAGTGAAAGTTGTTTTTGTGCCAATCTTATGGTTTAATCTGTATTTGATAATATTCGGTCTTCATATCAACTTTTGAGAAGATTTTTGACTTTTGTATCTTTTGCATTATAACCTCTTGCCTTGGTAGTGGATATTTGAAGTCCTTTGTGATTGCATTAAGTGGTTTATAATTAATTACCATTCTGGCTTTTCCCCTTTCCACTTCTACATGATTTCTAACAATGAAAGCTAAGCGTGAATATTGAGATGTAGATTCTTCAATTAAATTTAATTTAAGAAGTGCCTTTATCTGATCTTTCATTTTTGTTCATCTTGAGGTGTGCATGGAATAACACCTCCTCGTACTCCATTATCATGGAGTGTTGCAATGTCCTGCATTGGACTTGTTTTGTTCCTAAATTCTTGGGGATCACTAGAACAAAATTTGAGTAGCTTTCTTTGGATTTAGTTTTGTTCATTTGAAAAACTTTCCTCTCTGATAGCTTTATTAAGATGATGTTGTTTTTCTTTTTCTTCATATGTTTGCAATACTTTTTTTACATCATTGCTATCTTTTCCTGGTTTCCTCATCTTTTGTTTTTTGTTAGTTTTTCTTCTTTTTACATCTGATTCTGCTAAAGAAATTTTATTTACACAGACTTCCTTATTCTTGATATTGCAGATGATTTTATCTTTAGCTATTTTCATTGGGAGGACTAATGTTATAAAGGGCATGCCCAATATTAGACTACTTGACTGATCATAATACTGGATTGTTGATAATTTTATAATGCTCCATCCTATCTTCATAGGAATATTATCTACATAATGGGTTAGAGTTACATTACCTCCAATGATTTCTCAATTGATTATGTTCCTTAATGGTTTCCATGAGGATTTGAACAAACTTGGCCTGGCCATATTGTTTGAACCTCCTGAATTGATGAAGGCATTTACCTCAACCCAATCCTTACCTAATTGAATTTCTACTATTATGTACAATAGATCATTTCCTCTCACTATTTTCTTCATCAGGTTCGCTTCATCTTCTAAATCATACTGTTGGGAGAATTCTGTAGAGTAACCAATGTTCTTGGGAACTAGACAAAAACTTGGAGGTTTTGAATATATGTCATTTACCTTTCCTTTTCCTTTGATTGTTTCTAGTTCTGCATGTTTCTCCTCTTCCTCTGATTCTTCTGATATGTTGTATATTTCACTGAATTATGTTTGGTTGTATTCTCTTATGGTTTCTAATTCTAATTCTATCTCACAATCTGATCCAATACAAATATTCACTTTCTGGCTTGTATCTAGACCTTCTTCTTCTATTGTTTCTTCCATTTCAGATAAAATATATACATCAGAGCATTCATCTTCACTATCTACAATAGACCAATTATCTACAAATTCATTCATTTCCATACATTTTTTCAATTTTGATGAAGTATTTTTAGGACATTTAACAACAAAGTTTATTTTTTTCTTATAGATAAAACAACATCCATCTTTGACTAGAGCATTTCTTCTTTTTATGTATCTGTATTTTGGAAATGGTTTTCTTGGATTTGTTACCTGTTTTATCATGTATTTCCCAAAGTTTCTTTTCTTATGACTTGTTCTTTTCATCGGAGTCCATGGGAGTATTTCTTTACAACATCCTTGTGATGGTTTGGTAGCATTTTCTTGAGCATTTTTCTGCCAGCAAAGATATTTTAGTTTTTGTTTACAATGATTTATGAGATGTACCCAATAGATAGTTTGTAGCTTTCTATCCCTTTCTTCTAGATCTTTCATTACTAAGTCACTTATGTTGTGTGGGAGTTTTGAAAAAAATGTCACTTTAGTCATTAAATCATTGCTTAGCTCAGTTGTTATTAGCAGCCTGAAATATTCTTTGGATAACTCTTCTAATCTTTTGGCATCTTTTAATTCCATACGAACCAGATCCACCATTGCCTGTTTCTTAGAGTCCTCTAGTTCTATACAAAATTGAGTCCTTAGTAATTGCTAAAACAGTTCTAATCCTTCGTTTATGACCTCTTCTCTTTCTTCTTATGGTGGTGTTCTCCACCACGTGTAAACTATTCAAGTCATTCTTTTCTCTGCCAAATTAAATATTGCAGCATTATCTAATTTGGTTGTTATTTTCATTTGCCATAAAGCACCAATCCATACCCTGATCGAGTCTTTTGGGTTGTTTGTATGATCTAAATCTAAAATATAGCCATTTCTATTAGATTCCATTAGATATTCTTCTACTTTTGGATACTTTGGTACAGAATGGAAAACATGTGCTCTGTTTAAACTAGGTCTAATAAAGCTTGGAAATTTCTTAGCTGCATCTTCTAATTTCAAATCATCCTTTTAAAATACAAATAGTACCTGTTGCTTTCTACTTAACCCCTCCCCTTTAGAAAAATAAAAAACTTCTGTCCTACTGGGTTCAGCAATAGATTGAGAACTTGTAGCTTCAGAATTTTCTTTATGGGATTGCCATATGCCTAGATTTTCAAATCTATTAGATTCTGACTTTAGATTCTACAGAATTTGTTCTGCTTGACAACCCAAATCATTTATGGCTACCACTATATGATTACACCAATTCAAAAGATGATTTGGAAGTTGATAAGATTCTTCTAAAACTTTCGGGGATGTCATTGAATGCTCTATCAAAGGAGCATAGTCTGCTCTTGTAGCTGGTTGATGTGATCTATTGTCACTGGTTGTGTGGTATTTGGTCTTAGGTGGCCATTTTCCAACTTTGTGAAACCTTTTGTTCTGCAACTACCATTCCTTGATTGGGGCTATCGAGGATGAACTAGTAGTTCTGAAGGCTTTTTGGTTTATAGAATCTTTTAATGACTTGTAACCCTTTGGTAATGATTGTTCTTGAAATATAATCCCTTTAAATCTGAATGCTTTAGCCATGAAAGGTTTTTCTTTGGGAATAATTAGATGGCTGCTACTTTCATATCTGTTCGACCTACTGTTGTTGGGTTTGCTATAACTTTCTGTGTCTACCAAATTTTGTGGGATATCTATATAGATCCTGGGGGGTCAAAATATAGTCTTTCTATCTGATCTAAATGTGAAGGAATGATTTGAATATTTCCTTTAGATGAAACTATCCTTTGCGGATGTTTTTCTTTATTTAGTTCTTTATTTGTAGCTTAATACTCAAAGTATCAATTTTCGGTAGTCCTACTTCTTCATTTTCAGATGAGATGTATTTGATAGCTAGAAATAAGCTCACGTTATTATTGACAAATATTCAGACTTTGGTAACATTTTTAAATGTTGTACTCCCACCATTAATTTCCATGTGTCTTTTAGATGTTTATCTGATAGGCTCATGGTGTAGTTTGGATAAATAACACGATACTGACATCCAGCAATCAGGTTGCCTGTTATGGACCCAATTCTAGCCTGCTCATATTCTAGATGTCTAGAGTCGAATAACTCAGCTAAGACTGGAGCATTTATTCCATTCCTAAATAATGGAACTAAACCAAGTCTTACTCCTCCAAAATGAATAAATGCATATTTTTTGTCTTTTACATATTCTTTAAACTTTTCTAGCTCCTTATCTTGAAAAAGTTTTTACCCAATAATTTCGGTTACTTCCCCAGAGATGCGAATTTTTAATTCAACTTCTTTAAGAATGATTTTCTTTGTAAGTACAGACATAGTAGTATCATTGTAGACCTAGTAGCTTGTGAGCTCAGGGGTGTTCCACCTGGACGGGTCTATTAAAGGATGTTCTTCTATATCATATTCAACTTCTCTACTACTTACTTAATCTATATGAGTTCTATTAACCAAAGAAAATGCTTTCATCATTCTATTCAAGTTAATAGTAACTAGAAACAAAACGTGGCTCTGATACCAATAAAAGGATGCTGGATTCGACTTAGTACTTACTTGACAAATAGAAAGACGAACGTCAAGCTAATTCTCTCACCGAGAGACAGGAACCTCGACCACTCCTCAGGTCTTCATTTTCACTTTAGAATCTCCAAGGTCTTTTGAGAATTACAGAACTAAATGACTGGAATAGTTTACACGTGGTGGAGAACACCACCACAAGAAGAAGGATAAGAGGTCATAAAGGCAGGATTAGAAGTGTTTGAGAAATTACTCAGGACTCATTTCTGTATAGAAACAGAGGGCTCTAAGAAACAGGCAATGGTGGATCTGGCCCGTATAGAATTAAAAGATGCCAAAAGGTTAGAAGAGTTCTCTAAAGAATATTTCAGGCTGGTAATAACAAATGATCTAAGCAATGATTTAATGGCTAAAGTCACATTTCTGTCAAAACTCCCACACAACATAGGTGACTTAGTAATGAAAGATCTAGAAGAAAGGGATAGAAAGTTGCAAGCTATCTATTGGGTAGATCTCATAGATCATAGTAAACAAAAACTGAAATATCTTTGCTGGCAGAAAAATGCTTAAGAAAATGCTACCAAACCATCACAAGAATGTTGTAAAGAAATACTCCCACGGACTCCGATGAAAATATCAAATCATAAGAAAAGACACTTTGGGACATACAGGATAAAATGGGTAGCAAATCCAAGGAAACCATTTCCAAAATACAGATACATAAAAAGAAGAAATGCTCCATTCAAATATAGATGTTGTTTTATCTTTAAGAAATTAGGACACTTTGCTGCTAAATGTCCTAAAAATAATTCATCAAAATTGAAAAGATGTATGGAAATGGATGAATTTGTAGATAATATGTCTATTGTAGATAGTGAAGATGAATGCTCTGATGTATATATTCTATCCAAAATGGAAGACAATGTAGAAGAAGAAGGTCTAGATACAAGCTAGAAAGTGAATGTTTATATTGGATCAGATTGTGAGATAGAATCAGAATCAGAAACCATAAGTGAATACATCCAAACAGAATCCAATGAAATGGACAACATATCAGAAGAATCAGAGGAAGAGGAGAAACATGCAGAACTGGCAAAATTCAAACGAAAAGGAAAGGTAAACGACATATATTCAAAACCTCCAAGTTTTTGTCTAGTTCCCAAGAACATTGGTTACTCTACAGAATTTTCCCAACAATATGATTTAGAAGCTAAAGCGAACTTGATGAAGAAAATAGTCATAGAAAATGATCTATTGTACATAACAGTAGAAATTAAAATAGGTAAGGATTGGGTTGAGGTAGATGCCTTCATCGATTCAGGAGGTTCAAACAATTTGGCCAGGCCAAGTTTGTTCAAATCCTCGTGGAAACCATTATGGAACATAATCAATTTAGAAACCATTGGAGGTAATGTAACTCTCACCAATTATGTAGATAATATTTCTATGAAGATAGGAGGGAGCATTATAAAAATATCAGCAATCCAGTATTATGATCAGTCAAGTAGTCTGATATAGGGCACGCTCTTTAAAAGATCAGTCCTCCCAATGACAATAGCTAAAGATAAAGTTACCTGCAATATCAAGGATAAGGTAGTCTGTGTGAATAGAATTTCTTTAGCAGAATCAGAGGTAAAAAACAGAAAAACTAACAAAAAACAAAAGATGAGGAAACCAAAAAAATATAGCAATGATTGGCAAGAAGTATTGCAAACATATGAAGCAAAATAAAAACAACATCATCTTAATAAAGCTATCAGAGGAGAAAGTTGGTCAGACGAACAAAAATAAATCCAAAGAAAGTTACTCAAGTTCTACTCCAATGATCCCCAAGAATTTTGGGACAAAACAAGTCCAATGCAAGACATTGAAACAATCCATGATAATGGAGTACAAGGAGGTGTTATTCCATGCACACCTCAAGATGAACAAGAAATGAAATCTCAGATAAAGGAACTTATTAAATGAAATTTATTTGAAGAATCTACATCTCAATATTTGTGCTCATCTTTCATTGTTAGAAATCATGCAGAAGTGGTAAGGGGAAAAGCCAGAATGGTAATTAATTATAAACCACTTAGTACAATCACAAAGGACATCAAATAGCCATTACCAAGGCAAGAGGTTATAATGCAAAAGATACAGAAGTCAAAAATCTTCTCAAAATTTGATATGAAGAGTGGATACTATCAAATACAGATTAAACTAGAATATCGACACAAAATAGCTTTCACTTGCCTAGCCGGTTTCTTCCAATGAAATGTAGTTCCATTTGGTCTAAAAAATGTACCTGCTTTCTTTCAATGATGAATAGACAACATCTTTAGCAGGTATGATTTCATAATTGTATATATTGATGACATATTAATTCATAGTGAAAATATTGAAGAACATATTCTCCATCTATATATATTCATAAAAGAAGTAGAAGCACACGGGATTGTGTTATCAGATTGAAAAATAGAATTTTTCAAAGAAACTATTGAGTTTCTAGGAACAATCATCATCAATGGACAAATTCAGATGCAACCCCACTTTGTACAGAAGATAACTAGTTTCCCAGATGAATTACAAGACAAAAATAAAATCTAAAGACTTTTGGGAATCCTAAATTATGTACATAAATACATTCCTATATATCCGAAAAAAATGAAGCTTTTAGAAAACACTTGAATGGCAGACGGAGCAGTTTAGCGACTAAATTAGTATAATAGATAAAAAAGGAAGCACAAAGCCTACGAAAACTCAAACCTCCAAGAACAGGGCAATTAATTCTTTAGACAGATGCATTAGATGAATACCGAGGAGTGGTATTGCTTGAAAAAGGAGAAAATCAAGAGGAACAAATCTGTGCATATAAATCAAGTGAGTTTTCTCATAGTCAGAACAATTATTTCAGAGCAGAAAAAGAAACTTTGGCTATATTCAATGGAATCCAGAAATTTGAATTGTATCTTGCACCCGTTAAATTTATAATCAGAACAGATTGCAATAGTTTTTAGTTTTTCTTAAATGCAAAAATTGGACGGTAAATGGCTAGAGACAGATTACTATCTTGGAAAATATGGTTCCAATAGTATGAATTTGAAGTTCAATGGATACCAGGAAACTCAAATCGGTTAGTAGATGTATTAACAAGAGAAATGAACAAGATGATCAGATTCAGATTTCATACTCAATCAAAATCTCCTTTTGAGATGTTGGGAATAGAAGATAGCCAAACAACACTAACACAAAGACTTCCACTTTTAGAACAACAAATACCACAACTTACAGATGAAATAAAAAGGTTGGTAGGAATGAGAATGAGAAGAAATGAATGGATTAATAAAATGAGAGGTTATAAAGCAAAGAACATTAGTACTCAACTAGGAATCAGGGACGAACTCTGCAAAATTTATCACTGTGAAGGGATGAAGGTAAAAAGCTTATTCATATCACTTACAAGTATGTGGTCTATCACATGGACACCACAAATGATACATGTTCTAAAAATCATCAACTATTATCAGTTAGTCAAATGTGTAGATTTTGGAATGGGGATATATAATCCGGCCAACTTTTTAGATCAAGAAAATATTCCTATCCAAGAAGATGGCTTAGGTCATTAAGAATATCAAATTTTTGGGAAGAATGAAATCGGGCTTTCTATCAAAGTTGGGGAGAAGACTATGAAGCAGATGACAATTTTCCCATGTTTAATATTGTGGAACCTCATGCTAACAAGATAATCAAGGATGGAAGATGCACAGAAAAGAGAGAGATACGAATATCTAAAAGCATTGAAAGATCTCTAAAATATTTAAGGATGACATTTACACCATGGAAAACCATTGGTTTAACGTATGATTTATCATTTAACCCATTTGATCAATTATGGGAAAAAGCAGGAACATCAGCAAGAGAATTCAAACTAGTTTTCAATAAACAATTAATTCAAGGTGTTTCCGAATGGTTTTGAACCTTTCCAGAAAAAAGCATTATCTCACAAAAAGGCAATCATCCAAGAAGAGGAATGAATAATTAGAGAAGATAGAACGATGAGATTAATTATCAATGCCAGATCTTTAATCACTTTAATAATTTGTTCAGGAAATTGGAATGTTGATACATTATGTTTAATTTTCTTGATGTTAACCTCAGGAAGTTGTAGCCATGTCATGTTAGATAATCAGTGGCTTAGAGGAAAAGACATAAATCTGCAATGTATGCAATGGATAAAACACTCAATTGATAAAGAAATCGATTTCTCTGATGTTGCTGGAATAGGACTACCTGTCAATCATGTCAAACATCTATATGCTGATAAAAGTTGGATTCAAAGTTTTGAAGTAGACAACCTAGCACGTGTAGATGCCCTATGTAAAAAAGAAAGATACGACATGATGGGTAAATAAAAAAAGATCAAAATCAGACAATATTCAAAAACTAAATAGGTTGATCCAGCACCGCCATTGTACGAAGATGCTTAGCCAGACCCCATTCTAGAGGAAGTGGATATCGAATATATTCTAGAGGCTCTAGAAAGACAAAAGACGGAAGATGCCAATAAGACTTTCAATGACTGTGGAATGGATCCATGCATCTATGGCTACAGTCATAGTGAATAAAATTGTACATAAGAATATTTACTTTTGTAAAAGAAAGATTGAGTAGACACTGTGTGGGTACAATTCCCGGCAAGACCCTCAGTCATTCTAGATGCTTAATTTAGGTTTCAAATCCGAAGAACTTCTCTGGTCTATAAATAAGTGTTTTTAACAGAGAAGGGGGATGGTTCAGAACGAGCTCTCTTATGTGTTGTTATTCACATGGTATCTACTTTTTGCTTGAGTTAATATAGAAGCCTATTGGGCCACCTGTCTGAGGTTAGTTTTGTAATTCTCAGAACACCTTGGAGAGTATAAGGCAAAAATGAAGACCTGAGTAGTGGTCATGGTTCACGTCTCTCGGTGAGAGAATTAGCTGGGTGTTCGTCTTTCTATTTGTCAAGTAAGTACTAAGTCCAACATCCTTATATATATATATATATATATATATATATATATATATATATATATAGATATATATATATAGATATAGATATATATATATATAGATATATAACACTAAAATAAACCCACCTATAATATTTAGCCTATAAAATCTATTTTTTCAAGCGAAAAAAATGCAGCACTCCACAGTCATCAGTCCATACTGTTGACATAGTAGGCTGACTGGGATGCCTACATGTCAGGGTGACTTTGCATATGATTGGTTTCCTTTGTCGAATAACATGGTGATCAGTGGAATCTATTTACTGGTGTGATATGACATGTTTTGATTGCGAAGGGTGGCCAATCAAAGGCTGCCACGTGGTACCCCGAGGGCCACCAAAAATTGGGTTAAGGTTCAGGCAGTAGTGCCGAGGGTCAAACCCATGACCTCTAAACAAATCGCATGCTTTGCCAACAAACAACATTGTAGCTTGGTATATCGAGGTGGAGATATCATAAATAAGTTGTATGGCGCACGTATTGTGGGGTGGGGATCATGGTTAACTTCTAACCTTGGTCCAAGGACCATGGTTATTGACTAACCATGGCCCCAAACATTATTTAAATGTTAAACGAAACAATGCATGTGATCACCTTAACCGGAGGCATTAACATCGCAAACCAAACCATATTTGTCACTCCACAAAACTGTAACATCCACACATAACTCTGCCCCATGTGAACATGTCCCAACCACTGCACCAACACTGCCTACTTGACCGCCATCTCCAGTCGTAATTGCCAATGCTACCAGACTGCCCATGTGCTCAGTTCGCTAGACCATCGATGTCAACAAACCACCAATCCAACCTTTTGCGTAGATGGCCCATGTGAACGGTCTCCTAAACCATCAAGGAAGACCGCCAATAAAGAACGGTTGCGGGGAACTATCTCTAGGGGGGCAACCGTAGGCCTTATGGAGGCCCATGTGCCCAGGGGCATGTTGGGTCCCTATAATACTAGTGATTACCCCATTACTATTGTAGTTATACCCCATATTTATATTGTTGTGCCCCTATTACCACCCATATTGTTATTTCTGTGCCCCATAGAATCCCTCTTTTGTTATTTTTGTGGCTTTATATTATTATTGTTAGGTCGGCTGGATTATATTGTGACTCCTTAGACTCCTATATATAGAAAGGAGGTTTTGTCATTTGTATCATCCAAGAATTGTTCATTTATGTAATGTAAAGGAGGTTTCCCCCTCGAAGAGGCTGAATTCTAAGGCGTGGATCTCTCTTTTCTATCTTTTTGTGAGCTGGTTTCATAACATTTGGTATCAGAGCTTTGGATTCTAGGGTTTCGCTGCTCCAAACAGGTCATCGTGGTATTTTCGCTATAACTTTTTTTCTGTGACGTTTCAGAAGTCACAAAAAAAACCCATTTGAGAAGAAATCACGCTGAACCTTGGGTCCGAATTTCAGAGCCTTTCGTGCGATATTTGCGGAGATATGATCTGAGGAAGTTGGTCTTTTTGCAGACTCCTAAATTACATTCAAAACAGGTGACCTGGGGAAAATCGTCATAACTTTCTCTCTGAGGATCGGATTGAAATTTCGTAAGAAGGTACAGAAACAGAACGGACTGTAGTTTTTTGTATGTGTGTTTCAGTTCAAAGGTTAAAATAGGGACTCGTGGCACGTCGTACAAGTTCGCTCTACTGAACCAGTCTAAAATCAAGTCACTGTGGGAGATTTCACATAACTCTTCCTTGGAGAATCCAATTTGGCTCAGACTTGTGGCATTGAAAAGAGGACGCAGAAGGCTACTACAGGCAGCAATTTCAGAATTGGATGATCCGAAATTACAGAGATACATCAGATTCAATATCAGGCTTCTATAAAGTGAAAAAAGGTGTGTAGGTTTTTTTTAATTTTTGTGTAAGCTTGGTTTAACGGAATTCAAAGGGCATAGTAAAGCATTATTATCGGTAACTGATGCCTCGAGGAAAGAAAATGCAAACACCTAGTAAGGAACCTAAAAGCTCTAGCATGACTCATGAAGAAGAGGAAGAAATGCTACATGATATATCAAAATTACAAGAACAAGTGCAACAAATGTCACGCTCACAAAAGCTAACAGAAGCTAAGGTAAATGGCGTGGAATCTAAGATAAAGGGCATGGAAGCTAAGATGGAGGATTCGATGGCAAATTTGAAGATAGATTTGAAGACAGACATGGAAGAATTGAAGAAGTTGCTACAAGAAAGGGTCACTAATGGTGAAAAGGTAGTAAAGGAAACTCATGATGAGAACAAAAGAAATGTTAATCATGATTCCATAGACTCTAATGTTGGATCGAAGACTCACCATGTTCCAAAAATCGATATGAGGAAATTTGATGGCAAGGATCCCGCCACATGGATATTACAGATGGAGCAATTCTTCGATCTCAATAATGTGCAAAACACACAAAAGGTACGTATGGCAACTTTATATTTGGAACCAAATCAGTTTGTATGGTATCAATGGCTTTGTTCTCGTAAACAATTTATCACTTGGGCAATTTTTATGGAAGAATTGATAGCACATTATGAGGATACAAAAAACAACACTTTCTTTAGCCAATTGATAAGTCTCAAACAAAAGGGTTCAATAATGGAGCACATTGAGGAGTTCCAAAAATTGAACATAAGGGTAAAAGATATTCCAGAGGAGCATAGGATTGATGTGTTCATAGGGTCTTTAAAGGATAATATCCAACATGATGTGCGCCTTTGGGAACCTGATTCATTAGAGAAGGCATTCAGGTTAGCAAGAAAAATGGAAAGCAAAATTATGGCAACTAGGAAGCATACCATTCACAACTATAAAGACGGAAGTGTTGTTGCCCATAGTCTTCCACAACATACAAGGTTGACACCACAACAATTGGAAGAAAAAAGAGAAAAAGGGCTTTGTTACAATTGTGATAGCAAATACACAAAAGGTCATAAGTGTGCTGAGAAGAAATTATTCTACATAGATTGTGAAGAGGAAGAAGAAAAGGAGCAAGAAAGGTCAAAAGAAGAGGATATATTCCAGGAACAAAGCCTAGATGAAGAACAAATAAATCCGACCATATCTTGTAATGCATTGGCGGGAATTACCACTCCTCAAACCATCAAGATAGAAGGACAAATCAAGAAGAAGAAGGTAATAGTGTTGATTGATTCAGGAAGCACCCACAATTTTATTCATTGTAGGGTAGCAAAAGAATTGAATTGCTTCCTATATCCAGCACCAAAGTGTCAAGTGATGAATGCAAATGGAGGAACAATAAATTGTTCTGGAAAGTGCCATAATATCAAGCTATCCATGGGAGAATATGTATTGACTAGCCCAATGCTTTCCATTCCAATGGGAGGTGCTGATGTTGTACTAGGAGTCCAATGGCTACAATCCTTGGGTACAATAGCTTTTAATTTTCAAGAACTTTTCATGAAATTTTCTGTGGAAGGAAAGGAAGTTGAATTAAGGGGTATTGCAGGGAAACCAGGAAAGATAATCAGCTCTAATGGCATGACAAAGCTTCTAAAAAAGGAGCAAAGAGGTGTAATTGCACAATTATGTTCGCTAGATGTTTCCACATTGGAATCATCTATTTCTCCAGATCTCCAAAAAGTCCTGGACAATCATTCCAAGGTGTTTGAGACTCCCAAAGGTCTCCCACCTATGCGTGATCATGATCATGCTATTCATCTGATTCCAGGAAGTGTTCCTCCAAACATCAGGCCGTACAGATATCCATATGTCCAAAAAAGTGAAATTGAACGTATGGTTGCAGAAATGCTAGAGGCTGGTATAATTCAACTGAGTCAAAGTTCTTTCTCAGCTCCAGTAGTATTGGTGCACAAGAAGGATGGATCATGGCGCATGTGTCCAGATTAAAGGGAGCTCAACAAGCTCACTATTAAAGATAAGTTCCCCATTCCTGTTATTGATGAATTACTAGATGAATTGCATGGATCAATTTACTTCACCAAGTTGGATCTTCGTTCGGGATATCATCAAATTAGAATGAAGATTGAAGACATTCCGAAAACAACATTTAGAACTCATGAGGGTCATTATGAATTTTTGGTCATGCCTTTTGGCCTTACCAATGCACCTTCAACATTTCAAGGTTTGATGAATTCAATTTTCAAACCATTCCTTAGAAAATTTGTGTTAGTATTTTTTGATGATATACTAATCTACAACAAGTCTTGGAAGGATCATGTTGAACATGTTGAGAGGGTGTTACAACTATTGGAGGAGAAACAATTATATGCAAAAAGATCCAAATGTTTCTTTGGAGTCCAGGAGGTGGAATATTTGGGTCATATTGTATCTCATGAAGGAGTTAAGGTAGACCCTAGCAAAATTAAAGCCATTAAGGAATGGAAAATCCCCACATCCATAAAGCATCTGCGAGGATTTCTTGGGTTGACAGGGTATTATCGCAAGTTTGTTAAGAATTATGGCAGAATAGCAGCACCTCTAACAACATTATTGAAGAAAGATTCATTTTCATGGACTTCGGAAGCAACAAAGGCCTTTGAACATCTTAAAGAGGCAATGTGCCAAGCACCGGTCTTAGCTATGCCGGACTTCACAAAAACCTTTATTGTGGAATGTGATGCTTCAGGAAATGGAATTGGTGCTGTTCTAATGCAAGATGAAAGACCCATTGCTTTTGAAAGTCGTCCAATCAAGGGAAATTTTTTAAGCAAAGCTATTTATGAGAAGGAAATGTTGGCAATACTCCATGCACTTAAGAAATGGCGACCCTACCTAATGGGAAGACACTTCAAGGTAAAAACGGATCATGATAGCCTTAAATACTTTTTAGAACAAAGATTATCCTCTGAAGAGCAACAAAAGTGAGATGTTGGGTTATGACTTTGAAATCATCTACAAAAAAGGGAAGCAAAATGTGGTGGCAGATGCACTCTCAAGAAAGGATGAGGATGTGGAAGCATTGTTGTGTGCCATTTCTATTATCCAACCAGATTGGATAAACGAAGCAAGGGAGGAATGGAAGAACGACGAAGAAGTGCGGGCACTTATTCAAAAGCTACAACAAGATTCCAGTACTTCTGATACATTTAGCTGGCAAAATGATTCGTTATGGTACAAAGATCGCTTATACCTCTGTAAGAATTCCCAGCTAAAACAAAAGATTCTTATGGAATTGCACACTTCTCCCTTAGGAGGGCACTCAGGATTTTTAAAAACTTACCACAGGGTTAAGAAGGAATTTTTTTGGGATGGCCTTAAATCAGATATTCAAAAGTTTGTGGCGGAATGTTTGGTTTGCCAGCAAAATAAAGTTGAAGCAATTAAGACACCAGGTCTATTACAACCTTTATCCATTCCAAGCCAACGTTGGGAGGAGGTTTCAATGGATTTTATCACAGGTTTACCCAAGTCTGAGGGAAAGAGTGTCATCATGGTGGTAGTTGACAGACTTACCAAGTATGCACACTTTTGTGCATTATCACATCCATTTAAAGCCAGTACAGTTTCTACTGCATTTATGGAAACAGTTCAAAAGCTACATGGAAACCCAAAGATTATTGTAAGTGACAGAGATCCCATTTTCACTGGAAATTTTTGGACAGAATTATTTTCTTGTCTTGGTACTCAGTTAGCTCATAGCTCATCTTATCATCCTCAATCTGATGGGCAAACTGAGATAGTAAACAAATGTTTGGAAGGATATCTTCGTTGCTTTGTATCTGATAAACAGACACAATGGGTCAAATGGTTGCCTCTGGCTGAATGGTGGTATAACACTTCCTTCCATACAGCAACAAAAATGACCCCATTTATGGCACTTTGTGGGTATCAACCACCATCCATCACATCATATTTAAGAGAAAATTCTAAGGTTCAGGCAGTGGAACATCACATCGAACATTAGCAACAAGTCCTCCAACTCATAAAGGATAACCTCGTGTTGGCACAAAATAGAATGAAACAACAGGCTGATCAACATCGCAGTGAAAGAAGTTTTGATGTAGGTGATTGGGTATTCCTAAGGCTACAACCGTATAAGCAAATGTCCCTAAAGCAAGCTAAGAAGGATAATAAATTATCACCAAAGTATTATGGTCCGTACAAGGTGTTGGAAAAGATTGGTACTATGGCATACAAATTGGAGCTTCCTGCAGCTTCTCGATTGCACCCAGTTTTCCATGTTTCATGTTTAAAGAAGGTTATAGGTGACAAGCTCCCAATTCAAACAATATTGCCAGAACTTGACGAGGAAGGAAAAATTATATTGGAACCGGAAGCAATCACAGAAACAAGAACTCGACAGCTACGAAATCGATCAATTTCAGAGTATCTTATCAAGTGGAAGAACTTATCTGCTGAAGATTCCACATGGGAGGATGAGAATTTTATGCAGAAGTATCCAGAACTGCTCAAGCGTTGAGGACAACACTTTTTTGAAGGAGAGGGGCATGTTGGGTCCCTATAATACTAGTGATTACCCCATTACTATTGTAGTTATACCCCTATTTATATTGTTGTGCCCCTATTACCCCCATATTGTTATTTCTGTGCCCCATAGAATCCCTCTTTTGTTATTTTTGTGGCTTTATATTATTATTGTTAGGTCGGCTGGATTATATTGTGACTCCTTAGACTCCTATATATAGAAAGGAGGTTTTGTCATTTGTATCATCCAAGAATTGTTCATTTATGTAATGTAAAGGAAGTTGCCCCCTCGAAGAGGCTGAATTCTAAGGCGTGGATCTCTCTTTTCTATCTTTTTGTGAGTTGGTTTCATAATAGGGCATATGGATTTCAGGGGTTTATTGGCCAAACTATCGCTCCTACAATTTCTCCCATTGAGTAGGAATCATTCCAGGTTTGGAGGGTAGTTTCCACATTCGGGTTGCCTGTGCTAAGTTTGGGCCAAAATTTAGGGAGATTAATTATAGAATTGGGTAAAAGAGAGAAAATCTCATAACTTTCTTAGTTTTTGACAAATTTGAGAGTAGGAAGAGGCTAGAAAGGCATTTTTGGGTCTTCTAAAGCCATTGGAACAGGTTTCAGAGCCATTTGAGCAATATAAATGTATGTATTCACACTTTTGAGAATAATTGAAGAGGGCCAAGTCATCAGAAGCTGAACCAGGGAGACATAGCCCAGGATGGGTGAACTCCTCCATCATTTGTTGTTGTGTTACTATTTATGGTGTTGTTTATGTTTGATATATGTTGTTGTCCAATGTTTTACTTATGTTAATTGGCTCATGGAATTTACATAAAAAAACATAAAAACTCATGGTTAACTTGCAATTTAACTCATTATCCCCAAGCACTTGTTTATATTCTGAAATAAAATTTATCACAACAAACTCTAACTTTCCCATTTAGATAAAGTTTGGTATAAGATCTCTTGGTTTTATTTGTGCAAGGAGGATTTAACTATTTACAAGTGAATGTGATGTTTACAAGATTGAAACTCAAGAGTGGAGAAGGAAGGATTGTGTTTGTAGGTCCTCATGTTGGGACAAGGATAAGGAGAGAAAGATTTCCACAATCCCCACCACTAGTTCTACCCCAAATTGCAGTTGAAGCTTCAACAAGCATGTCACATGAAGGAGAGCCTACAAATATTTTATAGCATGAGAAGGTTTTTAGGAAGGATTTCTTTCACATGACATAAATGGTGAAAGTCCTCCATGAAGAGAGGAATACAAGGTTGCAGGGTGAAAGCTCCAAGCTTCCAAGAGGTGAGGACTCTCCAGCAGGAGGAGGTAATGGAAACTGTGATAAACCACCATCTTCTCCACCATCATCCTCAACACCGTCTTCACCTTCATCTTCAACCTATTCTGCTACTACATCCCTTATTCAAACTCATGCACATACCTCAAAGTATGTGGTAAAACTCCCTTATTCAAACTAGATGTAAAATTCGAATTGCCAATGTATAATGGTGAAGTGAATGCAGAAAAGCTTGATAATTGGGTTAGTCAACTTGGGGTCTACTACAGGATTCAAAACCTTGAAGATGATGACACGGAGATTCTACTAGCTTCCTTAACACTAGAGGGTGCAACATTATTATGGTGGGAATCCAAGAAACAAGATGAGATGAAAAAACGTGGCAAGATTTCAATCTCTTGGTTTGATGTTAGTTTTGCAATCAAAAGAATTTTTTTCCCTCTAGCATATATGTAAAAGGCCGTAATGGCCTGGCAGAATTTTAAACAACTAAAGGGTCAAAGTGCTCAAAGTTACACCCAAGAGTTTAGAAGAAGGTATTTGATATTAGGTGTACATTTGCAGTCACAAGACACTTTTTTGAAGTACATTGGGGGTTTACACAACTATTTGAGGCATACTATCCTTATGTTTAATCCTACAAGTTTAGATGAGGTTTGTGTGTAGGCCACACATCTTGAATCAAGAGGGAAATTCCACAAGACTGTAGAGGGAAGCCTTTCGAAAGTGGAGACAAAGGAAAGAGTTTTAAAGGGAAAGGAAAGAAAAATGTAACCATTAAGAAGGAAGGATAAAAACTAACATGAAAGAATTTTTCCAAGGAGTGTCATGATGAAGCTCATTGTTGGAAGCTTCATCCTGAAACAATGAAAACTTTGAAATGGGAAATATAAACTCAAAACGGGAACTTTGGCCAAAAAAACCCCGTAAAAACATAAAAAACAGTTCTAAAAACGAAAATTGTTGATGCTGGAATAACACCTTTTTTTTTCTAGGGTAAATTTTCAACATGTTTTGAAAATGGCGGTGAAAACCAATTTTTTGTGCTACAACTGTCCAAAAAACACCCTCAAAATGAAAAGTGTTGATGTTCAAATAACACTTTTTTTTTTCAATGGTAAATTTTGTGAAAAAAACACCCTCAAAACGAAAAGTGCTGACGCTGAGATAACGCTTTTTTTTTTAAGGGTAAAATTTCAACATTCCGAAATAATGGCATAAAATATTTTATCATGATCCCGAAAAACATTAAAATTTCAAAAAAATAATGAAAACATAAAATAAAATAAAAAATAAAACAATGAAAAAACACAAAACAAAAAAAAAAGTAAAAAAAAAAATAACAAAACATAAATTAAAATATATATTAAAAAAAAATGTAAAATAAAAATAAAAAACAAAAAAAAATTAAATATATATAAAAAAAAAAAAGAAAAAAAAAATCGAACATCAAAAAAGAAAAATCAATCATAAAAATGTAAAAAAAAAAACAAAAGCAAAAGCAAAATTAAAAGCAAAAAACTAAAAAGAAAAACTCAAAAATTTAAAACAAATAAATAGTAAGAAAAACATATTTAAAAAAAAAAAATGGAAAAAAATAAATAAATAAATAAATCTTGTAAACCATAAAAAAAATATCAATAAATAAATCTTGTAAACCATAAAAAAATTGGCAAAATAAAAAGAAAAACAAAAATATGGAAAAGGGAAAAAATTAAATTAAAATAAATTATAAAATTAAGTAGTTAAAAATAGAAAAAATTAAAAATTATTAACAAAAAAAAAAAAAAAAAAAATGAAACTTAAAAACAAACTAGATTTAAAAAAAAAAAATAGAAAATTAAGGAAAAAAATTAAAAACTACTAAAATTAACATTAAAATTAAAATGTTGATTAGTTAAAAAAAACAAAAATAAAAATGTATATAAAAAAAGACAAAAAAAAATAAAAAAATCTTAAAAAGAAAAAAATTATCTTATAAACTGTAAAACATTTTGGAAAAAAAAAAAGCAAAATATATATATATATATATATATATATATATATATATATATATATATATATATATATATATATATATATAAGTAAAAAAAAAAAAACATTAACAAAATCTAGAAAAATAAATAAAAACAAACTAGATTAAAAGAAAATAGAAAATTAACAAAAAAAAATTAAAAACTAGTAAAATTAATATTAAAAACATTTAAAAAAACTAAAATAACAAAAATAAACTCATATATATATATATATATATATATATATATATATATATATATATATATATATATATATATATATCTTTTCAAATTAAAAAAATGAAAAACATTTAAAGTTTAAAAAGAAATATTTATTTTTGATTTAAAAAATAAATAATAATAATAAGCCTACCCTTTATATTTAAAAGCAAAAAAAAAGAAAAATTAAACAATTTTTTTTTTTTTAATTTATAAAAAAGAAAAATTTACCTCTGCCCGCCCGGCCGCTCGTGGTGGCGTGGCCCTGGGCGAAGTGTCTGCATGTAGACACTCCTAGGGTTGCACCAACATCGGCGCGTGAGTGGGCGGAGGTTAAAAAAAAATATATATGTTTAAAAAATAAATTAAATTTTTTTAATTTTTAATTTTTTTTGTTTTTAAATAAAAAATGTAGGCTTAGTAATCTTTTTTTTAAAATTAAAAATACATATTTCTTTTTAAACTTTAAACGTATTTTAAATTTTATTTTTTTTAATTTGAAAAGATATATATATTTTTAAAATTTTCATATATTTTTTATTTTTTATTTTATTTTTTTATAATTTGAGTTTATTTTTGTTTTTTAGTTTATTTTTAAATGTTTTTAACATTAATTTTACTATTTTTTTCAAGGTTTTTTTTTTTTGTTAATTTTCTATTTTTTTTAATCTAATTATTATTATTTTTTTTAATTTTTCTAATTTTACTCACTTAATTTTATAAAAGAAAAATTATAATTTTGTTTTTTTTTCCAAATTCTTTTATGGTTTATGAGATAATTTCTTTTTAACATTTTTTTAATTTTTTTTTTGTCTTTTTTATATATATATTTTTTGAGTAATCAACATTTAAAAAAAATAAAAATAAAACAACTTGAATATTCATTAAATAATCATAATTTCAAAAAAAAATTGGACATAATAAATAAGTGTGAAAAATAGGTCCTCTAAAAAAAAGGTATGTTGTATCAAAACGTTACATCAACACGTTTCAAAATCAGCATGAAAATCACTAACATTTAAAAACAAATATTTATATTTGATACATAAGAAAATTTAATGTGTCAAAAATATGCTCCCAAAAAAAAGAAGTGTATTCTGCATCACCACTTTTCAAAATCAAGTCACGTTTTTACTACCCCTATGAAACGAGTAATCGTATCAGCTATTTAAAGTGCCAAAAACTATGCTCTAAAAAAAATATGTGTGTTCTGCATCGTCCCTTTTCAAAATCGGGTCAATTTTTTGCTATATCTACAGAACATGTAACAGTATTAGTTCCCGTTTCAAAGTTTATGTTGTTCTGACATGAAACCAAAGAAATTCAACAACAAGGGAAAGCAAAAGGTAGCTACAACCATTCAATAGGATTTGGGATCCAAATCGGGTGATCAAACTAAAATCACAGTCATGGGGACAAAAGGTAAGGACTTCATTGCGCACTAGTACTTCAAATTTACACAATGAAAATCCAAATGAAAAGAAGAGGATAGAAATTGTTGTCACTTTTAATGGCACCTGCAACATGAGTTCTTCTGGAGACATAGAAAGATTCCTAGAGAAAGCATTTGGGTTGATTGTAGACAAGTGCCTAGGACATCTTAAATAGAGGAGTCCATGAAAGATTTTCGAGAGGCTTTCGGTTGTAGTCCAATTGTCACGTAGTTGATAAAGAAGATAAAGGGGGCTAGGTTCAATTGGCCTTCATGAAGGTAAACTCAAGCCAATACATGGGTCCAAATGTTCACGGGGTAAATTGGGCCAACCTCAAAGAGAAATGTTTGGTTCTAGTGGCCGGCACACAACAACAGGAAGCTTAATATTAATGTTGTAGTAAAGTGAAGAAGAGGAAATAAAGGAGGGAATTCGATGCATAGGGCTGCCAATAGAATCCTAAGCAACAATGTTCCAGCATAAATATGGAAGACGGAATAGATGAAAGATTGGAAAGAGTGGAGAGATAGTCAGGGTTTTAGGCCATATACTCATGGGCACATTTGTATCCAAAATCTTAAGCAAATATGTGCACATTTTAGGTACTTAAGTAAATATGTAGCTAACACAGGTACTATTGCTACTTGGTAACAAATATATAACCATGAACAAGGGAGAAACCAATAAATTCATCGCACTATATTAGAAAAAGAAAAACATATATGGAATGAGATTACAAAGGGGAAAACATACTGTGCATTAATCTACTTGGAATCACAAGAATAGTTTCATTAATACTTTAAGTGTCCAAATAACCAATCCATTACATTCAAAATGCATCACTCTGATTCCTCATGAACAGGAAATTAGAACCAAAATGGAACCCAAGAATTAGGACCACTCGGGTGTAGAATTCTGGAAGCTCTATTAAGTGTTTCTTCCCCTTATTTATACATAGAAGGGAGACTTTCAATCAACATTTACAAAATATCTAAGCCTAGGGCTAGTCTCAAATCAACTAGCTGTCTAGGCCTATGATAGCTCTACTACCCAAAATGATTCCAAGGATTTGATTCCTTTCTCGAAAACAAATAGAAATTATAGAATAAAAGAACTTATAGAAAAATAGAAAAGAGGAAATTGAATGATGATGGAGGAAAATATCGTCTTCCGGTTCCTCTAAAGGCCCCTGATTAGGCCACGTCTCTACCACAATGTATCCCTCTTACTGCTTGGCCAGTTTCTCTCGCTTTCGTCTTAACTGCATAAATCGCTCGTTCTCAAGAGTAGGGAGTGGATCGACTGTGAGTTGCCTATTACCGACTAGAAGTGGAGAATTTCTTAGAAGTCCTTTGTTGTGTATCGCCAATGGAGCCCCATGTTGAGCCATTAATCTTCCTGAGTCCCCATACCTTCATTTACTCTCTGATGACGTGCAACAAAATAGTCGAGTTCATTTCTGAGGCCATTGTTGTCCTGGGTTCCTTGTTGCATAGGTTTCCACAGGATTAGCCCATATTTCTCTCCAACTTATCCATACCTTCTTGTAATACCTCAGTTACTCACCCATACACCAAAAAATATCCTCGCTATCCCACTGAGAGGATCTAAAATAAAAATTTTAATGTTCATTGATCTGGGTTGTTGATCCATACCGATTCAATCTAGGTCGTTGATCGAGACCTACTTGTATTGCAATCGTAATATAGCAAAGGGAATTTTTTCCATATTTCATAGTGTTGGCCGATTGTCCCAACAAAAAACTTTAATAAAGCATGACACATGTAAAATATCACATCCGGAACTAGGACTCATATATCACCATCAAAAAGCGAGAAGGGGTTTTAACACTGATTTTATGGTGATTTCCCAATATGCCGAACCTAAAATTTCTCAAAACCATAATACATAACCCTTCGGGTCCATCGCAATCGCAAGTAAGAAGGGAGCTCAATGGAGGAGGGACCATGACTTGTTCAATCCCTATTTCCAATATCACAATCGGCAAGGGAGGACTTATCACAATCAGAGGGAAGAGAACTTACAATATGACAATTGGTGGGGGAAATTGCAATATGCGATATCTGCGGAGTTTTCTATATCAAAATTGGTAGGGGAAGAACTTTATTGTGGCAGGTGAGAAACTTTGCGATATGTGATATCGCAATCGCAAAAGGAAAAGGGAGATGAGTAGATATGTATTGCAAAGGAAAATGGGCTGATAGTGATAAAGTTTTGTAGGTCCCAGCCTTTTAAAAGGCCTTTGGTATGCTTTATGAATGTTTTCAAGATATTTCAAAGGGGAATGAGTAAACACAGCTACAGTTGGAAATACAAAGGGATTTTGGCTTGTTTTAAAAAAGGGTCACCACGGCTAGAGCTTGAAAAAGCAAAGGGTAAAATCGTGTTTGTGAAAGAAATGAGTCTTTAGAGAATATCGGAATTTATCCAAAACAAAGTAGACTGGACCTGTTCTTCCCATTTTGTACAACTAGAACTCTCTTTTGTAGAAAGTGACAACATTGGCTTCAATTGGGGACAACACCTTGATGGCAAGGTGTTGAGAACCTGTGGACCAGTAGCCCTCACCATTGGGCATGGAGTTAAAAATATAATGACCTTACATAACCAAAAAATCTCCATGAAACTTTGTTTGCAGGGAGTCCTGTCCTCATCAAACTGAAATGTAGAAAAATAAATTCTACCAAATGGAAATTAAATGTTGAGCTAGTGAGCTTATTTATGTACAACTCCTACCTATGTACAGGGCTCAATTCACCTAAGTGATTTCAACCCTCCAATGGAGCCAAGCCAGCATTTGGGTGCTAGACCTACTACCTCCCTATTGCTGAAATTTAAAAATTAAAATAAGCATGCACCATGAAAAAACTTTGGACAAGGAACTTGATGCATACTCCATAAACAACCTTTGTTGCTGACCTAAGAATGTGTTCATGTAATCAACTACAGGGTTATATAACTGACAAGGAAAGATTGTAGCAGCCTTATTTTCATGAATACTCTATCGACCAATACCTTCTTGGTCAGGGAACCCACAAACATTGTTCAGCTCCTAAGCCTTGGATTTTTCAATAAAAGCTTGTTGTTGATCTTTTTCTGCCAATTTTCCAATGGACCAACCTTCTTGGAAATCTGCAATAAAATCTTTATTTTTTGAACCGTAAGAGTAATGGACTGGAGGGCCTACTGAGAATTCACGGCAGGAACCTTTCTGCAATAAGTAATCACAAACACTGCTTGGTCCTTCAAATTTGGGTTATTCTTGAAAAATTTGTTGTTGAAAGTCTTCTCCCCACTTGCTAGTAAAAAACTCCCTTTGAACCTCTGTGGTCATCTCCTCCTCCTCTGAATAATATGAGTCATATGCTGGAATATTTTCTCGAACTTGTTCTCCAGGCAAAGGCGCGGAATCGTGGCTTGTCGCCTCTTCTTTCTATGCATCTTCCCATGACTAGGACTGTTGTAGTTCAACATCGCTCAACATCCCATCGGAGTCATACTCATCATAAGAAGGAGAAGCATAAAATTCATCTAGATAAGACCTATGAGGGTTTATTCACAGCTCGATGATGTTTCCTTCTTTTCTTTCTTGATCACTGGGTAATGGTTCCTGATGTGAGTAGAGATCTTCTTGGAATGGAGTCTCACAAACATCTCTATCAAGATCATTACCCTAAGGGATATTTTCAACATTAAAATGTGCACAACAATCTTTAAACAAAGAATTCAGTGGATATAATCTTTTGCAATAATGATAGAATGCTATATGAAAACATTTTAAGGAAGATATCTTTCCGCGAGGTCTTGTTCTGTACTGAACTCTAAAATATTCTTTTGAAGAGTACATGAACAATTTCATTCATGCATCTTTAAAAATAATACCCTGTTGTTCCATGCATTCATGAAATTCCCTAAGGTGCTAGTTCGGCCCTCTATTTGTGTTTCCACTGAATCTATGCAAATAGGTATTCCTTTGATGAAACGAAAGGACATGACTGGGATAAACAACGATAGAAGAAAAATTTAGTGGGGAAAATTGGCTGGCTAGGAATGCAGGAATGGCCATTTTGAAATCCACCTAGGTGAGTGATCTTTGTTTTAAAGGCAGGGACAACTTTCGGCTTCTTTAGCATCAAAGTGAGTATGAGGCTACTTGAAAGCCAGGGAAATCAAATAGAGATATAGACAGTGGAGTCGCCAAGATGTTTACCATAAAATTAAAACAGTGGAGTCGACAAGGTGAGAGATCTTAAATCAACACTGACCTTGCTCACCTAACAGAGGGAATGTAAATATTTCTCATACCTAGGGAAAAATATTCTAATCCATTCCTAGAAACGGTGCCCAAAAGACGTTGTCACTTTTAATGGAACCTGTAACATGAGTGCTTTTGGAGACATAGAAATCTTCCTAGAGACAGCCTCTCAGTTAATTGTATACCGATGCCTAGGACATCTTAAATAGAGGAGTGCACGGAATATTTTCAAGAGGGGCTTTCGGTTGCACTCCAATTGTCACGTAGTTGGAGAAAGAGGATAAAGGGGGCTTGGTTCAATCAGCTTTCATGACGGTAAGCTCAAGCCAATGCATGGGTCCAAATGCTGGGGGGGTAAATTGGGCCAACCTCAGAGAGAAAAGTCTAGTTCTGGTGGCTGACACAAAACAATAGGTAGCTTAATATTGCAGTTGTAGAAAAGGTGAATAGGAGGAAAGAAAAGAGGGAATTTGATGCATAGGGATACTAATAGAATCCTAAGCAACAATGTTCGTACAGAAATATGGAAGAGGGAGGAGATGAAAGAGTGGCAAGAGTGGAGCACTAGTCAATGTTTCAGGCCATATACTCATGGGCACATTTGTATCCAAACGCTTAAGCAAATATGTGCACATTATAGGTACATAAGTAAATCTATGGCTAACACAAGTATTGTTACTACTTGGTAACAAATATACAATCATGAACAAGGGAGAAACTGACAGCTTCGTCACACTATTTTAGAGCTAGAAAAACTTATATGGAATTAGATTATAGAGGGGAAAAGCTATTGCACATTGATGTACTTGGAATCAATGGAATAGTTTATTTAATCACTTTAAGGGCCCAAATAACCAATCCATTACATTCGGCATGTGCCTCACTCAAGTCCCTTATCAAAAATCCATTAGAACTGAATGGAACTACATAATTTGGACCACTCAGGTGCAGAATTCCTGAAACTCTATTAAGTGTTTCTCTTGCTTATTTATACAAAGAAGGGGGGATTTGAATCAACATTTACAAAATATCTTCGTTGAGGGCCAGCTGTTAGATCGACTAGTTGTCTAGGCCTGTGATAACTCTGCTACCCAAAATGATTTCCAAGGATTTGACTCATTTCTCGAAAACAAAAAGAAATTACAAAATAAAAGAAATTAGAAAAAAAATAGAAAAGAGGAAACAAAATGATGATGGAGGAAAATATCATCCTGCAGTTCCTATGAAGGCCCTTGATTAGGCCATGTCTCTAACACAATGTATCCCTCCTGTTGCTTGGCCAGTTTTTGTCTCTTTCGCCTTAACTATCTGAATTGGTCGTTCTTTAGAGAAGGGAGTGGGTTGACTATGAGTTGCCTATTACCAACTAGAAGTGGAGAATGTCCTAACATTCCTTCGTTGTGTATCCCTCTAGGAGCCCCATGCTGAGCCAATAATCTTCCTAAGTCCCCATACCCTCATTTACTCTCTGAAGGCGTGCAACAAAACAATCAAATTCATTTCTGAGGCCATTGTTGTTATGGGTTTCTTGTTATGGAGGTTTCCATAGGATTATCCCATATCACTATCCAACTGCTACATGCCTTCCTTTAATACCTCAGTTGCTGACCCATACACTGAAAAATACCCTCGTCGTCCCACTGAGCGGAAGCGAAATAAACATTTTAATGGTTGTTGATATGGATCGTCGATTTAGGTCAATTCAATCTGGGTCATTAATCCCAACCTATTGGTATCGAAATTGCAATACGGGAGAGGGCCTTATTACCATATTTCATAGTGTTGGTCGATTGTCCATATGAGAAACTTAAATAAAGCATGACACACGTAAAATATTGCATCGAGAAACAAGACTCATATATCGTCATCAGAAAGCAAAACTAGGCTTTAACATTGATTTTATGGTGATTTCCCAATATTTCGGACCTGAAATTTCTCAAAACCATAATACATAACCCTTCAGGTCCACTGCAATTACAATTCACAAGGGAATTTAGCAGAGGAGGGACCATGACTAGTGCAATCCTCAATTGCAATATCCCAATCAGTTGGGAAGGACTTATCACAATTGGTGGGGAGAGAACTTACGATATGTAAATCGGAAAGTTTTCTATATCACAATCGCCATGGAAGAACTTTACTGCGGTAGGTGGGAAACTTTGCGATATGCGATATCATAATCGCAAAAGGAAAAGGGAGATAAGGGGATATGTATTACAAAGGAAAATGGACTGATAGCGATAAAGTTTTGCGTGTCCCAACATTTTAAAAGGACTTTGGTATGCTTTATGAATGTTTTCAATAATTTTCAAAGGGGAATGAGGAAACACAGCTAGAGTTGGAAATACAAAGGGATTTTAGCTAGTGTTAAAAAATGGTCACCATAGCTAGAGTTTTAAAAAATAAAAGGTAAAATGGGGTTTTTGAAACAAATGAGTCTTTAGAGAATATGGGAATTTCTCCAAACAAAGTAGACGAGACCTCTTCTTCCCACTTTTGAAAACTGGAACTCTCTTTTGCAGTGAGTGACAACAAAAATTTTCCACATAATGGTAATCTCAAAACATAGCAAAATTGATACTATTTTTGGTAATGGCTCTCAAGCCAATCTCATCTCTGAAAACACTGTCAAAAGTTTAAAATTGGAAATAATTCCACGTCATAAGCCATATCCATTAGGATGGATGTTTGACAATGCACAATTGCAAGTAACTAGAAAGTGTAGACTGAAATTTGCCATTACTGCAAATTTCATAGATGAAGTGGAACTTGATGTTGTGTAATTAGACATATGTGGTATAGTTTTGGGAAGCCCATATCTCTATGATAGAAAAGCTATCTTCCATAGACATGAAAACAAATACCATTTGTTCAAAGATGGAGTAGAATACATTGTAACCATAGCAAGAAACTAAATCTTTCACTTGTAAATGCAGGGCAAATGAAAAGACTAGTGAATTCTAGCAAGAATTTTGTGCTTATAATGATCAAACCCAAGAATGATGTTGATAATGAAGCTTTTCAAGGTTGTGACTCAAGATTGAAATCTCAATTAGTTGATTTTGTTAACCAATATGACGAGATGTTTCAAGAACTGAAAGGATTACCTCTCAAGAGAGGAATCCAACATGAAATACAATTGCAGCAAGATTGTCCTCTTCCTAGCATTGGCATGTACAGGATGTCATGTGATGAATATGTCATGCAAGTGAGAAAATTATTTGATGTCTTAAAGAAAGAAAAGTTGTATTTAAAGATGTCAAAGTGCGAGTTTGGTAAACTTCTTTGGTGTACTTGGGTCATATTATTGGAGGAGGTGAGTTGAAAATAGATCCCTCCAAGGTTGATGTCATTTTGAATTGGCCAAGGCCCAACATTGTTACTGAGCTAAGAATCTTTTTGGGAGCAACCCAATATTGGAGGAGATGTATTGCTAATTTTACTTTTGTCGCAACTCCTTTGCATGCATTGACAAGTGTGAAGAAGGTTTTTCAGTGGGGAGGAAAACAACAAAAGGCCTTTGATGCATTGAAGGAAAAGATCAGTTCAACCACAGTACTTTCATTTCCAGACTTGAGACAGTCATTTGAGATCTAGACTAATCCTAGTGACTACGCCATGGGTGCAGTCCTCATGCAACATGGTAGGCCTATCCGTTTTCATTCAGAAATTTTCAATGGTGTAGTGATTAATTATCCTACATATGACAGGGAATTGTATCATTAGTGCAAAGTGTGAAAAATTGGAAACACTATGTTAGGTCCCTATTCTACTAGTGTATACATTATTGTTATTAGTACAACCTCCTTATTGTATTATTGTTCCCATGTAGTCCTCATGTTGTAATTATTGCGCCCCCCACTATTGTTATTATTGTGCCCTACAATATTATCGTTATGTCGGCTTTGATTATATTGGGACCACTTAGATTCCTATATAAATAAAGGAGGTATTGTCATTTGTATCATCCAAGAATTGTTAATTTGTGTAATGTAGAGGAGTTTTCCCCCTCGAAGAGGCTGATTTTGAAGTTGTTAACCTATATTTTCTATCTTTTTGTGAGCTGGTTTCATAACATTTGGTATCAGAGCTTTGGGTTCTAGGGTTTCTCTGCTCCAAACAAGTCATCGTGACATTTTCACTATAACTTTTTATCTACGAACTTTCAGATGATAAAAAAAATGCATTTGAGCCATAATATTTCTGAACCTCAGATTCAAATTTCATATCTTGTCTCGCTATATTTTCGGAGATATGATCTGAGGAAGTTGGGATTTTTGTAAGCTCTAGAATTTGATCACAAACAGGCCATTGTGGAATTTTCACTACAATTATTTTTATATGAAGGTTTAGACTCTAAAATTGAAGCCCATTTGAGCAGCAATCATGATGAAACTCGGGTTCGAATTTTAGATCTTGGCTTGCTATATTTTTAGGGATATGATCCAACGATGTTAGGGTTTTTGTAAGCTCCCGAATTACATCCCAAAAAGGTGACCTTGGGAAAATCATCATAACTTTTTCTCTGAGTATCAGATTGAAATTTCGTAAGAAGTTATAGAAAGAAGACAGACTTTAGTTTTCCGTGCATAGTTTTCAAGTCCAAAAATTGAAACAGTGACACGTGGCACTTGGTACAAGTTCTCTCTACTGAAAAATTATATAATCAAGTCATCTTGGGAGATTGGGCATAACTCTTTCTTGGAGAATCTAATTTTGATCAGACTAGTGGCATTGGAAAGAGGACTCAAGAAGCTACCACAGTTTGCAATTTCAAACCTTGGAGATCCAAAATTTCATAAATACATTAGATTCAATATCGAGTTCCTACAAAGTGAAAAAATGTGTGTATTTTTTATAATTTTTTGCATAAGTTTGGTTTGAAAAAATAGTTTGAAGGAATTCAAAGGGCATAGTGAAGAATAATTATCATTAATTGATTCCCCAAAGAAAGAAAATGGAAACACCTAGTAAGCAACCTGAAAGCACTGGCATGACTGATCCAAATTGGATCCTAAAACTCTCTAAGTTTTCATGACTATTTCAAATTATGCTAAAAGATTCAAGTCCTAGAAAAGATCGAAGCTATCAAAAGGACTCCTCATAACAATTGTAGTTGTTGCTAGAGCAGATCAACGAGGACCCTCGGTCAAGCGTGCAAACTGTTGGCCCATGGTAAAGCGTGATGGCACAAAACTGGCAAAACCGAAGGCTAATTCGGGAAACAGAGGTGGATTCTGATACGCGATTAGCACGCAGGGTGTCCCCCTCAGTAAAGGAAAGCCCTGAAGTGCCTGGACCCAAAATCACTATAAAATTCAGAAAAGTAATTGTTTCGGTTCCGTAGCACGAGATTCCCCAAACTAGCAGCATATCAGAAGGCTTCGAGGCGGTAAGTAGTTTTGACTAAGTCCCGCCTGATGCCACACATCAAGCGACACGCATCCGGCATATGAGAGAGAAAACCACCTGCATCGGATGGGTAAACACTGTGCGACTTATCCGCCTGATATGAAGGACGACTGTAGGATCTGGGGGGTCCAGATCGACGGCGGAGATACGTCCTGATGGCTGACTGGATTTAACAAGTCAAAAACCAATATGACAGGGATTTGACGTTTGACGTGGATGATGAGTTGGCAAATGATTCGTGTTCATGAACAATCTTGAACCAAACAGATTTAATGGCCATTCGAGTATGATTCAGGGAATCTGATACCGAGTTCGTTAGTAAACAGGTGGCCACCTCCCTGTGAGGCATTACCCAGTGATGATGATGCAGAGCAGAGGAATTCTAACAGACATAGGAAAGGAAACCAGAAGGCCGGGAAGAAGAAATGAACAGTCAAAAAGAACAGACTGGCTTTAAAGCCATAAACTGACAAAAGCAGAAGCGACAACACCCAGAGAAGCAACACATAGAGAGTAGAAGCTGAACTGACCTGAAGACAGAATTGAGCCAGACAGAGCCAGAGAGAGTCATAGTGTCTGTGTACTCCATTTAAGACTTGAGAGGTTCAATCAAACTCCTCACCATAGGCTTGTCATACTATTGTGACCCTCGGAGGTTGAGTTTCAGTAAGGAGAGTATATGCACTCCATTCCTACTGACTCCATTCTGTTTAGTGAGTCTCGAATCGAGCTCACTGTTGTAAAACTCTGCTTGAAAACATAATAGAGAGGCCACCACTAAAAGGCTGGACCAGAGACGTAGCCCAGGAGCATTGGGTGAACTCCTTATAAAACTTGTTTTGTTTACATGTTTGACTCTTATGTTTTCTCTATTTGTCTTAATGTCTATGTATTCTAGCAATCTTATCGATTTGTTGCATAAGTAACATAGGCACATCCATGCACATGAGTCTACAATACCCTTCATTCTTTATCCTGGATAAATTCCAGATCAATGACTCATGAAGAAGAGGAAGAAATGAAACATGATATATTAAAATTATGAAACCACATGCAACAAATTTCACTCTCACAAAAGTAACAGAAGCTAAGATGAATGGTTTAAAGAAAGACGTGGAAGATAATATGGATGGTACGAAATACAACATTGAAGATTGGAAGAAATACAGGGAGGGTTGGAAGGAAGTCTTGACAAAGTTACTACAAGAAATGCTTCCTAATGGTGAAAAGGTAGTAGAGAAAACATGTAATGAGAACAAAAGAAATGTTAATTATGATTCGAAGAATGAAAACATTGAATATTTGAAAAAAGACATGGAAGGTTTGAAAGAAGTGTTCGGCCTAAAAGTTATCCTTAAAATACATCCACTTTCACTCCATTCAGACATTTTCTCACCTCTATTCCACCACCATGTCACCACATCAACTTCACTTTCATCATTAAATGGGTTACCATTGTTTTTCCAAAACATTATTAATTCTTAGTATTTTTAAGTGAATTGGTGGTAAAAATTTAGAAAATAATATCCATATACTTATACATAACAATTAGAATGAGTTTGTTGACATGTGTAGGTACAAAGGAAGCTTCCAAGGCATCTTTATGTGGCACTCTATGTTCAAGTTCGAATTTGAGGAGATCATGGACCTCGTGGAGAAGATCATGGATCTCATGGAGGAGATCATGGAGGATAGGGTTATGTGTCACCATTGGTTGAGAAATATGCGGATAAAAGGACGAAATAGTGGGTCTACATTTATGAGTTTGTTATCATAGCTTTTGTATAAATAGGAGTGTTATCTCCTTCATTTGTAATCTTCATTTCTGTAATCTTAATTTTTAGAATCTTAGAACCTAATAGAATTTAGAATAGTTTTGGTTTGGATCATATGAGCTCATAGCCATTGTACTTTGAAAATTATGATGAATAAAATGGAGCTTCTTTGATCCTCTACATTTGACTTCTCTTTTGGTGTGCTTGTGAATCCGTGGAAGGATCCCCATTGCCTAGCAGGTACACTTTTGTTTTGGTAAGCTTTTATTTTATGTTTGTTGTGAATTTGATTAGATTAAATTATTAGGTTCATATGTCTGAAATATTAATGAATGACCTTTCGTAGGAAAGTATTAATGTTTCCTTCAATGAATCTGATTTGTTATTTAATGTTTGATTTCATTAGTTTAAGTTTCTGATTTATATGCTTGAGATATAAACGAATAGTCTCGTAAGAGAGCTTTAATATTTCATGCAAGCAATCAGAATTATGTTTAAAGAGCTTTAATTTCATTTGTTTAAATACTTTATTAGAAATATTAATGAACAGTCTCCTGTAAGGGAGCTTTAATATTTATTCACCTAGCTTAGTTTAGTTTGTCTCTAACTCCACATATATTGGATGATCCTCAAATTTTACTTACCCGGATTGATAATAAATGAAACTCTAATTTGCATCCACATTTTAGAAGTAACATTTTTCCGCCATTACCGGGGAGGATGATTTCGAGATAGAATTAGGAAGTTATTTTTATTGCAATTTCTTTTTATGGACTAACTTGTGAAACCTGGTGACAGTAGAATCTTTATAAAGGAGTTCAAGTTTGAGCTTCTTTTTTTTTGTACTTAGTTAGTTTCAAATTCAGTTTTTAAACCCCCTATTTCTTACTAATCCATCTATAGATGAGAAAATTGAAAATGTTGAACAGGTACTTGGAGAGAAAGAACAATATTGAAGATTGGTTTCAAAAGAACCTGGCGCTAACTCCAAGAATAAGCCAGGTTACTCACATGCTTGCAAATAATCAGGTAAAAACTTTAAATCTAGATGTGAGCATTTTTTAATTTTTAGTCAGTAGATGGCTTCACTATAACCATTCTTTTTCCTAGGAAATAAAAAAAAATCTTTCAAGTTAAAGGTAGAATATATTATAAAAAATAAAATGAGATCTCATAGAGTTTTCCTTTAGTCTTGTTTTAAAAATAATAATAATAATAATAATAAAATCATCCACATTTCTCATGAATAAATTTAGGTAAAAGTCACTTCAGCCACGCTAACCTGCAAAAGTAAAAAAAAAACAACAAATCAATAGGTTAGCATAGATAAGATAAGATATTGATAGACTGCTCCCTACAATATTATAATTTTTTGCAAATAAATAATTTTAATATAAAAATTCAAGGCACCAATGCCTTGAATGTGATGCCTTCCATCATGTATAAATATCTCTTACAGAGTGTTGGGTTATCTCTGTAAAGATTTTCAAGTTTTGCAAGTTGGGATTAAATTGTTAAACCTTAGATCCTGGGCACCTTCCATAAGACAAACATGTGGAGGTAGCATGCCCTTGATGATCTTAGTCTCTGATTCATCTTGAAGAAAAATGTTTCCGGAGAATGAAATCATAAGTTTTTTTGTTGCTGTGGAAAACATTAGCACTCGTCAACTTTTCCCGTTGAGGAACTGTCCCTCTTACTTTACTATGAGTTGATCCTACCCCTCAATTGAAATCATCACCACAGAAGCAAAGATGGTATCTCTGGTGTTTCTTGTAGGTGGAACTCATTTGTATTTGGCACAATAATTGCAGCGGTGCATTTCTAGATTTTTTTACATTGGCTCCATATTGGGACACCATTCTTTAGCGGAATGTTGAGAATACTTCAACTTGCTAGCAAAATCTACAAAATCGACTATAGACTATAATTTGGCTTTAGTCCCCATGGACTTGCTTGAAATCTATTGACTATTCTAATCACTAAAATGACATGCATGAAGAGACTCGGTAACAAATTGAAAATTCTTCAAACATTTACTCAAAAAGCATTAGATGAACACTGAAAATGAAAAGATAATTATTGACTCAAACTAAAATGCATTGATGAACAAAACATGAAACATAACAAACCAAAATGAACTTGAATCAAGACTTGACCCGACTACTATCTCTTTGCTACTGCACAATTATAAAACATGAAGCCATAATCTGTATCAGGACACGCACACATGGAGGGGGCACATATAAATCGATAGATTAGCGAGATGGATTCTTGGAAGATTGTTTGTAGGAGAAAAATGAATGGCCGCAACTGTCTCTCCATTAAAAGCTGTTTTTATCTCATGCAGTTTTCCAAATAAGGCTACAAAGAACCCCACATATCTCCCAATCGACTACAAATTGGAGCAAAACAATTTTTCATTTTATAACTGATCCTATTCTAAGAAGAAACCACATTTTATTTTTTTAGAAATTAATTTTTATTTGGCTAGAAATCGAGTTTTAAAATGATGTGTCAAAATTGCTACGCGTTTCTTGCAAACTGCTACGATAAAAAATGTTTTCCATCTTGAACTAGTAGCCAAAATAAAAATTTTCTTGATGCACTCTCTCCATCATGCCATCCCAGCTTGCACAATCACTTTTACATGAATCAATCTAACCTACAGCCATAATTTAAACAATTTAAGCATGTAGATTTTGGGGCATGATTTCAGCAATTTGATGATTTGATGCAGATTTTATGAAGCTATTAATTAGACAAGATATCGATAGCCATCAGTCTTAATGGTGAATTAAAGTCCACTCTCGAATCCAGTTTCCTTCTTAAAATCCAAAACTAAGTCCACAATCTGCATAAATGACAATAATAACACCTTTTCACATCTTCAGTTGTGTTCTTCAGATTAGTTCCAACTTGATGCAGCATCATTCACTCATTTCTCAATCGTACCTGTGTCATCACAACACCTCCACAAACATCTCATAGTTACGCAATCTCAGGCTTGCTATTTGCCCACTCAAAATCTATGACATAGTTCAATTTATGTGCTACCTCAACGAAGCTTTACCATATCCGTCAACAGTGAAAATTGAATTTTGTGGACATTCAATATGACATAATATATTTGCAAAAAAAAAAATATGAAGGGGACAAGTGAACATTCAAATTTTACAATTTTGTCATCTTCTTTTCTTATCTAGAATATATATATATATATATATATATAGATATTTAAATTTGCTTGCAGTGAAGGTTGTTTGATCGAAGTCAATAATGAGGCTTCATTCATGTCACCTTGATTCAACAAAATCTTGTTTAACACACGTGATACATAGGTTTTCGTTCAAGTCAAACATGTCTGCTCTCTCTTCAATGGATTTTATTTTAATGGAGAAAAAAGGTGGCACTACGAAGCTGGGCAATGCTGGCAGTGAAGCTGCTGTAGGAATATTACAATAGGCAATTGTCAGTCAAATAATTACGAAGGGACAGATTAAATGTTGCAAATTTTTCAAAGTACTTGGCATTCGTCCAGAAAAAAGAATTTCAGCTCAAATCTAGCTTCTCAAGAGAGCTCATTCCACCAATTGAATCAGGAATTACACCAATAAGTTTGTTACCTGCAAATGACAAATTCTGAGAACTTCGCATATTGCCAATTTCGACTGGAACGGTCCCATGAAATAGATTGTCTGAGAGATCAATATATTGAATAGGCTATAATGTTCCCCACTCTGTAGACAACTTCCCTATAAAATAATTATTAGAGAGATTTATATTTTGAAGCATTTTAAGCTTACTTAAAATCCCAAGCTAAATCTCTCCAAAAAGATTTAGATTGCTGAGGTCAATTCTAGTGAGCATACAATTATTGCACAGAATTCCATGACATGATGTTGGACAACCATTCAAATCCACTGACTTTTCATTCCACAAGTTAAGTATATAACCAAAAGGATACCTCTGGATTCCTTTCTTGAATTCAAGAAGTGTCAATGCATCCATAGAAAGCATTTGAGCCATAACAAATCCAACGGACAAAGCAAGAGTTGTTATCGTTAGCAGTGTAACAAACTTCATTCTACTTATTTCCTTGGATATCAAAGACATCTTTACTTTCCAAAACCCTGCAAAATGAGCTTCTGTTTCAGCATTGAGGAATTCAAACCAATGAAGCTCTTCCATTCATCATTGCCAAATAATGCACTAGATGCTTCAAGGTAATGCTAATCAACAGGACACAACAAATCTATAATGCCAAGCTTTTACATGCAAATGAGTCATCGGACATAAACAGGGAGTGGATTTACTTTTCATGGTTATTTTTATTATTAAAAATAGATTGTTATTAACATCATGAACTGGACTAAAATTATGCTTTTGATATTCCTTAATTTGTTTCATTTTGGCATACATTTTTTGCGTAAGAATCAAGAAGGGAAGGGCCATCTACTCTTGAACAAACTTATGTTCTTATTGCTAAGTTTTTTTAGCAGGTTTTGGATGATCAACTGATAATTAAGGAGATTAAATTGTGATGACAATCGGTCTTCAAAAGACTATTTTCATGAGAAATTCTAAAAAGCAAGACCATGATCATAATAATGATATTTCTAGAAAATTACAAGTTGTTTTAACTTCCTATAAGGGTTTAATGGTTTGATATGTTGCATGACAGGTTAGAAAATTCACAGACTTGGGGGTTGTTCCTAAATGTACAAGGATGGTGAAATACCTATCCACACTTGAATTTGACGTCTACAGCTGGCTGGTCAATGTTCGTCAAACTCAGCTATTTTAGCAGAAATTCTAGAATTAGGAAGCAGATTTACTATTTTTGAGATTTTTCATGCCATAATTCACTTTTTCCTAGCAAGAGTCATTATCCATTTCCCATTATCCACATACACTTCATTACATTTTCTTCAATCCTAACCCACCAAAAAAAGCAACAAAGCTCATTTACAAGCTTTTTGTTCCATTTAACATATTCAATGTCAATTTCCTTTTTCCTACCCTTGCAAATAAAACCTTGCTTCCATACACCATTGAGACCATAGTCCTTGAGTCTAAGTATTTTTCTAAAAACACCTTGAAGCTTGCATGCCTTAAGGGCAAGCTATCATGCTGATAAACAAATGGAATACATCAATGTCCCTTGTTCATCGGATCTTCTAAGTATTCGACAACAACAAATTCATTCATACTTAGAAATATGTGTTATGGGCACCTTGATGCTTATCCAAATCAAGCATGGGAGCTCTCGTGTTGACTAGTGGCATCCTTTAATGGCCACTAAGTTAACAATTTCTTGTTATTTTCGACACCGAAACATTTATTCACATGACAAGAATTATGCCATGGAGGGTTGAAGACTTGAAGATCCATCATATTGTAGCAGAGGAAGCAAATTTACTTTCATTATTTTTTAGTTTTTTATGTAAATGACTTGAGGACAAGTCAATAAATAAGACTGGGGGGAAAGTGTAAATTCTAAATTTTGTATACCCTCCAAGCCTTATACATTTTCAACCGCATCGAACAGTAGATTTAGCAGCAGATGCAACAACAATAAAAGATTCACTTTTTCGAATTTATCCACCATTTTCATAGCCAAGAGAGGATGACTATGATCAGAATTTTGTAGCCACACATGCACAGCTCTCATCCATTTTTGAAAGGGTAAGTTGAGGTATGATATTTTCTAACTTTTAACCATTTAATTCCTTAAAAAAAGAAAACTATAATGATAATTTTTGGAAAAAAAAAAAAACACTTCCATTTCTCATTTCACACAACTACCAAAACCATCAGTGTGGGGGAAGGAGACATTTACATTCATACTTTGTCACATTCATATTTTTCCATATTCATATATCACATTCCAAAACCCACATACTTTCCAAATATATTTACTATTACATGATCATGAGCATATAAATGGCTTTGTAAAAAAGTACTTAAAAGTTAATTGGATGCCAATAGAATCATGGTTGTCACACAAGAACCAATCATGATGCATTTCATTATCATTATAAAAAGATCATACATTGAAGGCAACAAACAAAATATGGTTGAAACACAAGAACCAACCAAGTTGCAATTCATCAAAAACACTTTGCAAAAGTTAAGTAAATGATATCATGCAAAGTTTAAGCCAAAACTCAAGTATCAAAAAGTAATAGATTGCATGAGGACATGCAATACCTTCAGCTTGGGGGTATGTTGGGCCTAAACGTTATCCTTAAAATACATCCACTTTCACTCCATTCACACATTTTCTCACCTCTATTCCACCACCAAAACATTATTAGTTCTTAGTATTTTTAAGTGAATTTGTGGATAAACTTTAGAAAATAATATCCATATACTTATACCTAAAAATTAGAATGATTTTGTTGACATGTGTAGGTACAAAGGAAGCTTCCAAGGCATCTTTATGTGGCACTCTATGTTCAAATTCGAATTTGAGGAGATCATGGACCTCATGGAGAAGATCATGGACCTCATGGAGGAGATCATGGAGGATAGGGTTATGTGTCACCATTGGTTGAGAAATATGTGGATCAAAAGAGGGAATAGTGGGTCTACATTTATGAGTTTGTTATCATAGCTTTTGTATAAATAGGAGTGTTATCTCCATTTGTAATCTTCATTTCCGTAATCTTAATTTTTAGATCTTAGAACCTAGTAGAATTTAGAATAGTTTTGGTTTGGATCATATGAGATTATAGCCATTGTAATTTGAAAATTATGATGAATAAAATGGAGCTTCTTTGATCCTCTACATTTGACTTCTCTTTTGGTGTGCTTGTAAATCCTTGGAAGGATCCCCGTTGCCTAGCAACTACACTTTTGTTTTGGTAAGCCTTTATTTTATGTTTGTTTGTGAATTTCATTAGATTAAATTATTAGGTTCATATGTCTGAAATATTAATAAATGACATTTCGTAAGAAAGTATTAATGTTTCCTTCAATGAATCTAATTTGTTATCTAATGTTTGATTTCATTAGTTTAAGTTTCTGATTTATATGCTTGAGATATAAACGAATAGTCTCTTGTAAGAGAGCTTTAATATTTCATGCAAGAAATCAGAATTATGTTTAAAGAGCTTTAATTTCATTGGCTTAAATAGTTGATTAGAAATATTAATGAACAGTCTCTTGTGAGGGAGCCTTAACATTTCTTCACCTAGCTTAGTTTAGTTTTTCTCTAAGTCCATATATATTGGATGATCCTCGAAATTTACTTACCCAGATTGATAGTAAATAAAACTCTAATTTGCATCCGCATTTTAGAACCAACAGGAAGGTTTGACAAATTTTCTATAAGAAAAGTTGCCTAATGGCGAAAAGGTATTAGAGAAAACTCATGATGAGAATAAAAGAAATGTTAATCATGATTTCATAGACTCTAACATTGGAATAAAGACCCACCACATTCCAAATATCGATATGAGGAAGTTTGATGGCGAGGATCGAGTAACATGGATACTACATATGGAGCAATATTTCAATCTTCGTAATGTACAAAACACACAAAAGGTTTCCATTGCAACTTTATATTTAGAACCAAATAGTTTGTATGGTACCTATGGCTTTGCTCTCATAAACAAATTGTCACTTGGGCAATTTTTACGGATGAAATGATAACACATTATGATGATACAAAAAGCTGCACTATTTTAGCCAATTTATAAATCTCAAACAAAAAGGTTCAATGGTGGAGTACATTGAGGACTTCAAAAAATTGAATATAAGGGTAAAAGATATTACAGAGGAGCATAGGATTGATGTGTTCATAGGGACATTAAATGATAACATCCAACATGAGGTTCACATTTGGGAACTTGATTCATTGGAGAAGCAATTCAGGTTGGAAAGAAAAATTGATAGCAAAATTATGGCAACAAGGAAGCCTACCAATCAAAACTATAAACATGGAAGTGTTGTTGCCCCTAGCCTTCCACAACCTACAAGGTTGACACCACAACAATTGGAAGAAAAAACAAGAAAAGGTCTTTGTTATAGTTGTGATAAGGAATACACTAAATGTCATAAGTGTGATGAGAAGAAATTATTTTACATATATTGTGAAGAGGAAGAAGAAAAAGAACAAGAAACGTCAAAAGAAGAGGATACACACTAGGAACAAAGCCTAGAGAAAGAAGAAACGAATCTAACCATACCTTATAATGCATTGGCTAGAATAACCACTCCTAAAACTATAAAGATAGAAGAACATATCAAGAAGAAAAAGGTAATAGTGTTGATTGACTCCGGAAGTACCCATAATTTAATTCATTCTAAGATAGCGAAGGAATTGAATTGCTTCCTATATCCAACACCAGAGTGTCAATTCATGGTTGCAAATGGAAGAACCATAAATTTCTTTGGAAAGTGACATAATATCAAGCTGTCCATGGGAGAATATGTGTTGAATAGTCCAATGCTTTCCATTCCAATGGGTGATGCTGATGTTGTACTAGGATTCCAATGCCTACAATCTTTGGGTACGATAAATTTTAATTTTCAAGAACGTTTCTTGAATTTTTTTATAAGGAAAGGAAATTGAATTAAGAGGTATCACAGGGAAACTAGGAAATATAATCAGCTCTAACAAAATGACAAATCTTCTAAAGAGAGAACAATGTGGCATAATTGCACAATTATGTTTGCTAGAGGTTCCCACGTCAAAATCATCTATTTCTCTAGATCTCCAAAAAGTCTTGGACATTCATTACAAGGTATTTGAGACTCCCAAATTCCCCCCACCTATTCATGATCATGATCATGCTATTCATTTGATTCCAGGAAGTGCTCCTCCAAACATCAGGCATTACAGACATCCCTATGCAAAAAAGAGTGAAATTGAACATATGGTTGCATAAATGTTAGAGGCGGGTATAATTCAACCTAGTCAAAGTTCTTCCTCTGCTCCAGTAGTATTGGTGCACAAAAAGAATGGATCATGGTGCATGTGTCTGGATTATAGGGAGCTCAACAAGCTCACTATTAAATATGAATTTCCCATTCCTCTCGTTGATGAATTATTGGATGAATTGCATGGAGAAATTTACTTCAGCAAGTTGGACATTCATGTTGGATATCATCAAATCATAACGAACAATGAAGACTTTCCAAAAACAACATTTATAACTCATGAGGGTCATTATGAATATTTGGTCATACCTTTTGGCCTTACCAAGGCATCTTCTACATTTCAAGGTTTGATGAATTCCATTTTCAAACCCTTCCTTAGAAAATTTGTGATAGTATGTTTTGATTATATACTAATCTATAGAAAGTATTGGAAGGATCATGGTCAACATGTTGATAGAATGCTCCAACTATTAGAAGTGAAGAAATTATATGCAAAAACCTCCAAATTTTTCTTTAGAGTACAGGAGGTGGGATATGTTGGCATTATGGCACAGGTGTTGTCCTTGATGGCAACTCTCTTTGGTAACAAATCTCAGTTCAGGCTTTCAGAATGAAGGAAAAGACATATACGCAGGTTCATCTAGACGAAGACATGTATACACGCATGTTAGACGTCACAAAGGCGCGTATGTGTATACACGCACTTTCGCGCAAGGAAAAGCGCGTATATGTTGGAGAACTTAATTTTGGTCCGTGGTAGTTAGTCCTTGGTATTTGAACCTATGGTTTTGGACCATGGTATCTCGTCAGAAGTGTTGATCCCAAGTATTGGGTCCATGGTATTGGTTTATTATGGTTTTGGACCGTGGTATTGTGGAAGGCCTAACGCTATAAAAGAGGAAGGAGATCATGTGGCAAAGGATCATCTGAATTATTATTGAATATCTGATAAAGTGCTAGATCTAGAATACTGGTAATTGGGTTATGGTGTAGATCTGGATCTGAATGAAGGAGGAACCTTAGCGCAAAGAGAAGGATAAGTTCTATTGATGGGTCATAATCTTTAAGCTTGAATGATAGTATCTTTGTATTATTTTGATCCGTTATATGTGGCGCTTTCTTGATCTATAAGATTGATAATTTGGGTTAATTAGTGTTATCCTTTATAGATATGTACGCAGGTTCAATAAAGCGAAAGTGCATATACACGCCGGTTTAGTGAATGCAAACAGCGTATACGCAGGTTGTTCCATACACAGATGCGTATGCACGCAGGTTTCAGGCTATTAAAGTAGTGTATATATTTTGAGTTGTGATCTTGTTGCTTCCGTTTATTGCTGCAGTGTTCTGGATTCAAAATTTGTTGTGTGGTTACTGTTACTGTGTTTTGGGTACAGCTGTCAGAGAAGTATCTACTTGATTCAGTTCTAATTGGTGAAAAGGAGATTTTTTGATGCAGAAATTGTTTATGATTTATTGATGTTCATGGATCCAGTCTAAAAATTTATGAAGCGTGGTCCCTGGAAGAAAGAGAACGTTGTAGCCTTCTCTAGGCCAGCACCTACGTACTAGTATCTTGGCTAGTGCAAGAGCTAAGGGGGTTGTAGCTCCCTTCCAGGAGAAGCTGGAGAACGAGAGAGGGTTGTAGCTCTCTAAAGGTTGCATCCTGCGTACTGGTAAAGGACTGCATCAGTACATTGTAAAGGAAGTTTCTAATTAAAAGAAGATAGAGACGAATTGCAGCAAGTGGTTTTCACCCACATTGGGTTTCCACCTTATATCTTGTGTTCTTGTGTGTGATTTTCTTCTGCTCTATTTTTACTGTTCCTGGTTACTGGTTAATTGATTCTGATACACAGATTAACAATCAACATCTGACAGATAAAGTAAATTATAAGTTTGCATTGTATACGCGGTTTTCTTTCGACATAGTTGCGTATATACACGGGTTTAATTAATTGAAGTAGCGTATATTATCTGAATTTGAGAAAGGGAATATTTGACTTCATAATATTGATTCACCCCCCCCCTCTCAGTATTATTTCCAACAATTGGTATCAGAGCAGGTCCTTCTGAAGAGGCTTGATTTCTTGAAGGAAGATCCATCATCGTGAGCAACTAAGAGAGAGAAGCATCTATCAGGCCACCAATCTTTGACGGGACAAACTTCGTATATTGGAAGGTAAGAGTTACTGCCTATCTTCAATCTCTTGGTACAAAAGTCTGGGATATCATAGATACAGGGTACACTTTTCCATCAGCAACTCCTACAGATCCGACTGAGAAGAAGAAATATGAAACAAATGCAAAGGCTGTCAATACTCTTCTAGGATGTCTATCTCAATCAGAATTCATGAAGGTTATGAAGTATAAATCTGCAAAAGAAATATGGGACAAGATTGTTCTGAGCTATGAAGGAGATGATCAGGTAAAACGAGAAAAACTTCAAACCCTTAGGATTTAGTATGAAAATCTCAGAATGCACAACAATGAAAGTGTGGCTAACTATTTCCTTCGTGTAGATGAGATTGTTAATTGTATGAAAAATTTGGGTGAAGAAATAAAAGAGGCTGTTGTGGTTGAAAAGGTTCTAAGATCTTTGTCCCCTAGGTTTGAATCTAAAGTTTCTGCAATAGAAGAAAAAGAGAATCTACGAAACCTTACCATGTCACAGCTGCACGGAATTTTGACTGCTTATGAAATGAGGAAAGGAGGACCATCAGATAGGAGAGAAGCTGCCTTCAAGACTTTAGGCAAAGGAGATTACTATGAGTCAGGACACGTGTCAGAGGAACAAGTAGAATCAAATTTTGTCAAAAATCTTCAACCGGGTGCTGGACGATTCCGAGGTAAGTTACCTTTCAAATGCTTTGCTTGTGGGAGAGTCGGTCACTATGCTGCCAAATGTCCTCATAAGGATAAGATTGACAAGGGGAAGGAACCTGTTAGATGGAACAAGAAACATAATGAAAATAAGAAAAGCTACTACACTCATGAAGATAGTGATGGACTTTCAAATAGTGACAAAGATGAACGAGGTAATAATTATAAAATTTTAATGGCTTTTGAAGATGATGATTACATGGATGTTATAGATGAAGAAGGTCTTTATGAAGAGATTTCTAATCTCAAAATTTTTTTAGAAGAGAAAAATGTGATTATTGATTCTCTACAATGTCAACTGGCTGAAAGGGAAAAACATCATGAAAAATTGGAATGTGAAATTGTTGGTCTTAGAAAAGAGATTGAGAAAACAAAATCTCTTAATCTTAAATTTGTTAAAGGATCTGAAACTCTGGATGAGATTATCAATGTGCAATGTTCTCCACTAATCAAGACAGGTCTGGGATATAATGGAGAAGCATCTCAAGAATCCACCTCCAAAAGTTATCTTGATGCAGCAAGGAGGAGCGAGCAAAGGCCTAATAAAAATCATCAGGTAAATCAGGGACAGTTTTCCTCAAGAATGAAAAAAGACTATCAAGAAAATCGGGGACAATCTACCTTAAGGACAAACAGAAGCCACAACTAGCCACAGGTAAAATCTTCCCAATTTGCCTCAAGAATGGATGTCAGTAGAAACTACAATCGGTTGGTTGATAGATTTGATAATCACAGGAGTTTCTTCAATGGGAAATGTTTCTCTTGCCATAACTTTGGTCACAAAGCAGCTCAATGTGTTTCCTGTAAGACAATCATGACTAGAGAAGCTCAAAAACAAAGAAGTATGACTGGAATCACAAAAAGGACTGATAACAACTTTTCTGCCCTTGAAAGTGAAATTGAATGTTCTATTTGTAATAACTTCGGTCATGAAGATTTTGAATGCAGGAGCAGGTTTCGGAAGACAATTTAGAAGGAACAAACCTCAAATGCCAGAACATGGAGAATGAAGGAACCGCAACCAGAAAGATGTGGGATAGCTTTATATGCAGAAGGACAGGAAAATCAATGGTACATCAACAGTGGATGTTTGAAGCATATGACAGGTGATAAAGAAAAAGTTCAATCATATAGTGCTTTAGAAAAAGGAAAGAAAGTTTCTTTTGGAAATGATACCCCTGCTGTCATAAAAGGAAAAGGCACTGCTCAGTTGAAAGAAAAAGTCAAGGCTAGAAATGTTCTGTATGTTGATGGCTTGAAGCATAATCTACTGAGTGTCATTCAGATGTGCGATCAAGGAACTGAGGTAATATTTCGATCAAATGGATGTAGTGTTCGTGATCTTGATACAGGGAAAACAGTGATCAAAGGCATAAGAACTCCAAATAATTTATACATATTTGAAGAAGGACAAAAACAATGCTATTTGAGCAAGAATGATGAACATTGGTTATGGCACTGGAGGTTGGGACATCTAAGCTTTTCATAGATAAGGAAAGCATGCAAATACCAGGGAATTCGTGGTCTTCCAGACATCAGAATTCCAGACAATACAATATGCAAATCATGTCAGTTTGGTAAGCAAACCAGAACTAACTTCCCTGAGAAGGAAGGATCAGCTAGCAGGCCTCTTGAACTAGTCCATACAAATGTATGTGGTCCATCTAGGAAAAGGTCACCTCGAGGAGAAGAATACTTTATATTATTCATTGACGACTTCTCCAGGATGGTTTGGATAGGACTTACGAAGCACAAAGACGAAGCTTTCGAAAAATTCAAATCTTTCAAAGCCTTGGTTGAAAACGAATCAGAGCACAAAATTAAATGCCTCAGGTCTGATAGAGGTGGGGAGTTTACCTCGAATGAATTTTTCGATTTTTGTGAAGAAAATGGAATAAGAAGGGAATTCTCCACAGATAGGACTCCTCAACAAAATGGACTAGTGGAAAGGATGAATAGAACGGTTCAACAAATGGCTCATGCTATGCTTGATGAGTCTGGAACTCCCGCAACCTTTTGGGGTGAAGCTGCATTTGCTGCGGTTGTTATTCTCAACAAAACAAATGTCTGGGTGAACAACAATCAAACTCCTCATGAGCTTTGGTATGGTGAGACTCCTTCGGTAAAACATTTCAAAATCTTTGGAAGCAAATGCTATATTAAGAATAATGATGAACATCTTAGCAAGTTTGAACCTAGAGCAGATGAAGGCATTCTCCTTGGGTATTCTCCTCATAGCAAAGCATATAAGTGTTACAACAAAAGACTTGGAAGAATAGTTGACAGCATTGATGTAGTGGTTGATGAAGAAGGAAACATTCCTAGGCAAGTAAATTATGTAAATATCGAAGAGGATGAAGACCATCCTTCAAATTAGAATGATGATGAAGAAGAACCTCAAGAGGCACCAAAGGAAAAGATAAGGATAGAAGAGAAGGCTCCATCTAGGTATGTTTAGAAGAATCATCCAGAATCTCAAATTTTGGGGCAGAAAGAGGCAAGTATACAAACAAGAAGAACAATTGCAGAAGCCTCAAGCTATTTGGCATTACTCTCCTCCACCGAACCACAAAATGTAAAAGAGGCATGCAAAGATGAATGTTGGGTTAAGGCAATGGATGAAGAACTTGAGCAGATCGAAAAGAATAACACTTGGGAGTTGGTTCCTAGACCAAAAGATAAGAATGTCATAGGGACAAAATGGATCTTTAAAAACAAAATGAATGAAAATGGGGAAGTGATTAGAAACAAAGCTAGACTTGTTTGTAAAGGGTATGCTCAACAAGAAGGAATAGACTTTGAAGAAACTTTTGCTCCTATTGCTAGACTTGAGGCCATCCGAATGTTCCTTGCTCTCTCAAGCTTTCAAAAATTCAAAGTATTTCAAATGGACGTGAAATCAGCCTTTCTGAATGGAGACTTAGAAGAAGAAGTGTACATTGAGCAACCAGATGGTTTCATTCTTGGGAATGATCCAAATCTTGTATGCAGACTTAAGAAGGCCCTCTATGGTCTTAAACAAGCTCCAAGGGCTTGGTACTATCGTTTGGACAAATACCTTCATCAACAAGGTTTTTCAAAAGGATCAGCAGATAGCAATCTTTATATAAAAATTGAAAATGACAAATTGCTAATACTTGTTGTGTATGTAGATGATATTATCTTTGGCAGCAATGAAGAAGCTATGAGTCAAAGCTTTGCCTTGGTGATGCAAAAAGAATTCAAAATGTCTTTGCTTGGAGAACTGACATATTTTCTTGGATTGCAAATCCAACAAAATGAAGGCGGTATCTTTCTGTCTCAAACCAAGTATCTCAAGCAGATCTTGAAGAAATATGGCATGGAAGATGAAAAACCTGTATGTACCCCCATGGTTACATGATGCAGCCTCAGTGCAAATGATGAATCAGCAGCAGTGCATCAACCAACCTATAGATCTATGATTGGAAGTCTACTTTATTTGACAGGTACCCGACCAGACATCATGCATGCAGTGGGAATAGTTGGAAGATTTCAAGAAAATCCTAAGGAAACTCATCTTCAGGTAGTTAAGAGAATCTTCAAGTATCTTCAAGGAACTCAAAACTATGGCTTATGGTATCCTTGAGATACATATCTCACTCTTCATGCTTATACAGATGTAGATTGGGCCAGAAGCGTGAATGACAGGAAGAGCACAAGTGGTGGTGGATTCTTTATGGGTTCCAGATTAGTATCTTGGTTCAGCAAGAAATAGAGTTCGATAGCTTTATCTATAGCTTAAGCGGAATATGTGGCTACTGCATCTTGCTGCGCTCAACTCCTTTGGATGATGCAGACCTTGCAGGATTTTCAAATCACTTGTACACCACCTATCCCCATCTTATGTGATAATACAAGTGCAATTAGCATTTCAAAGAACCCAGTCATGCATTCAAAGACCAAGCACATACCGATCAAGTATCACTTTCTCCGGGAACAAGTGTTGGAACAAAAGGTCAAATTGGAGTATGTTCCTTCTAAGGAACAAGTTGCTGATATTCTCACTAAACCACTGCCCAGGGAAACTTTTGAATACCTCAGACAGAAGCTGGGAGTAGTTGATGCATCATCTTGCTGTTAAATCTTGTCTGTTTCAGAGAAAAATGGGTGTACGCGAGTTGCCTGAGGAGGATCCGCGTACATATGTTGTTTTGTGCAGAGATAATCGCGTATATGGAGGTTTGATGGACATCAGTAGGGACAGGTTCTGGTTGAAGATATTCTGATATGGGTCTGATAGAGACCATCCGACATAGGTTCAGGGGGAGCAGATAAACTTCTAATGATGCATTGTTGGCATTATCTTAGAAGCTTTTTGGCTCTAGTTCACAGTTATTGTTGGGTTCAGGTGGAACAAAGGCAGAGGGAGAATAGAAGGAAATCTTGGTTGCTGATCTGAATGGTGATTGATAGATGCTGCTACTATCAGTTATTGGTGACTTCCATAAATCTTGTTCTAGATATTTCGTCTCTATGTCATGTATCTCTTTTGTGGTATCTCTTTTATGGTTTCAAGGTCATGTAACGGCCTATTTTGGTTTCCCCACTATGCCTGGGATGAATATGTAATGAACTTGGTTGTCATGTGTAAATTTCTGATGTATCCCCACTTGGTTGGGTGGATGATCCCCACTTGGTTGGATGATGGATGTATGTATTGAGTCGTTTGGTGATAGGAAGGTCTTTTATGAGGTATAAGTCATGGTTCTTCTTGAAGAACATCTTTTTGTAGATATTGTCTATAGTCAGGGGGAGCATGGTCAGCACAGTAGGGTAGAGATTTCAGCATGTACTCAGGGGGAGCACAACCCTTTGCCCTTGATGACAAAGGGGGAGAATGACTTTGAGGATTGTGGGGTTGCCATCAAGTCCAAAGGGGGAGATTGTTGGCATTATGGCACAGGTTTGGAGCTATGGCACAGGTGTTGTCCTTGATGGCAACTCTCTTTGGTAACGGATCTCAGTTCAGGCTTTCAAAATGAAGGAAAAGACATATATGCAGGTTCATCTAGACGAAGACGCGTATACACACGTGTTAGACGTCACAAAGGTGCGTATGCATATACACGCACTTTCACACAAGGAAAAGCATGTATATGTTGGAGAACTTACTTTTGGTCCGTGGTAGTTAGTCCTTGGTATTTGAACCTATGGTTTTGGACCATGGTATCTCATCAGAAGTGTTGATCACAAGTATTGGGTCCATGGTATTGGTTTATTATGGTTTTGGACCGTGGTATTGTGGAAGGCCTAAGACTATAAAAGAGGAAGGAGATCATGTGGCAAAGGATCATCTGAATTATTATTGAATATCTGATAAAATGCTAGATCTGGAATACTGGTAATTAGGTTATGGTGCAGATCTGGATCTAAATGAAGGAGGAACCTTAGCGCAAAGAGAAGGATAAGTTCTATTGATGGGTCATAATCTTTAAGCTTGAATGATAGTATATTTGTATGATTTTGATCTGTTATATGTGGTGCTTGCTTGATCTATAAAATTGATAATCTGGGTTAATTAGTGTTTGAATTTATGAAAGAGTGAATTATCCTTTATAGATCTATACACATGTTTAGTAAAGCGAAAGCGCGTATACACGTCGGTTCAGTGAATGCAAACAGTGTATACATAGGTTGTTCCATACGCAGAAGCGTATGCACGCAGGTTTCAGTCTATTAAAGTAGCGTATATATTTTGAGTTGTGATCTTGCTGCTTCTGTTTATTGTTGCAGTGTTCTGGATTCAGAATTTGGTGTGTGGTTACTGTTACTGTGTTTTGGGTACAACTGTCAAAGAAGTATTTGCTTGATTCAGTTCTAATTGGTGAAAAGGAGATTGTTTGATGCAGAAATTGTTTATGATTTATTGATGTTCATGGATCCAGTCTGAAAATTTATGAAACATGGTCCCTGGGAGAAAGAGAAGGTTGTAGCCTTCTGTAGGCCAGCACCTACGTACTAGTATCTTGGCTAGTGCAAGAGCTAAGGGGGTTGTATCTCCCTTCCAGGAGAAGCTGGAGAATGAGATAGGGTTGTAGCTCTCTGTAGGTTGTAGCCTGCGTACTGGTAAAGGACTGCACCAGTACATTGTAAAAGGAAGTTTCTAAGTAAAAGAAGATAAAGATGAATTGCAGCAGGTGGTTTTCACCCACATTGGGTTTCCACCTTATATCTTGTGTTCTTGTGTGTGATTGTCTTCTGCTCTGTTTTTACTGTTCCTGGTTATTGGTTAATTGATTCTGATACACAGATTAACAATCAACATCTGACAGATAAAGTAAATTATAAGTTTGCATTGTATACGTGGTTTTCTTTCGACATAGTTGCATATATACGCGGGTTTAATTAACTGAAGTAGCACATATTATCTGAATTCGAGAAAGGGAATATTTGACTTGATAATACTGATTCACCCTCCCTCTCAGTATTATTTCCAATAGGATATTTGGGTCATATTGTATCTCATGAAGGTGTTAAGGTAGACCCTCAACAATGAAAAGTTATCCAACTCTTAAAGGATAACCTCACTTTGGCATAGAATAGAATGAAAAAATAGGGAGATCAACATCACAGTGAAATAAGTTTTGATGTAGGCGACTGGGTATTCCTACGGCTACAACCCTAAAACAAATGTCCTTCAAGCAAGCTAAGAAGGATAATAAACTATCACCAAATTGCTATGGTCCTTACAATGTGTTGCAAAAGATTGGTACTATGGCATATAGATTGGAGCTTCCTGCATCTTCCCGAGTGCCCCCAACTCTCCATGTTTCATGCTTAAAGAAGGTTATAGTTAACAAGCTCCAAGTTCAAACAATATTGTTGGAACTTGACGAGGAAGGAAAAATCATATTGGAACCCCAAGTAGTCACAGAAACCAGAACCTGACAGCTATGAAATTAATCAATTTCAGAGTATCTTATCAAGTGGAAGAACTGACCCGCTGAAGATTTCATATGGGAGGACAAGAATTTTATACAGAAGAATCCATAACTACTCAAGCAGTGAGGACAACATTTTTTGAATGAGAGGGGCATGTTAGGTCCCTATACTACTAGTGTATCAATTATTGTTATTATTGCAACCCCCTTATTGTATTGTTCTTCCCATGTAGTCCCCATGTCGTTATTATTGTGCCCCATAGAAGCCCACTATTGTTATTATTGTGCTCCTACAATATTTTTGTTATGTAGGATCTAATTATATTGGGACCACTTAGACTCATATATATAGAAAGGAGGTATTTTCATTTGTATCATCCAAGAATTGTTCATTTCTGTAATGTAAAGGAGGTTTCCCCCTCGATGCTAGTGACTATTCCATGGGTGCATTCCTCATGCAACATGGTAAGCTTATATGTTTTCGTTTGAAAACTTTAAATGGTGCAGTGATTAATTATCCTACATATCACAAGGAATTGTATGCATTGGTGCAAAGTGTGAAAAATTGGAAACACTACTTGATGGGTAAGGAAACAATCTATTCACATTGATCATTAACCATTGCAATACATGCAATCTCAGTCTAAGTTACAACAATCAAGGAACTTTCATTGGATGGATTTTCTTCAACAATTCCTCTTGGTAAAAAGGTGTAAGAAAGGTATCTATAACAAGGTTGTTGATGTTCTTTATAGGCCTATTATTAGTGCATCTACTTTATTCAAGCATAATGTTGTTTTGCATGAAAGTTATATTTAGCAGTATGCATTAGATAATAACTTTCAAGATGTATATGCAACTTTGAGTCAAGGGAACCAAGTAGAGGAATTGGATTATCATATGCATGATAACTTGTTATAACATCTTGGTAAGCTTTGTATTCCACAAGGAGAAAGAGTCAACATCATAAGAGAGGCACATACATCTCTTGTTACTGGTAATTTCGATGTAAGTAAGATGGTGGCACATCTACAGAGGTATTTTTATTGGCCTCGTATGCTTGAAAGTGAGTCACATTTTATTAGAGGATGTTCATTATGTGCTGTCAGTAAGCCTAGCAATAGAAAGTTAGGATTGTACAGTTGGAGGCCTTCCTATGTCAAAGAGGAATCATGATTATCTTTATGTAGTTGCAGATAGGTTCAGAAAAATGTATATTTTGATACCATGTAAAACGCAAATTACAGTTGAACAAACTTGTCAGTTATTCTTTTAAAATGTATGGGTGCATTCTGGATTGCCCACATCCATTATTAGTGATCGATATTATCACTTTTTTGGGAACTTTTGGTTAAGTTTGCGGGGATTCGTGGACACCAAATTGAAAAAGAGTACGTCATTTCATCCGCAAATAGATGGTCAAACAGAGGTGGTGAACAAGGTTGTGATACATCTTCTTTGTGAATATTACAGCAAACATCCAAAGTTGTGGGATGAACATTTTCACTACATTGAACATGCTTACAACCGAGCCAAGCACTTTTCAACTCAAACATCACCATTTGAAGCATGTTTTTTATACTTCCTTAAGTCTCCTTTGGATTTAATTTTTGGAAAGGATGTTGCTATTGATGTTCATAATGACATACACAAAGAAAAAAGGTTCATTGAACAAATCCTATTGGTACAACAAAGAGTTTAAGAACAACTAGAAAAGAGCAAAGGCAAGTACAATTCAAGGCACGACAAGCATCAAGTAGATCACAAGTTCCAAGTCAGTGATGAATTTTGGCTCCACATTAGCAAAGAGAAACTTGAAGGAGAAGGTAAAGAGTTGAAACCAATTTGATATGGCCCATTTAGAATTTTGGAAAAGCTTGGTGACAATGCCTTTAGGTTGGATTTGCCTTCATATATGAAAATTTATGTTGTTGTTAATGTGGAAAATTTAAGGTTGTATGAGCCTCCTTTCATTCAAGATCAATGAGAGAATGTTAAAATTCCTTCCATTAAATATTTCTCTCCTGAATAGCTTGATGAACTACAACAAGACACCATTCTTGATAGAAGAATAAGGTGTTCAAAATGAGGGAGTGTGGACTACCTTCAAGTGGGGCTCAAAGGAACAAATCCTTCAAAGGCCAAATAGATCGAGATTGTAAAGGTGAGGGAATTGTACCTTCATCTGTTGAACAAATGAAAGTGATCTGATGGGGTATAAAAGCTTCCAATGGGGAGGAGTGATCAGGTGCTAAAAAATTTGCTCAAAATTCAAAGTTCTCGGATCAGTGTGGAACTTAAATGACTGTGTATTACTCATCGTCCTGAATCTGGTGCAACTCATTTTGCGCAAAACAGACTCCGTATGCTTCTAGAAACATGTTCTGTTCATTTTCTCAAACAGGCAAATTTGGCAAAAAAAAGAAACATTGCATAGTGAGCAATCTGTACTGTTGACATGGAAGGTTGATTGGAATGCCTATGTGGCAGTGTGATTGTGCATATGACTCATCTCCTCTGTCGAATCATGTGGTCACAAGTGTCATCCATTTATCAGTGTGATATGACATATTTTGATTAGGAAGGGTGACCAATCACAGGCTACAATGTGGCCCAGCCAGGAGCAAACACGTGGCAACATGAGGGCCATCGAAAATTGGGTTAAAGTCTGGGCAGCAGCGATGGGGGTCAACCCCGTGACCTCCAAACAAATTGCATGCTTTACCAACCAACCACATTGCCACTTGTTATATAGAGGTGGAGATATTATAAATAAGGTGTGTGATGCATGTATTGTGGGGTGGAGACCATGGTTAGGCGCTAACCACAACCCCAAATGTTATGTAAATGTTAAACGAAACCATTCATGCCATCATCTTAAACGGTGGCATTAACAATGCTAACCAAACCATATTTTCTACTCCACAAAGACGTAACATCTGCACATAACTCTGCCCCATGTGAACATGTACCAACTACCGCACCAACACTGCCTACTTGAATGCCATCTCCATCCCTAGCCACCGATGCCACCAGACCGCCCATGTGCTCAGTCTGCCAAATAGTTGACGTCAACAAACTGCCAATCCAACCTTCTGCCAGGACGACCCATGTGAATGGTCTCCTAAACCGTCGAGGAAGACCACCAGTGGAGAAGGGTGGAAGGGGGCCAGCCCTAAGCCTAATGGAAGCCCATGTGCCCAGGGGAGCACAGATTTCGAGGGCTTATTGGCCAAAATATTGGTACTACAATTTCTCCTACCGAGCAGTAATCATGCTAGGCTGGGAGGGCAGTTTCTGTGTTTGGCGTGCTCGTGGTGGGTTTGGTCCAAATTGTATGGTGATTAACTACAAAGTTGGATAAAAGAGAGAAAATTTCATAACTTTCTCAATTTTTGACCAATTTGGGAGCAATAAGAGACTATACATGCATTGTTTGGCCTTCTGAAGCCATTGGAATAGGTTTCAAATCCATTTGAGCACTATAAATTTATGTATTCACACTTTTGAACATAATTGAAGAGGGCCAAGCCATTGGAAGTTGGACGAAGGAAACATAGCCCAGGAGGGTTGAACTCATTCATCATGTGTTGTTGTGTTACAATTTATGGTGATGTTTATGTCTAATATATGTTGTTGTTTAGTGTTTTACTTACGTTAATTTTCTCATGAAATTTACATAAAACACATAAAAGCTCATGGTCAACTTGAAATTTACCTCATAATCCTCAAGGACTTGTTTATATTCTGAATTGGACTTTAGCACAGTAAACACTAACTTTCCCATTCGTATCAATAACTTAGAAATAAGAAATGGCTAATTTACATCTAATTTTTATAAGTAGATGAAATTTTTTTAGAACTTCTCAAAACCATCATAAATGATATACATATTATAAGTTTATCAATATGTCACATACCAAAATCCTGTTTTTTACTTTATTCAACTATGTTTCAACCAAGCAGCAGGGAGTAGCTACCACGTATCACTTGTTTTTATATTGACTCCTTTTCTTATATATAATAAGAATATTAAATATAATTAGTGACATGAATGATTAGTTGATTGGCATAATGAAATATTATTTTTTTTTTTTTATCAAATTTTAAATTCTAGGAGAAAATTATTGGCAACCTAGTCCTTGCTGAAATTACTCATTCCTCATTCTCTATGTTAAAAAATAAATCATTCTCTATCTTAAAAAATAAATAAATAGCTATTGAACATTCAAAATGTGGTAAAACTATATTATTCTAAGTTTCTCACTTAGAAATCAAAATGGTTTTTGATAATTATTTAAATAAAATATATTATGTATTATATATAATTAAATAATAATTTAATTTTCTAAAAAATTAATATCTAAATCATATTTTTAATATTTATTAAATATAAAATATATTTACTCTATCTTTATATATTTTTTATTTTTTATAATGGTATATATTTATTTATTACAGTAAGAAAATTAACAATATCTATACTTATTTTTGAATCACAATTTTATTATGCGAACTAATATAATGGTGATGTAACATCATTTTGAAAAGTAATAATGGTGTGTTATAAATAAAATATATTTTTATTTATTTTAATTTTACATTAAATTTATACAGTGAAATAAAGTAATAAAAAGTTAAAAAAATTAATTAACTTACTTTTTAGTATGAGAGAGATTTGTAATTTTTTCAATATTTAGTATGGAGTAAGATTCGACAGATGACATATAAAAATAGTATTAGTGATTTTACATGATGTGAAATTGGTTCTAAATTGAATTGACATGTAATATTTAAAGCAAAATTATATTAATAATAAAACATATATTCTAGTGTAATTCGCAGATTAAAAAACTTAATATCCATATTAAATAATATAATTTTATATCAACTTTATATAAAGAAAATCTAAGTAATTAAAAAAAAAAAAAAAAATCTTATTATTTCATTTTCTATTAAAAGACAAATATATAACTTATTTTATTCTTAATGTAAGTAAATGATTTTTAACATCAAATAAAGAGATATTAACATTTGGAATATATATAGAGAGAGAGAGTGTGTGTGTGTTTAGAGACGTGTATTAAATGTAACTCATAAATAAAATATTTTATTATCAATTTAATATATATTATATGAAACAAGTAATATATATATAAAGAGAAAGAAATTAGAAAAATTAATTATTTGAAAATAGAAACATTTTCTCAATACTCAATAAATCTAAAATTAAAATAAATCTATACAAATTATTATATATTATATTTTATATATTATTTATTATATTTTTATTATCTTATTATTTTAATTTTATTATCACATACTTTATCTTTCATAATATTACCTTTTATTTTATTATCTTCATTTCATTATCACTTTAATCTTATTTCATAAGATTACGAGATAAGATTATTTCTCATAGTATTAGTAATATCTTCATTTGAATGTTATGTATTTTTATTGGATCTGATGTATGATTTTATTGCATTTGATGTACGATTTTATTGGATTTGATGTAGTTGGCATTGTTACGTTTTATTCCTTTAATTATTATTTTTTTATTATAAATTTATCTAATATTTAATATTTAATTTGTAATTAATAAAATATTAAACTTATATATTATATATATAAAAAAATTATGATTAAAAAAATATTAATTTGTTTATCTAATTAAATTATTAATTGGTAAATAATTGTTATAACGCTTAATTTATGTTAATATATTCTCAAAAAGTTAAAAAGTATGATAATGAAATTTGTATAAACGCTTTTTTATTTTAAGGGAAGTCTAGGACATGCTTCCTCATATTTATGGATAACAACCCTAATAAACTTATAAGTGTGGACTATCATGCCTTGCTTACCAGAATTCACACCATAAAGTTATTAGTATGAAAGTACTTAAAATGTTTAACAACATCTATGAAAACAGGTTGATCTAACCCCTCTATTCCCACTTGTCTCCTTTCTCTTTGTGAGGGAAAATTTATTAGAAAACTCAAAAGATCCTTCCCCATATTTTTAGATGTAATCTCTAATAAACTTCCCACTTCCCTCATTTCTCTTTGTGAGGGAAAATTCATTAGAAAACCCAAAAGATGTTTCCCCATATTTTTAGATGTCATCTCTAATAAACTTCTGGACATAGACAAAGAAACCTAAACTATGAAGATTCAAACCCAAAAAGACTACCATAAAATTAGTCAAATACTTGACAACAATGCCATAATTGGTTGAGTATCCACCCCACACCTCACCCTATCTCTTTATATATATAAAAGTAGTTAAATAAAATGATAATTAGATGATACAACTCCACATAGATTTTCCATACATTCTTTTGTAACATAAATGTTATAAAAATCCATTTTTAGCTATACTAAGATAACACAAAGCTAACCTTTTTTCTCATGAATTATCAAAATTGAATTTTTTTTGAAAAGGGAAATTTTTTATGTTTTAAAGAATAAAATTTAAAACATTCAATGAGAATGCGTAGTAATTATAAAAATTAAATAAGTCACTCATGGGGATATAGTAGATTGTGATAGGGTGTTCTATTAAAGAAATCCATGATGAAAATGTTACCAATTTGAAACTCAGTGGGAAAAAATATAGCCCTACTAAGGACTAATGTAGCCTAGATTGGATATGATCCACAGGTGTTTTTGATGGCTTTTTGATGGCTTAAATTCTCTTGTCTATTACTCAAGTCCCATATTAGGAGTGACAATCATCTCAAGACTCACATTACCTAAAAAAAAAGGTTAAATAAATCCCCAACAAAATTATGAAAAATTAATATATTTAAGAAATATTAAAAGAAAAATTGATTAAAAAAAAAGAAATAAGGAAGGTTGACTAAAATCAAGCAACTAGAAACAATGTAAAATTTAAAAGGAGCACCATAACATACATATCTCATCTATATATATATATATATATATATATATATATATATATATATATATATATATATATATATATATATATGTCTGTGTGTGTGTTTTTTTTTTTAATTATGTTTGTAACAATTGACACTCATTTATGTAATCTATGTGCACTATACATTCCATTGAAATTACCATTTAAGTTATGTATTACATATAATACTTATTTCATTGCCATCACTCAGATAATTAACAACTCACGTGTTATAGTTATACATATATATATTTCATAAGTCATAATGTCCTTATACTCTTTTTGTGTTATTATTTTAATGATGGCTTTTTGTCATGTTGTGGTATGGTATAGGGATGTTTGAGTTAAATGTACAACTTTGGTTCATTGTGTTAGGTCCCTATAATACTAGTGATTATCCCATTACTATTGTAGCTGTATCCCTTATTAATATTGTTGTGCCCTTATTGTCCCCATATTTTTATTATTGTGCCCCATAGAATCCCTCTATTGTTATTTTTGTGGCTTTATATTATTATTGTTAGGTCAGCTGGGTTATATTGTGACTCCTTAGACTCCTCTATATAGAAAGGAGGTTTTGTGATTTGAATCATCTAAGAATTGTTCATTTGTGTAATGTAAAGGAGGTTGCCCCCTCGAAGAGGTTGAATTCTAAGGCGTTGATCTCTCTTTTCTATCTTTTTGTGAGCTGGTTTCATAACATTTGGTATCAGAGCTTTCGATTCTAGGGTTTCGCTGCTCCAAAAAGGTCATCGTGGAATTTTCGCTATAACTTTTTTCTTCGATGTTTCAGAAGCGAAAAAAAAAAACCGCATTTGAGAAGAAATCATACTAAACCTTGGGTCCGAATTTTAGAGCTTTTCGCACTATATTTGTGTAGATATGATCTGAGGAAGTTGGTCCTTTTGCAGACTCCTGAATTATATCTCAAATAGGTGACCTGGGGAAAATCGTCATAACTTTCTCTCTAAGCATCGGATTCAAATTTTGTAAGAAGGTACAAAAAGAGGATAGACTTTAGTTTCTTGTATATATTTTTCAGAGCCAAAGGTTGAAACAGTGACACGTGGCACTTCATACAAGTTCGCTCTTCTCGAAAGGTCTATAATTAGGTCATGTTGGGAGATTGTGCATAACTCTTCCTTGGAGAATCCAATTTGGATAAGACTGGTGGCATTGGAAAGAGGACACAGAGGGATACTATAGGTCGCAATTTCAAAACTAGATGATCCGAAATTGCAGAGATACATCAAATTCAATATCAAGCTTCTACAAAGTGAAAAAAGGTGTGTAGTTTTTTTAAAAAAAATTCATAATCTTGGTTTGAAAAATTAGTTTGAAGGAATTCAAAGGGCATAGTAAAGCATTATTATCGGTAATTGATGCCCCGAGGAAGTAAGCAACCTGAAAGCTCTAGCATGACTCATGAAGAAGAGGAAGAAATGCAACATGATATATCAAAATTATGAGACCAAGTGCAACAAGTGTCACTTGCACAAAAAGCAACAGAATCTAAGACGGATGGTTTAAGGAAAGATGTAGAAGCTAAGATGGATGGTTTAAAGAAAGGTGTAGAAGCTAAGATGGATTGTTTAAAGAAATACGTAGAAGCTAAGATGGATGGCATGGAAGGCAGGATGAATGGCATGGACACTAAAATTGATGGCATGGATGATAAGATGGAAGAATTGAAGATAAATATGAATAAGTTGCTACAAGAAATTGTCACTAATGGTGAAAGGGTAGTAAAGGAAACTCATGATGAGCACAAAAGAAATGTTAATCATGATTCCATAGACTCTAATGTTGGATCAAAGACCCATCATATTCCAAAAATCGATATGAGGAAGTTTGATGGTGAGGATCCCGCAACATGGATATTACAGATGGAGCAATTTTTCGATCTCAATAATGTGCAAAACACACAAAAGGTACGTATTGCAACTTTATATTTGGAACCAAATCAGTTTGTATGGTATCAATGGCTTTTCTCTCATAAACAAATTATCACTTGGGCAATTTTTACGGAAGAATTGATAGCACATTATGAGGATACAAAAAGCAACACGTTTTTTAGCCAATTGATAAGTCTCAAACAAAAGGGTTCAATAATGAAGCACATTGAGGAGTTCCAAAAATTCAACATAAGGGTAAAAAATATTCCAGAGGAGCATAGGATTGATGTGTTCATAGGAAATTTAAAGGATAATATCCAACATGATGTTCACCTTTGGGAACCTGATTCATTAGAGAAGGTATTCAGGTTAGCAAGAAAAATGGAAAGCAAAATTATGGCAACTAAGAAGCATACCAGTCACAACTATAAAGATGGAAGTGTTGTTACTGCTAGCCTTCCACAACGTATAAGGTTGACACCACAACAATTGGAAGAAAAAAGAGAAAAAGGGCTTTGTTACAATTGTGATAGCAAATACACTAAAGGTCATAAGTGTGCCGAGAAGAAATTATTCTACATAGATTGTGAAGAGGAAGAAGAAAAGGAGCAAGAAAGGTTAAAAGAAGAGGATATACTCTAGGAACAAAGCCTAGATAAAGAAGAAATGAATCCGACCATATCTTGTAATGCATTGGCTGGAATTATCACTCTTCAAACCATCAAGATAGAAGGACAAATCAAGAAGAAAAAGGTAATAGTGTTGATTGATTCAGGAAGCACCCACAATTTTATTCATTGTAAGGTAGCAAAAGAATTGAATTGCTTCCTATATCGAGCACCAGAGTGTCAAGTGATGGTTGCAAATGGAGGAATGATAAATTTCTCTGGAAAGTTCCATAATATTAAGCTATCCATGGGAGAATATGTATTGACTAGCCCAATGCTTTCCATTCCAATGGTAGGTGTTGATGTTGTACTAGGAGTCCAATGGCTACAATCCTTGGGTACAATAGCTTTTAATTTTCAAGAACTTTTCATGAAATTTTCTACGGAAGGAAAGGAAGTTGAATTAAGGGGTATTGCAGGGAAACCAGGAAGGATAATCAGCTCTAACGGTATGACAAAGCTTCTAAAAAGGAACAAAGAGGCATAATTGCATAATTATGTTCACTAGATGTTTCCACATCGGAATCATCTATTTCTCCAGATCTCCAAAAGGTCTTTGACATTCATTCCAAGGTATTTGAGACTCCCAAAGGTCTCCCACCTATTCATGATCATGATCATGCTATTCATCTGATTCCAGGAAGTGTTCCTCCAAACATCATGCCGTACAGATATCCCTATGCCCAAAAGAGTGAAATTGAACGTATGGTTGCAGAAATGCTAGAGGCTGGTATAATTCAACCTAGTCAAAGTTCTTTCTCCACTCCAGTAGTATTGGTGCACAAGAAGGATGGATCATGGCGCATGTGTTCGGATTATAGGGAGCTCAACAAGCTCACTATTAAAGATAAGTTTCCCATTTTTGTCATTGATGAATTACTGGATGAATTGCATGGATCGATTTACTTCACCAAGTTGGATCTTCGTTCAGGATATCATCAAATCAGAATGAAGACTGAAGACATTCCAAAAACAGCATTTAGAACTCATGAGGGTCATTATGAATTTTTGGTCATGCCTTTTGGCCTTACCAATGCACCTTCTACATTTCAAGGTTTGATGAATTCCATTTTTAAACCCTTCCTTAGAAAATTTTTGTTAGTATTTTTTGATGATATACTAATCTATAGCAACTCTTGGAAGGATCATGTTGAACATGTTGACAGGGTGCTACAACTATTAGAGGAGAAATAATTATATGCAAAAAGATCCAAATGTTTCTTTGGAGTACAAGAGGTGGAATATCTAGGTCATATTGTATCTCATGAAGGAGTTAAGGTAGACCCTAGCGAAATTAAAGCCATTAAGGAATGGAAAATCCCCACATCCATAAAGCATCTGCGAGGATTTCTCAGGTTGACAGGGTATTATCGCAAGTTTGTTAAGAATTATGGGAGAATAGTAGCACCTCTAACAACATTATTGAAGAAAGATGCATTTTCATGTACTCCAGAAGCAACAAAGGCCTTCGAACATCTTAAAGAGGCAATGTGCCAAGCACTGGTCTTAGCTACATGGGACTTCACAAAAACCTTTATTGTGGAATGTGATGTTTCAGGAAATGGAATTGGTGTCTTTTTAATGCAAGATGAAAGACCCATTGCTTTTGAAAGTCGTCCAATCAAGGGAAAGTTTTTACACAAAGCTATTTATGAGAAGGAAATGTTGGCAATACTACATGCACTTAAGAAATGGCAACCCTACCTAATGGGAAGACACTTCAAGGTAGAAACGGCTCATGATAGCGTTAAATACTTTTTAGAACAAATATTATCCTCTAAAGAGCAACAAAAGTGGGTCACAAAGATGTTGGGTTATGACTTCGAAATCATCTACAAAAAAGGGAAGCAAAATGTGGTGGCAGATGCACTCTCAAGAAAGGATGAGGATGTGGAAGCATTGTTGTGTGCCATTTCTATTATCCAACCAGATTGGATAAACTAAGCAAGGGAGGAATGGAAGAATGATGAAGAAGTGTGGGCACTTATTCGAAAGTTGCCACAAGATTCCAGTACATATGATACATTTAGCTAGAAAAGTGATTCGTTATGGTACAAAGATCGATTATACATCTATAAGAATTCGCAACTCAAACAAAAGATTATTATGGAATTGCACACTTCTCCCTTAGGAGGGCACTCAGGATTTTTGAAAACTTACCACAGGGTTAAGAAGGAATTTTTTTGGGATGGCCTTAAATTGGATATTCAAAATTTTGTGGCCGAATGTTTGGTTTTCCAACAAAATAAAGTTGAAACAATTAAGACCCCAGGTTTATTACAACCTTTATCCATTCCAAGCGAACGTTGGGAGGAGGTTTCAATAGATTTTATCACAGGTTTACCCAAGTTTGAGGGAAAGAGTGTCATCATGGTGGTAGTTGACAGACTTACCAAATATGCACACTTTTGTGCATTATCACATCCATTTAAAGCTAGTACAGTTTCTACTGCATTTATGGAAACAATTCAAAAGCTACATGGAAACCCAAAGATTATTGTAAGTGACAGAGATCCCATTTTCACTGGAAATTTTTGGACAGAATTATTTTCTTGTCTTGGTACCCAGTTAGCTCATAGCTCATCTTATCATCCTCAATCTGATGGGCAAACTGAGATAGTAAACAAATGTTTGGAAGGATATCTTCGTTGCCTTGTATCTGATGAATAGACACAATGGGTCAAATGGTTGCCTCTGGCTGAATGGTGGTATAACACTTTCTTCCATACAACAACAAAAATGACCCCATTTATGGAACTTTATGGATATCAGCCACCATCCATCACATCATATTTAAGAGAAAATTCTAAGGTTCAAGCAGTGGAACATCACATCGAACATCAACAACAAGTCCTCCAACTCTTTAATGATAACCTCGTGTTGGCACAGAACAGAATGAAACAATAGGCAGATCAACATCGCAGCGAAAGAAGTTTTGATGTAGGTGATTGGGTATTCCTACGGCTACAACCATATAAACAAATGTCCCTGAAGCAAGCTAAGAAGGATGATAAATTATCACCAAAGTATTATTATCCGTACAAGGTGTTGCAAAAGATTGGTACTATGGCATACAAATTGGAGCTTCCTGTAGCATCTCGAGTGCACCCAGTTTTCCATGTTTCATGTTTAAATAAGGTTATAGGTGACAAGCTCCCAGTTCAAACAATATTGCCAGAACTTGATGAGGAAGGAAAAATTATATTGGAACCGGAAGCAGTCACAGAAACAAGAACTCGATAGCTACGAAATCGATCAATTTCAGAGTATCTCATCAAGTGGAAGAACTTATCTGCTGAAGATTCCACATGGGAGGATGAGAATTTTATACAGATGCATCTAGAACTACTCAAGCATCGAGGACAACACTTTTTTGAAGGAGAGGGGCATGTTAGGTCCCTATAATACTAGTGATTATCCCATTACTATTCTAGTTGTATCCCTTATTAATATTGTTGTGCCCTTATTGTCCGCATATTTTTATTACTGTGCCCCATAAAATCCCTCTATTGTTATTTTTGTGGCTTTATATTATCATTGTTAGGTCGGCTGGGTTATATTGTGACTCCTTAGACTCCTATATATAGAAAGGAGGTTTTGTCATTTGAATCATCCAAGAATTTTTCATTTGTGTAATGTAAAGGAGGTTGCCCCTTCGAAGAGGCTGAATTCTAAGGCGTTGATCTCTCTTTTCTATATTTTTGTGAGTTGGTTTCATAACACATTGTTAATACTTGAATCATTTTAAAAGTTGTAACAATAATTATGGAAACACTATTCCTAGCAGACTCTCACAACACTATATGTTTTCTTATACTTATTGAACATTTTGGAAATTTTAACTATCATGCATTTGATTTCCATGTCAAGTTTTGGTACTTTTGAGTTGTCAATAGATCCACAACTATTTTCATCAAGGGTTACAATCAACGATAGGGAGAATTGGTGGTTGCTTATGGGGTAACTACCCCTCTCCCACTGCACTGTACTATGCAGTCCCCGTTCACACTTTCTCACCTTTATGGTCATATGTGCAACCTGTCATCCTTTAGAGTCTAGAATATCTATAGTTTTCCTAATCATTACCCTTCTTCAATTTAGTTCGATTCATCAGTATGAAATGGCCTACTCACATGAAGGTATGGGTTTTTCTATTGTGATGTTTCAATTAATTTCTCAATTTAATGGAAGTCTGTAATACATAGAGTGAACGTTCCAATGCCATTGTTCTTATGTTTCAATCTGTTAGGTCTTATCATTATTTTTTTATTCAATTATCTCCCAATGTCTCTCTAGGGTTTGATAAGGAACATATCTCAGGATTGTGCCTCTCACCACCCTTGACAAATCTAGATGCAGAATGGGAACATCCATTACCCAACCCGTGCACTTTAAGAAAAAATAAGGTATCTTTTGATTAAGGTTTTTAATTCTTCCCATTTTTTTAGGCCCCTATAATACTATTGATTCCTCCATTTCTATTGTCATTTTAGCCCTTATTGTTATTGTTGTGCCCTGATTGTCCCCGTATTGTTATAATGTTTCCCCATATAAGTGCATTAGTGTTATTATTGTGCCCTTATATTATTATTGTTATGTCAACATTGATTATATTGTGACCCCTTAGACTCCTATATATAGAAAGGAGGTTTTTTCATTTGTATTATTCAAGAATTGTTAATTTGTGTAATGTAAAGGAGGTTTCCCCCTCGAAGAGGCTGATTTTGAAGACGTTGATCTATCTTTTCTGCTATTTTTTGAGCTAGTTGCATAACATTTGGTATCAGAGCTTTGGATTCTAGGGTTTCGCTGCTCCAAATAGGTCATCACAGAATTTTCACTATAACTTTTTTTCTGCAGCATTTCAGAATATAAAATAATAACCCATTTGAGTGGAGTTCTCTTTGAACCTTGGTTCCTAATTTCATATCTTGTCTTGCTATATTTTTGAAGATATGATCCAAGTATGTTATGGTTCTTGCAGGATCGTGAATTATATCTCAAACAGGTGACCTGGGGAAAATTGCCATAACTTTCTTTCTGAGAATCATATTGAAATTGTGTAAGACATTACAAAAATAAGATGACTTCTAGTTTTCTGTATATCGGTTTCAGGTCCTAAGGTCGAAACATTGACACATGGAACTTCATACAAGTTCAATCTATTGAACCAGTCTTTAATAAGGCCATCATGGGAGATTTGGCATAACTCTTCCTTGGAGAATCCAATCTTGTTCAGACTGGTGGGCTTGGAAAGAGGACTCAGACGGCTACCTCCAGACACAATTTCAGACCTTGAAGATATGAAATTATAGAGATACAACAGATTCAATATCGAGCTCCTATAAAGTGAAAAAAGGTGTGTAGTTTTTGTTTTAATTTTGCATAAGTTTGGTTTGAAAAAATAGTTTGAAGGAATTCAAAGGGCATAGTGAAGCATTATTATCATTAATTGATGCCTCGAAGAAAGAAAATGTAAACACCTAGTAAGAAACCTAAAATCTCTAGCATGACTCATGAAGAAGAAGAAGAAATGCAACATGATATATCAAAATTACGAGACCAAGTGCAACAAAATTCACTCTCACAAAAAGTAACAGAAGCTAAGATGGATAGTCTAAAGAAAGATCTAGAAGCTAAGATGGATGGCGTGGAAGCTAAGATGGATGATATAGAAGAAAAAATTAAAGGAAACATGCAAGATTTGAAGATAGACATGGAAGCTAAGATGGACGGTATAGAAGAAAAATTTAAAGGCAACATGGAAGATTTGAAGACAAATTTGACAAATTTTCTACAAGAAATTATCACTAATGGTGAAAGGGTAGTAAAGAAAAGTCATGAGGAGAACAAAAGAAATGTTAATCATGATTTCATATACTCTAACTGTGGATTGAAGGCCCACCATGTTCCAAAGATCGATATGAGGAATTTTGATGGAAGGGATCCTATAACATGGATACTACACATGGAGCAATATCTTGATCTCCATAATGTGCAAAACACACAAAAGGTACGCATTTCAACTTTATATTTGGAACCAAATTAGTTTGTATGGTATCGATGTCTTTGCTCTCGTAAATAAATTGTCACTTGGGAAATTTTTATGGAAGAAATTATAGCACATTATGAGGACACAAAAAACATTACTTGTTTTAGCCAATTGATAAATCTCAAATAGAAGGGTTCAACGATGGAGCACATTGAGGACTTCCAAAAATTGAATATAAGGGTAAAAGATATTCGAGAGGAGCATAGGATTGATGTATTCATAGGGACTTTAAAGGATAACATCCAACATGAGGTTCGCCTTTGGGAACATGATTCATTGGAGAAGGCATTCAGGTTGGCAAGAAAAATGGAAAGAAAAATTATGGCCACAAGGAAGCCTAACACTCACAACTATAAATATGGAAGTGTTGTTGCCCCCAATCTTCCACAACCTATGAGGTTGGCATGAAAACAATTGGAAGAAAAAAGAGCAAAAGGGATTTGTTACAGTTGTGATAGAAAATACACTAAAGGTCATAAGTGTGGTGAGAAGAAATTATTTTACATAGATTGTGAAGAGGAGGATGAAAAGGAACAAGAAAAATCAAAAGAAGAGGATATACACCAGAAACAAATCCTAGAGAAAGAAGAAATGAATCCGACCATATCTTGTAATGCATTGGCTGTAATTAACACTCCTCAAAATTTCAAGATAGAAGGACATATGAAGGAGAAAAAGGTAATAGTGTTGATTGATTCGGGAAGTACCCATAATTTTATTCATTGTAAGATAGCCAAGGAATTGAATTTCTTCCTATATCTAGCACCAAAGTGTCAATTGATGGTTGCAAGTGGAGGAACCATAAATTGCTTTGGAAAGTGCCATAATATTAAGCTATACATGGGAGAATATGTATTGAATATCTTAATTGTTTCCATTCCAATGGGTGGTGTTGATGTTGTACTAGGAGTCCAATGGCTACAATCCTTGGGTATTATAGCTTTTAATTTTCAAGAACTTTTCATGAAATTTTTTTCAGAAGGAAAGGAAGTTGAATTAAGGGGTATCATAGGGGAACCAGGAAAGATGATCAATTCTAAGAGAATGAAAAAGCTTCTAAAGATAGAACAATGAGGCGTAATTGCACAATTACGTTCGCTAGAGGTTCCCACATCGAAATCATCTATTTCTCCAGATCTCCAAAAAGTCTTCGACAACCATTCCAAGGTATTTGAGACTCCTAAAGGCATTCCACCTATTCGTGATCATGATCATGCTATTCATTTGATTCGAGGAAGTGTTCCTCCAAACATCAAGCCTTACAGATATCCCTATGCCCAAAAGAGTGAAATTGAATGTATGGTTACATAAATGCTAGAGGCTAGTATAATTCAACCTAGTCAAAGTTATTTCTCTACTCCAATATCATTATGACTTTTTGGTCACGACTTTTGGCCTTACGAATGCACCTTTTACATTTCAAGGTTTGATGAATTCCATTTTCAAACCCTTCCTTAAAAAAATTGTGTTAGTATTTTTTGATGATATACTGATCTATGGCAAGTCTTGGAAGGATCATGTTCAACATGTTGACATGATGCTCAAACTATTAGAGGAGAAACAATTATATGCAAAAAGCTCCAAATATTTCTTTGAAGTACAAGAGGTGGAGTATCTAGGTCATATTGTATCTCATGAAGGTTTGAAGGTAGACCCTAGCATAATTAAAGCCATTAAGGAGTGGAAAATCCCCACAGCCATAAAGCATCTGCGAGGATTTCTAGGGTTGACAAGATATTATCACAAGTTTGTTAAGAATTATGGGAGAATAACAGCACCTCTAACAAAATTATTGAAGAAAGATGCATTTTCATGGACTCCAGAAGAAATCAAGGCATCTGAACATCTTGAACAGGCAATGTGCCAAGCACCGATCTTAGCTACACCGGACTTCACAAAAACCTTTATTGTGGAATGCGATGCCTTAGGAAATGGAATTGGTGTTTTTTTAATGTAAGAGGAAAGACCCATTGCTTTTGAAAGTCGTCAAATCAAAGGAAAGTATTTACACATTTATGAGAAGGAAATGTTAGAAATGCTACAAGCACTTAAGAAATGATGACCCTACCTAATGGGAAGACACTTCAAGGTAAAAGCAAATCATGATAGTCTTAAATACTTTTTACAAAAAATATTATCTTCAAAACAATAGCAAAAATGGGTCACAAAGATATTGGGTTATGACTTTGAAATCATCTACAAAAAACGGAAGCAAAATGTTATGGAAGATGCACTCCCAAGAAGGGATGAGGATGTGGAAGCATTGATTCGAGCCATTTCTATTATCGAACTAGATTGGATAAATGAAGAAAAGGATGAATGGAAGAATGATGAAGAAGTGTGGGCGCTCATTCAAAAGTTACAGCAAGATCCCAGCACATCTGATACATTTAGCTGGAAAAAAGATTTGTTATGGTACAAATATCACTTATACCTATGTAAGAATCCCCAACACAAACAAAAGATTCTTATGGAATTGCACACCTCTCCCTTAGGAAGGCACTTACGAATTTTAAAAGCTTACCATAGTGTTAAGAAGGAATTTTTATGGGACGGCCTTAAATGTGATATTGAAAATTTTGTGGCAGAATGTTTGGTTTTCCAACAAAATAAAGTTAAAACAATTAAGACCCGAGGTCTATTACAACCTTTATCCATTCCAAGCCAATGTTGGGAGGAGGACTCGATGGATTTTATCACAGGCTTACCCAAGTCCAAAGGAAAGAGTGTCATCATGGTGGTAGTTGACAAAATTACCAAGTATGCACACTTTTTTGTACTATCGCATACATTTAAAGCTAGTACAGTTTCTACTGCATTTATGGAAACAATTCAGAAGCTACATGGAAACCCCAAGATTATTGTAAGTGACAGAGATCCCATTTTCATGAGAAATTTTTGGACAATATTATTTTCTTGTCTTGGTACTCAGTTAGATCATAACTCATCTTATCATTCTCAATCTGATGGGAAAACTGAGATAGTAAAAAAATCTTTGGAAGGATATGTTTGTTGCTTTGTATCTGAGAAACAGACATAATGGGTCAAATGGTTGCCTCTGGTTGAATGTTGGTATAACACTTCCTTCTGTACTGCAGCAAAAATGACCCCATTTATGGAACTTTATGGATATCATCCACCGACCATCACATAATATTTAAGAGAAAATTCCAAGGTTCAGGGAGTGGAAGATCACATCGAGCGTCAACAACAAGTTCTCTGACTCTTTAATGATAACCTCACTTTGGTGTAGAATAGAATGAAACAACAGGAAGATCAACATCACAACAAAAGAAGTTTTGATGTAGGTGACTGGGTATTCCTATGGCTACAACCATATCAACAAATTCCCCTCAAGAAATCTAAGAAGAATAGTATATTATCGCTATAGTATTATGGTCCGTACAAGGTGTTGCAAAAGATTGGTACTATGGCAGACAAATTGGAGCTTCTTGCAGCATCCCGAGTGCACCTAGTTTTCCATGTTTCATGCTTAAAGAAGGTTATAGGTGACAAAATCCCAGTTCAAACAATCCTACCAAAACTTGAGGAGGAAGGAAAAATCATATTGGAACCTAGAGCAGTCACAGAAACAAGAACTCAACAGCTACAAAATCGATCAATTTTAGAGTATTTAATGAAGTGGAAGAACTCACCCGCTAAAGATTCCACGTGGGAGGGTGAGAATTTTATACAGAAGCATCCAAAACTACTCAAGCGTTGAGGAAAACACTTTTTGAAGGAGAGGGGCATGTTAGGTCCCAATAATACTAGTGATTCCCCCATTACTATTGTCATTGTAGCCCTTATTGTTATTGTCATGCCCCAATTTTCCTCATATTGTTATTATTGTGCCCCATAGAAGCCCACTATTGTTATTGTTGTGTCCTTATATTATTATTGTTATGTCAGTTTTGATTATATTGTCATCCCTTAGACTCCTATATATAGAAAGGAATTTTTTTCTTTTGTATTATCCAAGAATTGTTCATTTCTGTAATGTGAGGGAGGTTTCCCCCTCGATGAGGCTGATTTTGAAGGCATTGATCTATCTTTTCTTCTATTTTGTGAGTTAGTTTCATAAGACATTTTAATTTGTTCACCTACTATGCAGGGTTTTAAAAAATTACCTCCCAGCTCCAAACAAAGCAAACCGGTAAGGGTTGTAAGCTTTTTCATTGAAAAGATAAATTTCCCCTTAACCGATTACCTTCCTAGTCTTCCCTCGTTGTTTTCTATAGGTTGGTGATCCCTCCACTGGAGTGATTATTCATTTGCGTTATGGCTTTAAATTCATAATTAACAGTTTAATCCAAGTTCTCTAAATTACCCTTCTCACTTTTTCTCTACCAGGTTATCTTTCATCAGGCTATGCCTCGTATTAGCCCTTTTCAAGCTAGGGTTCTCTTCAAACTAGGGTTCTTGAAAGGCTGTTAAAATTTTTAAATAAAAATTATGGATCTTGTAAATTAAGTTTATGGCGTGCTGGTCTTCCAATTTTTCCTCCTGTCTATTTATAAAACTTCCCAAGACCCAATGATGAGGGTCTCTATTGATATTATGGCTACCTTGCTTTGGTTGTTAATGGGTAGCAAAGAACAACCTTATTTTGATAAATATATATAAATTTTGTTCACTATTCGCATATGTTTCTCTTCAATTCGATCGTATAATTCTAAAAGAGGTGAATTTTCTATTTACACTTTTGATAATCTATCAACGGCACTCTGCTAAGAGTTATAATTTAATGAATTTATCAATTGTTGTTATTTTATTTCTATACTCAGTGGGTATCACTACATAAAAATGTATTTTCTATACAATTATGTTTATAATGACTTGATAGTGTGGTATTACTCCACCAAATAGTTTTGTTCTATGTTTGATTTTCTTGTGGAAAAGTTTAAATTGAATTCATTGGATGTTTCATTTTCTCTATGCCTTCCAAGGATATGAACATATCATTTAATACTTTTCTCCCAACATTAATTAGTGGTTAATAAAATAAAATAAATAAAAAAATAAAGAAAACTTTATTTTTGATTCTAGAGAAATTACATACAACAATAGTGATTGATCTATACATGTGTATCTTATTTCCAACCCATATATTTACATATATAATTATTTATTTAGTCTTGAGGTACAGGACCGGCCTAGTTCAGGGACTACCTTGTTTCCTCCAATCTTATTACCTAGAGATTTGGGCTAATTACCCTAACACGTAACTTAACGTATCATTTTTCCAATAACCTCGGTATCTAACCTGACTCAATACTTAAAAATTTAATATAGCATATGTGTAAATAAAGAAACATAAATCGAGGAAGTAAATTCACTAAACATAGTCACTTATATGTTTAATCAATCGAACCTGCTATGAAACTTATAAGGCGAAAAATAATGCTCCACCCAAACAATGAGAACCAATATCTTGTCTGAGCACTCCCCCCAAGCCATTTCCACATCCAAAATAACTTTATTTGACAAAGATCATACCATGTCCACCTAGGACGTTTTTGACCCCAGGGTTTACCCGCCACATGGGGTTCATCTTAGAATTCCACTAGCCAACCAAATGAACAATTATCTTTCTCGCAATGTCATGTATCCCTCAATAGTGTCTTGCTCTGAGGGCATCTAGCTAAACAACTTTACTTTCCTCACTTGGGCGCCCTCCAACCAAGGTCCAAGTTCACAAGGTCACCACAAATTTTTCTCTCTCCTTGGCTTCCTTTTCCCAAACTAAGATCATTATGAGGAGGAATCTGGGAAAGTAACTATCTTTTTTGATAACTCTCTTTCAATTATCTAGAATGTGAACCTCTCTTTCAACATATTTTTCCTATGGTAATTTTATGGCTATTATTAAAAAAAATTAATAATGAAAATTAAAAAACATTCATTTTCATAACTTATTCACATAATGCTAACTAACTTAACCTTCAATATTTACATATTTACTAAAAAGAATTATAGACAAAATCGATATAATTTCTTCTTAAAAACATTAAAAAAAAAGTCTTTTACTTTAACTTAAAATTTACATATAAAATTATAAAAATATAAATGAAAGAAATTAATTAAAAATTATATTGTACATAAAGATTTTCATCAAATTTTTAATAAATTTATAAATTTGTGAATATAATTTTAATTTATGATATTATTTGTCGTTCCTTTTACACTTCATCATTTACTTTTATTATTGTGATAAATCGTTATTGAAAAACAAAATGGGACTCAATGCACCCTTTCACCTAATGCAGTGGATCAAGACAATATGCATTTGTTACAATTATATACCATTAGCACTTCTTTTACACCTCATCTTTATTTACATTTACAGCTTTAATGAAATATTATTGAAAAACACATCGCTCCATATCATTATCATTACTTTTACATCTTAATCTTCATTAATTTTATAATTAATGAGTTTTATATAATAATATAATTTTTAAAATATAACAATATGAAATATATGCCGTCTATCACGTGTTAGTTATTAAATTCATTTTAATTTAACATTAAAAAATAATTGAAAACACCACATTCTTTAAAGTTCAAATTTTATATTTTTACTTACATATTTATAATTATTTATTAAAAAAACATTTTTTAATACCACGAGAATCTAAATTCAATTGAATCCAGTTATTAATAATAATTTTCAAAAATCAAATATTAATTGCTCTTTAATATTTTAATTAAATTTCATTTACAAATTTATTTTATGGTTCACAAATTTGACAATAAATATTGTGATCAATCTTTTTAAAAACTTGTAAATTTTAAATATTATTTTAATATTTTATCGAGAGGTTTTTTATAGATTATATCAGAGATATTTTGCCATATCAAATATTTTTATTACATCAAATTTGTATAAAGAGAGAAAGTAATTGATAACCCAAGGGTTAGCTCAACAAGTAGAGTCCCCTTAGTTAAAGCACATTTGTTATTGATGTCACGGGTTCAATTCTCTAGAGACTCTTGAGATGAGGCCCCATGGTTAAGATATATATATATATATATATATTCCAACACTCGCCTTTAATGTTTAGTATCAATTTGACATGTATTATTTTACAATAATATTAATAACAAAAAAACCGAGGGTGTGTATATATACACACACAAAGAGAAAGAGTGTTTGTATGTTTCTATTCCATGGATACATTCTTTCTCATTCCCAATATGAACAAAAAGACTCTTTAAAATATTTCAATATATATATATATATATATATTAAAAATAAAATAAAAATTATTATGGGTCAAACATTTTATTTATATGTTTCTCTAAATGAAAGAGATATGGACTTCTATATATTCTTATAAAATATTTAACACATAGCAGGTGTAACATCCCTCGATATCCTCACATGAAAATGCATGGAGTTAGAAAACTTCTATACAATTTACCCACGGTAACTAACTAAATTATTATTCCATGTTCATCTTAATTGTTAGATGAATCTTCATCATTACTTAGGGTATCTTTAGTAAAGGAGTAGTAAGTTATGTAACCATTAAGAACCAATGTTGTAGTATATTAACATAATTTTTGTCATTTAACCTTGCATCATTTTCATAGTTCCTTTGACTTGATTAGTTAATCAAAAAATTTATATTATAAACATTATCTCATGCAAGGAATCCATGATGGGGTTGAGATTTTGGGGGTTAATCCAAAATCCCAATTCCCAAATAAATTGATCCTGAGGCCTGTGGGTTATGGGCCCACAAAGCCTATCAGAAGTGTTCTTTAGGCTTCTAAGCCTTTAAACCGTGGACTTACAATTCAAATCATGCCTTATAACTTTATCAGTGCTTTTATTTCCATCGGGAGCCACCACATATCCAAATACATGGGAAAAGCGATAAACCCCGCTCCGGTCCATACTTACGGACTTCAAACATTATATGCCCACCTCTACAAATATCGGCGGGTCCACACGGTTATCGCTCCAACTCCAAACTCCGATTGCGATCGCTCCGATCTACCGATCGCCGATGAGTTTATCGGCGATATCGCATATTGCATCCATCGCATGTCACGTACTCCATCCTCCATTCCCGGATCGCCGATTAGATCGGGACCGTCGATCTTGATTCGCGATCCGATGGTTCATGACTCGTCACACTATCGCAATCGCAATTGTTCCTCGGCCAATTCCAATAAGACCAAGGCTTTCTCCGATGCGATGATGGTTTTGTCGCTGATGCGATATGGATCCGACTCGTTGATCTTACTCAAGATCCGACGGTTGCGGTGTAATCACAACATCGCACTCGCAATCACACTTCGGCCGGTTTCGATAACTCATAAAGAGTTTTGTCGATGCGATAAAGATTCCGCCGCTGATGCGATAGGGATCAGGACCGTTGATCTTAAGAGATCTAACGATTCTTGATCATTCCGACAAGGTTTCACTTTAACTTGGATTTTCACCATTCGAAGGGTTTTTCTTTTTTTAAACGCAGGTTTCTGCCAGACCTGTCAAGCATGCACAAAATCCATTGATATCTCTGGATCGCCATCACGCTTGATGGTCGATCAACATGCATACAATTTTGGGATTATGTGCATGCTTGACAGGTCTGGCAGAAACCTGCGTTTAAAAAAAAAAACCCTTCGAATGGAAAAAATCCAAGTTAAAGTGAAACCTTGTCGGAATGATCAAGAACCGTTAGATCTCTTAAGATCAACGGTCCTGATCCCTATCACATCAGTGGTGAAATCTTTATCGCATCGGCAAAACTCTTTATGAGTTATCGAAATCCGCCGAAGTGTGATTGCGAGTGCGATGTTGTGATTACACCGCAGCCATCGAATTTAGAGTAAGATCAACGGGTCGGATCCATATCTCATCGGCGACAAAACCATCATCGCATCGGAGAAAGCCTTGGTCTTATTGGAATTGGCTGAGGAACAATTCCAATTGCGATAGTGCGATGAGTCATGAACCGTCGGATCGGGAATCAGGATCGACGGTCTCGATCTAATCGGCAATCAGGGAATGGAGGATGGAGTACGCGACATGCGATGGATGCAATATGTGATATCGCCGATAAACTCATCGGCAATCAGTAGATCAGAGCGATCGCAGTCGGAGGTTGGAGTTGGAGCGATAACCATGTGGACCCGCCGATATTTATAGAGGCGGGCGTATAATGTTTGAAGTCCGTAAGTATGGACCGGAGTGGGGTTTTATCGCTTTTCCCGTGTATTTGGATATGTGGTGGCTCCCGATGGAAATAAAAGCACTGATAAAGTTATAAGGCGTGATTTGAATTGTAAGTCCACGGATTAAAGGCTTAGAAGCCTAAATAATGCTTCCGATAGGCTTTGTGGGCCCATAACCCATAGGCCTCAGGATCGATTTATTTGGGAATTGGGATTTTGGATTAACCCCCAAAATCTCAACCCCATCATTTGGTATCAGAGCAGGGAAAGTTTCCTGCGAAGAGAAGGATTCCATAGAGGAAGAAGAAGAAGCAGGAGGTACAGTTGTTTAAGCTGGAGAGTTTGTGGTCTTGCTGTCATGTAGATAGTGACAGCCGAAGGTGAGATGGCTTGCAACAAACCTAGAGCAAGAAGTGCTCGTATGGTTCTAGAAGAGAGAACCTGAAGGATGCCAAAAGACTAAGCTCGGGAGGAAGCTTGGTGAGGTATCGTGTAGCAGAGGAAGACTGTTACTGCAGAGGTTTAGTTGCAGCTCACAGAAGACCATGAAGGCAATTCCACTGAAGGATTGAAACAGTGGGTAGAATTGCTATCAGAACAGAAATAAAGCAGGGAAGATTTCTTTGAAAAGAAACTTGCACACAGGAAAAGGTAATGTGCTGAATGATAGAAGACTACAGTGGGAGATTGTAACAGTTCTAGTAGAGGCTTGGAGCAAACAGGAATAGATAATTCCTTAAAGGAAAGAGAAAACAAGATTGCTTAATGCAAGTTCTGAAGGAGAAAGGACTTGAGAAACCAACCAAAGGATAAGCCATTCAAAGTACAGAAGAAATGAATGGAGGACAAGATCATGCAGGATCTTAAAGGTGAGATGATTTTTCTAATTTGAAATTTGTGATTAAGGTGTGGTTGCAGACAAAATGGTGGCAGTGAACCTGACATTCAGCTAAAGGCTGGATAAGGAGGACAATTGCAGTGTTCTGAAGAGGAAGTGAGTTGAAGAGATAGCCTAGAGAGAGCAGAGGAGAGTGCTCAAGAGGTTCCAGAGGTAGTGAACCAGTACTTACCAAAAGACCGGGTCCAGTGAAGTGGATTGGTGAGGTAAGTGGCAGCAGGAGAGCTTGTTGTTGCAGAGGCTAGTACAACTCATGGTGAGTGAGAAACTCATGGAGAAGATGATCATGGAGGATCATAGAAGAGGTTCAGAGGAATGCCACAGAGGTGAGATGATTGATAAAGTCAGAGAAAGAGAAATTGTAGTAATGAAGGTACAATTGCAGGTACTACAGGAATGGCTACAAGAGCAGGAAAATCAAAATAGAAAATGGATCTTTCCACTGAAGGGAAAGAGAGTGATTTGGCGACAATTGCAGAGGAGGTTGAGGCAAATTTTGATTGCCTTGTTGAAAAAGGAACTTAGAGTTCTTGAACCAGATATGGAATTTGAAGATTCCAAATGCAGATTTGTTCAGAAGGAAGTAATGGAGGAAGCAGTCAAGACTAAAAAGTCTTGTGATTTAAAAACTAATGAGTTTTGCATGTTTGCAAGTACAGTACAGGGAGAGGAACAAGCTTTAGATTTTGTTCAAGAAGAGTTGAATCTGAAGGCTGTTCAGATCGATGATGAGATAGAAATATCTCAGAAGGAGATGAAGACGAAGGAGTCTAATCAGGATGCTGATGTATAAAGAGAAGGACCAGCTGATGATTGGTCAAGCACTAGGGAAGGTATGGAAAATCGTGTGAAGTTTCCAAGTTCTACTCCTAATGAAGTTGTTGAATTGTATAGGAAACTAGATCTCCAGAGAAGAGAGTTGGAGAGACAGAGGACTTATGTGCAGGTTAATTTGTGGAAGAAGCAAGGGAAGAGAGTTTTTATGAATGACAGTCATGGAGCAGATGATGGTAAGAAGGAGAGACTAGCTAACAGTCTCATGGTGAATGCAAATCAACATACTGATGTGCTGATAGAGGAGTTGGGAAAGAACTCAGAGCAGCATACTGAAGTGTTGCCAGAGAAAGCTGAGGAGAAAGCCAGTAAAAATTTTCTGAGTCCTGAAGAAGACTTGGAGATACAAAGAGGAAACTTGGTGACTGAATCAACAAGTGAGACCATTGGGTCTTATGATTTTGACACTGACAATTTGGTTGTGTATACAGGTGATGCAGAAGACAGTCCAACACTTGGAATTGTCTTGAGGGAAGAAGAACTGTTGCAAAAAGAAGATGAGACAATCATGTCCCATAAGCAGAGGCTTGTTACCATGGGTGACAAAAGAGAGTTGGCTTTTCTGTATAGCCAAAAGAAGATTGGATGACAAAATTTTGGAACTACTACAATGATAGAGGATGAGGTTATAGTGTTTGAAGAACTTGATTTGATTGCCAAAATCAATCAAGATGATGATGAAAAATTATTGAAGATTGTTGAAGGGGAAGACAAAGGTTATGTTGGAACTAATTTACAGCATGTTGATGAAATGGTTGAGAAGAAATGGCTGAAATGTTTGCTGGAGACATTTGAACCTAAGGAAGAATTTACAGATACTAGAATAAATTTGCCTAAAGTTGAAAAAGGAGCAGATACTAGTTTGTTAAAATTGATTTTGCTTACTAGAATACAAACAGAGATAAATGGATATGTTACTGCAGGAAGAGAATTAAATGATAATTTATTTTCTGAAGATAAATTTGCAGGTGATGAGCCAAAGAATGTTGCAGAGGGACAGGAAGTTTGCGAGGCAGCAACATCTATGGTGGCAGCTAAATTAACAGAAATTGGGGACAACAGCAGTAAGCTGGACATAGATATTGAAAGCATCAGAAGACTGATGATGAAGGTGTCTCAGAGGTAGCAGACAACAGCAAGAAAGCAGAAGAATTTCAGCAAGGGAAAGACAAAAGCAGAGTATGAAAGCATAGCTGGAGGCAGGATGCAGAACAAGATTTGGAAACCTGGAGAAAGGCAGCAAGCAATAGCACATGATGACTTGCAGAACAAAGTGTGGGATCGACGAAGACTAAGACCAGCAGACACATGATTAGGAGATCATGAATATTTTCTACTTTGGGAGTCTGATGCAGGAGCATTCAGCCCAAGGAAAATCATTGTAAATAGTAGACATAGGGGGTCATGTATTTTAGGAACTAGTTTCCTAAGTTCCAAGTCAAAGTAATATTTAAGTGTGATTTAATTAGATGCTCTCAAAATAAATAAATAAGAACATGAGTAGTTCCATGATTCTAGGAGCAAGGGGGAGATTTTAGGCATAAAAGGGAGAATAGATGTGGACCATCGAGCGATAAGGAGGCTTTCTTGTTTTAAAACATGGAAAAGATGGAATAAAGCCTCAAGATTCTTTTTGTCATATGTATGCATTGCATGTAGAGCTTTAGAGCTTTTATTTGAGTGATTTAGGGAAAGGATGGGATTAGTAATCCAATCCCAGTTCTATATAACCATATGTAAGCCTACGGGCAGAGAAGGAGGCCACAAGTGTTGATAATCAGGCCTGTGAGAGAGGGAGGCCTTGAATAATTTAATATTAGGCCTATGTGTTTGTGCATGTGTGTGAGCGAGACCATGGAGTCTCGGATGTAATCCTGCTTTTACATTAATATATATTTTAAGTTAATTCCTGTCTGTGTCAATTATGTTGAAGAATATTTCATGGATGTATGAATTATTATGAATTCGTAGACTCTGCAGGTTGCAGACAGAATTCTGCAGGACACAGAGGAATGAAGTGATTAAGAGGAATCACAGTGGACTTTTGAATCCAAGTGAAAGACAGAACAACCTTGGAGGAGGAGTTGCAGCGATTCAGAAGAATCGAAGTGGAGCATTGAATCCATTAAAGGAGAGAAGTACAGAGAGAGAGAAGGAGCAGCTGGAAGCATTATTCCTTGAAAAACTTCTTTCTCTGTGTATCTGAGTTAATGGCTTTCTGTTAATTGGAAATTTGTATGCATGTGTGTATCGGCTAACTTGTTTTACTGTGAGTTGGAAGTTGATGAATTCGCCTTATCTTTCCCGCATGATGCTTGATTGAAGCCTTTATGGTCGTTTCCTTTTCATTGCGGCGTATGCAGGCTCCTTAAGTCATTTTACAAAGTCCTGTGGATAATTCTGTTTACATAGAGGACTCGTGATATTTCCTTAAGCGGAACACTGTTCTGGACGTGAAACCTTATTAGATTGGTTCATGCCCATATCGGGTTCGGACCAAATATCGCATCAGAGAAGTGTAGGTGGAGTGGGAGCCTTTAGAACTACTAAGTGCGAGCTCCGATATCCCAGAGCTGAAATGTTATAAGGAGCAGCATAAAGGGGCATCGGGTCTGCGAGGACCTTTTAGAACTGCTAAGTGTGAGCTCCGACATCCCGGAGCCAAAACATTATAAAGAAGAACGTAAAGAGGCATCGGGTCCACGAGGGTGATCGCATCACAACTTGGTGACAAACCAAGTGTTAATGCTTTAGACCTCGTGATAGCGATATGCGACTATCGCATCGGAGGAATGGAATTGTTGCAATGGCCGAATAGACGGACCCGCCGATATTTATAGAGGCGAGTGTATTAATTTTGAGTTCCGGCCCAAGGGTTCGGAGGGGGTTTTTATGGTGTTTCCCCACGTATTTATATATGTGTGGCTGCGGGGCTTTAAAGCTCAAATAGTTAATAAAGTGGACGTGTGGTGGCCTCCGATGACAGCAAAGGCCGATAGTTATATTGGCTTTGATTTTAATGTAAGTCCATGATTTTAAAGGCTTATAGCCTAGAACGCTTCCGATAAGGCTTTGTGGGCCTATAACCCACAAGTCCAAGATCGAAATTTCTACAAGAAAGGGGATTTTGGCCAATACCCAAGATCTCTTTTCATCAATCCACATCATAAAACTAGGACAACAAGAGACCACATTATTAGACACCAATATACCCTGGAAACCTTGTAGGGTGAAAAGCAACAAACATATAATTTTATTATTAAATGTTCGTGAGAGTGTTCACCCCTCACTCAATGGATTGTGAGAGAGTACATCCCTTAACCATTGTCATAAACTATTACAAATAAATATTGTTTAAAAACAACATATCTAGTTGAAATCTATTACATTCATCATGATATCATTTACCCATAATTATTCAATCTTTATATCTTAGTGAAAGAAACTTTTAAGGATGGAAAATTATCTTGAAGTTTAAAACATTGGTGAACCTCACTAGTCTCTAATATGCAAATTATAAAATATTTATTGATGTATTTGTAAAATTATTCAAATTTATAATGATTTTATAGATACTCTCTATATAATCTTGGCATTTTTAAGGTAAAATAATTTTATATTGTAAAATTTGAGAAAAAAAAAATTTAAATGGAAATTGGTGAATATTTTTTTTTTGGAAAAATTATGAAAAATTAGCCCACTTGCGAATATTAGCCCCTAAAAGTTTCCATGAGATTCTCATGCCATATTTGTTCCATCAGTGGACGATCCTGCAACTTTCTCTCCCTAATATGCATGTACCATTAGTTCTTTGCCTACCCCAATGTTAACCGTAATCTATCATTTGCACAAGTCACCATGCTTTATTGGCATTGTTGTCATCAACGAGCTTTGATATCATGATTACATAAAGTATTATCAACCAATAATCAATTTTTAATAGTGATTCTTCAACATTTATTCATGTGCATACATGAAATGTAAATAAAATATCACAACACACTTCTTCTAACAACATTGTTCATGCATTAATTATAAGAAAAACATATCAAAATAAATACCAAATTACTAAGATCCTGCTCAGACAAGGACATGTTCTTTTCCAAAGGAAAACCACTGTAACAATCAATTTTCATTTAAATGATACCGTCAATTTAGCTTTGTTTTCCGTGCATGTAATTAGATAAAATCTTATTCAAAGAAATTTATCCCCTTAGCTTTTCTTTGCGCATATAACTAAGAAATTTTTCTAATAGAATAGATATTATTATTATGCATACAAATGCATGTCCCCTTCTAAGGGAAAACTAACCTAATAGATACTATCATTGTGCATGCAAATGTAGATCCCTTTTTGAAAAACATCTTTTCCAAGATAGAATTATTTACAAAGTCTATTTTACATGCAAATACATGCCTTATTCTAGAAGAAAACAGATGTATTAGTTATTATTTCTTGCATGCATATATATGTATTTTTCCAAAGGAAAGCTAATACATTTATTACATGCAATAACTTGTTTTCTTTTCCAAGGTCTAATATAATAATTATTTTTTTCTCCATGCAAATCCATGTTTCTCATGAAAAGGTCTAACACAATAATTATACTCTTCCCATGTGTATTTCTTTTCAAATAATCCAGCATCATAGTTGTAATTTTCATGGATGCAAAGGTCTTATTTCCTTTCAAGAGATCAAACACGATATTTATATTTTCGTGCAAGAAAATAACATATTTCTTTTCAAGAAATATCATAGCTAGTATTTCTATTTTCTGCATGTTAAAAAATTATTTCCTCTAAAAAAATATCAAGTATAGTAGTTCTATTTTGTGCATAGAAATAACTTATTTCCTCTCAAGAAATATCCATTATAATAGTTATATTTTGGTGCATGTAAATAAATTATTTCTTTTGAATATCTATTTCCTTTTGTATATGTGAACACCTTCTATTTTCCAAAAAGAACTAATGCAACTAGCTATTATGTCCTCTGCATCTAAATATGCATTCTTTTCCAAATAAAAAAATAATAATTATGTGTGGAAAAATAAACACACAAACATTTCAAGAAATCTATAACACACATTCATTTTTCAAGGAATTTAGCACCAAACATGTTCCTTCCAAGGAATCAATAAAACAACCATTATTGGTCTACATGTAAGACTAGCAAAATAATATTTTCTTCTCCAAGAAGATGAATAAAATACCAGCGTATTTTTTTCAAGGAAATGAACTGAAATAAGAAATTAATAAAGATAGATATTATCTTCATGCTTATAACCAAATACCACAGCAACTAGAATTAAATAATGTCTTATGCAAATACGTATTTCACTTTTTCAAGACATAGTATGGTTAATTAGTCATTCACCTACATGTCTCGAGGGTTAATCGAAGAAGGTTCACTTCCTTTACTATTTCATAACCTTCACTATTTCATGTTAACCACTCATGTAACCATATTCATTACATGTGCATCAAGAAAAGGGAATTCTTGCATACCTTAACCTCTAGAATATGTAGTAATAAGAGAAAACTTCAACACAACACCTCACCATAATTTGAAGTAAATAAAACCCTTAAAAAATAGTAAAGAGAGTACCTTTATTGTGAGTGTGAATGTTAAAATAGCCGAAGTGATGAAAGCACACATGGAAATTCTAGGCATGTAGTTGTATTCACGGAAGTGATGCAGAATTCCAGCTACAACTTCCTTGTGTTGTGGGATCCGTGGAAGTGAGTGTAACTAGTGGCCAAAGAAACCACAACAACTATACACGTGCCATGAGAAGGGATTCAAATCCCATACCTAAGTATGTGGCTTCAAAACATAGAGAAATGGATAACATGAAGGCAATCCTTGCTACACCAACATGGAAAGGCTTCAAGAAGAATATAATTGATGCCAATAAAAACCAATAGGAACTAAAGACATAGTGGAGTTAAAATTCCTATCACTAAAGCCCCAAATCACCAGATTGGATTTTTTGTTGGTTAAGAACTTAGTAGTTCTAACTGCTCCAAACCCTAACGAACTCATGATTCACACCATAAGTGAAACATTTTCCTAATTAGAAACCATGTCACAATAAATTCTTGGCAGCAAATCGATTCATAAAACATGATAATTACATAATAATTAGTAATATTCCACAAGTGTCGAACAGATATTAGATACTCCCCCCTTAAAGATAACACTATGCTCAATGTTCATCTCTCATTTGAACTTTATCTTTTACTCGTGATATAACAATTTAAACAACGCAAAATGGGATCCTTCCCCTTCAAAATGAAGGATTTCATTTCCAAGAAAGAATCATAAGACAAAAATAATAACATTTTATCAATAGCCATAAGAATTTATAACTGCAAAAACATGCATGTTCTACTTTCCATCGCTTATCCATTATTCAAATTCATATAAACAAAACAAAATCTCTATGCCAAGTTACCATTACTTACCAATTACTTGATGATCATGGTCACTTTTACACAAGCACACTAAGGATGGTTTGACAACCCTTAGACACTCCATGGAAAGCACCGTGTAATGTAGGACTAACAAATCCAACATAATCACGTTAATCACAAAATTTCAATCAATTGAAATACTAATAATTACATGCACAATGTCAAGTGACATTTTAATCACAGTACTTCCACAAGGACTCAAAGAGAACCTAGTTCTTCAATCATCAAAATGATCAATAATGACATCAAATACATGCTTTTCTTAGCCCCTAGTAAAGACATTCACAAGCTTGGTAACAAAACAAAGGAACTTACACTTGCATTAATTCCTTTTCAAGCGCTATTCTCATTTCCTGTCAAGATGTACATAAAATATTTACATGACTATATAGAAAATTCATTTTTAACAAAACACATAACTATTTAGTTATTTTTTATGGTATGAGAACCACAATAGCAAAATAATTCTCCTCCCAACTAATTTGAACTTCTTTCCATAACCAAATCAAGCCATTTTCACATCTAGACAATTTTGTGACAAAGACCATATGAGGTCGAGTCTAGAATTTCACTTGCTAACCAACTCAAAAATTCCAATGACCACACAGGGTCCAATACAAGATTCCTATTAGGAGCATGTTGCCTATTCCTTTGACATCATCCTATCTATGAGGAATTTTGGGCCTCCTCTAATTGTCTCTAAATCAACAAATTTTCCTTAGGATTTTTCCCCTCTTACCATCTTGTCGATCTCTTTTCCACTACTCAGATCAGCGTATCTCTAGAGAGAGGAAATCTAGGTAGGAAAGCACCATCAACCTCTTTGGGCAGGTAACCGCCATCAACCCAAAGCCTCCTAGCCTTTCACAACTATCCACAACTGTCTGGCATGTGAAATTATCTTTTATCACTCTTTCCCAAAGTAATTTTCATAACAAACCATATGCACATTATCATTAAAGAAATAAGAACATTTACGTAAATCATGCATTCATACGTGACCCTCAGCATGGGTCCACAATATCTAGATTGACAAGAAACATAACTAACATACATGTGGTATACATTTTGATTTTCCAAATAACACAATCATGCATATAATATCTTTATACTTTCTCATTTATATTGGAAATTCACATTGCAATATTTTAACTTCACAGGTTCTCTTGTTTCCATTAAGCTACCCCTACTTAATCCCATCAACAATGTTAGTCATAATTGTTTTTAATAAAACTATACTTTCTACAAAATCTTGTTATACATAAGAAATTTTATCAATGTTCTCAATAATTCAACATGTATAAAGGTTATTGTTTTGAGGCTTCTGCGATTAGTGCTTTGTGTGTAGTTTACTTTCGGAGTTCTCGCATCCATAATTGCTTGAATCGATGTTTCGAACCATCCACCATGGCTCATAAAGGTATGGATCCTGTTACTTTTCATAAACCACTTTCATGCATTATAACAAGAATAACAAGTAATGATACATCTTCTCAATGTTACATCTAAGAAACATTAAATCGAAGTTTTCCATAGACTTAAGAAGATAATACTTTAATCATTACCATTCCCATAGTTTTCACTCATGTAACATGTCATTTCATTTATCCGCGTGCATCTAAGCAACAATTATTAACGCATACCAGCTGATATCGCCCTCGAATCATCAATTCATTGAGTTTTCAAGGTAAAAATGCAAGGTAATCAATGCTTGATTAGGTTGCTACTATCATTAAGTTGATAGAGACATCAATGCAATCACTTTAATGGCACAACTGTATCATAATATAAGTCCTTTGTCACTTAAAAAACTTGTAATTCATAGGTATGCATGGTTAAATCAGTATTCACTTTTTCAATCACTGCAGTTTTCTTGCATGTGCATAAAATACTAAACATAACTTTAACCATTCAAAGACATTGGTTTATCATCAATGTGTAAGTGCCAATAGCTATTAGGGTAACAATCCAAGCTTTCCCATTTTCCATAGTGCATTGTTATCAACAGATGGACACATGAAGTAACTACCATAATTACTTGCTTACAACTTATAACAAGTTTCAATCAAAATCGATTCATGAAAATAGTTTTTAGTAGTTAGCCATGCAAAACTAACTAATTAATGCTACTAACCATTTTAATTTTGACCGTGATAGGACTTAGCCATCTTTTAGTCTTTGTTGTCAAGTTTTACCACTTGACTCATTGTTCATTTTTAACATCTAAAGGGGTTTTTCCAATTTCATTTTAAGCATTCAATTGTTCTCTTCAAGGGTATTCCCCATATTTTACATTCATGCATCCATTCATCATAAGTAGTGCATTGTAGCTTTACTCATGTTCATTAAATGTATCATTAATATTTTCATATTGGCAAAGGTCGGTAGGTCAATTCTCACTTTCCTTAGTGAGTGCTTAGGATTGTTCATAGGTGCAACACAGGTTTTATTGTCTTTCATCCTCATCAAGATTCAAATATTATGAGCACAGTTTTACATCAAACTTTATTACTTACTACTCTTCAATATGGTTATAATCATGCACAATGCATTCCATGTAAAAAATAATATACTACATATATCATTATGTAGTTTGTTAAAATCATACATGAGCTCATGCCCACTAGTATCATACATCTAATTCTTTTCCACTCACCAATTCCCAAAAGGCACCAATACTGCAACCTTAAGCTCTGATGCCACTTGTAACGTCCCCGAGTAACCTTGCATGAAAATTCATGGAGTTAGAATATTTTATACAATGTACTCAAGTTAACTATCCAAATTACTATTACATATTCATGATTAACCATTAGATAGAATCTTCACCATTACACAGAATAAATTTAGTAAAGGAATATGAAGATGCATAACCATTAACAACCACTATTGTAGTATATTAATATAAACTTTGTGATGTAACCTTGCATCATTTTCATATTTCCTTTAACTTGATTAATAAATCACATACTTGATATTATAAATATCAACTCATGCAAGGAATCCACATCATAAAAGTAACACAACAAGAAACCACATCATTAGACATCGATATACCCTAGAAACCCCGTAGGGTGAAAACCAGCAAACGTTTAATTTTATTATTAAATGCTTGTGAGGGTATTCACCCCTCACTAAATGGCTTGTAAGGCAGTTCATCTGTTAACCATTGTCATAAAATATTACAAAGATATATCATTTAAATACAACATATCTAACTAAAATATATTACAGTCATCATGATATCACTTATCCACAATTATTCAACCTTTATATCTTTGTGTCCTAGTTGTTTTGTCAGTGAACCATCGTGCAACTCACACTCCCTAATTTTCATGTACCATTAGTTCTTTACATGCCACAATGTTAACCATAATATATCCTTTGCACAAGTCACCATCCTTTCTTGCCATTGTTGTCGTCAAGAAACTTTGATATCATGATTACATAAAGTATTTATCAACCAATAATCAATCTTTAATAGTGATTCTTCAACATCTATTCATATGCATACATGAAATGTAAATAAAATATCATAACATGATTCTTCTAACAAGACTACTCATGCATTGATTATAAGCAAAGGTGTGTCTAAACAAATACTACATTACTAACGTCCTTCTTGAACAAGCACACATTCTTGTCCAAAGGAAAACCACTGTAACCATCTATTTTAATTTAAAGGATACTAGCAACTTAGCTTTGTTTTTCATGCATGTAATTAGATAAAAAATTATTTATAGAAATTTATCCCCTCAACTTTTCTTTTTCATTGTAACTAAGCAATCTTTTGAATACAATAGATATTATTATTATTATTATTCATAAAAATGTGTGTCCCCTTCTAAGGGAAAACTAACATAATAGCTACTATTATCATGCATGCAAATGTATATCCAATTTTGAAAACATCTTTTTCAGGATAGAGCTATTTACAAAGTCTATTGTACATACAAATACATCCCATGTTCTAAAAGAAAACTAACTTGTTAGTTATTCTTCTTTAAGTGTGTTTATGTATATTCTTCCAAAGGAAAGCTAATACATTTATTAAATATAATAACTTGTTTTCTTTTCCAAGTTTAATGTAATAATTATTCTTTTCTACATGCAAATCTATTTTTGTCTTTAAAAGGTCTAACACAATAATTATATTCTTCCCATGCATAATTTTTTTTCAAATAATTCAACATCATACTTGTGCTTTTCATGAATACAAAGATCATATTTCCTTTCAAGACATCAAACACAATAGTTCTATTTTCGTCCAAGAAAATAACAGATTTCTTTTCAAGAAATATCACACCTAGTATTTCTATTTTTTGCATGGTAAAAACTCATTTCTTCTCAAAGAATATCCAACGTAATAGCTCTATTTTGGTGCATGCAAAGATATTATTTATTTTCAATATCAATTTCCTTTTGTATATGTGAAGAACTTCTATTTTCCAAAAAGAACTAATGCAACTAGCTATTATTTTCTTTGCATCTAATATGTATTATTTTCCAAATGAAAAAATAATAATTTTTGTGTGAAAAAATAAACACATAATCATTTCAATAAATCTATAACACGCATTCCTTTAGAATTTAGCACCAAACACGTTTCTTCCAAGGAATCAAGAAAATAATTATTATTGGTCTGCATATATGACTAACAAAATAACGTTCTCTTCTCCAAGAAGATGAATAAAATACCATCATGTTCTTCTCAAGGGAATCAATTGAAATAAGAAATTAAGCAAGATAGATAATATTGACATGGTTATAACCAAATACCATAGTAACTAGAATTAAAGCATGTCTTATGCCAATATGTTTTTCTGTTTTTCAAGACATAGTATGGTTAATTTCTCATTCACCTACATGTCTCTAGGGTTAATTGAAGGAGGTTCATTTCCATTACTATTTCATAACCTTCATTATTTCATGTTAACCACTTATGTAATCATATTCAATACATATGTATCAAGCAAAGGGCATCGTTGCATACCTTACCCTCTCAGATATGCAGTAATAAGAACAGCCTTCAACACAACGTCTCATCATAATTCAAAGTAAATAAAGCTCTTAAAAACTACCAAAGAGAGTACCTTTACTGTGAGTGGCAATGTTAATGTTGAAATCTAATTTCAACGCAGACCACTAGAAACCGTGAACCAAGCCAGAAATCATTCACCGGATTTTCTCGGAGCGATTTGTCGACGAAGGAATAATCCGGCAAGGAGCTCCGATATAATTTGGAGCCGACACGTGGTTCAGCCCTGACGTAACGCAACGTAAGAATCTCGGGAGTTAATGTTCAGCATATGTTGGCCTTCCGATATTCTCCTCCTCCGTTCGATCTACTCCACCTTTTTCGTCCGTTGATTGCCCAAACCTGCATACGAACATACATTAATGACTTTGCGTGGAGTGAATTTCATTTTTGGTTGACCGCGGTAAAATAATTAATGAATTAATTGTTACCGTAGAGAATAGCAGGCTTAGGCTCTTTAAAGAAGTTAAAGAAGCTGAAGGGAGAAGGTTGTTGCTGCAGCAAAACTTCTCAGGCAGACAGAAGACTCAGACATCGAAGGATTCAGGTATTCTTCACAGCTATCTTGTTTGTTACTAAAGAGACAGTCAGTTTTAAATACACATTCAAGGAATGGCTAGCACAAGCACTGGTATGGGTATGTTTAACACCCAGCTCCCACAGTTTAATGGGAAGAACTATGACTACTGGTCAATAACCATGAGAGCTTTATTTGCCTCTCAAGATTTATGGGAAATAGTTGAATCTGGGTTTGAAGAAGTAGCAGATGAAAATGAGTTCAATGCACTAACTCAGGGAGAGAGTGATCTCCTGAAGAGCAATAGGAAGAAGGATGCAAAGGCCATTTTATTGTTGCATCTAGCAGTAGACCAGAGTATATTTCCAAGGATAGCAGCAGCTAAAACATCAAATGAAGCATGGCAAACCCTCAAGACAGCCTATCAAGGCATGGAAAGAGTGAAGACAGCAAAACTACAATTGCTGAGGAACGATTTTGAGAATCTGAACATGAAGGAGTCAGATAACATTGACTCATTCTTCACTCATGTGATTGGTGTAATCACACAAATGAGAACTCATGGAGAAACCATTGAAGACAGAAGGATTGTGGAGAAAATATTGAGGGTCTTACCTTCAAGGTTTGATGCCATAGTCACCACCATTGAAGAGACAAAGGATCTATCAAACTATTCAGTTGATGAGCTACATGCATCACTGATAACACATGAGCAGAGGTTGAGTAGGAATGAAAACTCATCTCTTAAGCAAGCCTTCAAGACCCAGATGTCCTTTGGAAGAGGAAGAGGTCAAGGAAGAGGAAACCGAAGAGGAAGAGGCAGAAGCCAGAACAGAGGTGGAAGGAACAGCCCATCAAATGCACAAGGAAGAGGCAGCAATCCAAATCAAAACCAAGGTCAAGGCAGTAGCCAACAAGGAGGACAACATCATGCTCAAGGACAAAGGTATGATAAATCTAATGTTCAATGCTATTATTGCAAGAAGTATGGACATTATGCAAGTGATTGTAGAAAGAAACAACATGATATGAACAGTAGACAAAATGCAAATGTTACAAGAGAAAACAGCAGTCAAGAAAATGTCCTGTTAGCTTGTAACATGGCTGAAACACATAGTGAGGACATATGGTTTTTAGACTCAGGTTGCAGCAACCATATGACAGGGAATATAGCCCTCTTTTCAGCCTTAAATCAGAATTTGAAATCAGAGGTCACACTAGGAACTGATAGTAAAGTGTTTGTTATGGGAAAAGGGGAGATAAAAATATTTACAAAACAAGGAGAAAGGAAAACCATAGCAGATGTCTACTATGTCCCCGGAATGAGATGTAATCTCTTGAGTATTGGACAGCTTGTCCATAAGGGGTACAATGTTTTCTTTAAAAATGATGTATGCACCATCATGGATATACCACCCAGCAAAAGATGCATTGCTGAAGTGAAGATGACAAGGAACAGGATGTTCCCTCTCCGGATCATGGCAGACATGAAGAACAAAAGGGAAATGGCAACAGTCACCCAAGAGGCCTTCCAAAGCGTGCCAAAGGATGAAAATTGGTTATGGCACTTGAGATTCGGGCATCTAAATTTTGGAGGTCTAAACCTATTAAGTAGGAAAGGAATGGTAAGAGGATTACCATTGATAGAGAAACCGGACAGCCTATGTGAAGGCTGCATTTTGGGAAAACAACACAGAGAAAGTTTTCCATCAGGGAAGAGCATAAGGGCAAAGACACCCTTAGAGATTATCCACTCAGATTTGTGTGGACCAATGCAAGCTCCATCATTAGCTGGCAGCCTATATTTCCTGACATTCATTGATGATTTTACAAGAAAGACTTGGATATATTTCCTGAAGAACAAAAGTGAAGTCTTTGAGAAATTCCAAAATTTCAAAGCACTTGTGGAGAACCAAAGCGGGCTGCACATAAAAGTATTGAGAACTGATAGAGGAAGTGAGTATATCTCAAATGAATTCCTAAAGTTTTGTAGAGAAAATGGAATACATAAACAGTTCACAACTCGGTACACCCCGCAACAAAATGGAGTTGCTGAAAGGAAGAACAGGACCATCATGGATATGGCGAGGAGCATGCTGAAGGCAAAACATTTGCCAAATGAGTATTGGGCTGAAGCTGTACATTGTGCAATTTATATTTTGAACAGGTGTCCTACAAAAGCAGTCTTGAACAAAGTGCCAGAAGAGGCATGGAGTGGGAGAAAGCAAGGAGTCACCCACATGAGAGTTTTTGGGTGTGTGGCCTATGCACACATACCAATCAGCTAAGGAGGAAGTTGGACAGCAAAGGGGAGAAATGCATCTTCATTGGATACAGTGATGAATCCAAAGCCTACAGGCTGTACATTCCATCTACCAAGAAGTTCTTTGTAAGCAGGGATGTTCAATTCATTGAGGAAGAAGCTTGGGATGGAAGCATAGAGAAAACAGTGAATGTTAAGAACTGTTTGTCTCATGATGAAGATGAAGAGGAGGTGGCTGAAATGCATCCCCAAACATCAGCGCCAACACAAGGACAGCAAGGGACACCATTGAGGATCAATGAGAGTGCTTCTCCAAGCACACCACAAGGAGGAAATTCAAGTGCATCTTCAAGCACTTGCACACCAAGTGAAAGAGGTAAGAAATTTAGAAATCTAAGTGACATTTATGATGAAGGAATGAATTCCTTATTTGCCTTGTATTGTCATGTTGATGATCCTATTCATTTCGAGGATGCAATTAAAGATAGGAAATGGATAGAAGCTATGGATGAGGAGATGAATGCCATAGAGAGAAACAAAACATGGGATTTGGTTGAGTTACCGAAAGGCAAAGAAGTCATTGGTGTGAAATGGGTCTACAAGACCAAGAGCAATGCTGAAGGCAAGATAGAAAGGCACAAGGCAAGGCTGGTTGTCAAGGGGTACAAGCAGCAGTATGGAAGAGATTATGAGGAGACTTTCGCCCCGGTTGCAAGAATGGAAACCGTGAGAGCAGTGCTGTCCATAGCAGCACAAAACAAATGGAAAGTCTACCAAATGGATGTGAAATCACCATTCCTAAATGGAGTGTTAATGGAAGAGGTCTATGTGGAATAGCCTCTCGGATATGAGAAGAAAGGTGAAGAGCACAAAGTGTGCAAGTTGAAGAAAGCTCTTTATGGGTTGAAGCAAGCGCCAAGAGCATGGTACAGCAGGATAGATTCATATCTATTGGATAATGAATTCGACAAATGTGAAGGAGAACCCACAGTCTACATCAAGGAAAAGGATGGTAAAATTTTAATTGTTGTCTTGTATGTAGATGATGTTATTTTCACTGGAAATGATATTTATCTTTTTGAGAATTTTAAATCAGTCATGAAGAATGAATTTGAAATGACTGACATGGGTTTGTTGAGATACTTCTTAGGCATAGAAGTAGATCAAAATGAAAAAGGAATTTTTATATCTCAAGCAAGATATGTCAATCAAGTTTTGGGCAGATTTAAGATGGAAGAATGCAAGGCAGCAATCACTCCCACAGTGATGGGATTAAAACTCAGCAGAGAGGACAGCAGCAAGGATTTTGATCCTAGCCTGTACAAAAGCATTGTGGGCAGTCTTATGTATTTAACAGCAACTAGGCCTGATTTAATGTATGCTGTTAGTTTAATTTCCAGATTCATGGAGAGGCCAAAGGAGGCACATTGGCAGGCAGCAAAGAGAATTTTGAGGTATGTCAAAGGCACTAAAATGTTTGGAATTCTATATCATGCCTCAGAACATTTAGATTTGGTTGGATACACTGACAGTGATTGGGCTGGAAGTGTAGATGACCGGAAGAGCACTTCCGGTTATGTATTTAATATGGGTTCAGGAGCCATTTCATGGGCTTCTAAGAAGCAGTCCATTGTAGCATTGTCTACAGCAGAGGCTGAATATGTGGCAGCTACAGCAGCAGCATGTCAAGCAGTGTGGATGAAGAGAATGTTGAGAAGCTTAGGCCAAGAGCAGGCAAAAGCGACAGTCATCTTTTGTGACAATAGCTCAGCTATTGCATTGTCAAAGAATTCAGTGTTTCATAAAAGAACAAAACACATTGATACAAGGTTTCACTACATCAGAGAATTGGTGAACAATGGAGAAATTGTCCTAGAACATTGAAGGACTCAAGAACAGGTAGCAGACATCTTGACAAAGCCACTGGATCAGAAGAGCTTTGAATTTTTGAGGAAGTGTCTTGGTATGACCGAATGCCCAGCTGTTGAAATTAAAGGGGAGTGTTGAAATCTAATTTCAACGCAGACCACCAGAAACCGTGAACCAAGCCAGAAATCGTTCACCGGATTTTCTCGGAGCGATTTGTCGACGAAGGAATAATCCGGCAAGGAGCTCCGATATAATTTGGAGCCGACACGTGGTTCAGCCCTGACGTAACGCAACGTAAGAATCTCGGGAGTTAATGTTCAGCATATGTTGGCCTTCCGATATTCTCCTCCTCCGTTCGATCTACTCCACCTTTTTCGTCCATTGATTGCCCAAACCTGCATACGAACATACATTAATGACTTTGCGTGGAGTGAATTTCATTTTTGGTTGACCGCGGTAAAATAATTAATGAATTAATTGTTACCGTAGAGAATAGGTACGCTGATTTAAATTTTAATGTTTTTATATGTATCGGAGGTATGGTGGTGCATTTAAAGAAAGGCATGGGTGTTAAAAATGTTTAGGGCACGTAAAAGTAATTGTGTTTTTTTTTTTTTTTTTTTTTCAAAAAAATGAAAAGGGCTCGTGCATTGACTATTGTAAAAAAAAAAAAGAGAGCACTGAAAAACGTGCTCTGCATCTTTGTTTTGTATGGCACATGGGTGAAATGTAAGTGTTTGCAGCAGCGAGAGAAAACCAGGATGTATGCACAGCAGTGCACAAATGTATTTGGTAATGTTTTGTGAGGCATTGTAAAACAGAGAAATAGCAAAAACCATGTGTGGTTTTGCACAGCAGTGCATAAAGGAAATGGTGAAGCGATCTTTGTAAGCCTGTGTAAATTTTTATTTACAGCAGTAAAATTATGTAAACTTTTATTACAGCAGTAAGTTGTTTTTCACAGCAGTGAATATAAAAGGGATTTTTACAGTGGTAAATCTTTGTATCAGTTTTTAATGAATAGAAAGTTTTTTTATGGTGGTGAAATACTCTGTCTCTCAGTGAATTTTTTTTTAAGTCTTTCTGTGCACAAAAAGATCCTGTGGAGGTAAAACAGAGCATTGCCTCTGTGTGTTTGAATATTTGGTTTTTGGTATTTTCTCCATGTAAAAATACCCAACAGTTAACCTGGCCAGAGCGATGAAGGCACGCATGGAAATTCTGGGAATTCAGTTGTATTCAAGGAAGTGATGCAGAATGCTTGTGAAAACTTCCTTATGTTGTAGGGTTCATGGTAGTGAGTGTAACTAGTGGCCAAAGCAACCATAATAGCTATACAGAGTGCCATGAGAAGGGATTCAAATCCTAGTTCTGAGTACATGGCTTCAAAACACAGAGAAATGGATAAAATGAAGGCAATCCTTGCTCCACCGACGTGTGTGGAGATTCAAAGGCATCAAGAAGAATACAATTGACGCCAAGAACAACCTAGCAGAACTAAAACAACCTAGAAGAACTATAAAACCTGTCACTAAAGCCCACAATCACCAGATTGGATTTTCTGTCGGTTAAGAACTTGGTAGTTGCAACTATACCAAACCCTATCAAACTCATGACTTGCATCATAAGTGAAACGCTTTCATAATTAGAAACCAATTCACAACGGTTTCTTCCTAGCCAATCGAATTATAAAATATGGTAGTTACATGGTACTTATTAATATTCCACAAGCGTTGAAGAGATATTACAAAGAGACACTCACACAAACACATATGAAGAATGAGCACAAATTAATCTTTGTTTGGATCTATAAAGCTGTGAGAGGGATCAATGCTTTAGAGGTATAAATCTTTTATTAAACGTTGCATTCTAAAAAAGATTTACACCTAAAAATATTTGAACCCTCCTTATGTTTAATAAATCTTAACTAAGAATATAGTTAAATATATTTATATATATATATATATATATATATATATAAATTATTAATTTATTTTGTAAAAAATTATATTTAAATATTTGACAAATATAATTAATAAAATAATTATATATTATTTTTCAATTTAATTTTCATTTCTAAATAGGAAAAAAAATGCTTCTCTATTAAAATACAAAATACATCTCTAAAAGGTAAATCGAAAAACAAAATTTTTGATGCAATAATTTATATTTTCAAGTTTCATTAATTTGAAAGTGAAATTTTACACAATATCCTTTCTCTTCGATACTCTATATTTTAATCTTAAATGTTAAGTGTTTAGGAATTATGATGGAGTTCAAACGTGTCTTTATCATCATCATAATTATGTGTGCATTATTCTCTAGTATATATTTTCATAATATTTATTCTTTTCATGCTGACCTCTAAATTTAAATTTAGCATTAATTTCAAAGTTAAATAATATAGGATATCTTTGTATATTTTCATTTTAAATTTTATATATTATTTAATTTAAATATAAAAATATATAATATATTTATTAAAAACTAATATATATTTTTATTTAAGTTATCTAAAAGTGAAATAATATATAATTTTTTTTGAAAAATATGTTTTTATAATTTATATTTTTAATTAAATTATAAACCTATTTATAAAAATTAAACCATTAAAAATATTTTTAATGCATTACTATATAATTTCTAACCTGATTTTATTTAAAAGTGAAATATTACATGGAAACGTTTCTTTTCAATATTCTGTATTTTCGCCTTGATATAATTTTTCAATACCTTCCATCAATCTTCCTTATGAAAATCCCTCGTATGTTTTCATCCTGACATAATTTTTCAATCGATCTTGGGTTAATCTGTCAATCCCCTCCATCTTCTTGCATGAAAATTTTTAAAAAGGTGATGGGATGCCGTAAAGTTAAAATTGACAGATATTAAGAATTTGATTAGCTATTAATAATTATCTGCACAGAATTTACTAAAACCATGAATGGGCTTAGTAACCCCATAAACAAATGGATCATTCATAGTTCGACCTGCCCATTTATCATTCAAACCTGTTCTGGGCAAGCAATCATTGCGAGACAATCTTGTTTTTAATGTTTGCCATTCAAAACAACCTTGGAAAGAAAAATACAAGGTGATGGGATGCAATGTCCGTATCAAGTGCAAAAACGGTCATGTGAAGCATGATTACTAATACTATGAATAACAATGAGTCACCAGACAAATTGTAGCTGTTATAGCAGTACCAGTAAAATGAAAGAAGCAGCCATCATTACCATTGCGATAAATATATTAAGTTTGTCTTTACATAATTTCATAACGGTGTAGCTTCCATATATTAACAACATTGCCTGTAAGCACTTATAGTTATGGTGGTTGGCTATTACATGCATGCTTTGGAGAGCTTACTAATGCCTCCAGTGATAGACATTAGAAATTGCTGCAGCTTCTTTTTAGTTTCTGTGACCAGATCCAGGAGGAGAAGGAGGGTGAGTGGTTGCCCCATGATAGTCGACGTTGAAAATGAGTTCTCTTCCCTCTATTATGTTCTCCTCATCAGCTTTCACCTGGGAAAAACAAAAATGATGTGACAGTATGTCTTAGGTGAGTTGAATATAGACAATAACACGAATTGACCTGAACACGGAATTGATGTACAGCTTCAAATATGAAGAATTGATATTTACAGTTGACAGAAATAATATATCAAAATATTGGAATTCGAAATCTGCTGGCTGAATTTGTCTGTATCCATTGAATATTGGAAATTTCCAGATATGCAGGCTGGATGGGATAGGTTTGTATTGATTTTTAAAACTTTTGTTTTATAATTATTTTTATTTATTTAGTAAACTTGATTGACATGAATGAAATCAAATTTCACTTTCAAAATATTCCAAAATCTACACAATTAATTTAGTTTAGTAGTTAAATTTATATCTATTCATATGCTATGAGAGAAACCCAAAAAGGCCAGACTATTAACCTGAACTAAATCAATATATAGTAAAGATAATTGGCACTAATTGGCACCGTTGTTAAGATTGTAAGGAAATTTGCACTTGTGAGCATAGTAAAGATAATTTGCACCCTTGTGAAGATTGTAAGGAAATTTGCATCACTGTATAAACTAAATATAAAAAACGGCCCACAAACGCATGTTATTGAAATCTACTAATATAATATCGACATGGAGGAGGATGTTACAAATGGATTTTATTAACTTATGAAACTTTTATAAACTGAAAAACAATTACCCTATGGTGATTTGAAGGCATTATAAGGAAAAACAATTACCCTCTGGTGGCGATTTGAAGAGACAAAAGGGGAAAACCGAGGGACTTACTTTCTCAGGTTTTATCATCCGCGTTGCTTTATTTTCTGGCACAGGATGACCTGTTGAAGGGAAATCGTAAGAATATAAATATAATAGAGAATCGAAAACACTGCATATTATCATATTCATATGCCACATCCCTTTTTAATGATAATCGGAAGTTGGCCTGGATGGAAATCTGCCTTTTTTTCCACAATGTAGAGTGAGCAGTTCAATTTTAAATTTTATCAAATATGGAAACAAAGCTTTTCCATATTCTGAAATAACATGTTTTCTCAAATAACATTTTTTTTTAATAATTTAGGCCATTCTGATGTAGACTGCACATTTTATGTATCTTATAATACTCATGGGATCAATCATACTAGTTTAATGCATCATAAAAATCGGATGCATCTGACAAGTACTGAGCAAAGTCAATCAAAGTAACTCGTTAAATGCATGAACCTGCAATCTACACAACCTGTGGTAATTAGTGCATATTATTTGAAAGATTCAAACCTACTCACAAAAAACTAAATACCTAATCCTAACGACATTAACCATACCCAAGTCATATAACCTTTAAATTAAGGAAAAAGGTTATACGGTATATCTTCGTCCAATATCATATGAATCTGCAACGTATAGATTCATCCCAATAACTTCCTATATTTTTATGAACTTTTGTTGATAGAAAGAAAATGAGGGACAATATTACTTACCTTTACTGCCATGATTCTCAGCAAAGGCACGTGCTGCCGAACCGCCATGAAGAAGTAAACCGATAAGCATACAAAGTAGACAAACAAACCCTAGTTTACTCATATCTGCTGAAATTAAAACCCTAATACTTGGATACGAGAGGTCAAGAGAGACTCAGTATTTATAAGCAGCCTAGTTTACTCATATAGGCTGAAATTAAAACCCTAAGACTTGGATAAGAGTGGTGCAGAGGCACTCAGTATTTATCAGCAGCCTGGAGGGTGAATACACAGGTATAGTGTTTAGAGTACTTGGCGGCCTAGCAGTGGCTGAAGTATGCGGTCACTAAAGTGGAAATGCAGGTACTAGTGGCTGCAACATGCGCAGTTCTGAACGAACTAATGATTGCACAGATCAAATCGTCCAGCTATGTAATCCACACGAGTATCCAATTGAGTGGCCCACCGGATTCTTAACCTCACAGAATTCAATGGGCTGTGACATGGGAAATGTGACAGCTGAGCTTGACTATGCATTCAACCGTAATCATTCAACCGAGCCACTGAATCGTTATCTTGAGGCTTATCACATGGTTGGGCATCACTCGAAATCGAGAGGTCGGCCAACAAAATCATTATGTTACAGAACTCAATAGTTGGACGAAAGCGTTGCAATTTGTTCGTTTGCCCATGCTAGGAAAACTAATGTGACAGAGACCGTTCAATGGTTGTTATTGATTTGCTAGGAAATCATTTTAAATATACTAATATGTTCAATGGTTGCTATTGATTTGCTAGGAAATCATTTTAAATATCCTAATATGTTGAACACGGGATAGACCAACACTCCAGTGTGTTTAGCTCTATGGACTAATAGTCTCTTGTGGCTCCAGTGTGTTTAGCTAAGTGGACTGGAAACCTGTTATGGATCTGGATCTTTATTTTTAGGGATGGGATTATTGATTAACATTTACAAGTTTTAGTTTAATGGAAAACACATGGCTTTGTTTTAGGGGGATTATTAGACTAACATGTTTTTATGGATTTTTAGCTATGGATTAACACTTATTTATTAGTTTCTATTTCATTTTAGTTATATGGATATTTTTCTCATTTTTTTCAAGTTAGATCGAGTTTGTTGGAATAAAATCTCTAGAATTAGGATCTCAAGAGGTTGTTGAATGCAATGTCCAAGAATCTCCCACCAGCCTGAGTTAGGTGAGTTTTGAACTAGAAAAGGGTAGCTCTAATACCACCACTTGTTGGAATTATGATTGCCTTTTGATCAAAACTCTCAAGCATTAGTCTAAGCTACAATTGCTAGAGTTAGGATCCACTAGATTGTTAGTCCATGTGGCTAAACACATGGGAGGGCTGAACCCAATGTCAACATTTATAATTTTTTTTAGCATCTATTCTTTAGAACTATAAAATATTGTCAATAACATTATGTTATTTTACTTAACTTTTTATAGAGTGAGAAAACTTACTATAAAATATTGTTAATAACATTATGCTATTTTACTTAAATTTTTATAGACTGAGAAAACTTATGATAACTCAGTTGTCAAACCATTTGTGGGGATAACTAATATTGCCTAGATTGCAGGTTGAACTTTATTTAAGGAAAACTTGATGAATTTGACTCATCACCTTTATTCAAGGAAAACCAAGCCACTAAAAATTACCAATACATGGTCAATAAAGAGAAAAATTTCACTCCCCTCCTTGATGGTTAACAAAGACTACTCCTTATAAAACATAAATAGTTGTAGAGCTTAGTAAAAGCCCTAACTACTTTACTTAACTATAAAATATTGCTATTAAAATTATGCTACTTTATCACTAATATTAAAATTATATTAAACTAGATATAATTTAAAAAAAATTAAAACGATTTTTATCTTCATAATGATTTTCACCCTCAATTCCTCTCTATAAAATTTAAATCTACAATTTAATAAAAAATAAATCTATATCATCCACTAAATTATATAATAATTACAATAAATTATAATCCTACCTTAAACACTTTGTTACCGTCCTTAAATTCATTCAATACATTATATAACTACTATATTACATCATCTTAATTCATTCCACACATATAATTACATGTTACCATCCTTGAATTCATTTACGCATTATATAATTACAATATTACATCATCTTAATTCATTGCACACATAATTACAATATCACATCATTATACGTTAAAGACTTTGTTACCACACTTAAAATTCATGGCCGAGTGTCTCCAACTAAAGTCGTACTTCATCATACTTTAAGACTTTTGTCACCTTCTTTAAATGTATAGCATTCGGCTCACCATAAAAAACCAAAGAGTACTTCACCATAAGTTAAATACATTGTTATCATACTAAGATTTATATCATTTAACACGCTATATAAAACTAAATCAGTACTTTATCATACCTTTAAGGACTTTGGCACCTTCCATAAATTCATAGAATTCAGCGCACCATATCTTCATCATACTTTGATGGCTTCGTCACTTTATAAAGTATTACATCAATATACAGATTTGCAAATTTTACACAGGGAAGTTCGTAGCGAGTCAGCATTTTACCTGACTATGGAGTCCAATAAAGACTTTGTGACTTTATGCACATATTACATCGCGATACAGATATTTGTCATGTCACGTTAGAATGTATGACATCATGATACAGATTTCCATGTTCTTGATAGAAAAGTTTTGACGATTGGCTCCCATCCAAACAGTTACCTAAAAATAAATCATTTTATAACATTTTTTAAATATGTTAAATTAACAATTATTTTTTAAAGGTTATTGTAATATAAATTAATTGTGATATAATTTTTCAAAATGAAGTATAAGGTATAAAATAAAATATTAAAAATTATTTATTCTAATTTTAAATTTGTTAAATAAATTTAAAAATAAATAGAACTAAATTTTAATTTTAAAAATAAATTAAATTAATAAATATTTTATTTTTAAAAATATACATTAAATTATACTTATATATATATATATATATAAGTATATATTATTGACATTTCCCCTTAGTAAATATTGACCATATATTGAACTTCTTAAAATGAAACTTTTTCATATATAGAAGGTGTAATTTTTTTCCCGATGAAAAGTGTACTTTGAAAAGTATATTTAACTTAAATATATTTTAATTCCATACCTAACCTGAATAAATAAATACCATAACATGATTTAAAATTTAAAATTTAATTATTTATAATTAATTGTTTATACATTTGTTTTTATTATTTAATATTTAAAATAAAGTAAAATGGATACAACTGGGTCTTAAATATTATATAGAAAATGATTATTTAATTTTTATATGTATATATTAAAAATTAGTTGTGTTTTAAAAAAAATATTTTAGGTTTAATAGTTTTACTTTTCAGTAATTATCATCCAATTATTATTATATTATTGTCGAAGAAATTGAAATACTTAGTTAACTAAATTGCATTTTTGCAGTTTTAGTAAATATTAGACTTGATACTTGAAAAAATTGTATTATATCTAAATTGTACAATTATGACTGTCACATATTTATATTTACAATTTTTTTTAACTCTAAATAAAACCAAAAAAATGTCCAAAAAACTATGATATTTAGAGATAGTTTTGTAATCTAGAGTATCAAAGTCTTTTTATAGGTAAAGAAATCATATAAATTAACCAATTATAGGCATCAATCCATGATAAACATAAAATTAACTAACTAATGAGAAAAAATAATTAAATTATAAATTAATTTATGTTATTATTATTTATAAAAAATTATATATAACTTAAACATTATTAAAAAAACATGTAACAAGATTCTTAACTATGGATATTTCTCACATAGGCTTTCTTATAATCCCATGTATGAATATCATTTCTTATCAAAACCACATGCCCAAAAAAACCATAAGTTCACTTTACTATATCTACAAATAGTCTTTGTTACAATACCATTGGTCAATACCATGACTTATCAACACAACATGCCCAAAAGAAATCATAACTCATTTCATATGACACTTGTTTATATGAAATTTTCTTTAATTAATCAATTTAGTTAAAAGGGAAAAAAGACATAACTACTTTCAAAATAAATCTCAATCTTTAATTTATGCATATTATAGAATATTCCATGAAGATTAAATTACTACCACCCACTTGATAATTAAACTAAAATTCTAAAAACATTATTGATGCAGGAGCATTGAGCCCAAGGGAAATCATTGTAAATAGTAGACATAGGGGGTCATGCATTTTTGGAATTAGTTTCCTAAGTTCCAAGTCAGTTTAGTATTTAGGCTTTTAAGTGTGATTAATTAGATGTTCTCAAAAATAAATAAATGAGCACATAGGAGCAAGGGAGAGCTTTTAGGCATCAAAGCAATGAATGTGGACCATTAAGGGATAAGGAGGCTTTCTGTCTTAAAACAGAGAAAAGATAGAATAAAGCCTCAAGAGGCTTTTTGCCATATATGCATGCATGTAGAAGCTTTAGGCTTTTGATATCAATGTTTATTATATATATGAATCTAAGCCTACGGGCAAGGAGGGAGGCCACTATAGTTGATAATCGGGCCTGTGAGGAGGAGGCCACCAGTATTGAGAATCTGGCTTGTGAGAGGAGGCCATCAGTGAGGAAAGTCTGACCTGTGTGTGTGGTGTGAGAGAGCCCAAAGTCTCTCGACTGTAACTTATGCTTTTATATTAATATATATAGAGTTCCTGATTATGTTAGCACGCATGAAATGCCTGCCGTGATTGTTTATGATGTGTATGGGAATTAATGGCTTCTGTTAATTTGTATGCGTGTATCAGATAGTCGGTTTACTGTGTATCGAAAGTTTATGAGTTTTCCTTAATTTTCCCGCATGATGCTTGATTTATGCATTTAGGGTAGTTTCCCTTTCACTGCTGCTTCCGCAGGCTCTCTAAGTCCTTTTATAAAGCCCAGTGGATATTTCTGTTTACATAGAGGATTAATGATATTTCCCTTAAGCGGGACAGTGTGTCGGACGTGAAATCTTATAAGACTGGTTCATACCCTTATCGGGTCCGAAACCAATATTGTATCGGAGAGGGCCTTTAGAACTGTGGAGTGTGAGAGTTCTGATATTCCGGAGCTGAAGTATCATAAAGCGCAACCTAAAGGTAGCGTCGGGTCCGAGAGGGCCTTTAAGCATTGGGAAGTGGAAAGCTCCGATAACCAGAGCCGAAACATTATAAAGGGGAGCTTAAAGGGGCGTCGGGTCCGTAGACCCATTACATTACAGAACCGCCGATGAAGAACCGCCGATAGGCCGGACCCGAAACCGTATTAAGAGTAAGCATAGAGGGGCATCGGGTCCGTCGCATCGGAGGAAAGGAGAGGAGCCTATTGTTTATTGCAAGCGCTGGACCCGCCGATATTTATGAAGGCGGGTCTATAATCTTTGAAGTCCGCATATGTGAACTGGCGCGGGATTTACACAGTTTCCCGTGTATTAATATATATGTGACCGAGGTTCAAAAGGGGTGTTTTATGATATATTCCCATTTATTTATATGTGTGGCGCGGGGCTTTAAAAAGCTTAACGCCAATGTTTAATAATGTGAATCTGAACGTCAATATTTAATAGAGCGGTTGTGTGGTGACTTCCGATAGAACTAAAGGCACCCATAAAGTTATAAAGCGGGACTAGAGTGGTAAGGCCATGGTTTATAAAAGGCTCAAAGACTAGAATGCTTCCAATAAGGCCTGTGCGCTATAAACCACAGGTACAAGGGTTGGATTTTATTAAAGAAAGGGGATTTTGGCCTACAACCAAGATCTCTTTTCATCAAGTGGTATCAGAGCAAAATTGAAGGCAAAGCAGCATTATTATCAAAGCAGAAATAAAGCGGGGAAGATTTCTTTGAAAAGAAACATGCACACAAGAAAAAGTAATGAGCTGAATGATAAAAGACTACAGTGGGGGATTGTAGCAGTTCCAGCAGAGGCTTGGAACAAACAGGAATAGAGAATTCCTTAAGGGAAAGAGAAAGCAAGATTACTTAATGCAAGTTCTAAAGGAAAAAGGACTTGAGAACCCAACCAGAGGACAAGCCATTCAAGGTGCAGAAGAATGGGTGGAACAAGATCAAGCTGAGATCTTGAAAAAGAGGTAATATGTTATGTCCTGTTTTAAACTAAGAATGTGTGTCTTTATGCTAATGCACATGTGATAGCAAGAGAAGCTGTGAAAGAAGAACCTAGTGAGTTCTTAAAGACAGAGTCAGGAGAATACTCTTATAGAGAAGTGGCAGTGAACCTGAAGAATCCAATAAGAAATTGGATAGAGAGGACAACTGAAGTGTTCTCAGGAGAGAGTGGGAGATTGCAGAAGCCTAGGAGGAGCAAAGGTGTTGCTCAGAAAGAGGTTCCAAACAGAGGACCTGTGCTTACCAAAAGACTAAGTGAGGAGAGCTTAGTGAGGTAAGATTGCAACTAGGAGGACTAGCTGTTGCAGAGGCTTGTTGCAAAGGAGCTCATGAAGAAAGAAGAGAAGAAGATGACTACTGATACTCATAGAAAAGGTTCAGGAAAAAGCCACAGTAGAGAATATAAGAAAGAGGATGCCAAGGCAAATGGCAAGAAGATGAGTCAAGAGGAAATTAACAAAGAGGTTGTTGAATTAAAAGAACAACTCAATGCATTAAGGAGAATGCTTGAGGAAAGCCAGAGACTAGGTTGGGTCTTAAGTAAGAAGCCTGTAAAGTGGCATAAGTTGCAGAGAAGGCTGCAACAAAAGGAAGTGAAGTGGTTGAAGGGAAAACTCAAGGAAGTTTATATGGAAGAATCCATTTGTGAACCAGAACAAGGAGAATTTCTGGGAGATAGTGAAGATGAAGACTTGAAGACTTCAAGTAAGGCCGAAAGGTCACAGGGTTTTAAATCTGACAATTTGTGTATGTTTGTAGGTGAAAGACAATTGGCTGATATTTTCATGAAGAAGGAAAAAGACCAGCAGAATCAAAATTCTGTTTTGGAAGAGCATGAGGTAGATAGATCTCATATACAGCTGGAGAAGATGCTCATGGAGAATCAGGGAAGAGGTTCAGAGGAATGCCACAGAGATGAGATGACTGCAGAAGTTCGAGAAAGAGAGATTGCAGTAATGAAGGTGCAATTGCAGGTACTGGAAGAATGGATGCAAGAGCAAGAAAATCAAAATAAAAAATGGATCTTTCCACTGAAGGGAAAGAGAGTGATTTGGCGACAATTGCAGAGGAGGTTGAGGCAAATTGTGATTGCCTTGTTAAAAAAGGAACTTAGAGTTCTTGAGCCAGAGATGGAATTTGAAGATTCCAAATGCAGATTTGTTCAGAAGGAAGTAATGGAGGAAGCAGTCAAGATTGAAAAGTCTTGTGATTTAAAAACTAATGAGTTGTGCATGTTTGCAGGTACAGTACAGGGAGATGAACAAGATTTAGAGTTTGTTCAAGAAGAGTTGAATCTGAAGGTTGTTCAGACCGATGATGAGTTAGCAAGATCTCAGAAGGAGATCAAGACGAAGGAGTATAATCAGGAAGTTGATGCAGAAAGAAAAGGACCAGTTGATGATGGGTCAAACACTAGGGAAGGTATGGAAAATCGTGTGAAGTTTCCAAGTTCTACTCCTAATGAAGTTGTTGAATTGTATAGGAAACTAGATCTCCAGAGAAGAGAGTTGGAGAGACAGAGGACTTATGTGCAGGTTAATTTGCTAAAGAAGCAAGGGAAGAGAGTTTTTATGAATGACAGTCATGAAACAGAAGATGGTAAGAAGGCGAGACTAGCTAACAGTTTCATGGTGAATGCAAATCAACATACTGATGTGCTGATAGAGGAGTCGGGAAAGAACTCAGAGCAGCATACTGAAGTGTTGCTAGAGAAAGCTGAAGAGAAAGCCAGTGAAGATTTTCTGAGTCCTAAAAAAGACTTGGAGCTGCAGAGAGAAAACTTGGTGACTGAATCGACAAGTGAGACCAGTGGGCCTTGTGATTTTGATACTGACAATTTGATTGTGTTTACAGGTAAAAAAGAAGACAGTCCATCATTTGGAATTGTCTTGGAAGGAGGAGAACAGTTGCAGAAAGAAGATGAGACAATCATGTCTCATAAGCAGAGGCTTGTTACCATGGGTGACAAAAGAGAGTTGACTTTTCTTTATAACCAAAAGAAGATTGGAGGACAAAATTTTCAAGCTACTACAATTACTACAATAGTACAGGATGAAGCTACAGTGTTTGAAGAACTTGATTTGATTGCCAAAATCAATCAAGATGATGGTGGACAATTACTGAAGATTGTTGAAGAGGAAGACGAAGGTTATGCTGAAATTAATTTACAGCATGTTGATGAAATGCTTGAAAAGAAGTGGCTGAAATGTTTGCTAGAGACATTTGAACCTGAGGAAGAATTTGTAGATACTAGAATAAATTTGCCTGAAGTTGAAAAAGGAGTAGATACTAGTTTGTTAAAAATGATTTTGCTTACTAGTATACAAACAGGGATAAATGGATATGTTACTGCAGGAAGAGAATTAAATGATAATTTATTTTCTGAAGATAAATTTGCAGGTAATGAGCAAAGGAATGTTGCAGAGGGACAGGAAGTTGGGGAGGCAGCAACATCAATGGCAGCAACATCTATGGTGGCAGCTGAAGCAACATTAATGTTAGCAACATCTATAGTGACAGCTGAGACAACATTGATGGCAGCAAAAGAGGCACTGAAGCCTTATGGTTTTTATTCTAACAATTGTTTTGTGAGTACAGGTTTTATTGAAGATGCTGGAGAAAGTCTATTAGACAGAGAAATTGAAATGAAGAGGCGGACGATGATGAAAGAATCCCGAAAGAGACAAGCAGCAGTAACAACAGTTACAACAAAAGCAGCTACAGCAGCTGAAATAACAGAATTTGGAGGCAGCACCAATAGGAAAAGAAATTTCCATACAGAGGAAAGGTTGGACATAGAGATTGAAAGCATCAGAAAATTGATGATCAAGGCATCTCAGAGGCAGCAGACATCTGCAAAGAAGAGAAGCAGCAGCAGCAAAATGAAGACAAGGACAGATTGTGAAAGTGCAGCCAGTGGAGCAAGACAGCATAAGATATGGAGACCTGGAGAAACGAAGCAAACAGCAAATGATGACTTGCAGAACAAAGTGTGGGATCCAGGAAGACCAAGACTAGAAGACACATGATCAAGAGATCATGAATATTTTCTACCTTGGGAGTCTGATGCAGGAGCATTGAGCCCAAGGGAAATCATTGTAAATAGTAGACATAGGGGGTCATGAATTTTTGGAATTAGTTTCCTAAGTTCCAAGTCAGTTTAGTATTTAGGCTTTTAAGTGTGATTAATTAGATGTTCTGAAAAATAAATAAATGAGCACATAGGAGCAAGGGAGAGATTTTAGGCATAAAAGCAATGAATGTGGACCATTAAGGGATAAGGAGGCTTTCTGTTTTAAAACAGAGAAAAGATAGAATAAAGCCTCAAGAGGCTTTTTGCCATATATGCATGCATGTAGAAGCTTTAGGCTTTTGATATCAATGTTTACTATATATATGAATGTAAGCCTACGGGCAAGGAGGGAGGCCACTATAGTTGATAATCGGGCCTATGAGGAGGAGGCCACCAGTATTGAGAATCTGGCTTGTGAGAGGAGGCCATCAGTGAGGAAAGTCTGACCTGTGTGTGTGGTGTGCGAGAGCCCAAAGTCTCTCGACTGTAACTTGTGCTTTTATATTAATATATACAGAGTTCCTGATTATGTTAGCACGCATGAAATGCCTGCCATGATTGTTTATGATGTGTATGGGAATTAATGGCTTATGTTAATGTGTATGCGTGTATCAGATAGTCGGTTTACTGTGTATCGAAAGTTGATGAGTTTTCCTTAATTTTCCTGCATGATGCTTGATTTATGCATTTAGGGTAGTTTCCCTTTCACTCCTGCTTCCGCAGGCTCTCTAAGTCCTTTTATAAAGCCCAGTGGATATTTCTGTTTACATAGAGGATTAATGATATTTCCCTTAAGCGGGATAGTGTGCCGGACGTGAAATCTTATAAGACTGGTTCATACCCTTATCGGGTCTGAAACCAATATTGCATCGGAGAGGGCCTTTAGAACTGTGGAGTGTGTGAGCTCCGATATTCCGGAGCCGAAGTATCATAAAGCGCAGCCTAAAGGTAGCGTCGGGTCCGAGAGGGCCTTTAAGCATTGCGAAGTCGAAAGCTCCGATAACCGGAGCCGAAACATTATAAAGGGGAGCTTAAAGGGGCGTCGGGTCCGCAGACCCATTACATTACAGAACCGCCGATGAAGAACCGCCGATAGGCCGGACCCGAAACCGTATTAAGAGTAAGCATAAAGGGGTGTCAGGTCCATCGCATCGAAGGAAAGGAGAGGAGCCTATTGTTTATTGCGAGCTTCGAACAGGTGGACCCGCTGATATTTATAAAGGCGGGTCTATAATCTTTGAAGTCCGCATATGTGAACTGGCACAGGATTTACACAGTTTCCCGTGTATTAATATATATGTGACCGGGGTTCAAAAGGGGTGTTTTATGATATATTCCCATTTATTTATATGTGTGGCGTGGGGCTTTAAAAATCTTAACGTCAATGTTTAATAATGTGAATCTGAACGTCAATATTTAATAGAGCGGTTGTGTGGTGACTTCCGATAGAACTAAAGGCGCCCATAAAGTTATAAAGCGGGACTAGAGTGGTAAGGCCATGGTTTATAAAAGGCTCAAAGCCTAGAATTCTTCCGATAAGGCTTGTGGGCTATAAACCACAGGTTCAAGCGTTGGATTTTATTAAAGAAAGGGGATTTTGGCCTACAACCAAGATCTCTTTTCATCACTATTCCAAAATAAATATACCAACCAAACGTGTGTGTATATATATATATATATTCCAATTAAAAATTACACTTTTTATTTAATTTAAATTTTTTAATAAAAATAAAAATATTTTTATATAAAAAATAATAAATTATTTTATATATATATATATATATATATATATATATATAATCCAAATTTAAATGAATAAAATTATAAATATAATTAATTAATTTCGAAATTGCAGTTTTCAAATTTCTTGTGCTTGGAATTGTTGATGAATGAAGAACGATCCATAGATATAAGAGTTATAAGAGTTATTTTTCACATTTTTAGTTACCAACCTAATTAATCAATTGCGAAGACATTATTAATATTTTTAAACTTATACTTGTTAACATTTTATATTCGAATTTTAATAAAGTGAATTTATACGGCCTATATATTAAGTTAGTTATGTTATTTTTATTATAAAATAAATGAGTGTAGTTATAAAATTTAAATGGCTATAAATCTTTATAGATAGTAATATATAGTAAATACTAAAATGTTTATTTCACCATATATTTTGTTAAAATTAAATAAATTATAAGAATTATAAGAAGAGTTTTGGCGAAAATCACATGAATAAAACTTTTGTCGATGCGTTTTGAACCAACTAGTGTGGTTCATCGTCACGACAAATTATAAGAATTATAAGAAGAGTTTTGGCAAAAATCACATGAATAAAACCTTTGTCGATGCGTTTCGAGCCAACCAGTGTGGTTCATCGTCAGGACAAGTTGACAGATCATGGCTGCAAAATAAATAGGGAGAGAAGAACTTCAAACGGCTAGGTTTACCTTCAACGGCTATATAACGGATATAATGTTATAATTATTAAAATATTTTCATTAGGATATTAAATTATTTAATTTCTTTTTAATTTTTAATTTTTAATATATTTTATCAAATAAAAGCGTGAAGAGTATTTTTATTTTTATTATAATTATATATTAGAGTGTTATAATATTAATTTTATTAAGTATCGAATTCCTTAATTCAAACTTTATTTAATCCAATGTAAAAATAAAAATAAAAAACTAAAATAAATAAATAAATAAATAAATATATATATATATATATATATAAAGAAGAAGTAAAAGTTCTATTTATAATATGTTATCATATTGATTTCAAATTTAAAAAAAAAAAAAAAAGAGAAAAGAGAAGAAGTTTTGTTTATATTTATGTTATAATATTAATTTCATTTAAAAAATGAATCACTTAATTCTAATTTAAATTAATCCAAAAAAAAAGTTGTATAAATTAGAAAGTCATTCTATTCTTTATAGATAAACTTAATCATTTAAACTATAAACAATAGAATGTCTTTCTCATTTATAAAACCTTTTTTTTCGATTAATTTAAATTAGAATTAAGTGATTCATTTTTTAAATGAAATTAATATTATAACATAAATATAAACAAAACTTCTTCTCTTTTCTCCCTTTTGTTTTTTTTGATTTGAAATCAATATGTTTTTTTTTTTATTTGAAATCAATATGATGACAAATTATAAATAGAACGTTTTTTTTTTTTTCTTTTTTCTTTATATATATATATATATAATTTTATTTATTTTTTTATACATTGGATTAAATAAAGTTTGAATTAAGTAATTCAATACTTAATAAAATTAATATTATAACACTCTAATATATAATTAGCATAAAAATAAAAATACCCTTCACGCTTCTATTTGATAAAATATATTAAAAATTAAAAATTAAAAAGCAATTAAATAATTTAATGTCCTAATGAAAATATTTTAATAATTATAACATTATATTCGTTATATAGCCATTGAAGGTAAACCTAGCCGTTTGAAGTTCTGCTCTCCCTATTTATTTTGCAGCCATGATCTGACTCCTCAACTTGTCCTAACCATGAACCACACTGGTTGGTTCAAAATACGTCGACAAAGGTTTTCTTCATGTGATTTTCGTTGAAACTCTTCTTATAATTGATATGGATCACAGAAGCCTCAATTCAATAAATTATAAGAAATAATTAGATTATATTTTTATTTCAAATATGTAATAAGATTTTTAATTATAGTGATTTACCTTATTTTTTTGGAAAATTTTTAATTTATAAATAGATTTTGTTATAATATTATAGAAAAATATTATAGCTCAACAATACCACATGCTCAAAACAAACTATAATTCATTTCATATGACTTTTTTTTAATTAATAAATCTAATTAAAAAAGAAAAAAAAGCATAATTATTTTAGAAATAAATATGACCCTTTGATTTATGTATACTACTAAAAATATTCTATATATATTATAAAAATTAAATCTCTATCTTCAAATTAATAATTTTGTTTTCTACATAAGACTATTTCTATTAACATGGTAAAGGTACATTTACAGGATGACAGGAGTCAAGAACTCTGCACTGGCAGGAGGCAGAACTATCCAAAAAAGCATATGTAAAAACTGTCTGTTTTTAGGACGCACGCAGGGGACCGAGCTGAGATTCATATGACAATACAAAATTACCCAAAAAACTAAGAAACACCAAAGAACCCATAAGTTATTTGCCTTACAATCATGCCCAGTGGTGAAGGGCATACTGCAAGAAGAAGAGGCTTGGGTGGACGAGCTAGTCATCAGGAGGCTCTTCTATGATACGACACCATCCAAAATCTGGCAAATCCCCTGCTTGTGCCACGTTCTGAACAGAGGGACCCGGGTCAGCCATCATCACATCCTGAGCTCTGCATGTCTGTTCATTTGCTTCCTGCCAAGGAGCATTTTCGACATTCAGCTGGAGGGAAGAAGAAGGAGCCGAGATTGCCCCCGAGCCCCCAGGATGAGTACTTGTATCTTCGGCTTGGCTTTCTTCATGGAAGACCACCGTGAAATAAGCAGTTATCCTGGGTCTATTCAGAGTGCTATCAAAGGTGAAGATGGCAGAACCAGAAGTGGGTACAGGCCCGTGGCGGGAACTGGTGGCGCGGGACTGCCCTCTCCTACTTCGGGTAAATGGGCGACGTCCAACTGACAATTCACTAGATGACGAACTGGTGGGTGCTCGCCTCGGCTGGCCTCTACGGCAGCCCATCCTTGGTCGTAAACGAGGCATCTGGAGTATAGCAACTGCAGAGGTCCAGGAATGCGGCACAGCAGCACGAACCGGGGGGTGGCAGCAGCTTTTCCTGCTGATCGAACAGCCTTTGCTAAGCTTAAACCCTTTCTCCAGGAGAGCCAAACTTAGCTCAGAGAAATCCTTGCCTGTACCAGAAACCAGCAACCAGAAAAGGAGATGAATCACTGAGATAAGGACATGAAAGCAAGAGCACAAAACACCGAAAAGAAATGCGAAGAGGAACAAAATTTGCTCCACCAAGAGGGCCGAACCAAGCGACAAAGGAACTCGAATCCCCTCAGGCGACCTGAAGTCCGAAGTGAGACCGGAGGCAAGAGGGAAGAGCAAATAAAATAGTAATGTTGCCACCTCCCCAGGACCTCCCCTGGCCTTATCCTTCTTTGTCATGCCTCGGGAGGCTCCTCCCATTACTTTCGCATTGATGGATCTCGCCTTCTGATGCAGGCTGGTGCGTGCGGAGGTAGAAACCATAACACTGAACCTGATGTGTGAGCCGAAACGTCTGGATTGAAGTCCTATATTCCGATCTCTGCGCTCATGCCATGCACCAGATGCCATACCACTCTTTAACATCTTGTACTGATCGGGCAGGTGGCGATCTGCCTCGCCCCAACCCTGTCCCGTCGTATTAATTTCCATCACAAGCACCCGCATCCGGGAATCTTCAAATTAATAATTAATAACTATTAATAATTAAATTAAAATTATAAAAATCTTATTTAAAATAAATATATTTATTTATATATCTATAAATTATTATACAATTTTTTATAAAATTACTTTTTCTCACATCATTTATATGTTAAATTCGTAATATATATAGCATTATTCATAATTTTTATAAAGTAGTTTGGTCCACATCCTTATTTATTGAATTTTTTGTTCACATCTATACATTAAATATTTTTTTTAAGAGAAATTTCTTTCATATACTTATCATTAAATTAATAATTATTAAATTTGACTAATTATTTTTAATTTTGACTTCCCTCAAATGAAATGAAGAAAGATTTATAATTACAACAAGGAAGTTACAAAGTAGCAAGTCTTTGCTAATCTTAACTGGGCTATTCATGCGTGAGGGTTAACGTTGCTGTTATGCCTTAATCCAATAACTAAGAAAATAAATACAAATCATTAAATCAATATTGTGGTGTCCACTATTGTTATTTAAACCAGGTGAAAGAAGCTATATTATGGACAATTTACCTTCTTAAAACAGTAACACAGTAAGTGCAATATAGAGAAGTGATAAATGTGAAACAATAATGAGTTACAGTGAAAGTAAGTTTTGATAACCTCGTTACAGACAGAAATAGTACTTAGATACAAATATTGCACTTGTGGGTTCTTAGTTTGCTAGTATGGTAAGTCTTTGGAGAAAAAGGATCTCAAATTAATATGTTAAGAATGATAACAATTAAAATGATTGTAATTATTTCAGTAAATCGTGTTTTACCATTCAGACAGTTGGGTAACCATAGGGAGTTTTGTAATGGAGTATTAGTATTAAAAATGATGTTGCCTCAATGGCTTGATGTAATGTTGGAGAGTCATTTTTTACTTTGGTGTAATAAGAATTCCAATCCCTTGCCCTATGGAGGTTTCCTTGGCACATTGTCAGGGTTTTACAATGTAAAGTTCATTGAGTATTCTTGTGTGATTCAGTTTCTTGTTACGCGCATTTTCTTTCTTAGTTGTGAAATTAAACAATCTCAAATACCAACCAGTGGTATCAAATCTTATGGTTGTGAGTGCGTGAGGTAGAAGATAAATAATAGACATTGCTAAAAGAAGTATGTAAGAGGGAAGAGGGCAGTCTGTCAAGAAAATTTTATCATTGTTTTCTGTGAATTCTAAAGGTCACATGCAGCTGCTACAAGAGAAGTAGTGATCAAGGAACATAAAGCTACTATCAATTTTTTTTTTTTAAACCAACGCATCAAATTAACAAAGTCGTTGTTCAAAGCCACAAGATTTTTTTTTTGGATTATTGTGCAAAGTAGCAGATGGGTCTAAGAGATGTCAAATCACCAAAGAAGTGTAGACAATAACATTCCTGAGTTAAATATAGTCGCTAAAGGTTTTGTAGCTATTGGAAAGAGTCTCCACTTTTTTTGCGGCTGTGAAGAGCCCACTAAAAGGTCAACCAAGCTACGAGTCTTGCTCACTCTCCCTGTATGCTAAGGATCAAGATGACTATTAATGAAAAAGTCGGCCAATAAAATATATTTTGTGGGTGTGAATGTTTATATTCAAATAAACTTAGTTGAAAGTTGATTCTGACTCAAAATATAGAGAAGCAGCTAAGCACTTTGGGGAGCGAATCTTGGGTAATTCAAGATTTATTTTTTTTTGGAAATTCTTCTGGACATATTTTGAGTTCTTAAGTATTTATGGAAAATTGTCATTTTCTTCAATTTATCAGTGAACTAGAAAATAAGTAGGGTTATTTGAAGACTAGTAAAAGAATGTTTTTTGTAGAAATTGTTTGGTTTTTTCAACTCTGTCAACTAAAGTTGGGTTTTGTAATTTTAAAGAACAAAAAACATTTTTTTGTGGATATTCTCAAAGGGATATAGAGTTTTCTTGTAAAAGATAGGTGAAACCCTAGTTGAAAATTTCAAACAAGAAAGCAAAATATTTGTTACAGAGAAAACCCTAGTTGAAAATTTCAAACAAGAATACAAAATATTTGTTACAGAAAAAACCCTAGTTGAAAGAAGGAAACCCTACTAGTAGAATTTTTAAATAACTCAGTCATTTGAAAGAACCATTTTAGGAAGAAAATGGCAAAAATGGCTAAATCTATTTTTTAGGTGGAGAAGTTCATGAGTAAGAATAATTTTTCATTGTGGAAACTGAAGGTACAAGGTTTTCTTGTGCAACAAGGGTTGCAAAAATCATTAGATGGGGTTAGAAAGAAACCTATTGGCATGACATATTTGGACTAGGAAGACTTGGATGCCCGAGCTCTCAGTACCATCAGGTTGTGCTTGGTGGATGAATTTCTCTACAACATTGTTGAAGAAACCTCAGTAACAGGTTTGTGTGGAAAATTTGAAACATTTTATTTGACCAAGTATTTAACCAACAAAATGTATTTGAAGAGGTAGTTGTATAGCCTTTAGATAAAGGTGGGTACTAAAATTGCAGAACGCTTAAATGTATTTAATACACTTATTTTCCAATTGTCAGATATGGATGTTAAATTTGAAGAAGAAGATAAATCTATTACCTTGTTATGTTCATGCCCCGAGTCTTTGGATCACTTTGCGACTTCTATCATTTTGAGCACAATTGAATCTTTAGAATTTGATTATGTTGTGGTAGATATGTTATCACAAGAAGTGAGGAGGAAGTTTCACATTGAAACTTCCATGCCAAAGGTTATGGTAGCCAGAGGATGGTCCATGGAAAGAGGAGAGAAATTAAGAAGTTCTTCCATATCAAAGTCAAGAGGCAATATGTGTAAGGCTGAATGTTGGTACTGTAAAAAAATAAGCCATCTGAAGAAAGACTGTTGGAAAAGAAAAAAATGCTGAAAACCCAAAGAAGGAATAAAATCAATCTGAATTAGATATGATTGATGAATTTTTATCTGTTGAATCAGGAATGATAGATGAAGATTTTCCTATTTGCAATGTTTATCGAAATTATGAAAATGGGTTGTTAGATTTTGGCGCTTCTTATCACATGAGTCTGCACAAAAATTTGTTCACTTCATATCAAGCTATGAATGGTAGTTTTGTGTTTATGGGTAATAATGTATCTTATGAAATTGTCGGGGTGGTAAATGTGAAAATTAAAATGTATGATGATACAATTAGAATATTGATTGATGTTAGACATGTACGTGAGTTGAGAAAAAAAATGATTTCTTTGGGAGTACTTGACTTAGAGGGTTATAAATTTACAGGTCAAGGTGGAGTGCTAAAATTTTCAAAGGGTTCTCTCATTGTTATGAAGGAAGAGAATATTCAAAACCTTTACAGGCTTAAAGGAAGTTCTCAGGTCAATGAGGCAGCGACTATATCTAAGAAGGAATGAGAAGATACTCACCTATGGCATCAATGATTGGGTCACATGAGCTAGAAGGGTCTTCAGGTACTAGTGAATAATGAATTACTTACTAATTTGAAATCACTAAGTTTGGATTTATGCAAACATTGTGTATATGGAAAACAATGTAGACTTAAATTTAAAGCTGGTAGTGTTGGCCGGATAAATTGTTCTTGCAGACAAGGCCGATCTCACTAGTATCAAAAGATATCTAGCAACAAGCAGGATAAGCAAATCTACCTTTCTCTAAAAATATTCTGATTCATTAATAAAAACTATAGAGGTGTTTAGACCCAACCTTAAGTCCAACGCTAGTTTGTAGTAACCATTCTTCAACCGTCCGAAAGAGTTTCCTTTTGGGAACCTGCAATCACAAATAAGCACACATCAAATAACACCTGCATAGCTAATATAATAAATCATGTTCATTATGATGATCAAGGAATCCATAAAATAAACCATAAAACACAGCTTATTGAGAAAATAAACTTGTTTGTATTAGCTTTGAAACAAAAGAACTTTACAACCTTTGGTGCCTTGATGTTGTACAAGCTCTTCCCAGGGTCTGAAACAGGAATCTCCTCTACTTTGACAAGCCTAACACTCTTCCAAATGAGGTCAAAAAGGTATGTAATCTCTCCTCACAAGATCTCAATTAGGAAGACTAAGTTCCAACAACATTTCACCTCAAAAATATTCAGCTTTCAACCTCCTCAGTAACCAGCCCAATGCTTCATTTTATAGTGCAAAGGAAGGAGCTTACAGGTCCATCTATGAAGGGATAGAGTCCTCCTTCAAAGGGATAAGCTCCTCACATCAAGGGGTTAGCTCCTTAAGGTATGGGATGCATGAACCTTAAAGGAGTGAACTTTCCACCTAAATATTCCTTCCAGAAGCTTCTAGAAATGACTCAAAGTGAGTTTTTAAGAATATACTTGCGCCCTTTTTACTTTTACAGGCGTCCACACCCATAACACAAAGACAGAGTAATCACATGCACAGGGAATATGACCTTTAGGTGCAAGACCGTAGGTAATTCTAAGAGAAAGTGCAGAACCAGAGTTTTATAGACTTTTGAGGGCTTTCTCTTATTTTCAAGGTTTGATATGAGGAACTGAGACTTAAGACTTGTAAAAGAGGGAAGTATGAGTGATAATGGACTCACACAGATTGCAGAAAGTCACGGTGACAATTTTTTGTGTAATAGATTGCCCCCTAAAGTGCAAAGTTTGTAATAGATGAGGATAGAATTTGTCATCTAAGAAGAGTGAACTAATTTATCATTTCAAAGATCATCCTATGGACACCCTAGTCAGAACCTGTAAAAACATTCAATGCAAAATATATTTATGTGAACATATCATCGTTGAGGTAGGCATTCCCATACTCAGATCAAAACTGGCTAGAAACTAACTAAACTACTCTGATACAGGAATGATTTTGTAATACATCACAAGTATAGACATATGTAGACACAGTATGGGTGTAGCCATCTTTTTATGAATAGTCCAATGTATAATGAATAACAAAATTCCTCGAAGCCTGGATGGTGGAAACTAGATCCAGGGTCTTGATTTCTGTTTCTTGAACTAGTACGATTATATCCATGTGAATAAATGTGTCGAAGTCGAACATGGTAGAAACCACTTGATTACCAATCAATGTTATGAACTGTTAACAAGTGTGAGAGAAACCACCAATAATGTCAATGGCTCTCAAAGTAGTCAGTACAATCCATGAAATGTGAATAGATGAGCTGATGTCGAATGGAAAAAATGAATTTACAATGGCTTTTAAATTCATTTTTACCATTTGAGCCTGGAGGGTGGAAACTAGATCCAGGGTCTTAATTTATGTTTCCCAAACTAGTACGATTCTATCCATGTGAATAAATGTGTCAAAGTCGAACATGGTAGAAACCACTTGATTACCAGTCAATCATGTGAACTGTTATCAAGTGTGAGAGAAACCACCAGTAATGTCAATGGCTCTCAAAGTACTCAGTACAATCCATGAAACGTGAATAGATGAGCTGATGTTGAACATGTCATATAATCCTTTGATCGAAGGTCAATGATGCAACCTGTCGTCGAAGGAAAGAAACCTGCCATTAGGGCGTGTAGATTCCAAGGTACTGACGATTTCTAGAGAATCTTTCTAGATAATGAGCTGAAGTCGATAGAAAGCGATCCGTCGTAGGAAAACCCACAACACGAAATCATAGATAAAGTTTTGAAGAAATATATTTGGCAAGGACTAACTCAGGGATGGTCAAAATGGATGACAGATATTTTTCAGATGAATGGTTTATTTGAACTGACCTCATGAACACATAACGACACTGCAGATGGTTTGGTGATAATTGACCCAAAGCTAATACCCAGAAACCAGCTGAAGACTTTCAATATGGCTTGATTAACTGTTAGGCAAAGGATCTCCCAACCCAGGTGAACAAAAAGTGTCGTGTTCAAGAGTGGTTAACTATTTTTCTAAAACACAAAGTGTAACAAACAGGTTCATTTTTCTCTCTTTTCCCCCACCATTTCTGGCAAGTACCTCTTTATTTTTGACAAGCTTGAGGAGGATAACATTTTCTTGGTTATAAGCCAACTTAGTTTAAAATTAAAACCCTAAGAAGGAGTGGTTTGTTCCTGTTTAAAATTGAACAGGTGCTTTACTGTTAAATTTTAACGAGTCCAGTATAGGAAAAACTCGGTGTTCTTCAATTTTAGGGAGTCAGAAGAAAAACTTAAGGAAACTCCATGGGTGTCCATTTTCGTAAATTTGTGTCTCCCAAGCTCGAAAAAGTATAAAATAATACTTGAGAGAACCGCTTGACCATTATGATCAAGGAGTACTTTTCATAATTAGTGGCTCCGATCTGAAAACGTAAAAAAGCGATCGAAGACACGTCGTTTTATAACCAATATCAAACTTGAAACAACAAAAGTCTGGCGATCTTTTCATGTTTATACGGTCATAAAAGAGTTGTAAGTGGACTGCCTTTTTAATTCTGTTTAACGAGTTAAAAAGGAAAAAGCTCGGCAATCTTTTCATATTTTATGACTTGGAAAAGAGCTTAAAGGGGACTCCATGTTTTTTGTTGAAAATGATCAATTTTCCCTGAAAAATCCAATATTCTACACAAGAAACTCAAAACATTACTCATACCTGTTTAAGATAAATAAAAATGCATCAAAAAGTTACCTTTTTAAAGTGAAAAATAAATAAATTAAAAATTCATTTATTCAAAAAAGCTTATAAAAAGGGCTTTTGTAAATTCATTTTTACCATTTGACTTCATCCTAATTATCAAGTTCAAGCAACAGAGCATATTTCTGAACCAATTTCATTTTCCAAAGTTACTGGTAGCATTTCTCCTACCAGTGAATTGGCTGAAGAACTTGAAATTTCGGAGCTTGAAACTGAACCTGCTACTACTCCATCTTTAGGATTTGCTTCTCCAACTTCTAGTGGTCCTAGTTCACCTAGGGTAGGAAGTGTCATTACCCAAAATCTTCCTTCTGGACTCATTTCTATTGAAGAACTTGTTAGTCCGAATGGAGATATAACTCTCCCTGAAAATCAACCAACTTTAGAACTTAGGGAGCGTGAATAAATTTTCTATAGTCCTTTTAGGAGTGATGCTTGGTACGTATCATTGACAAATTTTTTAGAAAACCCATGTGTTAGTTTTTCACCACCTCAAATTCCTTTTCATTCTATGCCCAGAGGTTATTATCCTCCTTTGAATATGTCGAAATGGTCATCCATGTTTTCCCAGACACTGGAAACATTTTTATATGGCAGTCCTTCTGTTCCTTCTGGGTATCAGTCACTCACTGGTACTTTTTCAGGAGCATCTCCTCAACCAACTGAACATGGGATGTCAACTGGTACTAACGTAACTCAAGCGTTGAGTGTAAAAGAAATTCTTATGATGTCTGGTACTATTCCAAATCCGCAATCCACAAATAAGCAGGTTGCCCCCGAAGTCTACAAGATTGTCTCAGTAATTTAGCCACGATTAAATATTTAATTACTCACACGCAAACAAAGAAAATCTCAATAAAACCACCTAAAGTCTCTAAAGAACCAAACAATTGAATCACAGCCTAAAAAATCTAAGAGTTCAAACCACACACAAACAGTAACTTTCTGTACCAAAAACACTAGTTGATGATGAAATCCAACTTCATAGAATTCAATATAGAAAGGGCAGTTGGAACAGTTACCCCGACAACCTGCTTAATGAAACAGACTGGCACAAGTTTCTTCACAAAACCGTCTCGAGTGAAGAGAACCCCCCAGAGAGTCCAAGTGAGTCTAGTTGACATCTGCTCTAGGTACAGTGAGACCCGTCCTTCACCGTCACCGTAGGAAATAATCTTAAGTTTATGGTCACTAAGGTTACCAACAGTAGCAAATACAACGGGGGGAATAGTCTACGATCCGATCTATGCGCAAGGGCGGAGTAACAAAGCTCAATCCCCTTGAAGGCTCCTCAACACAATCAATCCAAGGTTTACCAACAAGTGACCCCAGGCTCCTCGACAATGGTTAATCCGAGGTTTACCGTTTATAATACGCACAAATCTTCTATCTTTCCCAATGAGACAGACTTGATTGTTTCAAAGTTTCGGACATGATCTCGTAATTGACTCCTTTAAGAGGAGCTTCCCAGATTATATCAATTACAATTGGATTTATTTCCTACCACAAGATATAGCTACTGGTTTGTTTTAACTATCTTGGAGAGTTAATTACTCCCTACTCCAAGATACTAGCCTAAGTTATATTGGTGATAAGAGACCTAGAAATAAAAAAGATTGCTAGATCAATTTTAATTAAGCGTTATTTTTATGGGTTGTTTCTTAAGTCAATAGGTATGGAAATCAAACTTTGATGGTGTGAAGACTTGACTCCAAACACACTAAAAAATGCACCTAAAATGATAAACAATTCGTTTTTTCCTTCAATGAACGTCTAGCTAAAAGAAAGAGTTTGAGAATGCAATTCTTTGAAAAACAAATCTTTCTTTCAACATGTAAATGAAAAGAAGATCTTTTTGCCTTTTCCAATAAGAACTCAAAATGAGACTACTAATTATGCTCTCAAAAAATCCCTTTCTTTTTCAACACTCAAAAACTACAAAAAACAATTTCTTTCAAAAGAGATTCTACAATTTCTAGAAAACACTCAAAACTATAAAAACTAATCTTGAGACCTAAAAACTTTTAAAAACCTAATCGAAATAAAAGCTTCAAATATTTTTGATGACGTTTTACTTAGTTATTCAATAAACTAAGGATTAATTCGTTCAGAATAACAAATCAATCAAAAAACACTCGGCTATGTTTTCTTTTGTAAAAATGAAATTCAAAACTTATAACCAAGCTCGTTCAAAGATTTGGAAAGAGAAAAGTAAATCTATTGCTCACTAAGGACAGGTTTCACGAACCAGTCAGACTCATCAAGAAGACAAAAAGACACCAGTAATCTAAGGTTTCTTAGGCTTCTAATCTTTGAGTCACTACAGAGACCAACTGAAAACCAATCTAGGCATGCAAAACTTCTAGAAAATCACCTAAAACAAAATGCCAATGGAACTTACTCACAAGAGATCTTTGACAGAACACATGTAGATTTGGGTAGACACTAAAAGCCATAAATAAAACCTAAACTTAACTGGAAGAAAACATTTTAGGTTTTTCAAAAATTTTGACAGGGTCCACAGGCTTCCAGAAGAACCAGATGCGGTACCGCTCTGTGTACTAAAGGAAAAGTGCGGAGATGATGGCACTGTCTGTAAAAGGAAAGTGTGGTTCCCTGAAAACTTCGAAAAAACAAAAAATAATCCAGATCCTAAAAACTACCCAATCCCACACACATCAAGCAAAAACCAAAAACAAGAACAAGTTTCTCAAGTCAAAGACAAAGGAAAGACAAAAACCAAATTCACCTCCCTAGCGGAGTCACCAATTTGTTGACTGGATAAATCGTTCTTGCGGACAAGGCCGATCTCCCTAGTATCAAAAGATATCTAGCAACAAGTAGGACAAGAAAATCTACCTTTCTCTAAACATATTGCAATTCATTAATAAAAACTATAGAGGTGTTTAGACCCCACCTTAAGTCCAATGCTAGTTTGTAGCAGCCATTCTTCAATTGTTCGAAAGAGTTTCCTTTTGGGAACCTACAATCACAAATAAGCACACATCAAATAACACCTGCATAGCTAATATAATAAATCATGTTCATTATGGTGATCAAGGAATCCATAAAATAAACCATAAAACACAGCTTATTGAGAAAAATAAACTTGTTTGTATTAACTTTGAAATAGAAGAACTTTACAACCTTTCATGCCTTGATGTTGTACAAGCTCTTCCCAGGGTCTGAAACAGAAATCTCCTCTACTTTGACAAGCCTAACACTCTTCCAAATGAGGTCAAAAAGGTATGTAATCTCTCCTCACAAGATCTCAATTAGGAAGACTAAGTTCCAACAACATTTCACCTCAAAAATATTCAGCTTTCAACCTCCTCAGTAACCATCCCAATGCTTCATTTTATAGTGCAAAGGAAGGAGGTTATAGGTGCACCTATGAAGGGATAGAGTCCTCCTTCAAAGGGATAAGCTCCTCACATCAAGGGGTTAGCTCCTTAACGTATGGGATGCATGAACCTTAAAGGAGCGAACTTGCCACCTCAAGATTCCTTCCAGAAGCTTCTAGAAATGACTCAAAGTGAGTTTTTAGGAATATTCTTGTGCCTTTTTGACTTTTACAGGGGTCCGCACCCATAACACAGAGACAGAGCGGTCAGGTGCGTAGGGAATATGACCTTTAGGTGCGGGACCATAGGTAATTCTAAGAGAAAGTGCGGAACCAGAGTTTTATAGACTTTTGAGGGCTTTCTCTTATTTTCAAGGCTTGATATGAAGAACTAAGACTTAAGACTTGAAAATAGGGAAGTATGAGTGATAATGGACTCACACAGATTGCAGAAAGTCACAGTGACAATTTTTTGTGTAATAGGTAATCATAATAATAAAGGAATTTTGGAATATATTCATTCTTATCTTTGGGGACCATCTCCCACAGTATATTATGGAGGTGCATCTTACTTTGTAACATTTATTGATGATTATTCCAAGAAAGTCTTAGTCTATATGTTAAAAATAAAGGTTGATGTATTTAATGTTTTTAAACAATTTAAAGCTATGGTGGAAAATAAAACATGCAAAACAATTAAATATTTAAGAACATAAAATTGTGATGAATATACTTCCTTATAATTTGAACAATATTGAAAGGATGGAGGGATTGTTAGACAAAAAACTACTATCTATACTCCTTGACAAAATTGCGTTGTTGAACGTATGAACTAGACTCTTATGAGGAGAGACAAAAGCATGATCAAAAATACTAAACTGCAGAAGGAGTTGTGAGAAAAAGCAGTATCCATTGCTTGTTATTTGTAAACAGATCACCTTCAATTTCCATTAATTGTAAAATTCCTGAAGAAGTTTGGTCTGGTCATCCTTCTGATTATTCATATTTAAGAATTTTTGGTTGTGATGCTTATGCTCTTGTTCCCAAAAATCAACATTCTAAGTTAGATCCAAAAGCAAAATTTTATGTCTTTGTTGGGTATGACAATATGATGAAAGGATATAGGTCGTTTTATCCTTCTTCACGTAAGATAGTCATTAGTAGATATGTAACATTTGATGAATCTTCTCTTCTAAAATCAAATGTTGAAAAAGTTGAAGAGGAACAGGTATCATTGAATCAACACATTTAGTTGGAGACCCAACCTTTTCTTAGAAAGTTAGAATGAAGAAGAGGCTTCTAAAGAAAAAGGAGAAGAATATGTAAAGGAAACTGTAGAATTTCAAGAACCAATTCAACAACCAATCACTCTAATGAGGTCTACAAGGGAAAGATGAACACCAAAAAGGTATGAATATTATGCTTTATCTATTGCACTGATTACTAAATATCGGGAGCATTATTTTTATCAACAAGAAATGGATGATGTAGATAATGAAAAATGGAAGAAGGCTATGGACGAAGAAATGTATTCCTTAGCCAAGAAAAAAACGTGGGATCTTGTACAACTTCCTAAATAGAGAAGTGTTGTTGGATGCAAATGGGTCTTCAATTGAAGAAAAATGTTGATGGAAGTATTGAAAGATATAAGGTGATCTTGGTAGCAAAAGGGTACTCTTAGGTTGAAGGTATTGACTTTCATGAGATATTTTCACCGGTCGTAAAACTTGTTTATATTCGTACTGTGTTAGCACTAACTGCATTACTTGACCTTGAGTTAGAAAAGTTAGATGTTAAAACAACTTTCCTTCATGGATATTTAGTTGAAGAGATTTATATGGAATAGCTAGAAGGTTTTGTACAAGGTCACAACATAATATAAGTTTGCAAGCTCAGGAAATCATTGCATGGCATGAGGCACTCTCCTAGGTAGTGGTACAAAAATCTTGATTCCTTCATGGTGAGCCATAACTTCAATACAAGTGAGTATGATCATTTTGTGTACTTTAAAATTTTCAATGGCATATTCATTATCTTGGTTTTGTATGTTGATTACATGCTTATTGCAAGAAAAATCATGGAAGGGATCAATAGGTTAAAGGCTCAACTTTATAGGAAATTTGATATGAAGAATCTTGGAGCTACAAACATATCTTGGGCATGGAGATACATAGAGACAGGAAAAATGGAAATCTTTCATTATCACAAAAAAATTATGTGGAGAAATACTTGCAAATTTCATTATGAACAATGTGAAACCTATTACTATTCCTTTAGCTTCCCATTTTAATCTTTCTTCAGGTTTGAGTCTTAGAACTAATGAAGAAAAGAATTATATGTCTTGTGTACCATATGAAAATGCGGTAGGAAATTTGATGTATGTGATGGTATCTACTAGACATGATATTTCACATGCAGTTGGAGTTGTGAGCAGGTTCATGGAAAATCTAGGAGAATAACATTAGTGAGCAATGAATTGGGTGCTTTAGTATTTGAGAGGCACAAGTGACCATTGTATCATTTTTAATGGTAGTGGAGATTCCATATGCTTATATGTGGATGCTGATTATGCAAGTGAATTGGACAAAAGGAGATCTACTACAAGATATGTATTTACTCTTGCAAGTGGAGAAATTATTTGGATGTCAAAGCTTTAAGAAATATTTGCTTTGTCCACTACTGAAGCAGAGTATATAGTTGTTTTAAATTACTGTAAAGAGTAAATCTAATTGAAATGTCTACTTGATGAGCTTGGAAGGATGCAGGAGAAAGTGAATGTATTTTGTGACAATTAGAGTGGTATTCATTTGGCTATAAATCCAGCTTATCACAGCAAGACTAAGAATATTAATGTACAATATCCTTTTGTAAGACATGTGATCAATGATGATAAAGTAGATCTCGAGAAGTTCCATACATAGGAGAATTGTGCAGACATGTTCATGAAACCAGTATTGGTGGAGAAGTTGTGATGGTGTTTGGCTTCTCTTGGTTTGCTGAAGAGATGAATAATGGGCATGGGCAAGGGATTAGTAAATTTTTGTCAAGGTGGACATTGTTAAGAATCACAACAATTAAAATGATTGTAATTGTCTTGGTAAATTTGGTTTTACCATTTAGACAGTTGTGTAACCATAGGGAGTTATGTAATGGAGTCTTAGTATTAAAAATGATGTTTCCCGAGGGACTTGATGTAATGTTGGAGAGTCACTCTTGACTTTGGTGTAATAAGAATTCCAATCCCTTACCCCATGGAGGTTTCCTTGACACATTGTTAGAGTTTTACCATGTAAAATTCCCTATGTTTTCTTGTGTGATTTGGTTTCTTGCTATGTGCATTTTCTTTCTTACTTGTGAAATTAAATGGGCTAAAATGAAAAAATAATAGATGTTAGCCATGCAGAGAGAAATACAAATTAGTTATGAATCACCTTCTTATCATACAAATTGAAAAAATATTTTTGTATTTGGAAGAATAAAATCTTTTAAAAGGAAATTACAAGTAATTATATTTAAGGAAATTGGTAGTTAAGACACAGTATTTTGTAAATTGGAATTGTTTTTGTTATGTGGATACATATTTAGAAGCTGCGAGGGGCATATGATTTATATTATTATCCATTAGCATAAGCTTGTTATAAAACCCTCCATTAATATTGAAAGGTGGCATGTGTCGCCCTCTCCCTTCACACACTTTTCGAAAGGTTCGCCTACCAACCTATTAAAATCAGAATATAAATCATGTGACAATGAAGCGCTCATCTCTAAATGTTAAAAAATTCAATTAACCTCCCATACATGCTTACTAAATACTTACTATATATTGGGTGTTCCAAATATAATGGATTTGACCTTTTGACTACACATTATTCATACTGTAAACATACTATTTGGAGACCTCCTTGTAGCACTCTTCAAATCAGATCATAATCAAGCCTTCAGGGTTTGCGTGATGCCCAAATAGAGTGATAACTATGTTGCCACAATATTCTGATTAAATGATGTCTTCCTCCTTTGGTCATAAAAATAGTCTTCGCTACAACCTATATCAAGCTTAAGATGCACCAAAACTGACTATAGATGAACAAATTTTCATAACAGGAACAATATTTATAGTCTTGCTTCTAAGATCTAACATATCATTGCAATGGTGTGCATCCCATCTTTATATGTTTGCTTCCTCAATGAAATCAGATCTACCAAGAAAATTAGATATACAATATCTGGAAATGTTGTAACTTACCATGACCTTAATCATTCTTGGAATGGGTTAAATGATGAAAAATTCATTTAAATATATCCCTTCTTCATGCTAGAGGAGATATGATTGATTTAATACCTTTTTCGAGTAATGGCATTCAAACTTACAGATCCATAAATAACCCCTTACTGTAGAATATGTCAACAAAAAAATGTGACCAAGACCTTATCTCCATTTGAAATATGATAAGAACAACAAAATTAGTCTCACTGATATTGATTTATGAAAGAATGAAATGAAATACTGATTTAAATAGAAACACGGATGTAATAAAAAATCTAAACTTCAATTAATTAATAATAAATACTGATAATTGTTTACATGTAGAATGGAAATAAACTAGCTCGGGCATTGGTAGCTTATCTTTGAGAAGAGATGTGAGGTATGCATGATCTATGAATTGTGTTACAATGAGGCATGGAGGCATTTTTATTATTTAGAAACAATGGAAAACCCTAAATATATAAAAAGCTAAAAACCCTAGGAGATGAAGAACCAAAAGTTTGTGGGCCATGTTGGGGTTAGTTGGTACATCAACTTCTCGTGGTCATAACTACATGATCTATGTTTGACATGTACAATACCTTGTTATAAATATATGTTCGAGGATAAAAAAATTGCAGCCCATTCCAAAAGCTATGGGTTTTCCCATTTTCTAAAATAACATTGTTTAGGGCCTCAAAATGGCTTTGAAAGATCAGGACCCAAAAAACTATGTGTTGACGGTGCTAGATCCACCAACATTCAGGGGATCACCATGGTATGAAGTCCCAACTAGACCTCAGACCATTTGGTGTGGGAGTCCCATCCGGTACGATGGCCTAGTTGGCATTATCTTACGGATTTTGCCTCAATTCTTTCTTGTCGGCACAGGAGAGTGGTCTTCTTTGTCTTCGAGAAGTGAGGTTTGCATGCCTGGTGAGTGTAAGTGTCACTTATGTCAATGGTTATTTCACCATAGAGGGAGAGGGTCTAAGTGAGTCCGAAGTCAGTTGGGAGAAGTCCCAACTCTACTAGGAACACACAACACAACAAGACATACGTAGCTTCCGGTGGAACATTCCACACGGATGCGGCAGTCACAACACACAAGGTAAGATAACATGTACAACACTTAGTGGATTAGTCCATGCGAGTACAATGGTTGTTATAGAAAGTTCTATCTGAAAGGTCTGTCTAATGTCTGAGAGAGTAGACTACACAGGAGAGACAACATTAACAACATATAGAACACATTTCCATTAATACATTATGTATTACAACAAGTGAAATAGTTCAAATGTAGAACACAGGTTAAAACAACATGCATCACAAGTGTTAAAGATTAGTCTTACAACAATTACAATACATGTGTGAAAATGTGTTGGCCTGTGTTGAGCCTTGCAATAGGTATGTATTTACTCTTGATAACTGTCTTTTTCCTCCCTTCTTATCCATTTTGTGCCATGATAATAACATATTGATAGGATTTTGATAAGGAATGATTGAAACTTCTCTTGATACGATTTGACCAACCAAACAAAATCTCATTACTTTTTATGTAGAAAAACAACAGATGGAACAACTAATGTTCCAAATTCAAAACAAAAAAAGCTAATCAAGGGAAATGAGACACGTCGTGTGCAATTGAACCAAGGAACAAATCAAGAAGATCATTGCAAGATGGAAGAATTGTTTGAAGATAGCATTTAATTGTGAAGCCCTCAGGATCTCCTGATCCTGAGGGATCACATTTATCTTTTTTTTTTTTGAATATAAAAGGGAAAACTAAAGAGGGATCTCTCATCTTTACTTCAATTGTAATTTTAATTTACAGAAGTGTGATTCTGAAGAACAAGATCATATTGTAATGACAAGTGACTTTGATGATTAATACATAACATGTGTTACTGTTCATTCAGATATTCTGGAGTAGCTAAGCAGTGTTCACTGGTGGCTAGGGCTCGGTCTCTGGTGGATCTTACTATTGTTCCTTGTTTTATGCTTTTTCCATTTCCTGCAAGTTTATTCTACTTTACAACTTTGTAGTTGATTTATTTTCGTTAATTCTGTTTTCTGGTATTCATTTCATTAATGCACAATCCTAGTTGGTTTTATTTAATTCATGTTGTGGATTGAATTAGTTATCAGTTAAAGAATCATTTCTGATTAATTAAAGAATAGAGCATTATTGATTATATGCTTTCCTTCTATCTAGTAGCTTAAGTCCAGTTGAAAGATCTCAGTTGATACTACGGTGCTCTCAGTTGATCATCATTCGAATTGGTTGATTAAGATTGAATTATGGTTTTGTTTGAGATTGAGTCATGATGCTTAGATGAATTATTTCCCTTAAAGTTACAGGCTTGAGATTTATGATTGCATCTGTTTACTCTTGTATTGAATTTAATAACTTATTTTAAAGCATTACTCTCTGAAATTATAGCTTGCACATATTATGTACACTCTTGGAATAAAAAGACTTGCCCATGTTGATAATTAATGTGAGGCAATTAGGAGTTTTAAAAAGACACCTTTTAGCAACCAACATTTTGGCATCATTGTTGGGGAGAGTGTTGCCATTTTACAAAGAGTGATGTATGTCTGCTACGAGAGAATTGGGTATTAAAAATGGAAGGTAAGAACCTGCGTAACGAATGAGTAAAATGCTCACTCCTCTGCCCACTTTCCAGTAGAATTGCATAGGAATTTAAAGTAAAAATGAACATTTGTTTTTTTGTGTGAATGAATAAGAAGAAAAGACCAGAAAAGGATATAATTCCTCCCCCAAAACTTGAAAAATCTAAGGGACCAATGAACCTTGGATGATCAACATTTATTGACGAAATCATAAGAAAAGTTGAGTCTCATTCATTAGTAGGACCCCGAATTGTTACTACCAGACATCCTATTGTTTCCCTTTAGGCCACAGGATCACTATCTATAGCTAACACTGAGATTCACAGTAAGACTGAAGGGTCTGAATAGAGTTTTCAAGATATTGAAAATTCACAACCACGCCCTTCATAAGAAGGGAATTCTTGCAACCTCCCTGAAGGAGAAGGAGAAACAGGTAATCCTGAAATTAAATCATTAGAACCTAGATCTCCTGAAGTAGTGATTGAACAAAGGACACCTGGTGTTTTGGATCAAGGTAGCGCTGTTAGAATCATTCCAGCCTCTTCTGGACATCCTAGGAACAACTCTCCAGCTCTAGAGATCCCTGAAGAATATTGGCATATTTTTGACCAAATGGCCAATAATCAGCGATAGTCCCAAACCTCTATGTTACAATACCCTATTGTGGACATAGTTTTCAATGCCCCCATGAAAGCTATCCCATTATAGAATATTCCTACCTTTCATGGGCTAACTTCAAAAGACCCTGATGCATTCCTTTTCGAATTCGATGTCCTATGTAGGGGTTATGATTACACCACTGACCCCCAGAAGCTGAAACTATTCCCCTCTACTTTGAAGGGAGCAGCCCTGCGTTGGTTTATGGGACTTGGTGGAGGTACCATTAATGATTGGGAACAGATGAAAACATCATTCCTTAAAAAATACCAAGATTATTGTCGAACTAGAGAACTAAAAGATGAAATCTTTCAAATGGTAGCTAAGCCTAACGAGACTCTGGAAGAATATGTGGAGCATTTCCAATATAATCTGCAAATATCTCCTTATGCAAATTTGCCTGATAATGTTCTAAAAACCACAATGATTAAAGGTATGAAAGACCAATGGATAGAAACACTGAATATAATGGGTAGGGGTGATATTTATCAAGAATATTATGACAATATTATAGACTTGTGCATCAGGTGCTCCAAGGGCAGTACAAGGCTGAAACTAGCCGGACGCAATGTGATCACTAGAGACAGCAAAGCCTCAGGAGGAAGCATTACAAGAGTTGAAATCGACAATCTATTGGAAGATTTCAAGACTGATATCCTAGAGACCCTGACAACACAATTGGATATCATGCAAGCTAAACGAAAGTAGGCCGAAGCAGAACAACACTTGCCTATTTTCTGTCACTGTTGCAAAAAGAAACACATTCATAAAGAATGCCCGATAGATATGATACAAACATGTGCCATATGCACTAAGGTGCATGCCACGGAAAGTTTCCCATCGCTCTTAGGATTAAAAGCAGTCTTCAAGGAAGCAGAAGAAGAAGTGGAACCAGTATATATGTTGAACCAGCATCATCAATGGAAAGCACGTCAGACAAGTATGCCTACCAATCCATCTTTGCTTTTTCCTCCCTCACAATATAATTCTCAGCAGTATTCAGGGGTAGCATGGCAGAACTAGCCACCTTTTTCTACTTGGCCACCTCAAACATTTTCTATGCCACCATGGCCCAACCATTCAAATCCAAACAATAATTCTCCAAGTCCATCTTACCCTCCACCATTCTGGTAGAACAATCCCTATTCATCTCAATGGTCCCCTTCTACCTCACAAAATCAGAACTGGCAATCAAATTGGCAAAGATCCATGAACCATCCTATGGGAACAGTTCCTCTGTCTCAACCAAATTTACCAGCACCTTACACTTTGCAGCAAAATTCTCAATATAATATTCGACCGCAACTCCCAGCTCAACCGAACCCAAATCCCAACAACAAACCAATCCAGTCAGTACAAATCATTGAGGGTCTTGACCCTAAAGTTGAGTTGAGAGAGTGTAATGAACTCAAGTTAAGATTTGGATGTGTAGTCGCTCCAGACGAGGATAAAAATTTTCAACCTGAAGAACCACACCCAAATGAGCCTTTGATTGTAGATGATCAACAAGGGGAAGATACAATCAGGCATAAAACTCCCGAACAGATCATAACTACTTCCCCACCATTCCTAAAAAGATTGATGATACCGCGCCCAATTGAATATCCTGACTTTGATCTTCTGGGTGAACTCAAGAATATCTGTATAAAAATACCCCTCCTCCAGGCTATTCAAGACATTCCAATATATGCCAAAACTATTAAGGAATTGTGTATAAAGAAGTCTGTGAGGAAAACAAAAATAACCCCAACTATCCATGTTGTCGAGACTTTGTCTGATTTATTACTAGGAAAAGAGACACCTGTAAAATATGAAGACGTGGGAAACCCCATTGTCACGGTACAAATAAATGGCTGGTCTTTTCCTAATGCTTTAGTTAATTTAGGGGTAGCCATTAATATTCTCACAACAACAACTTGTGAAATGCTTGGCATCATAGCCTTGGAACCAACAACTACCTTGCTGGAACTTGTTGACCGATTAGTCATTAGGCCAGAAGGAACATTATCGGATGTGATGGTTTCTGTAGACACTTGGGAATATCCGGCAGATTTTTTTTATTATTAACCCTAGGAACCGACTAGATAGACATCCCTTAATTTTCGGAAGGCCTTGGCTAGCAATCGCTGATGCTTATATCAGCTACCAAACAGGCAGTATGACCATAACTAGAGGGAATGATGTGAAGAATCTAGCCTTATACCCTCCTACTCAGCCAAGCCTAACCATTGTAAAAACTAGGAAGCAACCTGTAACATATTTAACAAAATATATTTGGTCACCATTGACTGTGGCAGCTGCCCTTGAATTTAAAAACCAAATAGAAGATGATGTCGTTAATACTTTTATCAATCACCCTACTACAATGTCTAGTTTGAAATGTCACATGATTAAAGCAATCCTCGACAATGAAATTGAAGAAGATTCCCTAAGAGATATCAACGACCAACCAATACCAACAACCATTGTCCATAATAGAAAACCTATCGAAATTGAGCCAGGGAAGATCCTGAACATTAACAATAATCTAAGTGATGACCAGCAACATAAACTTTTTCAAGTCCTTAGGAAATATAAAGAGGCTTTTTCTTGGGATTACCCAAACATGAAAGGGATTGACCCTTAGCTATGCATGCACCACATTTACACTGAAAAAGATACAAGACCCATTCGACAACCTCAAAGTAGATTAAATCCTCACCTAAAGGATATTGTTAAAGAAGAACTTCAAAAACTATTAGATGTGAATTTTATCTATCCTATATCTCACAGTAAATGGGTTTCTCCATGGGTACTGGTCCCCAAAAAGAATGGGAAATGGAGGATATGCGTCGACTACAGAGAACTCAACAAGGCAATGCAAAAAGACCATTTTCCCCTTCCATTTATCGATCAGATCCTAGATACACTGGCAGGGATGAAATCATTCTCTTTCCTAGATGGTTTTAGTGGCTACAACCAAATTCAGATTGCCCTTGAAGACTAGGATAAAACTACTTTTACCTGCCCGTGGGGAACGTTTTCTTACAGGGTATTACCTTTTGGATTACGTAATGCACCTGCTACATTCCAAAGAGCCATACTCAGTATTTTTGCAAACTTGATAAATGAAAGATTGGAAATGTACATGGATGATTTCACACCCTATGGAGATGACTTCGAACAGGCATTATAGACATTGGAGAAAGTCCTAGAGTGGTGTATTGCTACTAGGCTATGATTAAGCCACAAGAAATGCCATATGATGATGACAGAGCGCCTGATCCTCGGTCATTTCATTTCAGCAACTAGAATTCAGGTAGATCCAACAAAAATACAGGTAATCCTCTTATTAGCTACTCCCTGCACTCAAACAGAGGTACGTAGTTTTCTGGGATTTGTAGAATATTATCGTAGATTTATAAAGAACTTCTCACAGATTGCTACACCATTATATGCCTTAATAGGAAATATTGATTTTATATGGACTGACAAATGTGACATTGCCTTTACAGAGTTGAAACGACTACTATCAATAACACTAGTATTATGAAGCCCGAATTTGGATATACCATTCCAAATTTCATCATACACATTAGATTTAGCCATTGGAGCAGTTCTTGGCCAAGAAGAAGACAAGAAACCCTACGCTTTATATTACATTAGTAGAAACTTAACTCCTCTTGAGTTGAATTACATAGTAATAGAGAAAGAGTTTTTAGCTATTATTTATGCTATTAACAAATTTAGACACTATATAACTGGATACCATGTAGTTTTGTATATTGATCACTCTGCTATCAAATATTTAGCTAATAAACCCATTACGAATGGAAGAGTGACACGTTGGTTACTACGTTTGAAGTAATTTGACATAACTATAAAGGATCGATCAGGGAGGGAAAACCTTGTGGCATATTTCATCTCCTGAGTGCCAAGAACAGACAACGCAATGGCGGTAGAAGACCAGTTCCCAGATGAACACCTGTTTGGTGTGGCCGTAAAAACACCATGGTACATAGATGTGGCAAATTACTTAGGAGTGGGAAATATTCCCAAACATCTGACACCTAGAGAAAGGAAATTAGTAGTGCAGTGCAGCACTCGGTTCTCCTGGATCAGAGGATACCTTTTTCGCACGAGGACCGATATGCACATCCACAGGTGTATCAAGGAAGATGAAATTTATGATATCTTAAAAGCCTCCCACGATGGACCTTGCAATGGACATTTTGTAGACCGCAGAACTGGACATAAAATTTTGCAAATGGGCTACTACTAGCCCACAATTTTTAAGTATGCTAAGAAATTTGTCCACGCATGCGATAGTTGCCAAAGGATGGGCCGCCCTTGCCAATCTAATGAGATGCCCCTGCATCCACAGCTGGTGATAGAACCCTTTGAGTGATGGGCATTAGATTTCGTCGAGCCAATCAACCAACCATCCAATCAGAAATCATATATATTGGTTGCAACATAATACGTAACTATATGGGTGGAGGCAGTAGCATTACCAAGAGCAATAGATGAAACAGTGATTAATTTTCTTTTTGAAATTTTTGTGCAATATGGCTTACCCAGAGAAGTAATTACTGATGGGGGGCCACAATTTGTAGGCCACAAGATCACTGCTACACTAAAGAATCATCACATTATCCACAATATTACCTCTTCATATCACCCATAGGTAAATGGGCAGGTGGAGAGTACCAACAAAGTAATTGAAGCTATTCTAACGAAGACAGTCTTGTCACACAGATGAGACTAGGTTACTTGACTGCCAGAGGCCTTGCGGGCATGTCACACGACTTGGAGGAACACTACTGGACACTCTCCATATCAACAGGTATTTGGTAAGGAACCCATTTTCCCCATAGAATTTGAGATACAAACACTAAGGATAGCCCAAGAAGTGGGACTCGATTTAACTGAAGCCCAGATTAATAGACTACAACACATAAATGAATTAGATGAAATTTGGCTATTGGCTCTACAACATACTGCACTCATTCAACAACAAAGATCCAAATGACACAATTCCCTAATTAAGAAAAAGACATTTCATGAGGGCGACTAGGCACTTCTTTACGATTCTAGGTTTCAAGACATCCCTGGTAAACTGCAGACTAGATTGTTAAGCCCCTATGAAATAAAGGAAGTACATGACAATGACACTCTTACATTGGCCACCATTGATGGGTCTGGGTTTTCCTTTAAAGCAAATGAGCATTGGGTGTTCCTCTACCAAAAACCACTTACAAGAGAATCCTTTTACCAGCATATATGCAAGGACTCCACCATGCAAATTATAGCTGTAGAAGGCAATCCTTCAGCAGCTTCATTATTGTAAAAATTTATTTCTTTTTGTAAAAATTGTAAATATGATTGCTGATTTGATTTTCTGCGTCTTTTGTTCCCACTTCGGAACAACACTTTTTCATTTTTGTTGTTCCCACTTCGGAACAACACTTTTTCATTTTTGTTGTTCCCACTTCGGAACAACACTTTTTCATTTTTTTTGTTCCCACTTCGGAACAACACTTTTTCATTTTTGTTGTTCCCACTTTGGAACATCACTTTTTGTTTTTGTTGTTCCCACTTCAAAATAACACTTTTTTGTCTTTGTTGTTCCCACTTCGGAACAACACTTTTTCATTTTTGTTGTTCTCACTTTGGAACAACGCTTTTTCATTTTTGTTGTTCCCACTTTGGAACAACACTTTTTTTGTTTTTGTTGTTCCCACTTCGGAACAACACTTTTTCGTTTTTGTTGTTCCCACTTCGGAACAACACTTTTTCATTTTTGTTGTTCCCACTTTGGAACAACACTTTTTGTTTTTGTTGTTCCCACTTCGGAACAACACTTTTTTGTTTTTGTTTTTCCCACTTTCGAACAGCACATTTTCATTTTTGTTGTTTCCACTTCGGAACAACACTTTCTTGTTTTTTTTGTTCCCACTTGGGAACAACACTTTTTCGTTTTTTTTGTTCCCACTTCGGAACAACACTTTTTTTATCTTTTTGTTCCCACTTGGGAACAACACCTTTTCATTTTTGTTGTTCCCACTTCGAAACAACACTTTTTTGTTCTTGTTGTTCCCACTTTGGAACAACACTTTATCGTTTTTGCTATTCCTAGTTTGGAACAACACTTTTTTGTTTTTGTTGTTCCCACTTTGGAACAACACTTTTTGTTTTTGATGTTCCCATTTTGGAACAACAATTTTTTGTGTCTACTATTCCAACTTTGGAACAACACTTTTTGTTATTTGCTATTCAAACATCACCTTTTTATCGTAGCATGTTTTTTGTTCCCACTTTTGAACAGTTGTTGTTCCATCTTTGAAACAACACTTTTTCTTCTTGAAATCATGTTTTCTAAACAACACCTTTTCCTTGCATTATTGTGATGTTGAACAACACTTGTAGAATTATTCCTAGCTCATCTCAGCCCCATTTTTCTAATTCCCTTTCATGGCTTGAAGTAGAATACATTTATGAGGACAAGAATTATGGATTCTATTGAAGTAGGTGGATACCCTTAACGTTATGATCTTTAACAAGATAGCTTCTTGATGATAGATTTCTTTTCTTTAAAAAGGGGGGACACAATTATTTATATATTACTTTACTGTATTGATTTCTATTGTATATGATACTGATTGATCATCTTTACCATTTTGGTTCCACCCCTCTTGGTTATAATCCTCTCTGTCTATTATAAGTGAGATTATGGGTATATTTTTTCTATTCACATGTTCAACTTCTTCCACCATCCCTTCTCTTAAGGAGTACTGAGCCTCACTCTATTTATTATAAAAATTTGTAATAACAACAAAATTTTGCCTACAGATAGAGGATAGGGGGTCTCATTAAAAGCTAGCCTACCATGGTCATAAGGATGTAGCAATGTGACATTCCCACTATGGCCACCACACTAGGGTTATGATTCATTGGATGGCTAAAATATCCTTGGAATAGGGGATCTCATCACGAGTCGGCCTGATCACTTTTGCTATTTCCCAGTGAATGGCAATGTGGTCATCTAGTTACCATGCCAACACACTGATCTCTTTTGTAGAAACAACAATGGAATTCTCCAACTATAAATTGAGGATCCTGGCTCATATGGGTTAAAAAGAAACTCTGTCGAGGCTATGGACTCTGTTAGCCTCCTGTTGCAACAGGTTTCATATTTCATGATTGACAGTGGAAATGCCAAAAATGTTCATCTTTTCCATACTGCAAAAGTTCCATTTTTGAAAGATTCCTCGATTAAAGGAAGGCCAAACAGCTTAATCTTGGCTTCCTTAGGTTTACATTTCTTGTTTTAGAGATAGAGAATAAATATTTGTCCAAACAGCTTAAGCTTGGCAGATCAGTAGCTAGGTAGAGAAGTGAAGGAGCCCAACTGCTTAATCTGGGCCCTTGGAAGAGATAAGGGTACATCTAGAGAGGAGGGCAATTAAAAAGTAAAAGCAATCAGGATTTGCAAGTCTAAGTGCACCCTTCCTGAAGTAACAAAAAATGTTAGGTGTATTAAGCTGGGTAGGTAGCCTGGGGTTGCAGAAGCAAGATTATCTTCAGTTTTGGCCTTGGAAAAGAAAGCTCATCTCATCAGTGGCAGAGGTACCAAAGCAGTGTTTTGATGACAGAGTTCTGGAAGCATGTCTAACTTCCCTTCATTCCCCCTAAAAGTCTCTTACTAATATCCCCGTAAAAGACCTTGGGATCTGCCCAACAAGTCCTGATTTCATTTCATTTTTGTGAAACATTAAGTCAAAGTTTTGGCTTTCTCCATGAAAAGAAGCCACATTTCTTGTGCAAAAGTCATTTTTCCACTTTCTATGCAATTCCTATGTATATCATCACTTCATAGACTTATCATTATTCCCTTTCCATTTACACTCCACCAAGCCATATTAACTTCTAATTGTACTATGTAGCTCCCTAACTATTTCCCCATCCCCATTTACTACTAAAATTATATGAAATCCCCAAAAATATTAAATAACCCCCCCCCCTTGGCACTATAGCCATATGTTTTCTAGTCTGGGAAATAGTAGTCCATTTGGGACTCCTACTAACCCTTCTGTCCTAACCTGGAGTTAGTCTGAAATCTGGTCACACTAATAACCTTTTCCCTTTAAATTCTAACCCCATAAAACTCATTTTCCACCCTTGTAAATATTTAACCTCGCTTGTATATAACCCAAAAACCCACTTTACTAAGGTTCCCCCCCCCCGCCCCCCCCGCCGTATGAATAAACAAATAAAGCACTGTGGGCCCCGTCCCTAACCTTCTGCTGTGTTAACTGTCCTGTCGGCCATCAGATCTAGCGCGCCCAAGATCTATGGTGGGTGGGTCTTTTCATGCCCCGACATGCCGAGGGTTAGCATCCGGGAGATGGGTGGTTTTCCCGTCGTACTCCCGCCACGTGTCGCCCTCCCGGCTGTGGCAGAGCCCCTTCCTTTGAAACCGCCTGCGCACAAAAGCGGTGTGCCTGAAACCAGATACCCCTCCCCCGCCTGTGACATCACCCCCGCGTCCCCGCTGCTGCTCCACATCACCGCCAACTCATCCCTTTCGCGCCCGCGCCCTGCCACCGTGTCATTGCCACGTCACCGCCCCGTCAGCTGCCATGTCACCCGTCCGTACCCAGGACCCGCCGATGACGTCACGCTGACGTCATCCCAAAAAAGCGCCAAAAGTGCCAAAATGTCATTTTCTGCATAAAAAGCGCGCAAACGACCGTTTTATTTCACTTCTATTGGTCCATTTGCAAAACTCTGGTTCACTGTTTTTACCATTTTTTCATTTCCAAAGCTTGAAATCGACCAACCAAGCTGCTGCGGCCTGCAATTCGACTCCATAGCTTGCCATTGCACCAACTCGTCCTCCCTGAGCGTCGTTTTAACCAGGTATTTGCCGAATTTCCCCTCTTCGCCCCTATTTTTCCCATTTTTCTCCATTTTACATGCTGCAAACCTGTAAAATTCCTCAATTACCAACTCTGCTACGCCTGAGACTTCACTAAAACCCACTGGTAAGCCCTTATTTCAAAAGAAACCTTATAAACCCGCGCCCATTTACAATTTCACCGTCAAAAAACTCCATTTAAATCTTGGCCCCCAGACAAAACCTTGTAATAACTCAGCATTGCCCAATTTCACCTCATTCCACTGTATAAATCAGTCCATTGAAGTCATAGTAACTCCTTCCCCTTCTGCATTTCTCCTCGCAGTCTTTAACTCCAGAGAGTTCACTAAGAGAATGGAAGTTGGCCCATAAACTTTGCAAAGTTTGTCTCTCTCATAGCATAAGTGCCAAGCAGTCAAGCTATTGTTACATTTGAGTTCAGTCCTAGGTTCCCCTGCTACTCCTTACAAACAAGTCTGTTAGCCAGCTATTGCATTAACCTTACTTCCAAGCTCAAACAATGAAAAGTTCCATAACGGCCACTCCATCAGATCTGAGCATCACTCCCATGAATCCACCAAGCAAAGAGCTTGAGTCAATGGCCTTGGCTGACACAGATTATCTCATTCAAGACCCAGTTGGGAACAGGAATCATTTACATACCTACTGCCAGCTAAGAAACAGCTTTATAAACAACTCTGACATGTATGGCATATGGGAGTCCAATTTGCCACATTATTTCCTCCCCTCTGTCAATATTTTTCCTGAGATTATTCACCTGTGTGCTGCAAACTATGAGCCAAGTCAGAGGGCTGTTAAGTCTCCATCTGGGAGCATACTTTTTTACATCACTCCTGACTCCATCAACCAGATGTTAAATTTCAAACAGACTGAGCTGCTATTGCCCTTCTCCATGAAGCACTTGCTGGATGAGGCCTCCTGGCTCCCTGGCCCCAAGATTGAAAGAATTGCTAAGACATTTATGAGGGCAGATTTCCAACCTAAGGAACCACCTCCATTCCTTTATGTCCATTTCAATGAGGTGGGCAAGCTACTTGTAGACATGATATCCTATGTGTTAGGCTTCAAAACAAGTGAACATGTGGATGAGGCAGTGCTGGTTCTGTTGTCTTCATTCAGCCAAGGACAGCCTCCTGCTATCAAGTATAATTATGCCAAGTTCATAGCAAACAAAATTCACGACCAACTCATAAAGCTAGATAGGCAGGGAGTTTTTAAATATTCCTCGTACATCTATCATTTGTTCATGTATTACCAGTCTAAATGCTTTCAATGCCCCATTAAAAAGCTGGATTCAAAGGGAGAAAGAATATCTGTTATCTTCTAGTCATCAGTATTCCATCAAATCCAGCATTCTCCTTACTCTTACTGTGAGTTCATTGACCAGTTTGTTTATCCAGTCTCCTGCCTCTTAGTGAAAGCTCCTCCTCCCAGAATAACATATGAGATGCAGAAGATATTACAGCTATCTAAAAGCTACAAAGTAGGTGATTGGTACCTATACCAGGATCACACTATCATCAAAATCTATGGCTGCGAGCTTTGTCCTTACAGGCTCCCAAGATATGTACCAATGAGGCTGTTTGCCTTGGAATACTACAAGCAGCTTATCAATTCAGATCTGACTCATTTTCACAGCACCAAGAAGAAGGCTCAACTGAAATTTAAAGACCACCTAGGCCCCTTTATCATGAACAAGAAGGAAGGTTGGCAAGATGCTGACCTAATACTCAAGGATCAACTTAAGTTGAAAAGAAGTTTCTGGTGGGTCCCTTATGACCCACTTGGCTTTATTAGTGCCAGAAGAGTCAAATATAGATTGACACCCTATGATCACTGCAAAACCCCACACATTGAAAAATATGCTAATCAAGATGCATGGGCACAAGGCACTTTAGTTGAAGAATTCACTCAGGAGGAAATTTTGGAGCAAACTGCTAAAGATCTTGAAAAAACTCTTGACTTGGATTCTACTGACCAGGTAATTTTCAAGCTACCATACCAAGTTGAAGAGGGCACATTTACAGCTGCAAATTCACAAGCTGCCCAAGGAGCATCTACATCAGCAACAGGTACAGCTACAGGAAAAGAGCAAATGGAGACAGAACAGGGAATGGTCATAGAATAGCCTGCCACTTCAATGGAACACTCCCAAAAACAGGCTCCTCCACAGCAAACAGAGGCACCCCAAATGCCAGTTTTACAGACTCCTGCCCACGAGGAAAGAGGCAAAAAATGAGACTGAGAAGACTCCACACCTGCTAGTGGGTCTACACAGTAGCCCGAAGCCAAAAGGCAAAAGGTTGACTCTCCAATTGAGGAGGAAGTCAGTGAGGAAATCCTTGGAAGTCCAAGAAGAGACAGAGAAGGGAGCCAACAAATAGCTACAAGCTCTTTCCAACAAGAGCAAGACAGACATCATGGCATGGAGGTGTCTTCCTCTACACAGCAAAGTAAGAAGCCAGCTAGCATCAAAGCCACCTTTAAGGAAATTAAGGCTCAAAATGAGCTATTAAGAGTACAATTGCATGACCAATTTATTAAAGCAACACCTACCAAGCAGGAAAGGTTGATGGCAGCATATGACATTAAAGAAGAAAGGATGATTCTCGCCCACTTCAAGCCCAAGGTTCAGCAGCCACAGTCAGTTGCAGACTATGTCAAGACAAGATTAGAGGTCCTAGCCAAGGACATTCACCACATGGATCAAATAGAGTTACATAAGCAAGTAGGGGAGATGGTTTATGCCACCCTGGTAGAGAAGGCCACGCTGGCTCATGAATTGAAAGAATCTTTAAAGAATACAAATACTCAGCTTGATTTGGAAAGAATGTCCTCCACAGCCAAAGACAACAGAATTAAAACATTGGAGGACATTATTGTGGACTTAGGACATGATCCTAAGGATCCTAAGGTTGTGAGGGCACTTATGAAAAAAAAGGATGATGATATTGCTGCATTAAAAAAGCGATTTAGGTTGCTTCCTACTGAGCACCCTCAAACAGGAGAACTGGTGAAAGAGAAAGAAGTTGAGGATACATTAGACCTACTAATGCAAATGAACCAGAGAATAATTGAGATGGAAGGAGAGTTGGAGAAAGCACTACGAACTGGGAGAGTCTATTTCCCAGCCACCTCAAATAGTTCCAACTGTTGTCATTGTTCCTCCTATGCAAGCAGCAGCGACCCCTCCAATTATTCCAGTAACTACAACAGCTGCAGAAGCTACAGCGTCAACAACAACAGCTCCTGAGTCTAGCATGAGCATGGATGAATTGACAAAAGCTGTCAAGGAGCTAGAGCTTCAAGCAACAGAGATAAAAGAGGCCAAAGAAAAGTTGGCCAATCTAGAAGGAAAATATGATAAGTCCAAAATGACAGTGGCTGAGCAGACAAGGGAAATTAAAGCCCTGAAGGACAAAATAAAGGCCTTGGAGAAAGAGCTATCTTTGGACAAAACCCTAGCTGAAATAAAGAAGATTCTGTGGGCCAAGATTAATCAGTCAATCACTGGCCAATGGAGGTCAATTCAGGCCATGTATGAACAGGTAGAACTAATTGGCCTAGCTCAGTTTGAAACTCAGACAGCCAAAGAAGCATTAGGAAACATGCCTGAGCAGGCTAACAAAATGATCAACTTTTTAAATCATCAGACTAAGGAAGAGCTGGCAGCACTGCATATCATGAACAGAACAGACGCCATATTGACAGCAAAGAGGGTGCTCGTATTAAGAGGCTTTGTGCAGACCCTAGAAGCAAGATGTCGGGAAATACAAAGGGATGTAGACAATTTTGAAATAAAGCTTGCAGCACTACAGACTAAAGGATTGCCCAGCCTACTGACCAGCGCTGGAAGGTTATTGACACGTGACCAATATGCAACCAGGCTCAATAATTATGTCACAAATCAGCTTACTGCTTCATCAAGTTCTCCAGCACAAGCAGGACCTCCTTCAGGACAGACTCTCTATGACAAGCTGGAAAACTTATTTTACATAGAACATGAAGTTAACCATCTGTTTGAGATGCCACCCAACTATTACAAGTACACAGAGGCTGATGAGACACTCGTCAAGATACAAAAGCATCAGTTACCTCCCGAGGATTGGTGGCAGGCAATGCTGGCCATTTTGCCCAGGTAATTTCAGTTTTATCCCCTTTTTGTTTATTTCAAATCTCGGTCAGCTATGAGTTAGCGAAAGGAGGCACGAAAGAACCAGACAAAGCAATTAAGGAATGCGCAGAGCAGGTTGGAGCAGTGACAAAGCAAAGAGCTGGGACGGCAAGCCTAAAAGCGCGGATTTTTGAAAGCGCAGCCCAGCCGACTCAATTGGACTCAAAAGTCAATTTTCTCTGACAGAATGAACAACTGTTACATTCATATTTACTGCGGCATTTACTCTTTCAGCTACTACTCCTTAAGAGTTGGCAAAGAAGTTATGAGCTATTAATTCATCATCTAGATATTTTTGTATCTTGTTTTTTGCATATATACGACCCTCTGCATTGTTAAAAGGGTTGGTTGGTTGTATTGCTCCATGAGAGACTCGCTCTGTATACTTGATGTTTTACTTAATCAAAGACTGTTGAAAATCTTGGAGGAATGACTGTCTGCTCTGTGTTTAATGGTTTGAAGAAATGAATGTGGAATTCTTGTGCTGCAACATGACTCAATAAGCTTTCCTACCTCTGTTTTCCATTGATATACCATCTAAAATAGCAGGAAAAATGAATAGTTTAGACTTCGTTTAATTGCCCTCTATGCTCAATTTCTGTTGTTTCTTTATGTTTTCATCTGGATTAGTAATAAATATGAATTCCTTGTGGCTCATATTTCCCCTAATTCACTCATGTTTGACAGTTCTCTAGGAATTCTTTACTGCTCCTAGATAGAGCTCATTCACCTTCCCTCTGTTAAGCTGAATGAGAAATTCTTAATTGCTTCTCATTCCTTAGCCCTCATTCCATCCTTTTAGCTTGAATCATCATTTCATGTGCAGCTAGCTTGCTCCATATTTCTCTCTTGTGACCAAGAAACGCACCAGCGGTCTTACTCTTTGACTCCATGCCCAATGGCTCTAAAACTCTCATACTATACCTACCTCTCTACTTGAAAGCATCAATCATCCCACCAAAATCAAAACAAAACCCCTTGAACTCAATAACTAGCCTAAAATCATCTTCAACAAAGCTAAATCCTAAAGAGAGAGCCCTCTCTGACTGCTGGTAGGCTAGGACCTACAGTCCAAAGATTGGTTTTTGGTTACCTCGGCCGTATCCCTTTTAGGAGCTTTATGGACAACCTGAGTGATAACATAATGGTGACTCCACTGGGGACCATCCTCAGATAATTTCACAAATCAAGTTGGAAAGCTCCACTGGGAAAGAACCAGACCTTCAAAAGTTTCTTTCTCATTTTCTGAAGAAGGTCATCTTTTTCCTTCAGAACCATTTTACAAGTTCAGTTCTGATCTGTGATGGTGGACAGAGATCAGGCACTCCAAAGTTGAATCATCCACCTGGCGACTCCACTTTATTTTCAAACAAGACTCCACTGGAGGAACGAACCTGAAAAGGGAATGTCAGAATATTTTTGTTCAAAGATCCAAAGCTTCAAGTTTCAGAACACCACTACAGCCAAGTAATCCCATTTCAAAGTGTTAACAGTGAGACAGGATGACCGGGTGTGTGGAAGATCTTGCAATAGATCAAGCTTTAGATGAATTCAGGAAGTTGTTATCCGAATATGAACTTGATGAAGATTTTGTTAGATTGGTGTTGTTAAAGGTTAAAGCGATAGAGCAGCCTCAAATCAAAATGTGTTTTCTGGATCTAGTTGTTGAAGAACATGAAAATGAGATTGAACTTTTGCATTCTCAAATTCAGTCATTTGATTTTCGTGATCCTAAAGAATTCTTCCAAAATCTTCCTTCTCCGAGTCATGAGGAAATTGTACTACCTTCTGACTTATAGATTGAGGATAATCTTGCTTTCGAGACAAAGGCTTAAGTATTGGTTGCAGGGTTTGTTACTGAGGATGCAGTTGTTCCATTAGACCAAGAAGGTCCAAAAGAAACTATCCCACATAATGTTTTTATGGATCCTGTAGCAGATTACATGGAGGATCTTCTCAACCCAAAATTTTTAACATATTTTCTCTATGAGGACCAAGTAGTTCAACAGTGGCCTTTATATGTCACAATTTTGATTATGGGGGCACATGACCGAATAATGTTTCTGATTTCACCAACTGTTGATCAAGCATTTCGTTTCTTTCTACAATTGCTTAAGTGGTTGCACTGGTTGTTTCATTTTACCTAACCAGCAAACAAAAGGCTGATTAGTGTAAATAGGTAGGATTTTGGTTTTTAGTTTAGATAGCAACTTGCTGCAGTTGAAGCCCGAAGTGAAGGCCCTAAGCTCTTCAAGTCTGCTGTCATATACATAAATAAAGCAGCCAGCAAAGGAAAGTTTTCAGAGTACAGAAACAGTTGAAGACTAAGGCATTCTGACCTGATGTTCTTGACTTTTCACAAGGAAAAGTCATCCCAAGTGGAGCCACTGTTAGCCTCCTGTTGCAACAGGTTTCATATTTCATGATTGACAGTGGAAGTGCCAAAAATGTTCATCTTTTCCATACTGCAAAAGTTCCATTTTTGAAAGATTCCTCGATTAAAGGAAGGCCAAACAGCTTAATCTTGGCTTCCTTAGGTTTAAATTTCTTGTTTTAGAGATAGAGAATAAATATCTGTCCAAACAGCTTAAGCTTGGCAGATCAGTAGCTAGGTAGAGAAGTGAAGGAGCCCAACTGCTTAATTTGGGCCCTTGGAAGAGATAAGGGTACATTTAGATAGGAGGGCAATTAAAAAGAAAAAGCAATCAGGGTTTGCAAGTCTAAGTGCACCCTTCCTGCAGTAACAAAAAATGCTAGGTGCATTAAGCTGGGTAGGTAGCCTAAGGTTGTAGAAGCAAGATTATCTTCAGTTTTGGCCTTGGCAAAGAAAGCTCATCTCATCAGTGGCAGAGGTACCAAAGCAGTGTTTTGATGACAGAATTCTGGAAGCATGTCTAACTTCCCTTCATTCCCCCTAAAAGTCTCTTACTAATATCCCCCTAAAAGACCTTGGGATCTGCTCAACAAGTCTTGATTTCATTTCATTTTTGTGAAACATTAAGTCAAATTTTTGCCTTTCTCCATGAAAAGAAGCCACATTTCTTGTGCAAAATTCATTTTTCCACTTTCTATGCAATTCCTATGTATATCATCACTTCATAGACTTATCATTATTCCCTTTCCATTTACACTCCACCAAGCCATATTAACTTCTAATTGTACTATGTAGCTCCCTAACTATTTCCCCATCCCCATTTACTACTAAAATTATATGAAATCCCCAAAAATATTAAATAACCCCCCCCCCCCCCCCCCTTGGCACTATAGCCATATGTTTTTTAGTCTGGGAAATAGTAGTCCATTTGGGACTCCTACTAACCCTTTTGTCCTAACCTGGAGTTAGTCTAACATCTGGTCACACTAATAACCTTTTCCCTTTAAATTCTAACCCCATAAAACTCATTTTCCACCCTTGTAAATATTTAACCCCGCTTGTATATAACCCAAAAACCCACTTTACTAAGGTTTCCCCCCCCCCCCGCCGGCTGTATGAATAAACAAATAAAGCACTGCGGGCCCCGTCCCTAACCTTCCGCTGTGTTAACTGTCTCGTCGGCCGTCAGATCTGGCGCGCCCAAGATCTACGGTGGGCGGGTCTTTTCGTGCCCCGACATGCCGAGGGTTAACGTCCGGGAGATGGGCGGTTTTCCCGTCGTACTCCTGCCACGCGTCACCCTCCCGGCTGTGGCGAAGCCCCTTCCTTCGAAACCGCCTGCGCACAAAAGCGGTGTGCCTGAAACCAGATACCACTCCCCCGCCTGTGATGTCACCCCCGTGTCCCCGCCGCTGCTCCACGTCACCGCCAGCTCATCCCTTTCGCGCCCGCGCCTTGCCACCGTGTCATTGCCATGTCACCGCCCCGTCAGCTGCCACGTCACCTGTCCGTACTCGGGACCCGCCGATGACGTCATGCTGATGTCATCTCAAAAAAGCGCCAAAATGTCATTTTCTGCATAAAAAGCGCGCAAACGACCATTTTATTTCACTTCTATTGGTCCATTTGCAAAACTCTGGTTCACTGTTTTTACCATTTTTTCATTTCCAAAGCTTGAAATCGACCAACCAAGCTACTGCAGCCTGCAATTCGACTCCATAGCTTGCCATTGCACCAACTCGTCCTCCCTCAGCGCTGTTTTAACCAGGTATTTGCCGAATTTCCCCTCTTCGCCCTTGTTTTTCCCATTTTTCTCCATTTTACATGCTGCAAACCTATAAAATTCCTCAATTACCAACTCTGCTACGCCTGAGACTTCACTAAAACCCACTGGTAAGCCCTTATTTCAAAAGAAACCTTGTAAACCCGCACCCGTTTACAATTTCACCGTCAGAAAACTCCATTTAAAGCTTGGCCCCCAGATAAAACCTTGTAAGAGCTCAGCATTGCCCAATTTCACCTCATTCCACTGTATAAATCAGTCCATTGAAGTCATAGTAACTCCTTCCCCTTCTGCATTTCTCCTCACAGTCTTTAACTCCAGAGAGTTCACTAAGAGAAGGGAAGTTGGCCCATAAACTTTGCAAAGTTTGTCTCTCTCATAGCATAAGTGCCAAGCAGTCAAGCTATTGTTACATTTGAGTTCAGTCCTAGGTTCCCCTGCTACTCCTTACAAACAAGTCTGTTAACCACCTATTGCATTGACCTTCCTTCCAAGCTCAAACAGTGAAAAGTTCCATAATGGCCACTCCATCAGATCTGAGCATCACTCCCATGAATCCACCAAGAAAAGAGCTTGAGTCAATGGCCTTGGCTGACACAGATTATCTCATTCAAGACCCAGTTGGGAATAGGAATCATTTGCATACCTACTGCTAGCTAAGAAATAGCTTTATAAATGACTCTGACATGTATGGCATATGGGAGTCTAATTTGCCACATTATTTCCTCCCCTCTGTCAATATTTTCCTGAAATTATTCACCTGTGTGCTGCAAACTATGAGCCAAGTTAGAGGGCTGTTAAGTCTCCATCTGGGAGCATGATTTTTTACAACACTCCTGACTCCATCAACCAGATGTTAAATTTCAAATAGACTAAGTTGCTATTTCCCTTCTCCATGAAGCTCTTGCTGGATGAGGCCTCCTGGCTCCCTGGCCGCAAGATTGAAAGAATTGCTAAGACATTTATGAGGGCAGATTGCCAACCTAAGGAACCACCTCCATTCCTTTATGTCCATTTCAATGAGGAGGGCAAGCTACTTGTAGACATGATATCCTATTTGTTAGGCTTCAAAACAAGTGAACATGTGGATGAGGAAGTGCTGGTTCTGTTGTCTTCATTCAGCCAAGGACAGCCTCCTGCTATCAAGTATAATTATGCCAAGTTCATAGCAAACAAAATTCACGACCAGCTCATAAAGCTAGATAGGCAAGGAGTTTTTAAATATTCCTCGTACATCTATCATTTGTTCATGTATTACCAGTCTGAATGCTTTCAATGCCCCATTAAAAAGCTGGATTCAAAGGGAGAAAGAAGATCTGTTATCTTCTGGTCATCAGTATTCCATCAAATCCAGCATTCTCCTTACTCTTACTGTGAGTTCATTGACCAGTTTGTTTATCCAGTCTCCTGCCTCTTAATGAAAGCTCCTCCTCCCAGAATAACTTATGAGATGCAGAAGATACTGCAGCTATCTAAGAGCTACAAAGTAGGTGATTGGTACCTATACTAGGATCACACTGTCATCAGAATCTATGGCTGTGAGCTTTGTCCTTACAGGCTCCCAAGATATGTACCAATGAGGTTGTTTGCCTTGGAATACTACAGGAAGCTTATCAATTCAGATCTGACTCATTTTCACAGCACCACGAAGAAGGCTCAACTAAAATTTAAAGACCACCTAGGCCCCTTTATCATGAACAAGAAGGAAGGTTGGCAAGATGCTGACCTAATACTCAAGGATCAACTTAAGTTGAAAAGAAGTTTCTGGTGGGTCCCTTATGACCCACTTGGCTTTATTAGTGCCAGAAGAGTCAAATATAGATTGACACCCTATGATCACTGCAAAACCCCACACATTGAAAAATATGCTAATCAAGATGCATGGGCACAAGGCACTTTAGTTGAAGAATTCACTCAGGAGGAAATTTTGGAGCAAATTGCTAAAGATCTTGAAAAACTCTTGACTTGGATTCTACTGACCAGGTAACTTTCAAGCTGCCATACCAAGTTGAAGAGGGCACATTTATAGTTGCAGCTTCACAAGCTGCCCAAGGAGCATCTACATCAGCAACAGGTACAGCTAAAGGAAAAGAGCCAATGGAGACAGAACAAGGAATGGTCACAGAACAGCCTGCCACTTCAATGGAACACTCCCAAAAACAGGCTCCTCCACAGCAAACAGAGGCACCCCAAATGCCAGTTTTACAGACTCCTGCCCACGAGGAAAGAGGCAGAAAACGAGACTGAGAAGACTCCACACCTGCTAGTGGGTCTACACAGTAGCCCGAAGCCAAGAGGCAAAAGGTTGACTCTCCAATTGAGGAGGAAGTCAGTGAGGAAATCCTTGGAAGTCCAAGAAGAGACAGAGAAGGGAGCCAACAAACAGCTACAAGCTCTTTCCAACAAGAGCAAGACAGACAGCATGGCATGGAGGTGTCTTCCTCTACACAGCAAAGTAAGAAGCCAACTAGCATCAAAGCCACCTTTAAGGAAATTAAGGCTCAAAATGAGCTATTAAGAGTACAATTGTATGACCAATTTCTTAAAGCAACACCTACCAAGCAGGAAAGGTTAATGGCAGCATATGACATTAAAGAAGAAAGGATGATTCTCGCCCACTTCAAGCCCAAGGTTCAATAGCCACAGTTAGTTGCAGACTATGTCAAGACAAGATTAGAGGTCCTAGCCAAGGACATTCACACCATGGATCAAATAGAGTTACATAAGCAAACAGGGGAGATGGTTTATGCCACCCTGGTAGAGAAGGCCACGCTGGCTCATGAATTGAAAGAATCTTTAAAGAATACAAATACTCAGCTTGATTTGGAAAGAATGTCCTCCACAGCCAAAGACAACAGAATTAAAACATTGGAGGACATTATTGTGGACTTAGGACATGATCCTAAGGATCCTAAAGGTGTGAGGGCACTTATGAAAAAGAAGGATGATGATATTGTTGCATTAAAAAAGCGATTGAGGTTGCTTCCTACTGAGCACCCTCAAACAGGAGAACTGGTGAAAGAGAAAGAAGCTGAGGATACATTGGACCTGCTAATGCAAATGAACCAGAGAATAATTGAGATGGAAGGAGAGTTGGAGAAAGCACTACAAGGCAAGCAGGGAGAGTCGATTTCCTAGCCACCTCAAACAGTTCCAACTGTTGTTACTGTTCCTCCTATGCAAGCAGCAGCGACCCCTCCAATTATTCCAGCAACTACAACAGCTACAGAAGCTACAACGGCAACAACAACAGCTCTTGAGTCTAGCATGAGCATGGATGAATTGACAAAAGCTGTCAAGGAGCTAGAGCTTCAAGAAACAGAGATAAAAGAGGCCAAACAAAAGTTGGCTAATCTAGAAGGAAAATATGATAAGTCCAAAATGACAGTGGCTGAGCAGACAAGGGAAATTAAAGCCCTGAAGGACAAAATAAAGGCCTTGGAGAAAGAGCTATCTTTGGAAAAAACCCTGGCTGAAATAAAGAAGATTCTGTGGGCCAAGATTAATCAGTCAATCGCTGGCCAATGGAGGTCAATTCAGGCCATGTATGAACAGGTAGAACTAATTGGCCTAGCTCAGTTTGAAACTCAAACAGCCAAAGCAGCATTAGGAAACATGCCTGAGCAGGCTAACAACATGATCAACTTTTTAAATCATCAGACTAAGGAAGAGCTGGCAGCACTGCATATCATGAACAGAACAGACGCCATATTGACAGCAAAGAGGGTGCTCGTATTAAGAGGCTTTGTGCAGACCCTAGAAGCAAGATGTCGGGAAATACAAAGGGATGTAGACAATTTTGAAATAAAGCTTGCAGCACTACAGACTAAAGGATTTCCCAGCCTACTTACCAGCACTGGAAGGTTATTGACACGTGACCAATATGCAACCAGGCTCAATAATTATGTCACAAATCAACTTACTGCTTCATCAAGTTCTCCAGCACAAGCAGGACCTCCTTCAGGACAAACTCTCTATGACAAGCTGGAAAACTTATTTTACATAGAACATGAAGTTAACCATCTGTTTGAGATGCCACCCAACTATTACAAGTACACAGAGGCTGATGAGACACTCGTCAAGATACAAAAGCATCAGTTACCTCCCGAGGATTGGTGGCAGGCAATGCTGGCCATTTTGCCCAGGTAATTTCAGTTTTTGCCCCTTTTTGTTTATTTCAAATCTCGGTCAGCTATGAGTCAGCGAAAGGAGGCATGAAAGCACCGGACAGAGCGGTTAAGGAACACGTAGAGCAGGTTGGAGCAGTGACAAAGCAAAGAGCTGGGACAGCAAGCCTGAAAGCGCGGATTTTTGAAAGCGTAGCCCAGCCGACTCAATTGGACTCAAAAGTCAATTTTCTCTGACAGAATGAACAACTGTTACATTCATATTTACTGCGGCATTTACTCTTTCAGCTACTACTACTTAAGAGTTGGCGAAGAATTTATGAGCTATTAATTCATCATCTAGATATTTTTGTATCTTGTTTTTTGTATATATACGACCCTCTGCATTGTTAAAAGGGTTGGTTGGTTGTATTGCTCCATGAGAGACTCGCTCTGTATACTTGATGTTTTACTTAATCAAAGACTGCTGAAAAGCTTGGAGGAATGACTGTCTGCTCTGTGTTTAATGGTTTGAAGAAATGAATGTGGAATTCTTGTGCTGCAACATGACTCAATAAGTTTTCCTACCTCTGTTTTCCATTGATATACCATCTAAAATAGCAGGAAAAATGAATAGTTTAGACTTGGTTTAATTGCCCTCTATGCTCAATTTCTGCTGTTTCTTTATGTTTTCATTTGGATTAGTAATAAATATGAATTCCTTGTGGCTCATATTTCCCCTAATTCACTCATGTTTGATAGTTATCTAGGAATTCTTTACTGCTCCTAGATGGAGCTCATTCACCTTCCCTCTGTTAAGCTGAATGAGAAATTCTTAATTGCTTCTCATTCCTTAGCCCTCATTCCATCCTTTTAGCTTGAATCATCGTTTCATGTGCAGCTAGCTTGCTCCATATTTCTCTCTTGTGACCAAGAAATGCACCAGCAGTCTTACTCTTTGACTCCATGCCCAATGGTTCTAAAACTCTCATACTATACCTACCTCTCTACTTGAAAGCATCAATCATCCCACCAAAATCAAAACAAAACCCCTTGAACTCAATAACTAGCCTAAAATCATCTTCAGCAAAGCTAAATCCTAAAGAGAGAGCCCTCTCTGACTTCTGGTAGGCTAGGACCTGCAGTCCAAACATTGGTTTGTGGTTACCTCGGTCGTATCCCTTTTAGGAGCTTTAGGGACAACCTGAGTGATAACAGACTCCTGCTGGCAAGAGAAGCTCTACTTATGGTATTGTAGTTCCATTTTGAACATCAATAATGATTATAATACCCTCTTCTTACTTTTCTTTTTATCAGAGAGATTATTTTCCTAATTTCTCCCTACCTTGAACCTTTATGCATTGGTTAATGTTTTTAATCAATCATATCATTTTTATCTGGAATATCATCAACAAAGAATCTTTTTCTTGCATATTGTTGTCCTTTTTCCTTATCGCATAACCTATCATCAACCAAAGAATCTTGCCTTTTATCAATAGCCATCATTACACACCTCGCCTTCATTATATCCATATATTTTACATTCCTTTCATTAATATACATACTCTGTCCCATTTACTGCCATATCTTTCACCCTTGTATGTTGTCGCCATAACAGCATTTCCCCATCCATTCGGTCATAGGCGACCTCTCATCTTGAAGGAGGGAGGGGACCTCCATTACACTCGTGCATGCGTTATAATTGTTTTATTGGATTTCATAGGTTGATATGGTATTCTATGATCACGCGACATGTGGAAAAATAATAGTCCTCAAATTAATTAATTCTCATAGAAATATCGTTTAACATTGTAAAACTTAGTTGTTACAACTACTTGTTGTTCTATCTCTCTGTTGCTATCTATTGCTATGTTTTATCCACTGCAATAATCCTTTGTAATAGTAGGAAGAACTCAAGAATTATGGGTGGTAAGACAGCACGCCGAGAACCTTTAGTGCTAGAAGTCTTTGACAGAGCCAAGGAAATTCTGGTCTGCGCAGGGTGGATATCATATTTCACAATATTTTAGACCCCTAGTGAGGAAATCGCTATTGAGTTTCTACAACATCTGCAGAATGGGAAATCCCTGGTGAGAGGTAGAAGAATCATAGTATCATACGCTGTAATAGCTGAAGTATCTGGGCTATCGGCAAAAGGAACTATATGGCCAAAAAAACACGTAATGTTGCAAGACGCGGTGGACATTTTCAGAGATGTAGATGAGGAATTAACCAAGAAAGGCAAGGGCATACAACCATATTCTCTAGCAGAACCATGGCATGAGTTGGAAAGTTTTGTCCATAGGTACATTACCTGTGATGGATGACGAGACGTGGTAAGACCACGACAACTCAAACTTTTAGTTGTTTTAAAACTAAATCTCACTGTTAATTTGCCATCTTTCTTGAATTCATTGCTACATGATACAACCAATAGAATAAGACAGGCTAGGCACCCTGAAACCATAGTTAGCCACCATGGATTGATTAGAATAATTGTTAGCCATAACCTTGTTCAACAAAAATTAACTTGGGATGGTCTCATAGTGCCCCTGTAATCCAAAATCCTGCAATCTTGGAGATAAGCTAGTAGAGCCCTATTCCGAAGAGGAAAAGGACTACCCACTCAAACATTGAATCCCATAAGCACAGGTAGTCTACAAGGTTAAATCTAGCCCAGAGAATGTCTGTAAATCCACAAGATAGCACCGAACAACCTGCGGAGCCATCCAGACCAGTTAGTATACAGGACTCTGAGTCAGAACTAGAGGAAGAACCTGAACAAGGGGAAGGATGTCATTCAGAATCAGAACCTGAGGAAGAGGCCAATTCAGAATAAGAACCCAAGGAAGAGGATAGACTAGACTCAGAGCAAGAAAGGGCACAACACTTTAATGATGAACTGGAAAATGAAGAAGAGCCTCCTCAAACATCATCCATGAGCCCCCAAAATGATGTTTTGCAATATTTTGAGACAGGGATGGCCTAGGTCCTGACAAATCTGAATGCATACATGTAGCCTAGAGGATCATTTGATCCTAACCTAATGGAAGCTAAATCCCTAGAAGATTATGGGCATACAAAAATTTTGCCTTCTTCAAAAGCTACAGACCAAGAAAACGAAGCAGACACAGAAGTTATTCATGAATCCGACAACCAGTCTGGTGACATAGTTCTATTAGAACACATCCATGATAAACAACAAGAATCTTTAGATACAGAAGCTGTTGAGAAGCCTGTTAGTGTAAAAGATGCTCCTCGGAAGAGGCAGGTAGCTGGAGCAAAACTAAAGAAGCTGAGACAAAAATACCGAAAGCTCCAATAGATAGTTAAAAGACTACACCGGAAGATTAAAGAAATTACAAACGGAAAAGCCCATAACACTACTCCTGAGGTAGTCACTGCGGCTACGCAAATGGAAATATGTAAGGGTAGGCCAACATAAACCCAAACCGAATTCATTCCTACTCGAACAATAGCCAACTAGGCAAATTTGCATGCAGACTTAATGGATGTAGCCGTTCACACGGAGGGTTGGTCCTCCCACAATAAGGAAGTACAGACTGAGGAAATCCTCTCATAACATAGACACTCATACAGAAGTGAAAGCCAAGGATATCCTATCAAGAAAAGACCCTATTCTTCTACATCTATAGGAAGAACTAATGCAAGCCCAGCTTGCTCTAGAACAATGTGAACAAGAGACAGTTCCCCTGCAAAAATATCAGGAGTTGCAGAAACAGTTTAGGGAATTAACCATAACTGAGAATGGGACTTTTGATAGATTTAGACAAGAAGAAGAAAAGCTGAAGAAGGTGAAGACCAAGATGGATAGAGTCAAGAACTAGATAGACACCATTTGCTCACTATATTCGGATGTCTTGACATGTAGGTCTCCTACCACAAATTATGCCTTGTTCTTATTATAACGGTACTTATTGTTAAAGATTAAAGCCATAAGAGCTGGTAAGCTAATCAAATTAAAGACAACTGAAGATTTTATAAGTTGCTACAAGGAACATGGGGAAAAAGTCCAAATGCTTCTTTGCAAATTTTTTCTGCATAATTTCATATTAGAAGAAGAAGTGGATAAGAATCCTAGCCCTTTTGTTGGAGATATTCAATTCCAGGCTTTTATCTTAATCAACTTAAGTGGTTTAAGGCATATAATTCATTCCAAAGACAGGAACACAGGTTGGATATCTGGGTAAGGAGTGATCCTACTCACCCTTTGCAACTATTTGCTAAACATAAAAGGCTGATGACACAATAAGGAGTGATTCAAATTTTAGGGCCCATACATAAGGAAATTGTATAGAAAGGAACAACATATTTCCTCTCCATCCAAGAAAGATCCCTGACTACATCCAAAATGAGATGGGCGGTCTCAGCTAACAGTGTTAAGGAAAGAGAACCATTTAATTATGGGAATTTCAATGCTAATGTGAGCCAGTTAATCACATACAACAATCTTATCTTGAGGGAAGGGCCTTATTGGTTGGGATGTCGATTTAGGTGTCCCATTATTTGATATCCTCCTAAAGGGTATCAGTTTGACTATGAGTTACCTAAAGGACACAAAAACATAGCCTTTGCAAATCTCGCACAACATCATAGTTTCAGGCCTGATAAAGAAACATTTTCTCTAGCTTACTCCTTAACTACATTACATAGGAACTATTCATTTTTCATGAGGACATGAAAAAGGGTAAGGAGGGGAGTATGTCGAGCCTTGCAATAGGTATGTATTTACTCTTGATTACTGTCTTTTTCCTCCTTCCTTATCCATTTTGTGCCATGATATAATAACATATTGATAGGATTTTGATAAGGAATGAATGAAACTACTCTTGATACGATTTGACCAACCAAACTAACTCTCATTACTTTTTATGTAGAAAAATAGCAGATGGAACAGCTATTGTTCCAAAGTCAGAACAACAAAAGCTAATCAAGGGAAATGAGACGCGTCGTGTGTGGTCGAACCAAGGAACTAATCAAGAAGATCAGCACAAAATGGAAGAATTTTCTGAAGATAACATTTAGTTGTGAATCCCTTAAGATCTCCTGATCCTGAGGGATCACATTTATCTTTTTTTCTTTTGACTATAAAAGGGAAAATTGAAGAGGGATCTCTCGTCTGTAATCTTAATTTATAGAAGCGTGATTCTGAAGAACAAGATCGAATTGTAATGACAAGTGACTTTGATGATTAATACATAACGTGCATTACTGTTCATTCGGATATTATGAAGTAGCTAAGAAGTGTTCGCTGGTGGCTAGGGCCCAGTCTCTGGTGGATCTTACTGTTTTTCCTTGTTTTATGCTTTTTCCGTTTCCTACAATTTTATTATGCTTACAGCTTTACAGTTGATTTATTTTTGTTAATTCATATTTCTGGTATTCATTTCATTAATGCATAATCCTAGTTGGTTTTATTTAATTCATTACATGGATTGAATTAATTATCAATTAAAGAATCATTTCTGATTAATTAAAGAATAGAGCGTTATTGATTAAATTCTTTCCTTCTATCCAGTGGTTTAAGTCCAGCTAAAAGAGCTCAGTTAATGCTACAATTCTCTTGGTTGATTATCATTCGAATTGATTGATTAAGATTGAATTATGGTTTTGTTTGAGATTGAGTCATGATGCTTAGATGAATTATTTCCCTTAAAGTTATAGGCTTGAGATTTATGATTGCATCCATTTACTCTTGTATTGAATTTAATAACTTATTTTAAAGCATTACTCTCTGGAATTATAGCTTGCACATATTGTGTACACTCTTGGAATAAAAAGACTTACCCAGGTTGATAATTAATGTGAGGCAATTAGGAGTTTTAAAAAGACACCTTTTAGCACCCAACAACCTGTTAGCAGGCTTCTGAATTAAGCGAAAGTTCCAAGACACATCGTTACATGTGAGGGGCATTGGAGCCACTACTTACTCCTCAAAGGAAAGATTACAAACTCTCTTGGCTATGTGTGAGGAGCTGAGGTGAAGATTCCTTTGCATGTACAAATGACGAGATATTTATTGCCAAGGGTGAAACTGACCCTTGTGGTTGTTCGACTACCCTCATGATTGTTTGACTTCCATGACTTTACATGACTCTTTTAACAACAAGTGGGTCTCTTGGACTTCCATGTTACATTCCATTGATTGAAAACATGGTGAATAGTAGAGATGTGGATGACATGACTCATGAAACGACTCGACATGATAGTGCTGGTACATTCATGCTATTGCTAGAGTGCATGTCGATATGCAGTGTTGGTGGGTGATGGATGTCTTCATAGTGTGTCAAAGCTTCACCTCCACATGGAAAGGTGCACAGAGTCTTCGATGGTTTTTGGTTCTCTTGGTGCTACTTTGGCACATTTCTCCTTTCTTGTATGTTGGAAGTCTTGACAAGATCATCTATTCATGAAAGGTGCATGTTCGTCTGCTCGTCCTTCTATGAGCACATCCTGCATGTTTGCTCATATGTCCATCCATGAACACATATTTGCATGATCATCCATTCACGAGCACATCTCTTCGCATGCATCATTCATTCCTCCATTGGTGAACCTATCCTTCTGCATGTGCTCCCTTCGTTCATCCCATTTGTCATGGCACCATGTTTGTTAGTGTACCTGTACCTACATTCACTCATGACGAGACGACATCAAATCGAAAAACCTCTTCTTCTACTATGACAGATGATCATTTCGGATGTAGGTGATTGGGAGAGGCATCAAGGCTATGAGGCAAGATGATGGCTCCTAGCACTGCTGATGAAAACTACACAATAGTCACTGGGTGATGGAGATTGGCAATCCGAGTCGATAGTGACTGTTTGTGAGGTCTAGCTATGTTGGAAGGAAAAATTACGCAAATTTTGGGAGGGACAGTCCGGGCTGCAGGAAGGTAAGGTAGATAGAATTTTCTCATTTTTGGGAATAAGCGAGCAGTAAGGGCTTGACAGAAAAATTTGTGCAATTTTCTGGAGGAATAGGTTGGGCTGCATGGAGGATCAATAAGCATAAATTGCACAGTTTTTTGGAGGAACTAGTTGGGATTGTGGCAGCCAAAACTGCGCAATTCCTGGAGGGAACTGGCAGTGTGCTACTAGGTCACTGGTAGCATAAACTACTCAATTTCCAAGGGGAATTGACAGTGAGTTGTTGGGAGCTTGGCAGTAGAAACTTTGCAATTCCTAGAGGGAACTATTAGTCTACCGCTGGGAGCTGCTAGTGAGAGAAATTGTACTGAGGCTAGGAGGATGGCCTACTGATCATCTCTGTGCAATTTTTGAGCTGAACAAACTGTTGGGCAGCAAAAGGTATTCTCATGAAAGCTGCGCAATTTTCTGGATGAGCAATCGGTCAACTGTTGGGAGGACTAAATAGGAAAACTGTGCAATTTTTTGAGGAAGACAAGGATAGGTATTGGGTGTCTATCCAGCTTGTCTGCAGAATTTCCTTAGTCAACAGAGCGGGCAAGGTCAGCAGCCTCTAGGAAATTTTTTAGGGGAGTCAACCCCTAGGTGGCTGCCAATTCCAACTCTCTAGGTGGCCAACATGAAGGTTGATTGAATTGCTTGCACGCAACGCAACTCGAAAATAGTTGCTTAGTGCTTTTGTGCCGTTCTGGGTGAAATTTTATTGAGTCTATGGCAAGGTGATGGTCTGGCTATTAGAGGGAATTCTAGTCATCAGAATTTCAGCAAAATGACTAAGTGTGTGAACGAGTGAAAGATGTAAATGTTATCTTACAAACGCACACAAACATGACTTGACAACAAGATGACTCAAACCAACCTGACACACACATTCAACATGATTGACTGACAGTGTAAGTGACAAGGGCAACACTCGTGATTGATCATTGATTGACCATGACAATTCTTATGCGACTGTGGATGTGACTCTGTGTGTGAGTGCGACAGATGCTTTCATAGAGAACACAACATGTACATAGGAAGCGAAGACCTTGAGCATGACCAGAACATGGTCACAAGCATGACTTGGATACCAACAAAAAATTGGATGAAATAAATAAGAAAGGTGGATGCAAATACTCACACAAGCTCACGGGGTGAACCCAAGTGTGTGTAGACATCAAGCAAAGCTCTCAAGGGAGGCTCTGAAATTGGGTGCAGGGAAACATTTTGGAGGGTGGTTGTAGCCGCTACAACACTTGGCAACACATTGGTAGAACTCCAGGTTATGTACTTTGGTTCATTGATAGTATATGGCCTTGGTCCCTCGAGGAATATTGAATCGTTGTGTGAGTTACTCCATCTTCCCCACTTACCCCATGGGCATACATGGTTCACCTTTTGCCAATTTAGTCAAACATAATCAAAAGTTCAGGTTTGATCACATTGTTTCGAATTTGGGAAGGGTAGTTTAGCTCATGAGTTGAAAAATTTCAGAGTATAAGTTTTCATCTCTTGTGTTGCTCCACTAAAAGCAGGCCCCGACAATACCCCGACAGAGTCACACAGGAACACACACATTGCTTCACTGCCAACGAGCCTGGTCAATACCCTGGTGTAGTTGCATGCTTCACTTCTCTGTGCAGGAAGCCTTTCTCTTCTTTCGCCTTTGTATTTTCAAGAGTAATGTGCATAGGAACTTATTTATTTTTGGGGCAAAAGAGGGATCCCAACTTATTAAGAGTAGAAGAGGTTGTTCCTTCAGAGAAACATGCAAGACCTCTAAGATAGGTTTGCTCATTTAGACTTTCCCCTTCTCCATTTCTACTAGTTGGATGAGCTTGACAACACAAAGAAAAAGACTCACTACAGGCATGGGGCTTCCCATTGTGGAAACAGGTTCATGGTTGGGCCAAAGCTTCCCTTGCAAACAGTTCATATTTTCTGTCAAGAATTCATCAGCCAAAGCTTTTAACCAAGCACAGAGAAGATGGACACAAGATTGGCCAAGAACTGCAGTGTCACAAGTCTCTTCCTATCTCAGCCACATACTCTATTCAAAAGCCAGAATGTAGTAGTTGGCAACACTTATTTCTGGAAATGAAAATAGTAATATATCAAGCAAACAAAATGAATGTAAACAAAAATAGAAAGAAAAGCAAACAAAGCAAAGCAGAAGTAGAAGTAAAAGCGAAAGTAAAGCGAGTAAGAAAACATACAAGCAAACAAACAAACAAACATGTAAAGAAAGAAAGAAAACAAGCATGCAAGAAAACAAACTAAAAGAGAACATTGTTCCTACTTCTAAGCTAACAGTGCATGGGCCTGATCACATGAATTTATATTTCCAATGCAGCCACTGGTGCATTGGTTGACCCATGTTGGTTAAGGCCTAGTCCGCAAGAAACCCAATTGTGCGAACCAGCAAATGTGAAAGATACAACAATGAAAATAGCCACACTCCAAGCTTCCAAGCATCCATAGAACAAAAATGAGTGAAAGTGCATGACATGCACTCTGTGGACTTTCCATGGTGTTGTGCTACACTGCATATAGATGATGCGTGTACACATTCCCTTAACCGTGATATGCAAGAAAACGTGAGAAAGGTAGACCACTTATGTTGCGTAAGTGTGCTTGTTGTGTAAGATTCCTCCAACGCACGAGTGATAGGATCGTGTAGTTTGAGTGGAGGAAGTAGAATATGAGTGTTAGATTAATCTTGAGTGCATACAGATGAGTCATGAGGAGGCTTGAGTGTTTGAACAATTTGCTGATCAGAAGTGAAACCAACCCCAGGACAGCGAGGGCTTGACATAACAATCAGCTTGGGCTAAAGTTCCTCGACAGTCTGTGGGGTTTATACTTCACCGGTAGATGGATATTTGTAGACAAGTGGCCTAGATGGATTAAAAACGAGTGAATCAACATCATGATCAGATGATGAGGTGAATATATCACAACAACCAAGATCAGAAAATAGAGGATGTTGGTCGACATCCTCATGGTTTGATGAATCACACAAAGGGGTAGATGAGAAGTGAACAAATTCATCCTCTATGTTTTTGGAAAATGAATATTAAAGATCAAGTGGATTTTCAATGAATAACTTATCCTCTCTATTGTAAAATGATGGACTGACATATGGTGTGTCTTGCGAGTAATCAACGATGGGTGCATCCATGGATGAAGATAAACATGTGAAATCATGGATGGCAGGTTCACCAAAGATGTCAAGAAGGAATGGAGGGGGCTCAGACAGAAGGGAATCATCCTTCACCGAGTGTTGATGCCCAAGATCCCACTCATACTCTTCATGAATGATAGTGCATGTTGGTTGTGTCATTACACAACATTTTGTCACTCTCCCTGTACTCCCCATTCCTCGATCCTGGAGGACCTCTACAATGAACCCTACATGGTTTCCCATCATGAAGAGACTCCCATTATGTCCCCTTTAATGAGCAGAACATTTCCCTTTGCATCATTTCCCAAGAATCTTCCTCTTACCCCAATTTACAAGACCGATGCTAATGACCCGTTCCCGCCTCACGCAAAATTGTAGGTTTTAAAAACCCGGCCTAGCATTGTACAACATAAATGAGCCTTTCCTTAGGTGCATCAATCCTCTTTTGGCAAGTTTTTTAAATATGGAGTCAAAGCTTCCAAGCCTAGAAGCTTCGTAACGAAAGTCTAGTAAATGGTTGGGCTGGATGGAGCTGAGCAAGTCAGTTTGGGCTCCTTTCCCCCATTAAGATGGAACAAACCAAAGAGATAAGTCCTCTCCCATCATAAGAGGAACCATCTCCCCTCCATCAAAACTATATAAACTCCTCCTTTTCCAAGCGTGGCTAGTATTTTTGGAGCTTGAATAACCAACAAGATATCCATAGCTTGTTGCTTTCTAGTTTATGTTTGTGGAGGGAGAATAGTCTCTTTGGTTTGGTTTGGAACTAAAGGGAATAAGCCTTAAAACATTGATTGTTGGGGCTATCCATGAGATGCTAGCAGAGGTGTGGGAACCTGGATACGTCAGAGGAGACCTGCAACGTCAAGGCTTTGGCTGTAATCTCCTTCTGAACTTACATAAATACAACTATTAATTGATTTCCTACATTAATTGTTATCTTACATTTGATGGCTTAATATTCCTTGACCTTTTAAGTAGGTTGAGTGAAATTTGTATGCTATCATGTTTGTTGTTGTTGTTTGTCTCGTTGTTTCAGGTATTCGAAGGAAGCAAACGAAAAGTAGCTGGAGTAAGGAAGCATTATCATCACCAAGATAAATAGCATTCTAAGAGGTAGGCCCTCTTGTTTTATTCTAGCCTAAGGAATTTTTCACTCAATTGTTTGTCTATGGCTAGACCCGCTCTCTCAGGCTAGAGGAATTGTCTTTGTCCGCATCAAGAATTTACCTAGACCACAAATTGGTGACTCCACTGGGAGCCAATCCTCTCGTGTGATTGGTTTTCATTTCATGGTTTGTGTGAACTTTTGTGGTATCACCTTTCCCCTTTGGTTTTCTCTGCTTTGCCTGGTTTACTGCTCTGAGTTTGAAAATTTACAATGGTAGGTCTAGCTTTGGCCTTTGAAATTTTTTATTTTTTTTCATGAAATCTGCAGTCACCACGTTTAATTTTCTGACAGTTGCATCAACCAGCACATTTTTCTCTAAAACTGTCGCGTCATACCCCCTTGTGGCGCTTGTTGTCAGTTAAGAAATCACGCCGATACTTGTAGGTGAAGATCAGGGTTTCTCCTAGATCACAACCAGTGTCTCTTGCCCTCTTAATTTCTGCCTCTTAGCCTGTTTTGTCTCTGTTCTCCCTAACTGGAAAGCTTCATTAGCTTGGTTTGTGTGCTTGTTTGGTTTCCCTTTTCCTTATTTTTGTTTTGAGGCTTTGCATGGTTTGTGGTTTTAGGGCATCAAGGTCATCATCCATTTAGATGTTAGTGTGCTCAGCAAGTCAAGTTATTGGTTAGTTGCTCCATGCATTTTGTTTTTAGTCCTTGTATTGCTTTGATTTCAATTAAACAAGTTTGAAAAGCTTCATTTGTTCTTCTCTTGATTAAGTGTCTCTTTTCGGGCATATATTACATTGCTCAGCTTGTTTTTTGGTTGGTTCTTTGCATCATTGGTTTGGAAAGAATTCTCTTTTTGTGCTATGTATTTCATTGATTTTGATTGTTTGAAAAATACATAATTCTAGTTTGATGAATCAATATGTTACATTAGCTTGTGTCACTGAGAACTAGAGTTGCATCATCATTTGCATTCTAAAAGAAATGAATTCTCTTTACTATTGAAAGGACTACTTAAAGTGCATTTGATAGGGAGGATAGGAAGTGGAAAGAAATTTCATTGATTTGTTTTCGAAAGAAAAGTAGTGAAAATGTCATCTTGATTTCAGTTGCTTGTTTGTTGCATTGATTGGTTTCTCTACTCTCATTAATGTAGACATTCATCGAATTGAAAGGGTTTGTCTCATTTAGTTGCATATAAGAGTTTTTTTCAAGTCACATCAATAAGGCCTAAAAACTGAGACATAATTTTAAGATAAAATTTAAAATGTATTCGATTAACCTAAGGCGCATTTGAAACTTAACGCTCACATTTAGAGGGTCTAGGCTAGAGACGTGTTCTGGCGTCTTTAAACCTAGTAGTTGTCATCCGCTTCGGCACTAGATAGTGCTAGCATAGACTTGTGATCCCCGTACCGTTGCGTATGTAAAGGGAGACCCCACTAGGTTTGCAATCCTTTATCTGTTGGAAGCCGAGTCTACCACCTTGTAAACGTGATACACCAAACACAACATTCGAGGAGATTGCCTGCCAGTACTTCTCAGTTCGTCGGGAGGTATTTTGCAATTCACGGTTACTTGGTAATCCTTTTTTTCTAGGTTATCTTGAGCAGTCATTTTGATATTTTGACTCCCTAAATATAAAATATCATTGAGCGCTTGTCCTTTCCAGCTCATTTCAAACTGAAAGTGATAGAGTCATCTTTGTTTTTTTCTCGACTCTTAAAACATGAAAAAGCACCAATTTGTTTCAGTGTATTAAAAATTGTTGCCCATGATCACATAACACTCCTGTTAGTATTTTTCTAGATCACATCATGAGTATACCTTTAAATACACTTTAAAAGCCTTGAAATTAATCTATCTCTTCTTGTTGTTTGAGACAATGTCATCATAGTTGAACCATCAGGTTCACCCGATTCCTCTTCCTCTCGTCCGTCTGAAAGATCATCTGAGGAGTCTCTCCCTGTACTTCCACAATCACTTGAGGATCAAGGTGTTGAACTTGGAATTATTCTGAGTATTCATCACATCCTCCTCCTCCCTCACATACTAGGTCACCTTACGAATTAGGCCTAGAATCTCTAGATAATCCTATCGAGACTCCCAAGAGTCCACCGACTTCTGAAGGTCAGCTAGGACTGGTTGATTATCCTCCGAATCCTTTGTTTGATCCTATTGTGATATCAACGCAGCATTTGTACAATCCATACAATCAGCTGGGTATTCCTTTCAAATTATCTCCTTGAACATCTTGGTTTGTTCATCACCTTTTGTTTCCACACATGGAATCAGAAGGCGAGATCCCAGTCTCCTCTCCGGGTCACTCGGAGGTGTCTGCTACACACACTCCTCACATTGTCAATGAGCATGGATATCCATTCCCTCCTAAAGGTTTCCCTTACACGGGAAGCATTCCAACTAGTTTTTATCCTGAGTTACCTTGTGATTACGTTTTGTTAGCTCACTTGGTGACGAGCACCTATAGTGCCTCGTTGTTATATCACAACCATATCTGGTCGTCTGGCGCTATGCCTACCTCAGGTTCATTTGTTAAAAACTTGACCTCTCAGCCAATGGCGCATTCGAGAGTCACTTTAGTTTTGGTGCAACCCATCGTTACGAATCGACTTGTTTTGTTGGTCCAAGTTACTCATCTAATTCAACTGATGATTTAAGGTCAAGTCTCTGTCAGTTCTTCGATTCCTCTAGTAAGCGGATAGGTCGTGCCATCGCTTGGGGGGTAGAATCTAAATGTTTCTATGATGTCTAGCACAACCAATGTGAGTGGCTCACAAGCTCACATGGATGGAATGAGCCAGGCCTCTTCTGATGCTATTCTGAACCCTGTTGGTCCTGCTTGATCAAGTAATGTCCACTACCAATTGCTAAACTTTGTTGGTCCTTCTAGGTCAAGTAACATCCAGTATTGGCAGTAGTATGTGGCTCAAGTTCAATATTAACCTCCATATGTTACACATGGTTCACAAGCGATGGTCCATCTGCCTTACGTCCCTCAAGTTGGACCTTATGTTTAGCTTGGTTTGTCCGTCGTGCCTAGTGGATATGGCCAGTTCCAATTCAAGAAATTTCATGGAACTGCCCAAGTACCCTTGCAGTAGCAAGGATAGCTTTTGCAGTAGCAAGGGAAAACTTCACAGAAGCAAGGGCCATACTTGCAGCAGTAATGGGAGAAAGTGCAACAACAAGGACAATTGCAACAACCATAGGGGAAACCCTTGCAACAGTGGTAAGAAACCTTGCACCCACAGATGTAGTATGTTCCTCAATCCTCCTAGCCTATGTCCTCGCAAGGTCAACCTCTACAGCTACAGGGACAACCTTTGTTTCCACAAGGTCAACCCTTGTAGCAACAAGGTCAACCTAGGCAGTAGAAACCTTTATACTCATATCAATAGGGTCAACCTTTGCAAGGGAAAAGTCAAGGTCAAGTGTTATAGTAGTAGGCCCAAAATCCTTATCTCCAAGGGCAACAAGTTCAGAATCCTTATGTCCAAGGGTAGTAGGTGAAAAATCCTTATGTCCAAGGGAAACAGGTCTAGAATCCTTATGCCCAAGGACAGTAAGTGAAAAATGCTTATGTCAATGGGAAATAGGTTCAACACCCTTTACGCCCAAGGACAGTAGGTGCAAAATCCATATGTCCAAGTTCAACCAGATCAACAACCTCTTAACCCGTATGTTTCATATCAGTAGCATATTGGCTGGACAGTTTGAAGGCTATCAAGGTAAGAATCCTTCCTATGGGTAAGGTAACCTACGGTGGGGGAAAAATCAAATTCCATATGGACAAAATCCTACACTATGGGGATAGAATCCTTACCAATAAGGATGGGTTCTTTAGTCTGGGCCCGCTAATAGGCCTCAAATGCCTTTCAATACCCATTTGTCATTCTTGGCCACATTGGAGTTTCCAGATGTGTCTATACTCATGAATGATCCTATTCTTCATTTGCCATATTGGCCTCTAGTTCCGTCTAAGATTCCAAGCAATTTTCCAAAGTTTGAAGGAAATGCGAAAGAGGATCCACAAGCCCACATGATGAGATATCACCTTTGGTGCTCCACAAATTCGTACGTTGATGATTCCATTCATCTTCGAATTTTCTAACAAACTCTCACAGGTGTTGCAGCCAAGTGGTACATCAAACTGCCTTGAAGTACCTATCATGACTTTAACACTCTCACTATGGTCATTCTAACACATTTCCAGTCACTGGTTTGCTATGAAACTAACACCCATCTGCTAAAGTCACTCAAGTAAGACACTGCGACCCACATCTTTGATCACATCCATGAATGGAGACATCGACATTGCCTGATTAAGTTTGAGATTTCTGATGATTTGTTGACCAAATGGTTCATCAAATCATTTATCAACAAAATTGCTAAAGACATTGCTATGGGTTGGTGTGTCACTGAGGAACAAGCCATTGCGCTTGCCTAGTATCTAGACCTCATTTATTCAAAATCTGGCATGTTAGATGATATGTCACCCAATGTGCCTAAACCATCATCTAATTTGATGACATCAAAGTCTCCGACTACACCTCCTGTTAATGGAGTAATTGGTTCAGTGTCCCAGACCCCCGCAAAATTTTCTTCCAAGTAGAAGTTGGTCTCAAACACTGCTCCCAATGATTCCTCTCAAAATTGACCTAGTCCTGGTAAAACCTTAGATGTTCATGCTGTCTAGTCTACTGCAACGGAAAAATCCTCTAAGGGAAAAAACAAGGGAAAGGCAAGGATAAATCTGATGCCCCGAAACAAGGCCCTCCTAAGTCATCTTTTGGTGATGCTTCTCAATAGAAGCCCAATTATAGATGCCTCATCTATGAGGAGGATCACTATACTAAAGATTGTCCTCGATGATCTGAGGTTAGTCGTTTGCCCAAAGGGATCACTTTTGTCCTGAAGGAGCCCTTTCCGTCCAAGTAGACCCAAATGGTAGACTAGCCTCAGTCATCCTCTTCCTCAGCTTCCCATGTGTTCATGATGAATATGCCTATCAATGTCACTACCAAATCAAAATATTATCAAGCACCTACCCCAATAGTAGGGAAAGAGAAGGAAAACACCCCTTCTTCCTCCATCTCGTCAACTTCTGGTCCTCTCCATATATATCAGCCTAATCCTTATTCTGCCATTCGACCACCTTCTCGAGGTGTGCTGTGAAATTTCTCGTACAATCCAAATGCTCATGTTGCTTAGCATTATAATATTTTTGAGGATTTGGCTCAGGTGCCATTAGCTATGTCTACTCTTGAGGTCCTTCAAAGTTTTTCGTCTCAGCAGAAAGCATTACTTTCTGATATTGGAGGTATTGATCCAGCTAAATCTAATCTCGTTTGTTTTGATCTAGAAAACCATGTTCTGCATTTACCTCATCAGATTGCCTTTCTCATTTAGGTCATCATAAATGAGAAAACCATTCATAGGACTGCCATTGATGAAGGTGCCTCTACCTGCATCATGTTGTCACTTGTTGGAAAGCAATTGGTTCTCCTACTTTGAACCAATAACCTAACACTTTGGAAGCCTTTGATGGGCATGATTCTCGACCATACGGTGTCCTTCTTAACCTTGCCATTACTTTGTAGGGTAAGACACTGCACATCAAAGTAGAGATTGTTGATGCTAATCTTAACTATAATCTTCTACTTGGATGGAGTTGGACCCATGCCATGCATGTTGTAGCCTCCTCCATTTTCCGCATGATCTATTTTCCCCATCGAGGGAAGATTGTCATGGTTGACCCATTTTCCTTCTTTGCCTCTTCCTCCTCAGATGGCAATGCTCCTTATGAAAGTGTGGAGGAAGGACTCTTTCAATATCCTACCTTGATGGGTATTTTTCCACTCCCACCTCCACACGTTGCCTCTATCAACATCATATCAGTCAAGTCTAATCCTTGGGTCATTCCCTCACTAGATCTTGTTGATACATGGGGCAAGGTTATGTTGTTAAGCCCTACTGAAATTAATTATGTGGAGCTTGTTTCAGCCTCGACTTTGGTATCCTCTGATCATTCTATTTCGAGTGTCTATCTCGACACATATTCTCAATCCCTGTGGCTTGGATCTTCGGAAACTCCCGATCCCTTAGCCGAGACTTTTCTTTCTGAAGAAAGTATCATGGAAGTAATGTCTCTGGAGGAGGTACCTTGGAACGACACTCATCATCGTTCCTCATTCTTGACTGGCCCGATGGTCATGTCTACTTGTCTTGAGAAGTTCTCTTCTTAGTTCTTGACCCAACCACTTTAGACGCTGATCATGACTCATGAAGTTTGTTCAGAAGGGAACATGGGTAACATTACCCAAAAAATTCTGATTGATATTTCTATCAAGCCTGGTGTCGATGAAAATGTCCATATCAGGATAACTTGTTCTCCTGATGAGTTTAAGCTTTATACTCATCTGATCCATGAATTCTGAGATGTTTTCATGTGGTCATATGAAGAAATGCCTGGCATTGACCCAAGTGTAGTCATGCATGAAATTCTGACTTACCCTCATGCAAAGTCCGTTCGCCAATGGCTTCGTCCAATGCACCCTAGAAAAGTGGTCACCATCAAGGGTGAAGTTGAAAAGCTTCTTAAAGCTAGATTTATTTATCCAGTCCCTCTTACAGATTGGGTGTCTAATATCGTACCGGTCACAAATAAACAAGGCATTATTCGTGTTTATGTTGATTACCGTGACCTGAATCAAGCCTATCCAAAGGATAATTACCCCACTCCTTTCATAGACTAGGTCATTTATGAATGCGTTGGGAGTGAAATATTTTCCTTTATGGATGGTTTTCTAGTTACAACCAGATAAACATTGCACCAGCTAACCAAGATAAGATAGCCTTTATCTATCCATCGGTGACTTTTGCGTATAAATAGCTCCCTTTTGGCCTCAAGAATTTTGGGGCTACATTTCAGAGAATGATGTCTTATGTGTTCCACGACATTAGAAACATCATTCATCCTTACTTGGATGATCTTCCTGCTCATTTACATAAGCACCATGATCATCTTCATCATCTCCACCAAATCTTTTTTCGCTGTAGACACTACAACATTCAGCTGAATTTGCATAAGTGTGTCTTTTTCATTGAATCTAGATGTCTCCTCGAATTTATTGTTTCAAAAGAATGAATTTGTCTTGATCCTCTTAAAGTTGAGGCTATTGTTAATTTACCCCCTCCCTCTTCGTTGCATCAACTATAGAGTGTGTAAGGGAAAGAAAATTTTCTCCGTCATTTTGTACAGAATAATGTTGAGCTAGCTTCAGGGTTCACCCGATTTCTTAAGCAAGGAATGCCATTCATTTGGGATGAGGCTACCCAAAAATATTTCGATGATTTAAAAGTTGTCCTCATTAATGCTCCTTTGTTGTACGCTCCAAACTATCATCATGATTATTTTGTTTATTCAGCTGCAGCCTCTAGTACCATCGCTATGGTGCCGGTGAAAGATGATGACGAAGGTAATAAGCATGTTATTTACTACCTCAGTCACAATCTTCTCAATACTGAGACACGTTATGATCATGTCAAGAAGTTGGCTTTGGCTGCCGTTCAGGTTGTTCAACAATTTCAGCATTACATTCTCCTCTACACTACGAATGTGATTTCCGAGTACAACCCCATGACTTACATCCTAACCCATAAGTTTCTTGGGGGCAAGTATTCCAAGTGGATTTTCATCCTCTAGGAATTCGATTTGGTGTTCACTACTGCCAAATCTAAGAAATCTCTTGTCTTCACTGAGTTGATTTGCTCCCATCCATATGCTTCTCTTCTTGCTAGTGTTGATGAGCAACTCCTAGACGAGACTCTTTTTTTTATTAGCACTCTCGACCCTTGGTATGATGATATCATCATATATCTCCAGACGTCTACCTTATGGTTTGTGTTGACCAAGGATGATCACCGGTGCATTAAGCATCAATCCCGACCTTACCACATCATTGGAGATACTTTATACCACATTGGTGTTGGTTCAATTCTTCACCGATGTCTAACTCTCGAGGAGGCTGAGAAAGTATTGAATGACTACCATTCTGGCACATGTGGCGGTCATCTATTTGGATATGCTATTGCTCAAAAGATACTCCATGCAAGTTACTTTTGGCCCTCCATCTTCAAGTATTTCATCCTTGCTATTTGTAAACGCCATGAGTGCCAGATTTAACAGCGAAAAATGCACACCACACCTTCTCACCTTCACCTCGTTATTACCGTTGGTCCCTTTGCCAAATTGGACATTGACTATATGACATGTAATCCTCGTTCTGCCGGGGGGGGCATGGTTATATTATCATTGTCGTGGATTACTTCACCAAATGGGCTGAAGTGATGCCTACATATTCTGCTGACAGTAAAATGACGACTCAACTTCTATTCAATCATGTTATTTCCAGGTTTGGAGAACCTCAGGGCATTGTCACTAACCATGGCTCCCATTTTCGTGATTACATGATTACTGAGCTAACTTCTACATTGGGCTTGTGCCACGATGGCTAGACCTTGTACTACCCTCAAGCCAACGGCCAAGTTGAAGTTGTGAACAAAGTCTTGGTTACGATGCTTCAACGCACCATTGGGATGCACAAGTCAAATTGGCATCTCATGCTTTTTCAGCTTTGTAGGCTTACCAAAGCTTGGCCAAAGATGCAACTAGATTCACACCTTTCCAGCTAGTTTATGGTCTAGAAGCAACTTTACCGATTGAGTGTGAAATTCCCTCACTCAAGCTAGATGTCAAACTTTTTCCCGAGACCTCACCTCAAGAAGAGTGCCTCTTGTGTTTAGAATGACTGGATGAAACTTGTCATCTTGTTGATTTAGTCATTGAAGCATAGAAAAAGCAGGTTAAGTCCCATTTTGATCAGTCAGTCTCTCCTTGTGCTTTTTCTAGAGGATAATTTAGTGTTACTATATGATCAGGCTAATGATAAGCTGGGGGCAGGTAAATTCAAACCCATGTGACATAGGCCCTACATTGTTAAACGCATGTTATAAAAAGGTGCTTATGAGCTGGTTGATTATGAGGGCAATCCCTTAAATAAGCCCCGTAATGGGATGTATCCCAAAAGGTACTATGCCTGAGTCATCTTGCATGGCTACTTTTGTACAATAGTTTTTTATTCATTTTTGTGCAGTGTGATTTGGTGCGTTGTTTCTCAAGCATCTTTCCTGCTTACTATGTCTTCACCTGCTTTGCATATGTCTGTAAATCCTCACATTGGTTTTGCTGATGGTGCTTTCCATAGCACCCGGAATCTATCCTCTGTGGCATGGGCCATTTATGACCCCCATGGTGAGTTGATTGATCTTCAAGGTATTTTTTTAGGTCGAACAACTAATAGCATTGCTAAGTATATTATTGTCAGAATCCATTTCTCTTGACATTCGAGAATTGGTTGTCAACCTTGATTCACAACTTGTTGTTCTTCAACTCATTGGGAAATATTCCATCAAAAACCCTTAGATATTGAAAACGTATTACGTATTCATCTCTTAGAAAGGAATTTTGACATACCATCATATTCTTAGGCATATGAATACATTAACAGATGCGTTAGCTAATTATGTGTTGGACAAACATTTGTGAAATATGTGAAAAAAACAAAACATTTGTACCATAGTAAGCATAAAATATAGCATATATATATATATATATATATATATATATATATATATATATATATGTCGATATGTTTGAGTGTCAAACGTCAAAACCCCAAAAAATAATATATTTGTTCAAAATTACATTTGTGGCTCGTAGGCCTCAAAATTGTAAAATGCTAAACCTATGGACTACTCAGCATGGTGCTCATGATAGCACGTCACTGCTCATACTACATGAGTCAGTAGTTGGTGGATACAGTCTGAGACACCGATTATGTGCCGCTGATACTGCTTCAGGTTTCCTGCCTTGGCTTTGGATAAATGGCACTTCATGTTTACCTTAATGGCTTCCACCCAGTTGAAGATAATTGGTGCCGTATAGTCTATAACATGTTGGAAATTGTACTTATTGGACTCATGCAATGCCTGAGCCCCAAAAAATATATTTATGGTCAAGAGAAATGTTTTCAATTCAAGGTCATTAACACTCATGATATCAACCTTACCGCTTTTTGATTTCAATGCTTTTGGGTAGTGTTCTGCAAGAAACATGTTTACACTTGCCCTAATAGGCCTGTTCCATATAGATTGATTAGTTCCCCTCTTCGAGATAGTCCAATGATGAAATAGATGTCAGAAGTTTCTAATTACAGTTCCTGGTCACGGATCACAAACATTTCCTGGTTAATGTCCCAAATAATGATAAAATATTGCAGTAGTTCAGGTTGAGCCCAAAGGACTAGTGTGAGGAAGAATTTGAGGAGGCCACGGTTCCTCAAGGCATTTAAATAGTTTTGGTGTACCAAAGCCTGTGAATTGATTGCCTCATGCTCACGTTCTTTCCAATCGACCATTTTTCACGGTGTTTTGCCTGCAAAAACCATAAATTCAAGTCAACATTCATCCTTGACTGAAGAAATTTGGATTCAAAGTAGCGAAATCAAGAAAAAATTAATTTTTTTTATATTCATGGTGTCGGCATGATTGTTTTAAAAACAGTAGCACCGATGGTGAACTTGATCGTGTTAATGACCCTCGATCGACATAATCCCATGCCTGGAAATCGCGCCAACAGAGGGCAATTTTTTTTTGCTGAGATCTCCTCCAGAAATCCAAAAAATGGTTAAAAATAGGGAAAAAAAGCATGAAAATGAAGCTAAGGGTCTCAGATCTTACCTGCAACTAATGGATTGTCAAATGGCTTCCCATATCTGCTACAATATGCTCCTGAAAATCTAGGGCACAAATGGGTGAAAATTTCTCCACACAAGGTAAAAAGGTAAAATGGTAAAAATTATTTACTTTTTCCCCTTTTTTATTCATTTTTCATGATATTTTAAGGTTTTAAAAGCATTTTTCATCTATTTTACCTCATAAATTGGATAATATGTTTGCCTCTTGTGCAATAACAGGTGACAGATTGTTGATGATGGTACTGGAGTCACGTTTAAGCTCTTTTCTCAACTCATAAAAACTCAAATGAAAATATCACCGAGTATTTTTCCCTTTTTAACTCGTTAAAGAGAATAAAAATGGGGGGTCTGCTTTCAAGCTCTTTTCCAACTCTTTAAACATGAAAAGATTTCTGAGCTCTTGCCATTTTGAACTCATTAAAGGATGCGAAATGTCATTTACCCAGTAATGTTTACCCCTTTTTTTGGCTTGGATAAACTATTTACGAAAAAGGTACTCCTTGACTGAAATGGTCAAATAGTTCTCTCAAGTATCGTTTTCTACCTTTCCGGGCTCAAGAGACACAAATGTATAAAAAGGGACCAGGTGGAGTTTTCTTTTCCTTTTCTTTTTCAAACTCTCTAAACATGAAAAAGATACTGAGTTACACCTTTGTCAGACTCGTTAAAACGTTAAACGACATCGGATTCATCAGCATGACGAACATGAGCTTCTCCTTCCTAGGGCTAATTAATCTTGCTAGGTTGGATTCATCCCAAGGATGGAATTACAGTGCAAGCACATGCTATCCCCTTCAAGCTTGTGATTAAAAAATAATTGGGGTACTTGCCAGAAATGGTGGCGGAAAATGGGAAATTATATCAGTTGTGTCGGCAGCTCACTCTTGAACATGACACTTACTTCTTCGTTTCGGGTTGGGATATCCTCACTTCATCATTGACATTCCTGGGTTGGGCCATTCATTTTTTCCTTCCATTTGATCTCTACCATGTCATCATGACCTCCGCTCCTATGGATCCAGAAGTTACCAGATTCTACAATCGTGTCACCGATATGTTCAAGAGTTGTCCTTTTGTAGTTACACTCATTCTTGATTCTCTGTATCATCCATTATAATTTCTTGCCTTTGTCTCGTGTCGATGATGTGGGATACGTCATGGCCCTCCTTCGACACAGTCACTTCCTGTCGACTTCAACTCATTATCAGGGAAGTTGGTCGAGAGACTCCCTTCTAGTACCTTAGAGCTTGCATGCCCTAATGGTAATTTCTTTGCACTCGGTGACAAGATCACATCATTGGCTTTCGATCGAGTGATTTCACGGGTGTTTGACTTCGGTTCCTTTATTCACATTTCGTGGTTTGTGCTGCTAGTACCTTGAGAACCATTGTCATTATTGGTGATTTCTCTTGCACTTGTTAATGGTCCACATCATTGACCAGTAATCAAGTGACTTTTTAGCATGTTCGACTTCAACACATCCATGGAAAATTTTAGGGGCGAATTTTCGCCCTTAGGCGAAATTAAGGGGTTTTAAATTTTTAGTGGGTGAATATTTTGTATCATAGTACATTTTTACAAATTGCCTCAAATTTATTTTCTAAAAAAAATTAGGTATGGAGGTTATCCCACCTTATTTTAAGGGAGAGGGTAAAAAAAGGTAAATTTAGCCCTTGAAATTAGGAGTTACAACCTTCCATTCGCCCTAATTTTCAAGAATAGGTTTTATTTAAGTGAATCCTATGGGCCAAATACCATATTTATAAAATAGGTATGGTAAATTAATAAAAATATAAATAAATGAGAGGTATGGTAAATAAATAAAACATTTTTTATATTTACTCCATAAGTCACCTTATATACATGCAAGGGTGTAAGAAATAAAAGTATAAATAAAGTGGAGGTATGGTAAATAAATAAAACCTCTTTTTATACTTACTCAAAAGGTATGGTAAATAAATAAAAATATAAATAAACTAGAGGTATGGTAAATAAATAAAACCTCTTTTTATATTTAGTCCATAACCCTCTTTCTATTTGTGAAGGCTCAAAAAAGAGGTTTTATTTAAGTGAATCCTATGGGCCAAATACCATATTTGTAAAAGAGGTATGGTAAATTAATAAAAATATAAATAAAGGAGAGGTATGGTTAATAAATAAAACATTTTTTTATATTTACTCCATAAGTCACCTTATATTTAAGAACACTCAAAAAATGCATTATATTTAGGTGAAACCTAAGGGAAAAATACTATGGGCCACATACCATGGGCTAGATTATTATTAATACCATGCAAAAAAAACATTATTAACCCTAATATTAGTATTAATAAAAATAAAAATGGCACATGGTATTGACCCATGGTATTCATGTGGAATGTAGCCTATTTAAAGGAGGGAATTAAACCAGCATAGATCCATCTTTACTCTGGATCTACTAAGCCCTGAGAGGGATCAAATATCGTGATATGCAAACTAGCATAGAGTGAAAAAATATTTGATCCCTCTTTGGGCTTGGTGGATCAAGAGTAAAAATGGATGTTGTAATTTAATGTATGTTAAACATTTTAACTTGGTTAAAATAAAAAATAAAATAGAAATCAATTATTAATTTTATTAATTTTTATAAATTACTAATAGTAATTTTTAAGCTCCAGGTTTATGATAACCCGTGGTATTGACCCATGGTAATACCATGGTATTCATGTGAGCATAGACTATTTAAAGGGGAAATTCTATCATCTTAGATCCATCTTAATTCTGGGTCTACCAAGTGCTCAGAGGGATAAATAGATTTCATCGCTCTAAGAGTGGTAGATGTGGAGTTAAGATGGATATAGCTTGGTTTTTATGATAATGAAGATATTAAATAGACTTAGGAAATTATATTGTTAAAACATCTTAAGGTGAATGGTTAAAGCTACATTTACTCACTTCACAAAATTTAGTAAAAAATACCAATATCTCCATTAATATTGGCTTTTTTTATTTAACAAAAAAAACTCAAAAGAAAACTTATCACTCTTTCCACATCACGCTCGCAAAAAATTTCCCACAATTTTTTAAACATTCTCAATATGATATCTTCATGAAAAAGTTTAGGTACTGATGTTGGATTAGTTGTTTGAAAAATAAGCTAATTTGTACAACCTTTCATCTTCTGTGCTATTCTTAGTTTGTCCTAATGATCTGTATGGGTTGGAGCCACTGCACCATATTTTCCTAAAAGGTGGAGATTGTTCACCAAAAAGGAAATTAATCTACAAGTTACAAAGCTGTTAAAAAATGCAAGACGTATGAGGGTAGTGAATTATGCTAATAAGCAATTTAGATTGGGAGAGACGTAATTAAATTTTATTATTTAATTGAAGATTTCCAATTAAAATAATAATAATTTACATTTATATATTCATATGTTGATTGGAAGGCTTCTCACAATGGTCACTTCTTTCAATTAGATCCCCTTCAAGCCTTTGGGATACCTAATACTTTCTTATATAATATAGTTTGGGCTTGCTACTTGTTGACGTGTTGGGGTAAACAAACTTGATGTGTTTTTTTTTATCTCGCAGTTGGAGTCTATGGAATAAGAAAGAAATTTGATAACTTGAAAAAAGTGGTAGCTTGAAAAAAGTTGTAGAGAAAAGATTAATCTCTCCTACCTTGACAAAACTCATGGTCAATATCAACACCTACAAGAACTTTGTTGTGGAATATTATCAAAACTAATAGAAGGATATGAAAGAGTGTATTGTAAGAACCTTGACAAACACAACCACTGAAACTTGGAACATTGTTTGTAGGAAGAGAAAATTATGTTTCTTTTTTTCAAACATGTATGTTAGTATATTACAGTTTAATGAATATGTTTTCTTATTATCATATATGGTTTCATACTTTAACAAAACATTCGCCAAGACTTCACAAAGTTTTATTTGCCAAGATTTGCCAAGATTTTATAATTCAGTGAAAGATTCTCCATCATTGTAGAAGATAATATAATCTGGTGAGAGATTCGCCAAAAAAATTATATATATACATATTATATTATTGATAAAATCGCCTCCCATTTTTCCTATGTATCATGGGGATTAGCCCATTTATTATACATATAAATTTAGGGTGGTTCTTAAAATTTTCCCTGAACACATCTATTCACATGTTAGAATTTGTACTTTTATCGAGTCGTTTTGGAGCAGAAGACCTTGGACTCAGATTACAAAGGTCCAGGTTGCAAGGTGATGTGACATGATCATGTTGGTATACATGTCTCTCTTAGATGGATGGTTGTGAGCATACCATGAGTTGTTATATGTGATCCTTCTCATTATTGGATGGTTGCGCCCATTCCTTGGATCCATTTACATGATCTCTCTCTCGATGGCTACATCCATACCACAATTCATGTGTCATTTGTTATAGTTTCAGTGATGTATATGTATCTATGCTTTCTTGTAGGTTTTCCAATGACAGAATCTAGTTCCCTGAATCTACTTATAAAGCATTTCACCCCTCACTCTAGTTCAACCTTCATGCTTTAGGGGGCATCTGTTACACAACATTTTGTCACTCTCCCTGTACTCCATGTTCCTCAGTCCTGGAGAACCTCTACAGTGAGCCCTACATGCTTTCCCATCATGAAGAGACTCCCATTATGTCCCTCTTCATGAGCAAAACATTTCCCTTTTGCATCATTTCCCAAGAATCTTCCCTTTACCCCAGTTTACAAGACCGGCACTAATGACCCATTCCCTCTTCGCGCCGATCTGAAGGTTTTAAAAACCCAGCCTAGTGTCATATGGCACAAATGAGCCTTTCCTCAGTCATGTCAATCCTCTTTTGGATTTTTTTTTAAAAATGGATTTGTAGCTTCCAAGTCTACAAGTTTCATAATGGAAGTCTAGTAAATGGTTGGGTTGGATGGAGCTGAGGAAGTCAGTTTGGGCTCCTTTCCCGTATTAAGATGGAACAAACCAAAGAGATAAGCCCTCTCCCATCATAAGAGGAACCTTCTCCCCTCCATCAAAACTATATAAAATCCTTTTCCAAGATGAACTAGTCTTTTTGGAGCTTGAATAACCAACAAGATATCTATAGCTTGTAGCTTTCTATTTTATGTTTTTGGAGGGATAATAGTGTGTTTGGTTTGGTTTGGTTTGGAACTAAAGGGAAGAAGCCTTAAAACATCCATTGTTGGGGCTATCCACGAGATGCTAATAGAGGTGTTGGAACCTAGATACGTCGAAGGAGACCTACAACGTCAAGGCTTTGGTTGTAATATCTTTCTGAACTTATATGAATAAAACTATTGATTGATTTCCTACATTAAGTGTTATCTTACATTTGATGGCTTAAGATTCCTTGAACTTTAAATTAGGTTGAATGCAATTTGTATGCTATCATGTTTGTTTTTGTTGTTTTTTTTCTTGTTTCAAGTATTCAAAGGAAGGAAATGAAATGTAGCTGGAGTAAGGAAGTAGGATCATCACCAAGAGGAATAGCATTCTAAGAGGTAGGCCCTCTTATTTGATTATAGCCTAAGGAATTTTCCACTAGATTTTTTGTTTGTGGCTAGACTCACTCTCTCGGCTGGAGGAATTGTCTTTATCTGCATCGAAAATTTACCTACACCACAGCTTGGGTTGAAGTGCCTCGACAGTTTGTGGGGTTTTGAATTTGTCAAAAAATGGATCTTCATAGACCAGTGGCTTAGATGGATTTACAACAAGTGAATCAACATCGTGATCGGATGATGAGGTGAAGAGATCATGACAACAAGGATCAGAAAATTCAAGATGTTGGTCGGCATCCTCATGGTTTGATGAATCACATAGAGGGGTAGATGAGAAGTGAACAAATTCATCCTCTATGTTTCTGGAAAATGCAAATGAAAGATCAAGTGGATTTTCAATGAATAACTTATCGTCTCCATTGTAAAATGATGGACTGACATCCAGTGTGTCCTGCATGTGATGAACGATGGGTGCATCCATGGATGAAGATACACATGTGAAATCATGGATGACAGGTTCACCAAAGATGTCAGGAAGGAATAGAGGGGGCTCATTTGGAAGGGAGTCATCCTTCACCGAGTGTTGATTCCCAATATCCCACTCATACTCTTGATGAATGACAGCAAATGTTGGTTGTGTAACACTAACTCTGTTAGTGGCTTTTTCCTCGTTCACATCAAGTGTAGAGTCCAAAGTTGAAGAACACAAGACGGTATCATCAGGAGGCATAGCCGAGTGTGAAGACGGAGGTTGTGGAACATAATGCATATGAAAACGCGATGGACTCGAAACCAAATCCGCATGAAAATTAAGTGAAGTGATGTTGGGAGGATGTGGCAGTTAAACCGGTGTGTGAGCATGATCCTCAACCTCACTTTGCAGTGGTGGAGCTGTTTGATGAGGGGATGGTGGACAGTCACCTGTGACAGTGACAACGTCTCTTTGTGATTACACATCTCCATCACTAAAGAACACTTAGTGAGGCTTGATTTCTAACTTCTTCTTGGGACGAGCAAATTTCTTAACATAATACTCGAATCGGTCCCAAACATAGAAAAATTTCATCTGGCTCTTCAGAGCTTGAAACTGAAAATCATAGAAGCGCTAACAAAAATCCATAGTTGATTCATGTGCAGCCTTCCATTGTTGTAATAGTTTTCGGTCAAGATGGTCAGCATCAAAATGATAGAATGTATCTTCAATGAGATCGCAAAAGTGCTCAAGTGAGTGCACGCTGTCAGCTGGTAGGTTGCACAGCCATCGATGTGGAGATTTGTGAAGTGTGTATGCAAGCAACAAGCTGGCTTGTTCGTCAAAACAACCATCTTCCCCATGAAGCATGGAAAGAAATTCATGTAAGAACTCAGGCCAGCCACTTCACCTCACCATCATACGTGTAAGTGGACAAGTGATCGAAAAACTCCCTCGTGATGGTGACATCTTCATGATTCGAAAAACATCGCAGAGGGAGAAGAGTATAAGACCCCATGATAAATATACAAAGGTTCAAAACTGGATGAGAGGACCCATCTTGTCATCTGGACCTCGTTCTAGCACCAGAAATGTTTACGATATTGGATCTACCAACATTCATGGGATCACCCTAGTATGAATTCCCAACTAGACCTCACATCATTTAGTGTAGGAGTCTCATCCGGTACGATGGCCTGGTTTCCATTATCTTAAGGATTTGCCTCAACTCTTTCTTGTTAGAACAAGAGAGTGGTCTACTTTATCTTCGAGAAGTGAGGTTCGCGTGCCTGGTGAGTGTAAGTGTCACTTGTGTTAATGGTTCTTTCACCATAGAGGAAGAGGGTGGGAGTGAGTCCTAATTCGGCTGGGAGAATTCCCAACTCTACTAGGAACACAGAACACAATAGGACATGCACAGCTTCCAGTGGAATATTCCACATAGATGTGACAATCACAACACAGAAGGGAAGATAACACGTATAACACTTAGTAGATTAGTTCGCATGAGTACAATGGTTGCTATAGCAAGTTCTATGTGAAAGGTTTTTCTGATGTCCAGGAGAGTAGTCTACACAAACAAGGTAGCATTAACAACATATACAACACATTTCCATGAATAGATTATGTATTACAACAAGTGAAATAGTTCAAATGTAGAACACTGGTTAAAGAAACATGCATCACAAGTGTTAAATATTAGTCTTACAAAAACTACAATACATGTGTGAAAACATGATGGCCTATTAGCAGGCTTCTGAATTAAGTGAAATTTCCAAGACACATCGTTACACCATACATCACTACCTCCATGTGAGGGGCATTGGAGCCACTACTTACTCCTGAAAGGAAATATTACGGACTCTCTTGGCTATGTGGGAGGAGCTGAGGTGAAAAGTCCTTTGCATGAACAAATGAGGGGGTATTTATAGCCAAGGGTGAAACTGACCCTTGTGGCTATTCAACTACCCTCGTGACTGTTTGACTTCCATGACTTTTTGACTTTACATGACTCTTTGTACAACAAGTGGGTCTCTTGGACTTCCATGTTACATTCCATTGATTGAAAACATGACCCACAGTAGATATGTGGATGACATGGCTCATGACACGACTCGACATGATAGTATTGGTATATCCACACTGTTGTTGGAGTGCATGTTGAGTTGCACTACTACTGGGTGATGGATGTCTTAATGGTGTGTCACAACTTCACCTCTGCATCTCAAGGTGTGCGGAGTCTTCAATGGTAGTTGGTTCGCTTCATGTGGCTTTGGCACATTGCTCCTTGCGTGTATGTTGGAAGGCTTGATAGGGTGATCTATTCACAAAAGGTGCATGTTCTTCTGTTCATCCATCCATGAGCACATATTGCGTATTTTCTCATCCGTCTGTCCGTGAACACATCGTTGCATGATCATTTGTTTGTAAGCACATCTCTTCACATGCATCATTCATTCATCTATTGGTGAACCTTTCCTTCTGTCTTCGTTCCATGTTTGTTACTGTACCTATACCTACATTCATGTATGATGTGACAACATCAAATCCAAAAAAATCCTACTCTACCATGACGCATGATCATTTCGAATGTGGTTGATTGGGAGAGGCAGCAATGTTGCGAGGCAAGATGATGGCTCTGGGAACTACTAATGAAAATTGCACAATAGTCACTAGGTGATGGAGATGGGCAATTCGAGTCGACAGTCACTGTCTGCAAGGTCTAGCTCGGCTGGAAAGAAAAACTACAGAAATTTTGGGAGGGACTATCCAGGCTACAGGAAGGAAAGGCAAATAGAATCTATGCATTTTCAGCAATGAGTGAGAAGAAAGGGCTTGACAGCAAAATTTGCACAATTTTCTGGAGGAACAGTCTGGGCTGCATGGAGAATCAATACGTAGAAATTGCGAAGTTTTTTAGGGGAACTAGCCTAGAGCCTGGCAGCCAAAACTGTGCAGTTCCTGGAGGGAACTGGCAGTTGGATGCTCAGTCACTAGTAGTAGAAACTGTGCAATTTCCAAGGGGAACTAACGATCAGCTATCTGGAGCTTGGCAACAGAAACTACACAATTCTTGGAGGGAATTGTTTGTCTATTGTTGGGAGCTGTTGGCAAGAGAAACTAGACTGAGACTGGGAGGTCGGCCTATTGATCATCTCTGCGTAATTTCTGAGCTGAGTGGACTACTGGGCAGCAGAAGGCCTGCTCATGAAAATTGTGCAATTTTCGAGATGAGCAGGTGGTTGATTGTCATGAGGAATGACTGGGAAAACTACGCAATTTTTTGGATGAGAAGCCAGCCAATCATCAGGAGGACTAACTGTGAAAAATGTGCAATTTTCTAAGGGAGACAGGGATGTGCATTGGGTGTTTGTCTAGCCTATCTGTGCAATTTCCTCAGTCGACAAAGCGGGCAAGGTCCACAGCATCTACACAATTTTTTAGGGGAGTTAGTCCTTGGGTGGCTGCCAGGCCCAACTCTCTGGGTGGCTAATATGAAGGTTGATTGAATTTCTTGTGGGCATCATTGCTTGAAAATACTTTCTTAGTGATTTTGCACCGTTCTGGGTGACAGTCGAACGAGTCAATGGTGGGGTGATGGTCTGACTGTCAGAGGGAACTTCGGTTGTAAGAACTTTAGCAAAATGACTAAGTGTGTGAACGAGTGAAAGATTCAAATGTGATCTTACAAACACACACCAACATGACTTGACGACAAGATGACTCAAACCAACCCGACACACATGATCAACATGATTGGCCGATGGTGCAAGCAACAAGCGTGACACTCGTGATTGATTCTTGATTGACTGTGATGATGCTTGTGTGACAGTGGAAGTGATTTCATGTGTGAGTGTGACAGATTCTTTCATAGCGAAAACAACATGTACACATGAATTGAAGACCTTGAGCATGACTAGAACATGGTCGCAAGCATGACTTGGATACCAACATGCAAAAAATAGGATGAAATGAACAAGCAAGACAGATGCAAATACTCACACGGGCCCATGGGTTTAACCTGAGTGTGTGTAGCCATCAAGAGAAACTCTCAAGGGAGGCTCCGAAATTGGGTGTAGGAAAAAATTTTGGACGGTGGTTGTAGCCACTACAACACTACCAAAAATAGTAAACTATGCTAGAAATTAGAAAATTGAAAGGAAATAGTATTGGGGTCATCATGGAATAGGAAGATGGTCACCAATATCCACCTAGATTAGTCCTCCCCACCTAGGAAGTAATGGTCCCCATTGCGTTCAATGCCTACATGAGATGGAGAAAATTCTTCCAGAATTGGTTCCTACTCAGCAACTTTCCTTTGCAGGAGTTGGTTGGCTTTGACAACTTGATATAGTTAGATCCCCTATTGTAGAGTTTTCTTAATATGTGTGTCCATTATCTGATAATTTGTGTCCTCTTCAATGCAATATAGGTTGAGATTTATTAGTGTTAGTTTTGCAACAATGTGTGATGTGTCCAAAAATGGTGGAAAGTATGGCTAAAGGTGGTCCACATAGAACACTAGGTGCAGGCCAAGGAATGGGAGTACGTTAAGCTTGAAAGCATTGTCAGTGACATCCTTGGTGATGGTTTAAGGTCCATATCGATGTGGTCGAATATTTCGATGGGATTCGGTAAGGCACTCCTTCTGCAAATGCAACCAAACTTTGGCACCCACATGAAACTTATGTGGCACCTAACGTTAATCATAAATTTTCCTGTACTTAGAATTGGATTTATCTAGGATATCATGAACCTACTAGCCGATGTGCTAGATGCATTCAATAAACTTGGTGGCTTTACCATCTTTGGAATAAACATGTGTATATTATTATTGCGTAGTCACAAGAGGCATTGCAACATCAATGGGACAAAATGGTTACTATCCCATGGCCACTTGAAAGGGATTGTGGCAAGTTGAGCTATGGAGAGTTATGTTATAGTGGTGTTACACATATGGAAGACTCTCATCCCAAGATTATGGATTCTTGGAGTTGTATATGCATAGTATGTTCATTTTCATCCTATTGACAACCTCTGTCTGGACATTAGTTTGAGGATGGAATGCAGTTGAATTGGTGAGCTTAGTGTCCAACAATGATGAGAGGCTTGAACATAATGCACTCAGGAACCTACTATCACGATCTGATATAATGGTATGTGGAATCCAAAAATGCACCCACACTTATTCGAGGAAGAGGTTGGCAATGTCTTCTACTATGATGCTCTTCTTGCAAGCCATCAATACAACCATCTTAGAAAATCTATAAATGACAATAAATACATAGTCATTACCATGCTTGGCAGAAGAAAGGCTATACATATATTCCATGGAGATGGATTCCCAAGGGTGGAAATGAGTAGGAAAAGGAGTGTACAGGACATGCTTCTTAATGCTTGGCTTGGTGATGGCGCAAGAAGTGTAGGATCTGATATATTTTCCAACATCTTGTCAGAGATTTGGGCATTAATTTTTTTTTTTTTTGTAGTACTGCGACTATATTCTCTACACTAAATTTTTTTGTAACCCAACTGTAGTGTGCCTCCCAAATCATCTTGGCATGCTTTCTTGAAGGAATACAAAGGTGTCCTTGGTCACATAATAGTACATCCCGGAGGTGGAATTTTGGAACTGGCTTGCCGTACATAAACATCTGGTATGTGGTGGGGAATTCTAGATCAAATTTTTAAAGATGTGGCCATCCAGAAGTCTGTGCCCACAATAGTTGATAATAGTGATCAACACCACAACCGATGGCCATTTGAGGTAATATGCAACATTATTGGTGTTTCTATTCTTGTACTTAATGTTTAGATGAAAGTATTGCAGATATGAGGAACATTTATGATGGAGGTCATTTAGTAACTTCCCTTATATATGTATAAATTGAAGAGGTCATTGATCTTTGTGGATGATCGTCTCTTTCCCTAAAATGTAATGTTTCCACTACTAACAATCCAACACAATGGAATACATCTCTTTATCATAGGTGGGGTGTTTGTCCCACTATGATGGACCATTAGAATCCCTTGATAGGTGAGAGCTATGCCAATAGAATAGTCAGAGGCATATGTCTCAATTTCAAATGGTTGTTTTAGGTCTAGCAATGTGATTAATCATGAAGAGAAAAGGCAATGCTTCAGCTCAATGAATGCTTTATTTTGGGGCTTGCACCAAAAAAACTTGTATTTTTCTCCACCCTTAGTGACTTGACTCAAAGGCCAGGTGATATGTGAGAATAATAGCATGAATCCTTGATAGAAATTGGCAAGGCCCAAAAAGCTATGAAGCTTTGTTAGAGTGGTTGGGGCTGGCCAATCCCGAATGACTTGGATATTAGCTAGATTGTTATGCTCTTAACCTGCAAAAATGATACCCAATACAGAATATGCGAAGAAAAGATACCCAGAACACAGAATAGCAATGATTTTATTATTCAGAGAGTAATGTTCACATGCCTCTTCGAGGGGGCAACCTCCAATAGAGCAGAGCTCGATTACAAAATAAGACACGATAGTCCTCGCAGGGAGTCTCTATCCTTTATATATGACTCATACATGCAATACCACGGGCCAATACCGTGGGTTTTATTAATACCATCTATCTAATACTACGGCCCATTTGCAACTAACTGTGGTCCCGCCATTAATTGCGGGTTAACCACTTACAAATATTAATATGGGCTTTATTGACTCTTGACTATGACGTGATCCCATGACATAAATAAGGGGGTTAGGGTGGGACCCTAACATGCCCTCCCCCTTAAGACTAGCCTTGTCCTCAAGGCTGAAGCTGCGGAAACTGCTGAAGAATAGTGGCTGGTTCCCAAGTTGCATCTTCCGGAGAGGTGTCTTTCCATTTGACGAGGACTTCCTTAATCATGCGGCCGCGCAGGTGTTTGTTTCTTGTGTCTAGAACCTGTTCGGGTTGAAGCCAGATTGAGCCTTCTTCGTCCAATTCAGGTAGACTGGTTTGAACTCGGCAATTGTTCCCGATCACTTTCTTGAGGCACGATACATGGAAAACTTGATGGATTTTTGTAGTAGGTGGCAAAGCCAACTTGTAAGCCACTTCTCCAATGCGCTGAAGTACTTGGTATGGTCCGTAGAATTTTGGAGATAGCTTCTGACAACCCTTGTCTTTGAGTGATGTTTTCTTATATGGTTGCACCCTCAAAAAGACCTGATCCCCTTCTTGAAATTGGCGCTCTGAGCGATGCTGGTCTACCTATTGCTTCATGCGGTTCTGAGCTTGATGAAGATTCTCTCTAAGATGGGCGAGCATGGTTGCGCGGTGTTGTAGGAGTTGATCCACTGCTTGTACTTTGGAGCACCCCTTGAGATAAGAAGTAGGGGAAGGTGGAAGTTGACCATATACTGCTTCATAGGGAGTCATTTTCGTGGTGGCATGATAGTTGGTGTTATACCACCATTCAGCCAGAGGTAACCACTGTACCCAAAGGTGTTGCTTTTTTGAAGTGAAACACCTAAGGTAGGTTTCTAGACATTTGTTGACGGCTTCAGTTTGACCATCCATTTGCGGATGATAGGAAGCACTGAGTTTTAGTTGAGTGCCTTGTATCCTGAAGAGTTCCTGCCAAAAATTACTGGTGAAGATTGGGTCGCGATCGGACACAATAGAAGTGGGCATGCCATGCAATTTGAAAATCTGATCCATGAAATATTGAGCGACCAAAGTTGGTGTAAATGGGTGGGGTAGTGCGCAAAAATGAGCATACTTCGATAGTCGGTCCACAACCACCATGATGACTGACTTGTTCCCGAACTTTGGAAGACCTGTAATGAAATCCATAGAAACTTCCGTCCAAATGGATGTCGGAATGGGCAATGGTTGTAATGTGCCTGGTGTGTTAACTGTTTACCCTTTGTGGCGTTGACAGACATCGCATTCTGCTACAAAAGTAAGGATGTCTTTTTTCATGCCTGTCAAAAAAAATGATCTTCTGGTGCAAGCATACGTCTTCTGAAAGCCCGAATGTCCTGCAATGGGCGATGAGTGCAATTCTGCCAAAATGTGACCTTTGAGGGTGGACGTTGGGGATATTACGACTCTGTCCTTGTAGCGAAGAATATCATCCTGCCACGAGTAGCCCTTGGTGGATTTTGGATCTACCTGCGATTGAGAAATGAGTTGGGATAGCCCGGGGTGTGAAAACCATTCCTTGCGAGCCTCTTCAATCCATTCTGGAATAGGGAGGGAAATTGCTAGCAGAGTACTTTCTTCCTCAAATTGGCGAGATAATGCATCTGCTACACTATTGTCTTTCCCTTTCTTGTAAATGATCTCATAATCATATCCCAGCATTTTGGCGAGCCATTTATTTTGTTGTGGGGAGGATAGGCGTTGCTCCAAAAAATATTTAAGACTGTGATGATCTGTGCGGATTTGGAAACATCGCCCCAATAAGTAAGGTCGCCAGGTCTCAACGGCATGTAAGATGGCCATCATTTCTTTTTCGTAGGTAGATTGGCCCAGATTCCTCCCACTTAGTTGTTGGCTTGTGAAGGCCAAAGGTCGCCCTTACTGCATTAAGACCGCCCCAATACCGGTCCCCGAAGCATCACATTCAATGACAAAGGATTTGGTGAAGTCAGGTAGTGCTAAGACTGGAGTGGAACACATGGCGTTTTTGAGAGCGGTAAATGCCTGTTGTGCTTCCTCATTCCAGAAGAAGGAATTTTTCTTTAGGAGTTGAGTGAGGGGCTTCGCTATGCGGCCATAGTTGCAGACAAATTTACGATAATAGCCTGTGAGACCCAAAAATCCTCTCAAGCTCTTCAAAGTTTTAGGTTGAGGCCATTCTTGCATTGCCTGGATCTTTTTGGGGTCCACCTTGACACCTTCACGCCCCACAATTTGGCCCAAATACTCAACTTATTCCATGCCAAATGCACACTTGGACATCTTGACAAATAATTTATGCTTGCGGAGCAGGTGTAAGAGTAGATCTACATGCTGAAGATGTGCAGCCCAAGTGCCACTATAGATGAGGATGTCATCGAACAAGACAAGGACAAATTTCCTGAGATATGGTTTGAGAATGTGATTCATAAGGCTCTGAAAAGTAGAGGGGGCATTACAAAGACCAAATGGCATGACCAGGAACTCATAATGGCCTTCATGAGTTCGGAAAGCAGTCTTGGGAATGTCGACTTCCTTCATGCGAATTTGGTGGTAGCCTGAGCGAAGATCTAGCTTAGTGAAGAATTCAGCCCCATTGAGTTCGTCCAGCAGATCGTCAACCACCGGAATGGGAAATTTATCTTTGACTGTCAACTTATTGAGGGCCCTGAAGTCGGGACACATCCGCCACTCCCCATCTTTCTTGAGTACCATGACCACTGGGGATGAATAAGGACTAATACTGGGACGAATGACACCTGCTTCCAAAAGTTCCTTGATGATTTTTTCTATTTCATTCTTTTGGGTGAACAGATATCTGTATGGCCGCACATTTGGGGGTTGGGCCCCTGGAACCAAGGTGATGCTATGATCATGTTCCCCTCGCGAGGGTGGAAGCTCAGGAGGCTTGTCAAAGACCGACAGATGGTTATTTAAAATCTGTTGCATCTTAGGATGAATTGGCAGAGACTTGGTTTCGACGACCTGGATGGCATTAAATTGAGCTACCACTCCATGATTGCCCTTTTTTAACAATTTTTCCATCTGATGCGAGCTGATGATAGAGGGGGCTCCCGCCTGGAGTCCACAGAGGGTATGTGTGTAGTTGTTCTTCTTAAAACTCATATATAACTCCTGAAAATCCATTGTGATTGTCCCAAGCGTGCAGAGCCATTCAGCGCCGAGGACAATGTCGCAACCCCCCATGTGTATGGAAAACATGTGGGTTTTCAACTGATAATCCCCCATTTGAAGTTTGACATTTTCACAGCGGCCTTCACATTTCATTGTGCCCCCATCCGCAATTTGGACTTGGAAGTTAGAAACTGCTCTTACAAAACAATGCACTGCTTCTGCGATTTTTTGATGGATGAAATTATGGTACTTCTACTATCAATCAAGACTACTACTGGGCGATGTTTAAGAAAACCCCTGATTTTGAGAGTTTGAGGGGAAGAAATCCCTACCAACGCATGCAGCGAAATAACAGGTTCGTCAGAGACATTCTCCTTTGGGTTGTCTTCTTCTAGCGGCTCATGTTCCTCAAGTGGTGGATCTTCCTCTGTTGAGCTGTAGTCAGTGGCATCTATTTGAAAAAATTTGGGCTCCTTGCATTTATGACCTGGGGAGTATTTTTCATCACAGTAGTAACATAGTCCTTGCTTCCTTCTTTCGGCCATTTCCACCGGTGACACCTTTTGGACCTTAAGTGTTTGAGTCGTGTTGTGAGCCTGTGGGAGACGACCTTTAGTGGGGAAATTTGGGCAACTGTATTAGGCTGCTAATGCACGTTCCACGTTACGGGCTACCTTGCAAGCCTCTGTCCAAGTGGGAGGGTGGTGCAGTAAGACTTGAGCTTTGAAGGCTTCTTTAAGACCACTGATAAAACATTCCGTGTAGAAATCATTTGAGAGACCCCAAGTGCGGAAGGCTAAGGCTTTAAAATCTGTAATATATTCATCCACGGTACTTGTCTGTTGGAGCTTAGTAAGACGACCCAAAAAAGAGTCCTCCTGTTCAAAGCGGTCTCGAAGAGCTTTGGTAAATTGGGTCCACATCTTAAAAGGTCCATTGCAACGTTGATGCCATTCCCACCATTGCCACCATTCATTGTCCAAGTACATGCTCCCCAACATAAGCTTAGTCGCATCATCGAAGATATGATTCAGTTTGAAATACTGCTCCATTTGTGCTATCCATGCGGACGGGTGAGAACCGTCAAATTTATGCATATCCAACTTGGGAGGTCGCTGACTAGGTGGTGGGTGGGTGTGCCAGACATGAGGAGAGTGGCTAGACTCACCCTCATGGTATACATTGTCATTATACGCCTCCTCGTGGGCTGGCTCCTTGTTCTTCGGGAGTAATTGCTGGACCTAGAGAGATAGTCCGTTAAGCTGCCTATTGATGGATTGGATGGATTCGTCAAGTTTGTCCAGTCTTTCATTGGCCATTGCTTGAGCTCTAGTTTCTACCATACACCAACCTGATGAAAAATTGGGACCGCCAAAAATTTTTCACTAATAATTGAATGCTACCACCGTTCTTAGCTCGTCGTCCTGATTCTGATGGGCTAGATCACAAATAAGTGCTCGGGAAGATCTCAGACTTTTTTTTTTTTTTGAAAACTCCTAACGGAGTTTTACTCCTTCCTGATCAATACTGCAGTCGCCAAATCCTCAAAATGTCAATGCGGCCAAACTTCCTGCGAAAATTATACCTCGGTATAGGAACCCTTCACAACAACTCCGATCTGGTGGATCTAAGAGATCTGAATGCAGATCGACTGGTTCTAATAGATCGGAATGATTGATCTGCGAACTCGAGACTGCGGGACTGATGTCGGCTGCTTCTGCACCCCTTTGCACCAGCGGATCTGGAATAGATGATGTGTGATCCCCCGAGAGAAAAGGGAACTATGATCTTGAGGAGTGTCAGGTGCCACAGATCGCAATATACATAAGGGTCTGGTAGTAGTACTCGGCCCAATGTTTCAGGGCTCTAACTAAGGAGGATCGACCGTACCCTTAGCCATACAACCCGACTACCCTATCGTACGGGCGAGTAATCTCTCCGAGTGCTGTTCTCGATGTACTGTAGCCACAAGACGGCCGACGATTTATCTATGGCGAGGTTTCAAGGGAGCCTAGGGGCTTCCGATATACCCAGAGGGTACGTGGAAAACAGTCCATGCGCGGTTCTGTCTAATGCGCTACCACTCGAAGGGGTACCCACAGGGGTTACAAGGGAGTCCAACAGACATGACCACCTCTTGTATTTCCTGCATGCATGCCTCCCCAAATCCACAGGTTTATGCGCTCAACGACAGATCCCGTGGTTTAAAGACGCCGAAACACGTCTCTAGCCAAAAAAAAAAAAAAATTGCTAAGAATTGGCGATCCCACTGGCCCTGGAAAGTGCTCTGATACCACTTGTTATGCTCTTAACCTACAAAAATGATACCCAATACAGAATATGCGAAGAAAAGATACCCAGAACACAGAATAGCAATGATTTTATTATTCAGAGAGTAATGTTCACTTGCCTCTTCGAGGGGGCAACCTCCAATAGAGCAGAGCTCGATTACAAAATAAGACACGATACTCCTCGCAGGGAGTCTCTATCCTTTATATATGACTCATACATGCAATACCACGGGCCAATACCGTGGGTTTTATTAATACCATCTATCTAATACTATGGCCCATTTGCAACTAACTGTGGTCCTGTCATTAATTGCGGGTTAACCACTTACAAATATTAATATGGGCTTTATTGACTCTTGACTATGACGTGATCCCATGACATAAATAAGGGGGTTAGGGTGGGACCCTAACATAGATCTAGATGCATCCTTGCCCATCAATGATGTATACCAAATATTGGACTTGGTTCATGCCAAAGGTCCATTTCTCCAAGTTGGAATATTGTTTTTGTTTCAATAGGGTTTGAAGAACCTGTTGAATGTGTTGCAAGTGATTTTCCCAAATCTCATTGAATATGAGGATGCCATCTAGATATACAACCATGAATGAGTTCGTGAAGGGATGCAATATGTCATATATCAGCCTCATAAAAGTTTCAGGGGCATTTTTTCATGACCAACCAGTTAAAAATGGCCACCTCATATTTGAAGTTGGTCTTCCATACATCTATAAGTTCTATTGTAACCTAGTGATGATTGGACTTCAAATCAATCTTGTTGAAGTAATTGAACCCCTTGATATGGTCAAGAAGGTCATTAATCCATGGGATTGGTTACCTATTTTTGATAGTGAATATATTTAGTGCCCGTAACCAATACAGAGACTCCAAGTCCCATCCTTCTTCTGTACGAGTAAAACTCGACTCCCACAGGGTGAGGAACCTGGCAAGATGTGCCCTTTTTATATGAAATCTTGTATCTGCCTCTTGATTTCTTTATTTTTCATAAGGGTATGTGGATATATTTGCTTATTGAGTAGAAGTGCTTTAGGTGTGAGATCAATCGAATGCTTGACGTGACAGTGTAGAGGTACCCCTATGAGTGAGGAGAATATGTCCCTATATTCTTCCACAACCTTATCCATCCGCTTTTGTTACGTGGGGGAACCCTTCCTAGGGGCCATGTGTGTGGCGATGCTCTTCCCCTTACTTTGAGAGAAAATAAAAAAGAAGACAGTTTTCTCAGTGTGAGAGATGATCTTACTTTATTGATTAGTAGAGATCAAAGAAATGGCAGTAGGTGGGTCTACCTCTAGTATCTTGTATAGCTTACTTCCCAGAGTAATCATAAAAGTGTGAGGCTTGGAATCATACACAACATGACTCTTCCACAAGTATGGTTAGCATAGTAATACATCACAAACTTCAACAGTGGCAACATTACAGAATACCTCATTTATGAAGGGCTTGGTGTTGTAGTTCAGACATCATTGCTAGCTGACGTTAAGATCTCACCCTTGGTGGAGCCATCTGATGGCATACGATTGGAAGTGTGGTTTCATTAGTAGGCCCAACTAATTCATGACCTCAACTGAGATGAGGTTCTTTTGGATCCTACTGTTAACAATGAATTGCAACAAAAACCCTTAACCTGCATTTGTGAGTGGAAGAGACGCTCCCCCTCCTCTAGATCTTCAAGCTCATTCTTCTAGACCTTGGTGGTGGCAACAATGGTGTTGGGATATGCACTAATAATATTATTCTCCTTGTTAGTCCCCTTGTTGGGTTCTAACTTAGAGTCAGAACATGCATCTAACTCTTAAAATTTCATCTCAACCATGAGTGATTGCTTGGCATGGAACTCATTTGTGTTGTGAGTGGGTCTCTTGTGGAATTCACACCATTTCCTGTGTCATGTTGGCAGTGCTAGACCCACCAAGATTTAGGGGATCACCCGGGTATGAAGTCCCAACTAGAACTCATACCATTTTGTGTGAGAGTCCCATCCAGTATGATGGTCCGGTTGCAATTGTATTAAGGATTTGCCTCAACTCTTGCTTGTCAGCACAGGAGAGTGTTTGACTTTGTCTTCGAGAAGTGAGGTTCGTGTGCCTAGTGAGTGTAAGTGTACTTGTGCCAATGGTGCTTTCACTATGATGGGAAGAAGGTTAATGTGAGTTCAAGGTTGAAAGGGATCAGTCCCAACTCGGCTAGGAACACACAACAAGAAAGGACATACACAGCGTCTGGCGGAGTAGTCCACTCAGATGCAGTAATCACAACATACAAGGTAAGATAACACGTACAACACTCACGAATCAGTCTAAATGAATGTAATTATTGTTACAAAAAAGTTCATGTGAAAGGTCTGTCTGATGTCCAGTAGAGAAGTCAACATGGATAGGACAACATTAACAGCATATACGACACATTTCCATTAATAGATTATGCATTACAAAAAATGAATTAGTTCATATGTAGAACATAGGTTAAAGCAACATGCATTACAAGTGTTAAATATTAGCCTTACAACAAATACAATACATGTGTGAAAACATGTTGGCCTGTTAACAAGATTTTGAATTAAACAAAAGTTCCAAGGCACATTGTTACACCAACATCACTAACCCCATCAGCGGCGTGTTGGACCCACTACTTACTCCTCAAAGAAAAGATTATGGACTCTCTTGGCTATATGGGAGGAGCTGTCAGGAAAAGTCCCTTCATGTACAAATGAGGGGGGTATTTATAGCCAATGGTGAAACTAACCCTTGTGGTTGTTCGACTACCCTCATGACCATTCGACTTGCATGAATTTTTGACTAACATGACTCTATGTTCAACAAGTGGGTCTCTTGGACTTCCACATTACATTACATTGATTGACAATAATCCCATAGTGGAGATGTGGGCAACATGACTCATGAGTTGTCTCGACATGAATTAACATGACAATGTTGGTACACTCGTGGTTCTGATAGAGTGCATGTTGAGCTACAGTGCTGCTGAGTGATGGATGTCTTCATGGTGTATCATAGCTTCACCTCTGCATGGCAAAGTCCGCAGAGTCTTCGATGGTTCTTGGTTTGCTTGATGAAGCTTTAGCATGTTGTTCCTTTGTTTCATGTTGGAAGGCTTGAGAGGCTAACTTGTTCACAAAGGTACATGTTCGTCACATCTGCCCACATCGCATGCTTTGTTCGTTCATACATTGGTGAACCTGTCCATCTAAATGTGCTCCCTTTGTTCATCCCGTTCAATGTCTTAACATTTTTGTTGGTGTACCTATACCTGTAGTCACTCATGATAAGATGACATCAAATCCAAAACCTTCTAGTCTACCAAGACACACGATCATTCGAATGCAGGTGACTGGGAGAGGCAGTAGGGCTATGATGCGAGATGATGGCTCTGGGAAACTACTGATGAAAACTACGGAAGAGTCACTAAGAGATGGAGACAGAAAATCTGAGTCCATAGTGATTGTCTACAAGGTCTGGCTCGGTTGGGTGGCCAAATGGCGCAAATTTTGGGAGGGACAACTCGGGATGTAGGAGGGAAAGGTAGGTATGCTTTGTGAATTTTCTGGAACGAAGAGTTAGTAGGGGCTAGATAGTGATATTTGCGCAATTTTCTAGAGAAATGGGTTAGGCTGCATGAAGGGTCAGCAGGGAGGGATTACGCAGTTTTTCTGGGGAACTGGTTGGCAGACTAGCATCCAGAACTGTGAAATTCCCAAAGGGAACTAGCAGTTGGCTTCTGGGGTCACTGGCAGCCAAAACTGTGCAATTCCCAGAGGGAAATGGCAGTTGGCTACTCAATTACTAGCATCAGAAACTATGCAATTCCTGGAGGGAACAAGCAGTCTCCTATTGGGAGCTGCTGGCTGGGAAAACTGCACTAAGGTCGGGAGACCAGCCTGCTAATCATCTCTGCAGAATTTATGAGTTGAGCTAACTAATGGGCAGTAGATTTCCTGCTCATGAGCACTGCATAATTTTTGAGATAAACAGTTGGTCGACTATCCAGATGACTAACTTGGAAAACTGCGCAATTTTCTGAAGGGGACAGGGACGAGCACTTGGTGTCTGTCTGACCTGTTTGTAGAATTTTCTTAATCTTTTGAACGGGTGAGGTTAATGGCCTCTACACAAATTTTGAGGGGAGTCAGTCCTAGGGTGGCTGCCGGGTCCGATTGTCTGGGTGGGCATCATGAGAGTTGATTGAGTTTCTTGTGGGCAGTGCAGCTTGAAAGGACTAGCTTGGTACTTCTGCATTGTTCTAGTTAACGGTCAATCGAGTCAAAAGTAGGGTGATGGTATGGATGTTAGTGAGGAGTCTGGCCATCAAAACTTTAGCAAAAATGACTAAGTGTGTGAACATTCAAAAGATGAATAGGTGATCATACGAACACACACTCGCATGACTTGACGATGAAATGACCAAACCATCCAGATACACATATTCAACATGACTGACCGACGGTGCAAGCAACAAGTGTGACACTCCTGATTGATCATTCATTCTCAAGACAACACTTGCATGACAGTGAATGTGACTGTGTGTGTGAGTGCGATAGATGCTTTCATGATGAACACAACTGACACATATGAAGCAAAGACTTTTAGCATAACCAGAACATGGTCGCAAGCATGACTTGGACATCAACGTGCAGAGACTTGGATGCAATGAACAAGCAAGGTGAATGTAAAGGCTCACATGAGCTCACTGAGTGAACTCAAGTGTGTGCAATCATCAAGTGAAACTCTTTAGGGGAGGCTCTGAAATTGGTGCAGGAAAAAATTTTGGAGGGTGGTCGTAGCCACTACAACACTTGGCAACACACTAGTAGAACTCCAGCTTCTTTGTTTTGGTTCATTGCTATCACAGGGCCTTGGTCTTTTAGGGAGTATTGAATCGTTGTGAATTTTACTTTAGTTTCCCCACTTACCCCATGGACATACATGGTTCATCCTTTGCCAACTCAGTTAAACATAATCAAAAGTTCAGCTTAGATCTTAGTGTTTCAAGTCTGGGAAGGGTAGTTTAGTTCGCGAGTTGAATATTTCCAGAGTATAAGTTTTCATCTCTGGTGTTGCTCCACTGCCGACAGGCCTAGAAAGTACCCCTGCAGAGTCATGTAGGAACACACACATTTCTCCACTTCCAACGAGCCTGGTCAGTACCCCGGTGGAGTTGCATGCTTCACCTCTCTGTGCAGGAAGCCATTCTCTTCTTTCGCCTTTGTACTTTTTAAGAGAACTATGCATAGGCACTTATTTATTTTTGGGGCAAAAGAGGGATCTCAACTTATTGAGAGAGGAAGAGCTTGTTCCTTCAGAGAATCATGTAAGATCTCTGACATAGGTTTTCTCATTTAGATTTCCCCTTCTCCATTTCTACTAGTTGGATTAGCTTAAACACACCAAGCAAAAATATGAGTATAGGCATGGGGCTTCCTTGTGTGGACACAGGTTCACAGTTGGACCAAAGATTCCCTTACAAATGGTTTGTATTTTCCATCAGGACTTCATTGGTTGAAGGTTGTAACCAAGCACAAAGAAAATGGACACAACACGGGCCAAGTGTCATAGTGTCACAAGTCTCTTCAAATTTCAGCCACATACTCTTTTCAAAAGCCAAAACGTAGTAGCTCGATACACTTATTTATAGAAACAAAAATAGTAATATATCAAACAAACAAAATGAACGTGCACAAAAATAGTAAGCAGAATCAAACAAAGTGAAAGCAAAGATAATAAGAAAAAAAAAGCAAATGAAATGACGAAGAACAAGAAGACTATGTACATGGCACGGGCACAACCTAACCTACTGAAACTAGTGTTTGAGGACTTGGTTGTTGACAGGAAGATTATCAATCCTCCCGTCAAGTGATTGCAAATTATACGTGTGTGAGCCAAGTTTCTTTTGGACCAGTGCCTATCCAATAGGCTCTGCTACTAGAACCTGGTGGCATTCCAGAAGACCTTCAAGTGAAGACAACACCACTGTTTCAAGTACTGTGTGCAACATGGGCTCGGATGATGGCACGAGGTAGTTGTTTTTACTCGGGAAGGGTTCAAGTTTCTGAAGTCAATGCATAAGTGGATCTTCCCAGATTTCTTATGTGCATGATTTAAATCAGAAAACCAAGTATGATGACAAACTTTGCAAGTAATCCAAACACTTAAAATGTTAGTCAATCTTTTTAGGGAAAGGAGACAAACAACATGTATGTGTTACTTGCTTTTTGCTGAAATGGCTTGTCTCCTCCTTTATCTAGAAACTCATGTTGGATTGCTCGCATGAAATGGGTACTGAGGTCATCATCTACTTGTGCGGTCCCATCATGGTACTATTCGATCAAGTGGTCAACAATTGGTTGCTACTGCAATGTGTAACTTGCACCAAGATTGGCCATCTTCGGATCATGGTGAATTCCCAGGTTGCTCTTTTCGATCACAATGTTCATCCTTCGTGTGTTCAAAATGAGTGCTTCAGCATCATAGTTTGTGACTTCAGACTTCAAAAAACTTGAAATCACACATGTTTCATTGTTTTGGATGAATGAGATACACTCAGGCCTTGAGCCATCATGTGTTCCTGATTTGTCAAGACTCATGACCCATAGCTTGTCTGTACATGGAACGTTTAGCGTGCTGGTACTGTTGTTACTACCATTGTTGCTACTACAGCTACTATCAGAAAAGCAAACTGTACAAGTTTCACTATCATCATTTGGGTGAGGAAGGAGTCCGAACTGGTTGTCTGATGAGGTTGGAGTAGGCCATGCAAGGTAACACTCCAATGTCTTTTCTAGGAAGCAATTTCCAAACATGAGTTCTGTGAAGGATAATGGTTCATTCTCATCGTTAAGGGGAGTGAAATTTTCTTTCATATACCTCTATGATAACACATGGATTTGGTTGCATCTGTCCTTGTACGGAAGCCACATGTGAGAACAGTCTATAGCAAAATATCCATCTAGCTTTTTGGACCAGTCTCTTTTGAGTAGCAGGCCATATGCTTCCAGTATGTCCACAACAACTATGTTGATGCATTGGTGGACTCAAGTTTCATGGGATAGTCAGATTATCACGTATCATAGTTCAAAATGGTTGGTACTGATGTTCTATTCAGTTGGATGATTCTCGTGGATGTTTCACTCCATCATGCATTGATATTCTTAGCAATGGAGAGTGGCATGACATTGGCTACCATGCCAGAATCAACTAAGCAGTTGTGGACATTGTAGTTGAAAACTTTGAACGAAAGAAGGAATGGGGGGCAACCTGAGTTTGCTTCTTCCATCCAATGTGTATTGATCATAGTGGATAGTGATCCAGGAGGTGTGCTTTCTCCCTTGCTTTTGGAGGCCACGCTGTCTGTTGCTATTTCTACCAATACGCACAGCAGGATATCTCACTGACTCTAGACTTTGGCTAGCTCAAACAAACTGATGTTTTCTAGAGTTTTCTTCATCTCATCGACTATGTTGTAATACATAGGTGGTAGACTCACCGAGGTGTCGAGGTGGAATAGATGTTCGTGCTGTCCGGCTGAGTGTTCTGCAACTTGCTGCTTATGGATGTACTCTTATCCATCGTTGTCTTCCTGGACTTGCTTTGTGTTTGTTGCTTTGAGGCAGCTGGTGGGTCGGCCTTCTTTATTAGTTGTCTCACCTTCTCTTGCATCTCCTCAAGTGTAGGGGGAGCCCCTTTACTCCTAAGATGGTAACGATCATTTTTCTTTTGGGGCTGCTTCTCGGTGTTCATCTTTGAGACTACTTGCGAGCACTGGTATGCATTCACCACATGCCCAAAACTTGGTGCTTCATCAGGTGCAACCTCTTCATTATCATCAGTGTCTTCCAACTTCTCTTGTACGTCTCCATCTGCATCGAGTGTACGAGTAAAAACAAAGGTAACAACTCACTTCCAATCTGAATAATATTTCTCGGGGTGAAATTCTTCATAGAAGGAACAAAACTCAGGATCAACGCATTGATCGAGTTCAAACATAGGCTTATGCAGAAATTTGGAACCGAATTGGTTGTTGCTTGATTAGCCAATGAATGAACTGCTTGCCTATCTCTGTCTGGGTGGATGACTGCTCATGAATGTGTCCGTCTTCCATTGCTTGAGTTCGGACACTTTGGTGGTCAAGTTCTTGACAAGGTGAGTGAGGCTCTCAATATCATTTGCTTCCTTGTCTCTGCTCTTGCTCACCATTTCGTGGGGATTTCTACTCGCATCCCTGGAGTCTTTCGTTGATTTGTCATCCTTGATGACTCCAATGGCATGCAATTCTTTCTCAACAACAATAGCCTATTCGCAGTTTTCTAAAAGTGTTGGCTTCGCAGCTCGCTTGACGAACTGCACAATGGTGGTTGGCAGTGTATACGTGAAATAGTCAACAGTGATGGAGTCATGAGGTTTGGTGTCTATTGCAAACTTGTTCAAAATACACATAAACCTTTGATTGAAACTTTCACTTTCTCTTTTCACTCCATCCTGAGGCTTCCCAATTATTTCAGTAGCATGGTTGGGGTCTTATCATTAGCAAACTTTTCAAGGAACATATGTCTGAAAGAACCCGAGTTCTGTATAGAGTTGGGTGCTAGGCCATGATACCAGGCAGTTATGCAGCCATCCAAGGTACATGGAAACAATCTACATGCTACGTCATCATAACGTACTTCAAGGGTCTGTAGTTGTAGGTAGAAGTTGTCTAAATGGTATTTTTCCTTCATCGCATTGTCAGGGTTGAACTTGTTGTTCATTCCCTCTGCTTGCTTCAGCATCTCTTGCAGAATAGCCGGGAGAGCCAATGGTCCCTAAGTCATCCATTCAAGATTTGGGTCAGCCATCTCTCCATCCTCTTCGTCCTCTCCTTCGGAATCTGATGGTTATGGATCTGAGTCTGTCAATTCGTCTCCACCTCCACTTCCTCCGCTGCCTTCCCCTCTGCCTCCTATACTAGAGTTTGATCCCAAGACAACAAGAGTGCCTTGTTCATCTTCAAAGAAGATTGGAGGTTCCTCTCCATCTTCAATAGCTTCTTCCAAACCTTCAAGACTAGCAAGGACTGCCTTTTCCACCAATGATACAACAACCCCTATGGGAGTGGCTTTTGGCTTCTTAGATGCATTTGGATCAGTCTGACTGCTTTTGATCAGTCTTATTACTTTCACGAATTGGCGAGTGATGGGACAACTGGAGCGAAGGTGTTGATATGAAATCTCATGTTCAATTCTGGGAGGTGAGGAGTAACCAACTACTGAGTCGTGAGAGAGGGAGTACGAGTTACTACCTTGACCAGATGGTTGATGAGTAAGTGTGAGGGGAATTTCAGCCATGTACAACTGGCTGCCCTCCTTCTAGCACCAGAAATATTGATGGTACTGGACCCACCAAAATTCAGGGGATCATCCCTGTATGAAGTACCAACTAGACCTCACGCCATTTGGTGTGGGAGTCCCATCCTATATGATGGCCCGGATGCCATTGTCTCAAGGATTTTCCTGAACTCTTGCTTGTGAGCATAGGAGAGTGGTTCACTTTGTCTTCGAGAAGTGAGGTTTGCATGCCTAGTGAGTGAAGTGTACTTGTGCCAATAGTGCTCTCACTGTGAGGGGAAGAAGGTGAAGGTGAGTTCCAGGTTGAAAGGGATCAGTCCCAACTTGGCTAGGAACACACAACACAAAAGGACATACACAACTTCCGTCAGAGCAGTCCACTCAGATGTGGAAATCACAACATATAAGGTAAGATAACACATACAACACTCACGGATTAGTTCGAACAAGTACAACTGTTGTTACAAAAAAGTTCATGTGAAAGGTATGTCTGATGTCCGATAGAGCAGTCGACATAGACAGGACAACATTAACAACATATACAACACATTTCCATTAATAGATTATTCATTACAATAAATGAATGAATTCACATGTAGAATACAATTTAAAGAAACATGCATTACAAGTGTTAAAGATTAGTCTTACAACAAATACAATACATGCGTGAAAACGCGCTGGCTTGTTAACAGGCTTCTGAATTAAGCAAAAGTTCCAAGACACATCGTTACACCATACATCACTAACCCTGTCAGTGGGGCATTGGAGCCACTACTTACTCCTGAAAGAAAATATTACAGACTCTCTTGGCTATATGGGAGGAGTTGAGGTGAAAATTCCCTTCATGTACAAATGAGGGGGGTATTTATAGCCAAGGGTGAAACTGAACCTTGTGGCTGTTTGACTACCCTCATGACTCTATGTTCAACAAGTGGGTCTCTTGGACTTCCACATTACATCACATTGATTGAAAACAAGCCCATAGTGGAGATGTGGGAAACATGACTCATGACTTCACTCGACATGACTTGACCTGACAATGAAGGTACATTTGTGCTGTTGCTGGAGTGCATGTTGAGCTACATTGCTATTGAGTGATGGATGTCTTCAAGGTGTATCATAGCTTCACCTCTGCATGGCAAAGTGCACAGATTCTTCAATGGTCCTTAGTTCGCTTGATGAAGCTTTAGCATGTTGTTCCTTGCTTTCATGCTAGAAGGCTTGAAATGCTCACTTTTTCGCGAAGGTGCATGTTTGTCGTATTTGCTCACTTCATATGCTTTGTTTGTTCATCCGTTGGTGAACCTGTCCATCTTCATGTGCTCCCTTCATTCATCCTATTCGTCGTCTTCACATGTTTGTTGATGTACCTGTACCTACAGTCACTCATGACAAGACGACATCAAATCCAAAACCTCCTAGTCTACCCTGACACATGATCATTTGAATGCAGGTGACCGTGAGAGGGAGTAGGGTTGTGATGTAGGATGATGGCTCCGAGCAACTACTGATGAAAACTACGCAAGAGTCATTGAGAGATGGACACACATAATCTGAGTCGATAGTGACTATCTGCAAGGTCTGGCTCGGCTAGGAGGAAAATTTGTGCAAATTTTGGGAGGGACAGTCCGGGCTGCAAGAGGGCATGATAGGCATTCTCTGTGAATTTTCTAGAATGAAAAGTTAGCAGGCATTGGACAACCAAATGTGCACAATTTTCCATAGGAACGGGTCGGGCTGCGTGAAGGGTCAACAGGAAAGGATTGCACAGTTTTTTTGGGGAAATACCCAGGAGAATGGTAGCCAGAACTATGAAATTCCAAAGGGAACTGGTAGTTGGCTACTGGGGTCACTGGAAACCAAAACTATGTAATTCCGAGATGGAACTGGTAGTTGGCTCCATAGTTATTGGCAGCAGAAACTACACAATTCCTAGAGGGAACAGGCAGTCTGATGGTGGAAGCTACTAGCTGGGAAAAATTCACTGAGGCTAGAAGGTCGACCTACTGATCATGTCTGTGCAATTTTTGAGTTGAGCTGATTGATGGGAAATAGAAGGCATGCTCATGAGCACTGTGCAATTTCTGAGATGAACAACCAGTCGACTGGTCCGATGAATGACTGGGAAAATTGCGCAATTTTCTAAAGGAGATAGGGACAGGCACTTGGTGTCTATCCGGCCTGTCTACAACATTTCATCAGTTAGTTGAATGGGTGAGGTTGATGGCCTCTATGCAAATTTTGAGGGGAGTCAGTCCTGAGGTGGCTGTCGGGTCTGACTGTCCAGGTGGCCAACATGAGATTTGATTGAGTTCCTTATGCGTAGTGCAGCTTGAAAAGACTAGCTTGGTGCTTTTGTGCTTTTCTGGTTGACAGTCAATCGAGTTGAAAGTAGAGTGATGGTCCGATTGTCAATGAGGAGTCAGGTCGTCATAACTTCAGCAAAAATGACTAAGTGTGTGAACAAACAAAAGATGCATAGGTGATCATACAAACACACACTCACATGAATTGACGATGAAATGACCAAACCATCCACATACACATGTTCAACATGACTAACTGATGATGCAAGAGACAAGTGCGATACTCATGATTGATCATTCATGATCAAGATGATTCTTACACAACAATGAATGTGACTTCGTGTTTAAGTGTGATAGATGCTTTCATGGTGAACACAACCGACACATACAAAGCAAAGACTTTGAACATAAGCAGAACATGGTCGCAAGCATGACTTGGACATTAGCACGCAGAGACTTGGATGCAATGAACAAGAAAGGTGAATGTAAAGACTCACACGAGCTCATGGAGTGAACCCGAGTGTGTGTAATCATCAAGTTAAACTCTTCATGGGAGGCTCTGAAATTGGTGCAGGCCAAAATTTTGGAGGGTGGTTGTAGCCGCTACAACATGTCCTTATTCACCTTCATGGAAATATTCTTTTCTTGTGACTTCAATGGGTTGTCTAGGGTCACCCCACCTTTTCTTTGTCCTTTGGTCAATGGTTTTGAGGTGCCTTTTCCCTACTTCAGATTCACATATCCAAAGTCTCACTTATTCTATTCAAATGTTTGCCCGATCTTGACAGCATAACAATATGCAGTGCCAAGAAAGGAAACGTTCAAGAACTCAATATCTACCTAGATGTATTTATGCAAGAAGTTGCGATACACGATTATCATTTGTCACTCAGAATCATTGATATCTAGCTTCGTGGGAAGGGTATGAAAAATGTTTGTGAACTTCAGTATTTCTTGGTACCTTTCCTACCACAATGTGGTCCATTTTATATATTTATGTTCATAGATCCTGATAGGATAATATTTTTCCTTGTCGACATCTCAGAAATAATTCCAAGTGGGTGCCACTAAAAATAGTGGGGTTTCCTTCTCGTCCCTTTTCTCACTGTAGGTTTCCCACCAGTCCTTGACATGGGGGGGTGACTTTAAGGAGTGAAAAATTAACATTTTCCCTATTTTAAAAAATATGGACTAAAAATTATCATTCCTATAGATTTAACCATTTATCTATGACATCTACATCTATCTATCCTTCAAATTTAGGAATTTAAAAGTTAACTTGTACCTTAAAGGGGGCAGTGCCTCTGAAGTGACTATTATATGAAGATGATTAACCCATTGATACGCATTGAAGCATATGGGAAAATTTATCCATCATCTTGTTCCTTTATCGCTCGAATGCCTCTTTAAGCAACATTTTGAAAGGATCTCCTTCTCCCTCTTCTTTATTTTCTTCCACCAAGGGATGCCATCGGGGTTGATGAGGTTGGTCTTGCAAGTGTTCAATTAGTTCAAGTCCTAATTCCTTATACCCTCACCTCATTGGGGACATGCATAGAAAAATAAAGAAATAGTAGCCTCTCTGATACCACTGATCCAAATTTGTAAAGGAACAAAATGAAATACCGATTTAAATAGAAACATATAGCTATATAGAAAAATTGAACTTCATTTAATTAGTAACAAATATTGAAAATTGTTTACATGCATAATGGAAATAAACTAGCTTTGACCATGGTAGCTTATCTATGAGAAGAGATGTGATGGATACATGCCTTATGAACTTTGTTACAATGAGTCTCAAAGACCTTTTTGTTATTTATAAACAATCGAAAACCATAAACATCTAAAAAAACTTACCCTAGGAGAAGAAGCACCAAACGTTTATGGGCCCCATTGGGGTTAGTTGGTACATAACTTCTTAGAATCGTAACATTGGCATATGATCTCCGTTTGACGTGTACAACATGTAATTAGAAATTTCCAAGGAAAAAAATTTCAACTACAAATTCATGCAATAAAAGATATGTTTTCCCATTTTCCAAAATAACACCATTTAGGGCCTCAAAATGGCTCCAAAAGTTTAGGACCTGAAAAACTGCCAAAAATAGTAAATTATTCTAGAAATTAGGAAATTGAAAGGAAATAGTGTTGGGGTCCTCATGGAATAGGTGAGTGGCTACCAATATCCATCTATATCACTTAGCAAATCTAGATTTTTTGAATATCAACATCATTAGTTAAGTTGCTAGCAGGTCTTTAGAAACATTCTAGAAATTGTCTCCATTGAAATTGAGTCTTACTATTTGTCGTAATCTATTATGGTACTTACTCTAAGATTATATGTTACATGTATTATTATACAGATACTTAGGATTACTATATTATAGTTACTAATAATGCTTGTATTTCCATAATATGAGCTTATATTATGCATGGAACAATACAGGGCTCATGATGCTTTGCGTGATCTTTGTAATATGTACAATATCAACACTAGTTACAGTTTACGATCATGGTTAATTTAATAAGTTATCCATACAAATAAAGTCTATTTTAGCAACAAATCTCTAGGAAGTGCAAGGTTCAACTCTTTCTAACACCCCCTCCCACATTTACCTACTTTTACAAGCTCTTTGGGTAAATGTGAAAGAAAGTGCCACTATAACATGACCCGAACTCCTAGCTCCAGTTAAGGAAGTGGGGCCTACAATTGAGACTTTATTACCACCAAATGACATCATATAGGGACTACAGATAATCCAAGAGTTGAAGAAACAAACCAGGTCGTGAATCATTGAGTTGGAACTCTATTTCAGTGACCTAAACTCCCAATTGCATCGTTGTCACAACTTGCATGTCGTTGAAGGCTTCCAACTACACTCACAGGCCTTGCTCCATGTGATTGTAACCTAAAATGCTTATTTTAGTGCTTTTGGTCCTAATATTTGAGCCATAATTCTAGGCCAACCTCTAGAACCATTCCCATAAATTCTCGAGGCTTCTTAGAATGATAAATGACATAAGGGTGATGCTAAACATACAAAACTTGAGAAAGAACTTGACCTTACCAGACCAAATCATGACATTCATTTCATATCAACTTGCTAGACGATGCATTCATTAACCATAAAATACTTGTCAAATCCTTAATAAGTCATAGATAAAGCACATTACATATCCATGCTTATAACCAACACATAACTACATTATTATCCATGACATGAAAATCATCAAATCATCATAATAAAAAGTACAAGTTCTCATAGAATATAATAGGAAAATATCTCTTATTAAGTTATGCAAAATCCAACCAAGTCAGGGACGTCCACATACCACCTGACCATAGATTGGGCTGAAACAAATATTTCTTTCAGCCAATCACCTCAATGCCATATTCCAAGCATGAATGTGGGAACTCAAGAAACAAATAACCAAGTCTTTCAAGAGATTAAACCACCTTCACCCTCAAGCTAGTATGATCTCACCAAAACTATCCAAGAGATCACAAAGCCAGAAAAGCGCTTGGATACCTCAGAGTTTCTTCACTAATACCTTGAGGAATTTTCCTATCTCCACCCACCTCTTGAGGGCTTCTTGGAGATTAAATCACCTCCACCCCCAACCCTTGGGAATTTTCCTGAGACCACCTCACCCAGTTCCAAAACCATATAGAAATCCAAAGATCAACCAAGAAAAGAACCCCATCACACCATGGTTATCTAGGAAATGGAAAGGCAAGGCTGAAACCACTATCAAACTAGGAAAATCCCATGCCAATGAAAAAAAATGAACCAAATAAAGAAATGCATGTACCATGCATTCACACCTAAGCTAGGAAACACATATGCTAACTATTACCTACAAAATCTTCCCGCTAAAGCTTCTTGATGCAACCTTCCTTGATTGTCCTTGCTTCTCCTCTTCCTTTCTTTGCTTTTCTTTGTCTTTCCTTTACGTACTTGCTTTCTCCTCTTGGTGCTCTTCTATCTCTCTCTAAAACTAATTCCAAAGAAAAACTGACAAGAAAGCCAAATTGATCCTCTAATTCCTTTTTATTATTGATGCCTCTAATTTCTTCATTTTCCTTCATTTTTCCTTCAATTTTCCTCTCATCTCCCTTTTCTCCTATTTCCCAATATTCATAAAGAAATGCCAATTAATGCATCTTTTCCTTTTCCAATTTCCTTCGCCATAATAAACTGAAAGTGACACCCACTAGGATTTTTTTCCCAACATTCATCTTGGAATATGTATCCCATGACCTTGGTTTTATTTTTCCTTTATTATCCTTTATTACACTAACATTTAACCCAAGGTTGTTACACTTTGTCTGCCTTAGAAACATATTTTGAACTAGTAGGTATATGTTCTAAATGTTTGAATATTCATGGATAGGATCAACCCCAGGGAACATAAAGAAATATCTTTCTTTACAATCGCACTTGCAGTAGGTTTGTGTTTCTCTCTTGTATAGGTTGTCTATTTTGGTTAACTAGGTTTGCACATTTTATAGTATTGTGTAGAGCTAATGATAGATATAGTTATCTTGATGAGAATTAAGCCTCTAGGATTAAGAGGTTGGCTTATTTTTTATTCTATTTCCAAGGGAAACCTTGAGTGTGATATAAAGGCTTTTATACAACAAAACATGTAAAATGTTCATAGAAAAATAAAAGAAATAGAGATACTCAAACAAACTTAAAACATATGTGAATTTCGAAACAAGTATTTAATGAGCATAAAATGTAAAAAATAAGATATAGAGGTTATTCATCCAATTTAAAAACATGCAATTAGTCCTTGAGGGTAACTCATCCTTGGGGTTGGTTATGCATACATTGTTTTCTCTATTTGGCCATTATAAGACTATTTCTATATATGTCTTAGGAATGTTACGGGGAATGCCACTTGTGAACTATGAAAGGGTGTTTGAAGTAATGCTTCCATGTAATGTATGAGTTGTCATTGTGAGTTCCTAGGTGTCAATCTAGAAGTAGTTAGTTTCCTATGTGTGAGTTGTAATAGCTACCAAGATGTGTCATTGTCAGTGATCTAGATACCATAAATATGTAACTCTTGAGATCAATAAAATATATTAGTGTGATTTGTGTTGTGTGCTCAATATATCTCTGATCTCTTTTATTTTTCTAATAAAGGGATTGTTACTTAATAGATAAGGGATTGTTCCACCTAAATGCAAAAGAAAATATCCAAGAACACAGACACACATTGCATGGAAATTGTATGCAAAGTAATTATCACTCTATGGAGGAGATATCTAAATGTTTCACTTTATTCTAAAAATATATGTACTGAATGAGAAAGAAAAATTACATGCAGAGTCATTCTAAAAACATGAGGCTCTAGAGAAGAGTTCAAATTATTCAAGGGGTTATGATCACTGTAAGGAAAGGGAAGACAAATATGCGCTTCGTGGATATTTTTATTGAATATTCATTTCTTGATTATTGTAAAATTCCACCATAGTACATGGATATTTTATTGAATACTTCTTTCTTTATTATTATGAGTTCCATCATAGTATATTAAAATAAAATATGGTTGTCTTTTATGACATTAATCAAACCAATGAAAAAGGACTTAAATACAAAATTATTCTAATGTTATTTTAGGTAAAGAAACTTGAAGCTCTAATTTGGTTTAAGACATGTTTAATCTACAACCCTTCTCCTGTGCATAGATAACAACCATAAAATATATACTTGTCCAAAAATTTGGGTTCACAAGAATTGAAGTAAGGTAAAGTGAATGAAAGAGAAAATCAAAACTAAATTAATCAATAATGGGTTTAGGAAAAATGAAGAGAACAAATAAAGTAATGGATTTTCTGATTGATACCTGGAGAATATGATTTTCAAGGTTGATACATCTAAGATCTTAGTATTTCATTATTAATTCTCTCATACCCATGTCTCCCAAGAACTGAAGAGATCCATCCTACAAAATATCTACATGAAATTGTCATGCACACACATTTTGTCAGAGCAGGTAACTCCAGCAATGAGCGCAAGAAAACAAGAAGGATTGATTCATTTATTCATTAGCCAACACTTTATTTATACACATATAAAACGGATCAGTTCATCTTCTAGATGACTGTCCGACTTCACCTCATCCGTTTCGGATTAGGTGTCAACATTCCCCCCCTTAATCTGAAGGGATGTTGGTGAGTCCAAGCATCATTCTGAATTTTTCAAGCTTTTCTCTTCCAAGCGCTTTGGTGAAGATGTCTGCAATTTGCTCGTTTGTGGAACAATGACGAAGATGGATTGTTTTGGCCTCAACATGATGTCGGATCAGATGATATTTAGTATTGATGTGCTTAGTACGATCATGGAACTTTGGGTTCTTGGCCAACTTTATTGCAGATGTGTTATCAATCATGAGTGGAGTTGATTGTATTTGTTTTACCTGCAAATCTTCAAGAATTTTCCTGAGCCACACAATTTCTTTCGTTGCTTCAGCTGCGGCCACATATTCTGCTTCTGTTGTGGAATCTGCTGGTACTGATTGTTTGCGTGATCTCCAGGAGACAGCTCCTGATCCAAGACTCATAGCATATCCTGAAGTAGATACCCCAGTTTCTTTGTCTCCATCGAAGTCTGAATCAGAGTATCCAATCAAGTTGAAGTCGTCCACCTGTGTATACTTGATTCCAAGGTCTTGAGTTCCCTTCAAGTACCTTAGAACTCTTTTTGCAGCAGACCAATGTCCCTCACAAGGCTTTTGCATAAACCTGGAGAGGATTCCAACAGCAAATGAAATGTCTGGTCTGGTAGTAGTGAGGTAGATGAGACTTCCTACAAGCTGTCTATACCTTGTTGCATCCTCAAATTCCTTTCCTTCAGTAGATGTGAGCTTCAAGTTTTGTTCCATTGGAGTAGAAAGGGGATTGCACTCTGTCATGCCAAATCTGTATAACAAATCTCCAATGTATTTCTTTTGAGAAAGAAATATGGACTTTGGATGTTGGGTTACTTCAATGCCAAGATAGTAATGAACATAGCCCAAATCAGTCATTTCAAAAAATTTTCCTAATTCTTTCTTTATGGATGCAATATAGCTTTCATTGTTCCCTGTCATTAAAAGATCATCTACATATACCACAAGATATACAACTGTTTTGCCAACTTTCTTGACAAATAAAGTTGCATCATCAAGATCAAAATGTTTGAAGTTGAGTTTCAGAAGATGCTCAGTTAGTTTTTCATACCAGGCTCGTGGTGCTTGTTTGAGGCCATACAAGGACTTCACAAGTTTGCATACTTTGTGTTCATGTCCTTTCACAGCAAATCCTTCAGGCTGGGACATAAAAACATTCTCTTTTAGATCTCCATTCAAGAATGCAGTTTTTACATCCATTTGATGGACTTTCCAACCGTTCTGAGCAGCTAGTGCAAAGAGTGTCCGGATGGTGGCCCATTTTGCTGTGGGAAAAAGTTTCCTCGTAATCGACCCCTTCTTTCTGTGCAAAACCTTTTGCCACAAGCCTAGCTTTGTGCTTGTCAAGTGAGCCATCAGCTTTGTACTTGTTCTTGTAGACCCACTTGCAGCCAATTGGTTTGGTTCCAAATGGAGGATCAACCAGCTTCCAAGTGCCATTCTTTATGAGGGCATCATACTCCTTCTGCATCGCTTCTTTCCATTCATCATAAGAAGCAGCTTCTTTGAAGGAAGTTGGTTCAAAATTTGTAGACAAGTTCAATTCACAATCATAAGTAACATCCATATCAACAGGTGAATTAGAGTTATCTACATCACCTCCATCTTGTCGATTTGAATTTCGGGTTCCTGTTTTTCCAATTTCATCAGGATGAACACTTTCAAGTGTCTTTGTCAGCCACTTTGGGGGACCTTTCTGAGATGGTCCAGGCTGTTCTGTTGATTGAGTTGGGTCTGAATCAAGATTGAGTCTCCCAATTCTATCAATTACATCACTTAAAGCATCATCCGTTGTTGGAGTGTCATGCAGGGGAGATTGTTCTTCAGAAGAAGATTCCACATGTTGATCTAGTATAGGAATCCCCCCTTCAAGATGTGGAATCTGATTATCAAACTCTTGGAATGATTTTGGTTTTGTGAATCTATCCAAGCGATCAAGTTGCCACTCAACAACACTGTCAGATTTGGATGATTCAAGAAAAATGACATCTCTAGATAAAACAAACTTTTTATTTACTTCATCATAAAGGCGGTATGCTTTAGATGTGTTTGAATACCCCAGGAAGATACACTTACGACTTCTTGCACCAAGTTTGTTTCTATGTACCTTTGGTATTAAAGCATAACAGGTGGAACCAAATATCCTGAGATGTTTGACCGAAGGAACATGTCCATGCCACAATTCATAAGGAGTCTTGTTTCTTATAGCACTAGATGGACATCTATTCTTTATATATGCAGCACATAGAACAGCATCAGCCCAAAACATTGTCTTTACATTCTTGAAGAAAAGCATAGATCGTACCATATTCAAAATTGTTCTGTTCATTCTTTCAGCTACACCATTCTGTTGAGGATTATAAGGCACAGTTGTTTGATGTTTAATCCCATGTTGGCGAAGATAGTGTTCAAAGTCATTTGATGTATATTCTTTTCCATTATCAGTGCGAATAGACCCAATATGAGATTGTGCATCATTTTCAATCCACTTATGAAAATTCTTAAATGTTTGAAAAGCATCAGATTTGTTCTTCAATAAGTAAACCCAACACATTCTGGTGTAATCATCAATAAATGTCATGATATATTTATTTCCATTTGCAGAAGGAACAGGCATTGGACCACATAAATCTGAATGAATAAGTTCAAGCTTCCTATGTGCTCTTGAATGTGAATCATGAAAAGACTGTTTGCTATGCTTTCCTAGAATGCAAGCATCACATTGTTTATGTTTTCTAGGAATTGTAGGCAAACCAGCAACACCATTTTTCTTCAACAAGCGGAGACTATCATAGTTTAAATGCCCAAATCTAGCATGCCATAATAAACTTGATGGAAGTGTACATTCTTCATGATGAGAAATATATGAGAAATGCTGTGCATGAGCAGAGGTTCCTTGCAGTTTAAGGAGTCTTTCTTCTTCTATACCCCTCATGACAAGTGAGTGGTCAGATGCCTTTCTTACCTCAAGCTTGCCATCAAACATGTGAATGGAGTGACCTTGCTGACGGATGTGAACCAGGGACAGCAAGTTTCTCTTCAGCTGTGGGAGATATAGAACATGATCCAGAAGAAAGTCTGGAAGACCAGGCAGTTTAAGCCTGATTGTGCCAAGCCCTGATGGCTTGATTTTTGACTGATCTGCAAAGTATACTGCTCCATCAACATTGTTAGTGAAATCTTCAAAGAAATCTCTTCTATGAGTCATATGACAGGTTGCTCCTGAATCAAGCAACCAGTCATTTTTCGAAGAAGCAAGTGAAGCATTAAACAAATCTTCATTTACTCCAATATTACATTGTGCCTCAATATAGTGTGCGGATTCGGGTGCTTTACCTTTGTCTGAGTCATCAGTTTTACCTTTCTGCTGATTTCTTCTCTGCTCAACTTTGTCCCATGGTAGCTTGCATGTAGAAGCATCATGTGATCCATTTCGTTTGCAGCGAATGCAATGCAGATCTGCCTTTTTTGCTTGAGAATGTCTGCCCCCCTGCCTCTGAAGTATCTTCCTCTTCCTCTTCGTCCACCTCTTCCTCTTGCAGAATCTTGAGTAGGATGCTTTTCTTTGTGAGCAAGGCAAACAGTCTCTTCAGAAGATTCAGGGACTGTTTTCTTCCCAAAGGCTTTCTCTCTTTCAGCAAACTTTTTCACAAGAGAGTCAAAGGTTATATCTTTAAGGTTTCCATTTGCTTGTAAAGACTCAAGATAATTGGAGTAGGTAGGATAAAGTGCTTTGAGAAAGGCAATAAGAGAGATATCCAGCTCAACCTTAGTGGATTTTATATCATGCATTATAGACTTTATTTCAGATGCAAGAGCAAGAGGATCATTATTTTTCAGTTCAAGAGTGAAGAGTTTAATCATGAGCTGAACAACTTCAAGTGCAGAATGTGTATCATAGAGTTCTTTCAGCTTTTGTATAGCTTCAAATGCAGTGGAATAGCAGGAAATATGACGACTTACTTCCTCATTGACAGATGCTGCGATCAATGCAAAGGCTTTGCTGTTCTTGTTTTCCTAAATGGCGAGTTCTTTGTCTGATGTGGGTTGCACAGGGTCTCTGTCTTCTTCTCCGACACACACACCTTTCCACAGCTCATTGTAGATAAGGGTGTGTTTTACCATCCGGGACCATTCAGAATAGTTCTCCTTGCCAGTGAGAACTATTCCGACCATTGAAATGATTGAATGCATTATTTTTCAAGGGCGCTCACATATATATATATATATATGAAAACGCTTTGGTATATCATTCTGGCGCGGTGAGTCGAACCCACAACCTCCTTTCAACCAGAGAGATCAACAACCAGCGAAGTAATGAGGATTGTCTTCACACTGACACAGTTCTCGGCCTTGTCTTCACGCCAACAGTTCTCGGCCTTGTCTTCACGCCCTTGTCTTCACGCCAACAGTTCTCGGCCTTGTCTTCACGCCAACAGTTCTTGGCTTCAAATACCAAGTCAGATCTCGGCCTTCACAAGTTCTCGGACTTCACAGTTCTCGGACTTCACAAATTCTGTCTTTAAATAAGGAAAACACAGCAAATACAGTAGCTCGGGCCACCAAAAAATCTTTACAAAGGACGCAGTCCACGGCTTCAAATAAAAAATGCAGTCACAGTTCTTCAAAGTTCCATCTAGACGCCCTTTTGGACATGACCTCAGAAGAGCTCGTCAAGCTCTTCCATGCTCGTGCTCGAAGAAGGTTTCAGCGAGGTTTGAAGAGGCAGCCAATGGCCTTGGTCAAGAAGCTCCGTAAGGCGAAACGGTTAGCTCCTCAGATTTGCTAACGATATGATCATTGTCACCAGATCTGGGCATGCTTCCGCTGCGTAACGTGAAGGCCCTCGTCGGCCCTTCTGGGCATGCTTCCGCTGCGTAAGGTGAAGGCCCTCGTCGGCCCTTCTGGGCTTTCTGGTTCCGGGAACCTCAATCTATTTGCAGCGTTTCTCAGTTTTCAAAATGATAAAAATGATACCAAAATCTATATGCAGCGTTTCTTCAAAATGATAAAAAAAACGCAGTCTATACCATACAAAAATGATACCTCAGTTTTCAATTTTCAAACGCAGTCTATACAGCAGCACATTCCACGCATTCCATGTCAGAGGCGCTGAGGTCAAGTCAGAGAGCGCCAGGGCAGTCAGAGGCAGTGGATTCAGGCAAAGGGAATCACGTCAGAGGGGCAGCGGATTCAGAGGCAGAGCTGCTCTTAAGAGAGGAGTTACAACTAATTTAAGAAACCTGTGCTCTGATACCATGTCAGAGCAGGTAACTCCAGCAATGAGCGCAAGAAAACAAGAAGGATTGATTCATTTATTCATTAGCCAACACTTTATTTATACACATATAAAACGGATCAGTTCATCTTCTAGATGACTGTCCGACTTCACCTCATCCGTTTCGGATTAGGTGTCAACACATTTAAACTCACAATTGGACTTATTGCTATGTTGAGCCAGATTCAACAAAGTGCAATGACACTCAAGCCTCGTATATTTTTTATAACCACCATTTATTTTCTTGACTATAAGGAGGAAAATTTATGGGCACCTACCCACCTATATGAAATTTGGAATTGACATCTTAGGTGTGCCTTACTACTCATTTAGGGGACAGGGTTTAGCTATAACAATGGAAAAATTTAACCTCTTTGAAAGAGGAAGTTGTTTGTCTTGCTTCTTCTAGGATTGCTATAAGGTAGAATAGTCTATTGAGCTTAAATATAAAACCTTGATAACAATAGTTGAATCACCCTCCACCATGATGTTTTAAATAATATACTAATTTCTTCCTTCATATATCTTGCTACTCCTTCTACCTTAAGTTTCAACTATGTTATTACTTTGTGAACACATCTCCAAGGTATAATAAGGTGCTAACAATCATTTCCAATATCGAATGACACCTACCCATTCTCTTCTAAAATTATCTATGCTTATTTTATGTAATTTATAAAAAAAATTAGTTTCCATTCATATGAATGTTTTGTTTTACCATAACCAACATATGTTCTTGTACAATATATCAAATGAAAAAATCCATTTCATAGTATCTAGATATTAGTATTTTAAAATACAAATCTAGGTAATAGTGGCAATTCAAAATAATATTAATATATATAGAACAATCATCTCTGATAAATTGTAAACACTAACATGGTAGCAACAAAATATAACAAAACATTACAATGTTGAGAAAAACTTAGGAGCATGTTGGTGCATGAACGAAGCTATAATTGAAGCATCATCAAAGCACCTTGAAAATAGAGATATGCTAGTAAAATGGGGGGGTCACAAACTGAGGAATTATATGCTTAGTGCTAGTCCAACATCATGGTATGAAGATAAACCATCAACTACATTTGAAAAGAAGACTCGTCAAAATAATTATCAGAATATTAATAGGTATATATAAGAAAGCATAATTTTCAAGATCTAGTGAAGGTTTGAATTACATTGATATATGTAACAATGCAAATATCTCTAATTTGAAACTAAAACATTTGTTTCATGGAAACAAAAACACACATGATTTCATTTCCCTTTTGAAGACTGAGCATGAGTTCGTATCTTGGATCCACTTGAGTGATGTTGAAATAAAATGCCTTAAAGTAGATAATGACAAACTTTATGGATCAACATGAAGCAATGGGGGTTGAAAGGATAACTTTTGATTTGCAAAGAAATAAATGTATTTCTTACATATGTGGCTTGGTTGCCTTATATAACTACACCCAACCTACACAATTCTTAAAGGAATCTTAATTGGCCAACTATATGGGTATTAAGCAAGTCTAAAAAAATAAGTAATTCAGTCAACATAATACCAATTATGAACATTCAACTCAAAGCCAATTATGCTAAATGGAATAGACTTGATCCTTTCTTACCTCATGTAAAATTTGAAGCATGAAAGTTGTATTCATGTGACTAAAAACTTTGATGAACAAGTAGACCACCTTGTGAAGAGTATCATACCTTTGAGTTTCAAACATATGGTTATTCGTCACATTAAATCATGACAAGCCCTTGCTTCTATAAGTTTTTTTGCATATTCTTGATTTGTTTTATCCTTCTTCCCATGTTTCATAAGGTGCTCAAAATCCCATCTAAAGGTTTGATCTAATCAAAATACTCCCAATGAGGTGTTTAGTCTAGGTATGGTGACAAGAAAGTAGTGAAAGTTGGAAATGTTGGCACTGATGTTAAAAGAAGCGTACCATGTTAATAAGGTTTGGGATGCTTGATGATTAATGATTTTGTCATATTGTTATAGTCCTGATTGCTTTATAGTGCAAGGTTAATTTCTTGATGACTTGGTATGCTTAATGGCAAAGGAGTAGCAAGAAGTCTGGTCACCATATGTGTAGTTAAGTATTCTTGTGAGGTATTTCAACAAACAAGCAGCATATAGGTATTGTAATACTTGTCATTATTCTTGATTACAACAGGAAAAACATGAGATGAAGGTGATGGAAAAGGAACAAGAAAGTAACAACAACAAGAGAAAAAAGATATAGCATTGGAGGGTGATTGTTTTGCTTACATATGTGATATTGAACTGCTTTCATATTCTTATGTTGTTATGTTACTATATTGTTGATCATTGTTATGCTTGATGGAAAATATGTTGCAAAGTATGTTGTAGCCTATGTTAATCAGAATGTCCAACATGTGATTTTGAAGTATGCTCATTATGCTTTTTATGCTTGTGATGCTTGGAGAGGTTTATGAGTTGGTGAAAAATGTTGACTTTCTGATGTTGCTATATGCATATGATGGTTGAGCTAAGATATTGTGATGCAAGGCAAAGGAAAAGGAAAATATGCAAGGTAAAGGAAATGGTATAAGGCAAAGACAAAGGAAAATGCATGAAGAATGTTGTTATGCTTGTAATATTGTGATGTGTTATAGTTGTTGATAGATTACTAATGTATGTTACAAAGGCTATGAATGCTATTCTTTTTTATCTAATCATTACATGCAATTGAAACTAATATTTGGTGAAGAAATTAATTTATTCTATATTCAAAATCCCAAAATATGTGAAACAATGAGTGGAATGCAAAGAGGCAAGCCTTTTCACTTCGTATTCATGTTTGGAATACCAACAACCACCAAATATTGTTTATAAAAATGTGTGAGGCTGCAAGGATACATGGTTAAAGATTTAGATTACGTGAGAGCTTATTGAGGTGCTCTTCACTAGTTACCTTACACATATATATAGCTAATTTGAAGTAGATTTAAGGAGAAGAATAAGCAAAGACAAACATGGAGGTATGTAGAGTTATAGACCACGTAAATCAACATGTTTTCTCTTGTATGTATCAGGATATTGTAGTCTCCTTTCAATTTGTAGCTTTATAAATAATAGGTTGGAGAATGTTGAGGTAGGAGCCTCATGTGGATTGTAGCCTGCAGAAAACTTATGGGAGTTGGATCTTCCTTTCATCTTGCAGCTTGCAGAAAAATTGAGGTAGAAACCTCTTGTAGGTTAGAGCCTACAAAAAATTATATGTAATAATGGTGTAGGAGCTTGCCTTTGCACCACAACAATAAGAAAGTCATGGTTTTCTCCTTTTATGGGTTTCCAATTATATCTGGTGTCCATATGCGTTGATGTGATGGTTTGGTTTACTTATTAATTGTTGTTCACATATTAAATTTGTTGTTCATTTTGTGTTAATATTCTCATTTAATGTTTCAGATAATCAATTAAAAGAAAATAATTTTAATGTCCATGAATGTACTAAACTGATTCACCCCCCTCCCCACTCAGTTTATTCAAGTTTTCATCAATTGGTATCAGAGCAGGTTCCTTTAATGTAAGCCTAACAAATTGAGGTAGACCTTGTTAAGTCATGGACTATTGAATTGTTTTCATGATAAGGGCATCAAACTTTCATGAATGGAGAGATAAGGTCAAATCTGAATTGATAGCTTATGGACCTAGTGTATGGAAGCTGGTGTGTGATGGTTATTATAAAGACTCTCCCTCTATGAAATAACAACAGTGGAATGCTCAAGAAAAATGTACAATGGATATTAATCTTCATAATAATGATCTTGAGATAGTGATAGATCTAAAATTTGTAAAAGAAATTTGGGATAGATTGTATCCCATGCATGAAGGAGATATAACACAGCAGGACAGAAAAGGAGAAGAAAAAGAGGAAGAATAAAAAGACTTCTCAAAAGGAAAGTATCTAGTTAAATGAGACTGATGAATTTGTGAATGCACCTAACTCTCATGAAGAAGAGATAGATGAGAATCAAGCTAAGCTTGACTCAACATTGGCTGAAATAGAAAAAATTCCCAATGAAATCAGAGAGAATAAAAAAACCATTGCAAATATGTGATGAAAGAGAGCATGAGTACAAGGAAGAAATTATAAATCAAAAGACACATCTTGAAGCAAGGAGAATAGAAGATGTTGGGAAAAATACTGAGATGGGGGTGGGCATGAATCAATATTTTAAAACTCACTTAAACCTTTCAATTTATTATTCAGATTCCTGTACACTACTGTCATTAAGTAAGCTAGTGTATGTACGCGAGTATGATGAAGGAAAAAGGTGTATATCCAGTTAGCTAACTTTTCATCTATTTCATAATCTCTTCTACTTTAACCCTTATGCCATTTATCCCCGGATGCGGGTGAATCGAATTGCATTTAGTGTGATGGGACTGGGGTGGGCGAAGCAGTGAAGCCACCTGCCAGCCATGATCATCGGACAAAAGGCCATGTGGGAGGAGGAGCGCCTACAGGTGGGTGTCATTAAGGGCAAAGGAATGTCTGAAACCAGCATTAATATGTTGTCCCGTTTCGCATGCGATGATGGCTATCAGTCTTCGGCTCCCATGAATCCCATAGTTATGGTGGGAGAGTATCGAGGTGGTGGGAACTGTTTATTAGCCGGCTTCAGACATGGTTATATGCTGTTGTGTTTCATGCTGTTTTGGATGGTTGTGGGTTCTACAGGTTCTTGGGCTTCGTGGGGGTCGAGCTCTGGTTTTTATCAGTGGCCCTCACCTGAGGTGGTGGGCTCACAAACGCATACCAGAGCGATCTCTGCGCGTGGTATTCCCTCTGCTGTTCGTGGTGATTTCTTTAACACTGTTGCAATGTCGAGGCCCCGCCAGAGAATGCTCAGTCGCAGAGGCTCAGGACAGGGCAACCCTTCTCGCCCGTCCTCTGGGTCTGTCGCCATGAGTCAGGATCCTTGACCTCGATGTGGAAATGAGGGCATTCTAAGGCCCAGTCAATTCCTCGACCCAAGCTCTCCAGGCTCTTCGAATTCATCCTCCTTTGGCTCTGTTATCTTTACTTTCAATTGCTCCCTTAATCGCCCTCGGATCACAGCTCATGTCTCTGTCCTCTTTCTAGAGGAAGCCCAAGATGAGGGCGATCCCAGTGCTCCAATGCCACTCACAGAGGATGAACAGGAGGTGGGTGATCCCAATACTCCGAGGCCAATTGCTGATATGCAGCTCGGGATGGTTCCGCCGGCCAGCGCTGTCAATGTTAATCCAATGGCTCCTGCTCCTCCAGACATGCAAGATAATGCAGCGGCCCAAGCTCAGGACCTGAATGAAGGGGGTTGGTGCAGGATCGTGGAGGAGTCACCTGACGAGTAATCAAGCTTTTCAGTTGCTCAACCGGTTTTTGTGGCCCAGTTGAAAAGGTTTTTTTGGCTCAATGTGTCAAATTCTGTCTCTGTTACTGTGTTGAGATCAATATCTAGTTTCTGTTGTGTTTTCATGTTGTTTGTGTTCTTCTGGGTCCCCTGCGTGGGAAATCTCATCCAATTTCTCAGTTTTGGACAATGTCTGGCTTAAACGGCCTTACTCTCAGGCTAGTTGGTTCACCATGCTCAGCTTGTTGTAATTTTACTCTTTTACTGTGAATAATAGTTTAGACTTACTTAGCAAAAAAAAAAACCCTTATGTCATTTCTTCGTTAGCCTTTAATTAATAGTAATCATGAGCAGTAAGAATAAAAGGAACCATCACACATAAGAAATACAACAACACATGAGGACACTAGGATTTTTAGGTGGAAACACAATGTCGGAGAAAACCACCATTTTTTTCATCTATGTCTTCATATTATTACAAAAGAAAACATCTTATAATCTTGTAGTGGCACAAGTGCATACCAATATGTAGGAAGCCACCTACAGAAGGATACAATGCTCTCTCGTTTTCCAACACCCACTAGAAGGGAGCTTCAACCCCTGATCTCGTTTAGCAGTACCCACTGAAGCAGAGATCTACCCCCCTAATCTGATTCATTGGCTACCACTAAAAGGAAGCTTCACCTTCCTTAATGAAGGCACCAAACCTCACCTTTGTGGATCACATTTCATAATATTTCATACTAGATCCACTTGACTCAAACATCAAAGTTTTAGACCACCTTTCTTCATATTCTTAGACTAGACCCACTGCCATCATTTAAGCCCAATATCAAGTAACAATTTTGAAAACAAACACTAAATTAATTCACCCAATCACTGAACTAATTGAACCATCAAATCAATCACTGAATTAATCAATACAGCTAGTTCAAACTAAACCAGGATAGATCATATCAACGTAGAACTACTCATAAATAAGTGAAACACTATTACCCATCACCAAAACCAACTGCTACTACTGCAAACCTTGATCAACCATATGTCAGAATATATACGATATTGTTCTTGTTCATGTAACAGTGTATGTACATGCTTCTCAGTAAGAGGAGTTGCATAGAAATCTCAAAATACTAAACAAGTGAGCCTAAATCATTGTCACATTGAAACAATCATTGAATCACATATTGAACCCATCACAGATCATTGAACCAAATATAGATCGTTGCACAATAGCATCATCCCTAGTCTAAATATCATTCCATAGTCAACCTAGCTAGGACTATGAAACATAGATTATCATAAGAGAGACTTCATCAACAGAGAACAACAAACATAATAAAACTAATTAGACATCATCCAAAACTCATACTGCAAAACCCTAACAAATGCACATGACTCTTATAAGGAATATCCATGTATGTATGCAATTATCATTCACCACATTTGTGTACCAATATGTCCATACTGCAAAATATATATGCAACTACCTAGTAGCAGATCCGTGTATGTACGGGACTTCTCATTGTTAAACCCACATACATATCTATAATCACATATACATACCTTCACCTCAACACAACATCTATCAAACCCAAATCTCAGCATGGAAACTCTTACAGACACAAATCATTATATCATCATCACAGATCTATCAAACAAGAAAAAGATTATTCAATATGTGGTCATTTCATATCTATTAGATCTGATCTATCTCCATGCTCTCTGGTGCAAACCTATTTCAAATCAATTCATTCATAAATAATCTATCACATGCACATTCTAACACTTGATCACCATCTCCTTATATAGTATAAGCCTTAGCTAATACCTTAGTCCAATCCCTTAGTAATGTTGAAGGTATTCTTTGACGAGATCAAACATCCATTTTCGTTCTCAATACTATGGGCCAATACCATGGTAAAGACCCATGGTATTCATAATACCATGTTGTAGAAATTGTATGTGACTTCTCTTCATCATACCTGCATATGTACATGACTTTTCTTCACAGGGCCCGCATATACTTTCCTAAACTTCACCTTTATCATTCCTTTATCTCTAAATTGATATTCCTTTGTCCATTCTTTCTATCACACTTCATAACCACCATGTTGACATCTTTATCAAGTAGGTTTCCACAAAGGACAACACATTAGTCATAATTCCAACAATCTCCCCCTTTGCAATTGATGGAAACCACTTTGGTGTTTGGTCACCACCACCTTTAAATACCTACAAAGACAATTGTAGACATGCCAAGTTTCTCTCCAAGCATTCTTCTCCAAACACCAAGCTACTCTCCCCCTTTGACATCAAGGGAAAATAACTAACCATTATTGAGTGAAGACTTCTTTCTCCCTTTGTAGAGAGGATCACTGTAGGTATGATATGCGGAATATGAATACTAACCATGCTCCTCTTGAGCATATGTTGAATATTCTGGAATATTTTCAATGAAGTGCATGACTCTATGACTCAACCAAGTATTACCTTTCCTATCACCAAGGACTCATGCTTACATCAATCACCCACATAATTGGGTTACATATTTGAATCAACATTACATCAAATGCCTAAAATAATGGGATTACATACATAATTGACTTGACCCCAATAGTACAAATATTACTAAATATTATAATGATTACATCATGAGTATTTACATGACCTTTACATCAAAACACAAATATGACACTTATGACCAAAACCAAAGACAAGGACCACAACCATGAGGTAGTAAGACCATAATAGTCATCATGGGATCTTGCAACATAGATAGTAGCAATATGAACAACAACAAGCACATCCTCATCATCAATATGAAAGATAAGACAATGTAGCTTCAATATCATCAACCTGTGACCAAGTATGCAGAATCAACAACATAAGATCATTTTGTAGAGATATGTTATCAATTCTTCCCCTTGACCTCATCAAGGTCAACTTTATCTTCCCCTTTGTACGAATATCCTCAATCCACATACATCAAATACATATAGACAATTTGTAGCACAACAACATATATTTGCATGCATCAACAATATATGTGAGAACTAAGAATATCATCATAAAGTAAGATAGGGCAATGTAGAATCAACCTTCAACATCATTAATATGTGACTAAATATGCCATGTCTCCAAGCATTACCCAACAATTGTAGCAATACTATATCAATAATCATCCTCTTGTCTCCATGCACCCTGCTTTTTCTTCATGTATGAAGAGTTTGTTAAGTTTTCTGATTGTTCTATACTGTATCAGTTACTTTAGCCAAATATATCTTTATATTAAAAATGCATCCAATTATTAGCAGAATAATCAATCATAAAAGTAACTGAAGAAAAAACAATGTATGCAATGATGAAAAAGACAACAACACAACCATAAGAGGCAACAAATTGGTCCAAGACCAAGGAAAAATTGGTGAGCTCCAGTATTGCAGCAAGAATGCTACAACTCCTGGGGCTTCCTTCTTTACTTTTATCAACCTGGTAGTTCGTAACAAACTTGGAAGTGACGGTGTTGTATGCACAAATACTAGCTCTTACTGTAGGTTGTCACTTGATCAGCTGGCGCAAGTTCGCTAGGAGCTTAAGCCAACTTCTATGAGTTCTCAAAAGAAGCTTTAACTATGATGAAAGAAAACTAACTCTACAGGGGCTATTCTATTTGTAGAAAGAGAAGGAAAAATGAAATGTAACGCAAACCCCAACAAACCCTAGCAAACTCTAATTTACCTATTAACCCTACTTTTGCAAGAAAAGAGATAAAAACTGATGAAATTAGTTCCATTGACTACTAAAAAGGTAAATTGCATTTATTCAAGCTACTTCAGAAAAGAAATGAGAAGAAAACATCTTTTTTTGCTTTTGAGTGTTTTTATGTGGAATTATTATGCTTGTGATTTATCTGGTTGCGATTGTGCAAAGGTTTGGTGGAAAAGGAAGATGGAGTTGGCTTTTGCAAAGGGTGATGAAGGTGTGGAGAGGTCCTAAGAAGCCTCTAGTACCCTTTTGAAGACTTCAATAATGATCAGACTTCGAAAAATCACTCATAGGAAATTCTACAGGAGGCTGCATAGATCTACAGGAGGAGGCCGAGAGCTATTTTTGGAGGTTTGAAGGTGAAAAAATGATGGGAAAGGGTAATTGAAGGCTAGAAGAAGGTGTTGAGGTGTCTAGAACTTGTCAAGGAAGATCAAGAATGAACATGATGGTTGGATTTGTTCAAATGGCAAGAAAGAAGCCTATGGAGAAAAAAATGCAGAAATTAGGGCAGATTGGCGAAATGTTGCGAATGACTTGGGAAGCTATGAGAAGTGAGCTGGTGCTAGCTGTTTTATGGATGGATGGTGAGCTGAGATGTCCTACAAGAGATCTACAAATTTTCTTATCAAAACTGACCAAAGAAAGAACTAACTATACCATGAAAACAAAACTTTTTCTAGCTTGACATAATTTCTGACCTACAAACAAAAAATGTTGAACATTAACCTATGAACAGAAAAGCATGCAGAGAGATCTATGGTAAAATAACAAGAAACAATCTGAGCAACTGAATCTGAACTAATATCAATATTTCAAAATCAAGTTATCACGCTAGCAGTTGCATGGAAGAGCAAAAACTATGTTTTTGGTGGCAGCAGAAGTGCCTTGACCTCAAATCATAGTCCCAGGAAGGGAGAAAGGGGATCAGGGCTTGTTGTTGGCCTTTTTGGATCTTATTCTATCACTGTAATAACCTACTTGAGCAACTGAAACAAAAGCAACTATACTAACCATCAAAAGCAACCTAATCTAACAAAGTAAAATGAATCTATGCAGTGGAAATTAACTCATGAATTGAAGCAAAAACATATAAGTACAAAGTAGGAGGTGCTAGGAAGCTTGGGTTGGGCCCTAACCTAAGAGCTTCAGTCCTCTGAAAGAGATCATTGTTGGCTCAAAAACTGTTTCATCTTCATTATCAAAAATAGCAGTTACATTACATAAATTGTTCTAAAAAGGGAACTTGAAAATGAGTTGAACACAATGCTGCAAAAAAGTGCGAAAATCTACTAATAAATAGCTAACCTAATGAGGCTCTAAGCCTCCTTATTTATACAAATGGATTCCTCCAACAGTCCTCCTAAAATCAAGGAACTCAGCTTCCTAGAGCTGGAGATAAATAGCAGTCCTACTTTACTTACTCGGTTGCCCCTTTGAATCATCAATGTGGACCTTTGTGCTCCAAGTTGCTGATGGAGGAAGGGGTCATAAATGAAGGAGACATCCCCCCTACAAGTCCTCTTCCCTGTTTTCCTCGAGTTTTGGCTGCCATTTGCTCATAAATCCCTTGACTTTGTCCAAAATTGACCAAAAAATCTGCATAAGGCACATATTAGACTACATGGAAAAATGACTAACCCAATTCACTCCATTAGCATACATATATTTAAAAACATGCAATAAAATAATGAGAATAGTGGATTAAGTCAAAATAAGAGGCAGAATGAGCCCATATAATTACCCATTTCTGGGGCTCATCATCACCCCCTGCTGAATGGGTTGCTCATCCTCTGAGCAACCAATCTAACTCTTCATCCTTGATGGCTCTGACAGATTCCTTGACATCCCAAGCCTCTGATGTGATTTCTTCCTCTTTATAATGGAAAAATTCTTTCCTATCCACTTCTTCCCATTGTTTCTATTCTTCCTCCTCCTTTACTCCTTCTACCAGTCCTAGCAGCAGTGGAGGACTGAATTCAAGGCCAATCCAATTTTCCTTCAAGCTTTGCATTGAGTGCTTATACAAGGGCACTCTCATGATGGCTTCCCTCATCCTGTTTGGGGAGTGATACTCCCTGATCCTTAGGCTGTGTGGCAATGTATTCCACCTTCTCATGTAGGCATAAATGCAGTCATCACCAAACAATCTCTCCATATCCTCAAAATGAGCAATAGCCTAGGCTTACTTGTCAACATAGTCAGGGACAACTTGAGGATTAGCTGCAAGGTTTTGGTGGGCATAGATGAGAGCCAAGGGTTTTGCTGGTTCTTCTCTAATCATTAGGGGTTCACTTAGCTCTTTTGCCATCGTTTTCTAGATTTCTACTGCCCTTTTCTCTTCATGGCTCATCCAAGATGCCATAGCCATCAGCTGCAAGTCTCCCAATGTAGCATTTGGATCCCATAAGTTCATGTCAGTAAGTGCCATGTTGTGCAGGTAAAATTCTACTAGCTTCGCTTTATCCTCAACTGAACTGTGATCACATAAATGCATAAATTGGCCATAATCCTGAAAAGGTATTGTGCCCCTCTAGGCCAGTGTCTTAATCTAAAATTTGAGCCACTGATCTTTGAGGTAAAGTGCATATGATTTGGCTGGTTGCCTATACTATAATGCCTCTATTGCCCAGCTGGCCATGCAGGCTAATTGGGCTTCCTTTTCCTGTAGCTGCCGTTTCAAAATCAATACTTCATTTTCTGCCTGGGATTCTTTTTCCTATTGCTATTTCATCAATGTCTCACTATCTGTTTGGGGTTCCTCTTCTTGTTGCTATCTATTTGCTACCTCATTTTCTACCTGGGGTTCCTCTTTCTATTGTTGTCCTTTTAAGATTGACAGCTCATTTCCTCCTTAAGGTTCCATTTCTTGTAGCTTCTTTTTCAACAGTTCATTTTCTTCTTCCAATTGAGCTCTTCTGATGTTTTCTGTATTCCTAACCATGCTCAATTATTTGTCCATCTCTCTCAACTTGTTTTCCATGTGCCCAATGTCTTCTACCCCTTTTGATTTTGCAATCTGCATCCATGTATGGGTCCTGACTCTTTCCTTTTCTAGCTCGAAGAAAAGAGGCACTGTAAACTTTTGTGGGATGATCTTCCCACCTTCCAGAAGATTGTAGTAGGAGCCTAAGTTAGGCTGAGGTCCAGGCTCTGGTATCTCTTTTGACTTATCTTCCTCTTGGGTCTGTTCTTCTGCCTTCTTTTCAAGTTTTTCAGTTTCTTTAAGCTTTGCCAATGTCTCCTGTAGAGAGGTCTGCGCCTCATGTAGGACTATTTTACAATCCATTAATTTGATCCTTTCTTTCTAGGTAGAGGTCTTAGGACTTCCTCTCTCGTAAGTGATGGAGATTTTGGAGGGAGATTCCTCCTTTGTTACAGTAGGTGCATCCTCAATGATGATGGGTTCCTTTGAAGGTGGCTGAGGCTTCCCCATCTTGATTCTGGTGCTCTTTCGAGCTTTGAAGTACATAGATGGTTGTCTTTTTCTTTTCCCTTTTTGCTTGGCTAGAGTACTAAGTGCAGCAAGAACAGTTGCTGCTTCTCTTGCTAGTGTCTCAGGAGACACTTCTTCTTGCTGTTTTTCTTCTTCTTCATCTGTTGTTTTGCCTATGTCTGTTGTCTCTGATTTTGTTTATGTTGTCTCTGGTGTTGTTTTCTCCTCTACTTGCTGAGTTTCTACCTTTCCTGTGGCAGCCTTTTTCTGAGTTGTCTTGGGCTTCTTCTTTTTAGTTCTTGTCCTCTTCCTTTTCTCTACTGTGGTTTTCCCTTTTTCTGCTTTTGATGCTGTTTTCTTCTCTGCTTTAGGTTCAACTGTGGTGGTGTCATGTTTCTCCTCTCCTCTTTGTTTTTCTTCTTTTTCTTCTTCCAATTGAATATTTTGTGCTTCTTCATGGATTTCCTTCTCAGGTTCCTCTTTCTGTTCCTCCTCTTCACTGCTAGATGGACTAAGGTCATCAGTGAGAGTTTTTATGTCATCTTCTTTAGTCATGTTCCTGAAAATCTCCTAGGCTATAGGGATTGTGTATGTGTGGAGGGCATCCTCCACCAGAAATTTAATGAGCCCATGGTGAGCCAGTTGGTCTAGAACCCCTGCATTCAATTTGGTGCTACACTCTATCAAGGATTGGAGGAGAAAATATGGAAGATTGAGTTTTCTAGATGCAGGTAGGTCCATGCCATATCTTAGTTCATGTAACAGTATGAAATGATAACCATAAATGATGTTGTATCTTGCTTCGCAGGAGATATACTTCATGATCTGATAGCTGACCTCACCCCATGGATAAGGTATACTTTTCCTTCTGATCCCATTCTTATCCTCCACAGGATGTTCATCAGGCTGGAAAAAGGTCTTTTTAGCAACCTGTCCTAGTGGTTTTTCTTCTTTGCTCCACAGGAGCCCAAGTGGAAGACTTGTAATTCTATTGATGAACTCTGGTGTAAGTTCTATGGTTAGACCCCTGAAATTGACTATAGCATGGGTTTTTGAGTGGGGTTTTAAAGACAATAAAAATTCCTCTGTAACTTCCTCATCATACCCATGAAATTTCTCAAAGAAAGGCATCCAATTTGCCTTGGTAAAGAGGGCTACCACTTCTGGGTGTTCATGCAATTTGGTGGAATTTAGAGGCTCCTTTCTCATAAAACCCCCTGTCATGATGTTCAGTGACTACTGGAAATTCTCAGGTGAGGAGGAAGGCAGCAAAATTTCAAACCCGAAAGTAGAGGAACAATTGCGGTTTTTCTTTCTGGAACCAGAGAGGGAATTTTTTGTGTTCTTCTTTTTAAAAAAAGCAATTTGCAATTTTCCTTCCCTTCAAACCCTGTTCTCAAACTTAATTTACTTCTCGGTCTGTTTGAGGGAAACAATATCTTTTTTTTTTTAAACAGAGAGTATACCAGACAGTGTTTTTTCCTTTTCACAAAGTAAGAAGACCACCCAATGCAAATTCACTATTTTACAGGCTTAATTTCCTATGGTTGCATCACTTCTTCATACAGGAGAATACCACGGAGGAGAAAGAGACAGACTTTCAGTGCAGAGAGTAAAATGGAGAGACTGTATATATTTCAAAAAACACAAACAGACTTTTGTTCTCACTTTTTCTTTTCAACTCAATACTTCGCTTCAAATCCCACCACCTTTTGTAGATATATAACATGCAGAGTGGGTTTTCTGAGCCTACCTTTTTTGAGCTCGAATTTGGCATAAAATCCTGAATTTTCCCTCTGCAGAGCTGCTCACTGGCCTTCCTATAGAAAGGCTCCTGTAGACTATGTTTCCGCTCCTATAGAGTGCGATAATGCTCCTGTAGAGCCCGATAAGTAGAAGGGTTTCGAAACTGATAGAGAGCGACTGTTTTGAGGTTCTGAAGGTGGTAGGTAAGTTGTTGCAGTCGAGAGCATGATGATGCAAATGAAACAAAGTTGATGAAGGCGTCGACTACAGTGTACTTAAGCTTATGGTGTGTTCTGCGGTGACGTGGTGAGGGTACGTTATCTTCATCTAGACCGTTGGTCCCTACTCCAGTGCCATTATGATACTTCATGCCACCTGCTTGCAATCACTTCCATCATTCCCATTATACACCACCACCACTACCTGTTTTGAGTTTTTCATCCTGAGTTGACTGAACACACGTGCTGATTGCACCCACTGAACGCTATTTGAATGGGATGAGGCTTGTTTGAACTGGACTAGGGTGGCCAGTTAGCTGGCCACTGATTTCATTTAATCGTGACCATCTCAATGGTTCATGCAATTTCTAAATCATATTCATGCAATAGAGGAACATGTTTAGTCACTTACCTATTAGTCGCTACTGTGCTTTGCATGCTCAAACTTTGGCACTTTGTTCATGGATTGCTGCTGCTGTTGGTGCTCATGGCTTCTGAACTGGTGACTTGGCTACCTCATGCTGGTGATATTCTAATCAAGAATGGCTCCTTGCACGTTGTATACACCTGTGGCTGCACTGACCCTACCTCTGGAGCTTGTTTTTTTAAGGGGATCAACTGTTACAGGAATCCTACAGGATTTCCTGTAACTGCTTCTCCCTCTAAAATTTCTAGTTGAGGTTTGAGCAGGGACTGAAGAGATAGCTGAGGAAGGTTCTAAAGGAAAAGGAAAAACAACTGGTATGCACTAGGTAAGAAACAAGTTAAGGATGTTGTTGTTTTATTCTTCATCATTTTTTTTTAAAACAAAAGAAACAAAATTTCTATGTTTTCTGTGCAGGGAAGAAAGAAGCGAGTGGAAATGCAGTGGTGTAGGTATGGAATGGAGAGTTGGGGGGATGAATGGTGGTAGGGAGGTCCACAGGTCTTCTAGACAAATTTCTAGCCCACTGATTCCTTTTTGAACTTGATTTCAAGCTCGTTGTGGTTTCTACATGAGCCTCCTATAGAATGCATAGAGCTTCCTATAGGATGCATAATTTCTAGAACAAGTGAGACCAGGGCCTGGGAAAAGACAATGGCAATGGAGAAATGATCTATCAGGGGTGTATTCAACCTGGCCATGTCCTTTTTTCTTCTGTGACCCTCCTGCAATCTGCAATGCATTCAAAAGAAGTTAGTTTTTCTGTTTTTTCTCTTCTTCTTTTTTTATGAGACAGTTGGGGCGCCTATAGGAGGTTTTCACCCTCACTACCTACCCTGGATGCCTCCAGGAGGTTTTCACCCAGGGATCTTTTATTCTATTTTTTCTATTTTTTCTTTTTGTGTTTAGGGTGTGGGTGGAGTGGAGGCAGAGACCTGCTCCACTACCAACACTGTTTTACTCAGATTCTCAATGAATTCTTGCTTAGAGAGGGGCTTCCTGTAGATCTTCAACCTATGCCCATTGACGAGCATGGGGATGGCTTCTTCATCAATGGTCTGGATTAGAACTGAACCATTATCATTGCACTTTTTTACTCTGTATGGTCCCATCCATCTTGTCCTCAGTTTTCCCTTGAAATCTTTATATCTTGAATCATACAGTAGCGACAAATATCCTTCCTGGAATTATTTTTCTTTGAAGTGTCTGTCATGCCATATTTTCCTTTGAAGTTGGACTACCTCTGATTGGAGAAGGGCCTACAATCTCTGTTCATCCAATCCATTTAGCTGAAGTAACCTTTCCTTTTGTGCATGGCTGAGATCTAGGTCCAGCTGAGCTACCATCCTTATTGTGTTATATTCAAATTCTATTGACATCAAATCCTTCTTCCCATAGACCAGCTCATAGGGTGGGAACCCTGTGGTGGTTTTCCATGTGGTGTTATAGGCCCAAGTGGCCTCAACCAATCAATCTACCTAATCTTTTCTGCTACTGCTCACTACCTTTGTCAAAATTCCTTCCAAAGCTCTATTAGTGACTTCCACTTGTCCATTTGCTTGCGGATGATAAGGGGTGGAAGTCTGTGCTTAATTTTGTGATGGGTGAGTAGGTCTTCAATCAGATTGGAGGTAAACTGACTCCCTTGATCTATGACTAATTTTCTTGGATAGCCAAACTTGTAGAAGATATTCTCTCTCAAAAACTCAACTACTTTTTCTTTTGTTGCTGCCTTGATCACCTTTGTTTCTGCCCATTTTGTCAGGTAATCTATGCACACAATGATGTAATATTTTTGTTTTGAAGGAGGGTTGACAGGACCCACAAAGTCCATGCTCCACTTCTCAAATGGCTTGAAAGTCACTTGAGGTTGCAGGGGCATCTCATCCCTTGGAGTAGGTTTCCCCATCCTTTGACATCGATCACATTTGCTGATATATCTCCTGACATCTTGATGAAGAGTGGGCCAATAGTAACCTACTTGCAGAATTTTGAAGGCAATCCTCTTTACTGCAAAATGGCCCCCACAGTGCCCATCATGACAAGTTAGGAGAATGTCAAAAGCTTCCTCCTCCTTGACACATCACCTCAAAATCTGATCTGGGCCAAGTTTGAAGAGATTTCCCCCAATCCAGGTGAATGGGGCACTTTTTCTCATGATCTTGCTCTTCTCTTTTGAGGACAGGTGTGGCAGAAACTGTGCTGAAACCAAGTAATTTGCTATATCATCAAACCATGGAAAGAGTACTGAGATAGAAAATAGGTGTTCATCTAGCATTCGATCATCCACCTTTCCTTCTTCACTTGCAGGCAAATCTAGTCTAAACAGAAAATCAGCAACAACATTTTCCTTACCCGGCTTATCAACAATGGTTAAATCAAATTGCTACAATAAAAGTAACCATCTAATAATATGAGCATTTACATTTGGTTTGTTCATTAAATACCTAATTGCAGCATGATCAGTGTGTACGAATGTTTGATAGCCGGTGATGTAGTGTCTGAACTTATTTAGGGAATGGACTACAACTAGGAGCTCCTTTTCGGTTACAGTGTAGTTTAATTCTGCCTTGGACAAGTTTTTACTTACAAAATATATGGCATAAGGCAGCTTCTCATCAATTTTCCCTAAGGCTGCTCCTATCGCTTTGTTCGAGGCATCTGTATGAATGTGGAAAGGTAGGGCCCAGTTTGGACCTCTCAAAATTGGGGCAGTCACTAGTTTACTTTTCAAGGTATCTAGAGCCTCTTGACAGTTGTCATTCCATATGAACTCAGCATCTTTCCCCAAAATACCAAACAATGGAGAGGCTAGCTTACTGAAATCCTTAATGAATCTTCTATAATACCCTGCTAAGCCTAGGAAACTCTGAACATCTCTTACCTTTTGAGGAGGTGGGACCCTTTGGATGATGGCAATTTTTTTGGGATCCACCTGTAATCCTTGCTGAGAAATTGTACAACCTAGCACAGTCCCTTCAGTCATCAGGAATTTGCATTTTTTAGGACTGAGGGACAAGTTCATTTCAATGCACTTGTGTAAAACTTTTCCTAAGTTAGTCAAAGCTTCCTGGAAGTTAGAACCATAAGGGGTAAAGTCATCCATATAGATTTCCACTGAATCATGAACCAGTTCAACAAATATACTCAGTACTTCTCTTTGGAAAGTGGTGGGAGCATTGCACAACCCAAAAGGAAGGACCCAATATGCAAAAGTACCCCAAGGACAAGTGAAAGTGGTCTTATCTTGGTCTTCTGGGCTGATTTGGATCTAGTTGTACCCGCTAAACCCATCTAGGAAGGAGAAGAACTTCTTCACCGCTAGGCCATCTAACACTTGATCTATGAAAGGAAAAGGAAATGGTCCTTCTTGGTGGCCTTTTTTAGTTCTCGATAATCAACATAGATTCTCCACTTCCCATTTTTCTTTGGCACTAGCACCAAAGGAGAGACCCATTCGCTATCAGAAATGGGGTAGATGAATCCTACATCCAGTAACTTTTGTAGTTCTTCGTTGACAATGTCCTTAAGGGCTGGATTCATCCTCCTTTGAGGCTGCCTGACTGGTTTGCAATCTTCCTTAATGTAAATGTGATGAGTATAGACTGAAGGGTGGACTCCCTTCATCTCCTTATAGCTCCAAGCAAAAGCATCCAAGTGGTTTTTCAATAGGCTACACAGTTCTTTCTCCTGAGAGGTGGATAGGGATGAGTTGATCTTCAAGGTTCTTTCTGGGTTAAATTCCACATTCTTAACTCAAAGAGAGGTCAGATTAGCCACACAGAGATCAACTAAAGGATTGGCTTGGGTTTCTTCCACCAGCTCTTCTAATGGCAACACATTGGGGAGTGGATTCTAAATCAAGTCTTCAATAAGATCATCCTCAGTTTGTGGGCCCCCCATGGTAGCTTCTACTGCACATAGTGGTGCGGAATAGACTTCATACTCATCTTCCTCCTCCAACTAGAGAGGTAAATCATGTTCTAACAAAGGTTGGGCCGGAGGATATAAGACTAGCTACTTGGACATATGCCCATTCTTGATTGTCATGTTCCCTACTCGACAACTAATGTAGGCATCTGCCGTAGCGAACAAAGGTCTTCCCAGGATGAGAGGATACCCAGTGAGCTTTGCCTTTGGTTGGAGAACCAGGACATCAGTAGGGTACTCCCAAGAATCGATGGAGACCATCACATCTTCCACAATCCCTTCAGGGGTCACTGTGGAGCGGTCTGCTAACTGCAGTACTGTTGTGGTCTTTCTCAAGGAGCCCTGAAGGTTTAGCTTGAGCATAGTGTCCTTGGTCATCACATTAATGGCAGCTCCTAGATCAATCAGGGTATGGAGGATTATGGTGCCATTGTTGTGGACATCGACTACAGGACTTCAGGGACTCCTCTGAGTAGGACCAACTTCAAAGATTCGGGATCAAGTGTGCACCTGGCCCTTTTATAACTGAGTTGAAACCTCTCTTCATAGTCTTATAAAGATTCATCACTTCTCATGGTCATTCGAAAGATTTCTTCCTTGGTATCCTTTGATCTACAGTAGTCCCGGTATTTGTCGTTAAGGGCTTGCTACATCTGAGCCCAAGTTGTGATGTTGTTTCCTGGTAACCCCATGAACTAGCGCAATGTTACATCATTAAGGGTAGAAGGAAACAGGTTCAACTTTTGCTCATCTTATACATAGTCATAGGTTCGATAGAGAACAACAAATTCAAAGAAGAATGTATCAAGATCTTTGGTAGTCAATCCATGGAAGTGGGGTAAGGCTGAAGGACTTATGTTTTTCATTTTAGTGTCCACATTGGTCTCTCGGATAGGAAAGGTACCCTCTATTCTTTCCCCATTTCCTCTAACGTTTCTATTTTTAGCCATGGTCTTAGGAAGAATGGTTTCTTGCTCTTCTTCTGCTATAGGATCTTCATATATCTCTAGTGGTTTACCTATAGGTTCTTCTGGATAATTGCCACCAAAGAAGAGAGAAGCGTGACTTAGTGATGTGGTGGGGGTGTTGTGTAGGAATTTTCCTGAATTATCTCTATTCCTATGAGGCATGAAAGGAAATATCTTTTTGGGTGATTTTTGTTTTTTTCTCTGCTTGTACCTATAAAACTGAAATGGATTGAAAAACAAATTGCAACCAACTGAAATGAATCTTGCTGAAATGAAATTGCAGAATTGAAATGGAAGCAACAAAATAACTAATCTATTTTGTTGGAATGGAAATTGCAGAATTGAAATGAAAGCAGGAAATCACTGATCTACTCTTGTTGAAATGGAAATTGCAGAATTGAAATGAAAGCAGGAAATGCCTAATATATGCTCACTGAAATGAAATTGCAAAATTGAAATGAAAGCAAGAAATGCCTAATCTACTTTTGCAGAATTGAAATTGAAACAACTACTATACTTTTGCTGAAATAAACTACGTAGCAGAATGTTGCAGTAGAAAATAGAAGAAAAGAAATAATAACAAAATACTCTGATGCTTCCCCAGCAATGGTGCCAAAAAGAATGGTGAGCTCCAATATTGCAGCGAGAATGCTGCAACTTCTGGGGCTTGCTTCTTTACTTTTATGAACCTGGTAGTTCATTACAAACTTGGAAGCGACGGTGTTGTATGCACAAGTACTAGCTCTTACTGCAGGCTGTCACTTGATTAGCTGGCACAAGTTTGCTAGGAGCTTAATCCAACTTCTATGAGTTCTCAGAAGAAGCTTTCACTGTGATGAAATAAAACTAATTCTACAGGGGCTATTATATTTGCACAAAGAGAAGGAAACTGAAATGAAACACAAACCCTAGCAAACCCTAATTTACCTATTAACCCTACTTTTGCAAGAAAAGAGATGAAAATTGATTAAATGAGTACCATTGACTACTAAAAAAGGTAAATTGCATTTATTCAAGCTATTTCTGAAAAGAAATGAGAAGAAAACATTTGTTTGTGCTTTTGAGTGTTTTTATATGGAATTATTATGCTTGTGATTTATCTGGTTGTAATTGTGCAGAGGTTTGGTGGCAAAGGAAGATGGAGTTGGTTTTTGTAGAGGGTGAGGAAGGTGTGGAGAGGTCCTAAGAAGCCCCTAGTACCCTTCTAAAGACTTCCATAGCGATCATACTTCGAAAAATCACTCACAGGGAATTCTACAGGAGGCTGCAGGGGATCTAAAGGAGGAGGGCGAGAGCTATTTTTGGAGGTTTGAAGGTGGAAAAATGATGGTAAAGGGGAACTGAAGGCTAGATGAAGGTGTTGAGGTGTCTATAACTTGTCAAGGAAGATCAAGAATGAACGTGATGGTTGGAATTGTTCAAATGGAAAGAAAGAAGCTTATGGAGAAAAAACGCAGAAATTAGGGCAGATTGGCGAAATGTTGCGAATGACTTGGGAAAGCTATGAGAAGTGAGTTGATGCTGGCTATTTTATGGATGGATCATGAGCTGAGATGTCCTACAAGAGATATTCATATTTACTTCTCAAAACTGACCAAAGAAAGGACTAACTATACCATGAAAACAAAACATTTTCTAGCTTGACCTAATTTCTGACCTACAAACAGAAAATGTTGAACATTAAGCTATGAATAGAAAATAATGCAGAGAGATCTATGGTAAAAGAATAGGAAATGATCTTAGAAAATGAATCTGAACTAATATCAATCTTTCAAAATCAAGTTATCACACTAGCAGTTGCATGGAAGAGCAAAAACTGTGTTTTTGGTGGCAACAAAAGTTCCTTGACCTCAAATCATAGTCCTAAGAAGGAGAAAGGGGATCAGGGCCTGTTGTTGGCCTTTTTCGATCTTATTCTTTCACTACAGTAACCTGCATGAGCAATTGAAACAAAAAAAAACTATACTAACCATCAATAGCAACCTAATGTAACAAAGTAAAATGAATCTATGCAGCAGAAATTAACTCATGAATTGAAAAAAAAACATATAAGTACATAGTAGGAGGTGCTAGGTAGCTTGGGTTGGGTCCTAACCCAAGAGCTTCAGCCCTTTGAAAGAGATTAGTTCTGGCTCAAAAACTGTTTCATCTTCATTATCAAAAATAGCAATTACATTACATAAATTGTTCTCAAAAAGGAACTCAAAAATGAGTTGAACACAATGCTGCACAAAAGTGTGAAAATATACTAATAAATGGCTAACCTACTGAGGCTCTAATCCTTCTTATTTATACAAATGGATTCAACCAATAGTCCTCCTAAAATCAAGGAACTCGGCTTCCTAGAGTTGGAGATAAACAGCAGTCCTTCTTTACTTGCTCGGCTGCCCCTTGGAATCATCAATGTGGACCTTTGTGCTCCGAGTTGCTAATGGAGGATTCGAGGAAAGGGGTCATAAATGAAGGAGACACCACCATACAAGTCCTCTTCTCTGTTTTCCTCGAGTTTTGGCTTCCATTTGCTCATTAATCCCTTGACTTTGTCCAAAATTGACCAAAAAATCTGCATAAGGCACATATTGGACTACATGGCAAAATGACTAACCCAATTCACTCTATTAGCATAAATATATTCAAAAACATGCAACAAACTAATGAGAATGGTGGATTAAGTCGAAATAAGAGGCAGAATGAGCCCATATAATGATGGGAAAGGGGAACTGAAGGCTAGAAGAAGGTGTTGAGGTGTCTAGAACTTGTCAACGAAGATCAAGAATGAACGTGATGGTTGGATTTGTTCAAATGGCAAGAAAGAAGCTTATGGAGGAAAAAACATAGAAATTACGGTAGATTGGTGAAATGTTGCGAATGACTTGGGAAAGCTATGAGAAGTGAGATGGTGATGGCTGTTTTATGGATGGATGGTGAGCTGAGATGTCCTGCAAGAGATCTGCACATTTACTTATCAAAACTGACCAAAGAAAGAACTAACTATACCATGAAAACAAAATTTTTTCTAGCTTGACCTAATTTTTGACCTACAAACAAAAAATGTTGATCATTAACCTATGAACAGAAAAGCATGCAGAGAGATATGTGGTAAAAGAACAGGAAATGATCCGAGAACTGAATCTGAACCAATATCAATCTTTCAAAATCAAGTTATCAAACTAGCAGTTGCATGGAAGAGCAAAATCTGTGTTTTTGGTGGTAATAGAAGTGCCTTCACCTCAAATCATAGTCCCAAGAAGGGAGAAATGGGATCAGGACCTATTTTTCGCCTTTTTGGATCTTATTCTGTCACTGCAGTAACCTACTTGAGCAATTGAAACAAAAACAACTATACTAACCATCAAAAGCAACCTAATCTAACAAAGTAAAATGAATCTATGCAGCAGAAATTAACTCATGAATTGAAGCAAAAACATATAAGTACATAGTAGGAGGTACTGGGTAGCTTGGGTTGGGCCCTAACCCAAGAGCTTCAACCCTCTGAAAGAGATCAGTGCTGGCTCAAAAACTGTTTCATCTTCATTATCAAAAATAGCAGTTACATTACATAAACTGTTCTAAAAAAGGAACTCGAAAATGAGCTGAACACAATGCTGCACAAAAGTGCAAAAATCTACTAATAAATGGCTAACCTATTGAGGCTCTAAGCCTCCTTATTTATAAAAATGGATTCCTCCAATAGTCCTCCTAAAATCAAGGAACTCGGCTTCCTAGAGCTGTAGATAAACAACAATCCTACTTTACTTGCTCGGCTGCCCCTTGGAATCATCAATGTGGACCTTTGTGCTCCAAGTTGTTGATGGAGGATTCGAGAAAAGGGGTCAGAAATGAAGGAGACACCCCCCCTACAAGTCCTCTTCCCTGTTTTCCTCGATTTTTGGCTGCCATTTGCTCATAATCCCTTGACTTTGTCCAAAATTGACCAAAAAATCTGCATAAGGGACATATTAGACTACATGGCAAAATGACTAACCCAATTCACTCTATTGGCATAAATATATTTAAAAACATGTAATAAAGTAATGATAATGGTGGATTAAGTTGAAATAAGAGGCAGAATGAGCCCATAAAATGATGGGAAAGGGGAACTGAAGGATAGATGAAGGTGTTGAGGTGTCTAGAACTTGTCAAGGAAGATCAAGAATGAACGTGATGGTTGGATTTGTTCAAATGGCAAGAAAGAAGCTTATGGAGAAAAAAATGTAGAAACTAGGGAATATTGGAAAAATGTTGCGAATGACTTGGGAAAGTTGTGAGAAGTGAGCCGGTGTTGGCTATTTTATGGATGGATGGTGAGCTAAGATGTCCTACAAGAGATCTGCACATTTACTTATCAAAACTGACCAAAGAAAGTACTAAGTATACCATGAAAACAGAACTTTTTCTAGCTTGACTTAATTTCTGACCTACAAATAGAAAATGTTGAAAATTAACCTATGAATAGAAAAGCATGCAGAGAGATCTATGGTTAAAGAACAGGAAATGATCTGAGCAACTAAATCTGAACCAATATCAATCTTTCAAAATCAAGTTATCACACTAGCAGTTGTATGGAAGAGCAAAAATTGTGTTTTTGGTGGCAACAGAAGCGCCTTGACCTCAAATCATAGTCCCAGGAAGGGAGAAAGGGGATCAGGGCCTACTGTTTGCCTTTTTGAATCTTATTCTGTCATCATAGTAACCTACTTGAGCAACTAAAACAAAAACAAATATACTAACTATCAAAAGCAACCTAATCTAACAAAGTAAATGAATCTATGCAGCAGAAATTAACTCATGAATTGAAGCAAAAAAATATAAGTACATAGTAGGAGGTGCTGGGTAGCTTGGGTTGGGCCCTAACCCAATAGCTTTAGCCCTCTGAAAGAGATCAGTGCTAGCTCAAAAATTGTTTCATCTTCATCATCAAAAATAACAGTTACATTACATACATTGTTCTCAAAAAGGAACTCGAAAATGAGCTGAACACAATGCTGCAAAAAAGTGAGAAAATATACTAATAACTGGCTAACCTAATGAGGCTCTAAGCCTCCTTATTTATACAAATGGATTCCTCCAACAGTCCTCCTAAAATCAAGGAACTCGGCTTCCTAGAGCTGGAGATAAACAATAGTCCTACTTTACTTGCTCGGTTACCCCTTGGAATCACTAATGTGGGCCTTTGTGCTCCGAGTTGCTGATGGAGGATTCGAGGAAAGGGGTGATAAATGAAGGAGACAACCCCCCCCTACAAGTCCTCTTCCCTATTTTCCTCGATTTTTGGCTGCCATTTTCTCATAAATCCCTTGACTTTGTCCAAAATTGACCAAAAAACTGCATAAGGCACATATTAGACTACATGGTAAAATGACTAACCCAATTCACTCTATTAGCATAAATATATTCAAAAAAATGCAATAAAATAATGAGAATGGTGGATTAAGTCAAAATAAGAGGCAGAATGAGCCCATATAATTACCCATTTCTGGGGCTCATAAAAAACCCCACAAGGGGGAAACCCTTTCAAATCTTCTTCTTTAGTAGATCACCATAAAAATATTTTAGAAGAGAGTACAATGCACCCAATACATGTAATTGCAGTGGATAATAACAAATCATATCTATAGATTTGTGTAACAATAGATAGAAATCCAGATCTACCATATCACTGAAGTTGACTGAAGCCAAGATGTCAAAACCATAGATATGAATTGGGTTTCCCTCATCAATAGGTCTCTCTCATGGATACTCTATGCAAGTGACTTTGACTGCAGAGTCACTCTCAGGAGGCATTCATCCGTGAAACTATGGTATAATATAGTTGAAACCTAGAATCACTCCCTTCTTGTTGTTGTGCGTGTGATCGAGATGTCAGGGTCACTCCCAGGGCTACTTTGTGCAAGCGAATGAGGACCAGAACCTTTCGATCTACCTCTGAACCCAGAGTCGCTCCCACTTAACTATCCCCAAGTGACTAGAGAGCCAAATTTTCTCCCTTTCCTACTCTGGTCTTATGACTAGGGAAGAAAATGTCCTGATCTATGCTAGTGACCGAGATCCAGAAAAATCGAAACTTAGAGCGAACCTTTTGCCTATAATTTCAGACCCTGTGCGAACTCCTTTTGACATACCTATGCGAGCCAAGAAAAAGTAGAAGTATAGAAAGATGATGATGATGTGTTGAAATGAACTTGAATTCACTTCCTTTTACAAACTTTCCTTAGGTTTAACTTGGTGTTAAGATTGACCCAAGTAGTTACCCATGTGGTTAGGGTCGACACATTCCATAATGTATGCATGAATAAAATTATTCAAAACTTAGCTTATGTTTAAGCAAATTAGGTGATCTTTAGGTCGATTTTGGTCCTCACAAAAAGAGGAATTTAATCATTTTGGTCATATGGGTTTTCCAATGTGGAATTTGACTCTAGTTGCAAAAATTAACACTCCCTCTCAACTAGGAAGAATTCCACATTTCAATATATCTCAGTTGATCAACCCGTCAAGATTGTCTCTACTCAACTCTATCTGCAGAAACTTTCTTCGATCTAGAAGAAGAATTGGGGAGCAATAGATTCCACCCTTATTTAGAAATATGATAAGTCATGATACAGAGGAGTAAACCCTCAACCCTAGAATCTCATCGGGGAGCTTCAACCTCAACCCAGAATCGTATTTCCTACCAATCTTCCTAGCAATGAATCTTTGTAGTCATGTGGTAGAACACCTACATCATAATCCTCTTGGGATGTAGACCCAAAGCATTCCCTCAACGCGTTGGCCAAACAAGGACTAAAATTTCCAACAAGCCCTGCTTGTGGGTATGATGCCAATTGGGGTATACTCTGTAAGAGCAGATAGGGGAGTAAAACTCCCAACCCTATGGGTAACAAATAAGGGAGTTCCCTATTGTCTAGAGTTCCTCAACCCCAGGAGCCCTTTTCTCGCAATTCCTCACCCTAGGAGCTCAAACAGGGGGGAAGAGTTGGCTCAGTGTTCTCAATCAACATTGCGCCTTATTTAAAGGGGCCACATCCATCAATCCAAGATGCTCTTTGAATGCCAAGAACTTTCCTTTTGGTAATGCCTTGGTGAGAATATTTATAATTTGTTCATCTATCGATATGTGATGGAGCTTGACAGATCCTCTCTGTACCATGTATCAAATGAAGTGATATCGAATCTCAATATGCTTGGAATTTTCATGAAACACATGATTTTCTACCAAATAGATACCACTCTTGTTGCCACTGTATATCATTGTAGTATCCAGGACCTGTTCAAGTAGCTCTCCAAAGAGATTTTTCAACCAGACTTCTTTGCAGCTAGCCATGCTAGTAGAAATATATTCTGCTTCGGCTATGCTTAATGCTACATAATTTTTTTTCTTGCTCATTCAGGATATCATGGCAGATCCAAGGCTAAAGAAACATCAATATGTACTCTTTATGTCAATAATATTTCCATCCCAATCAACTTCACCGTACCCATGAAGTTGAACATTTTCAGTAGAATATCTTAGGCCAAGTGTGATCGACCCCTAAAAATATTTCAATATGTGAAAGGAATCTATCCAATGTACGGGGAGGGGCTTGGTCATGAATTGACACAATGTGTTTACTACATAGCATATGTTTGGATGGGCAAGGAACATCAAAGCCCCAATCAATCATCTATACTGGGATGAATATTCTAAGTCTAGTCTTCCAACATCTCCACATAACTTCTTGAAGGTCATTTCCATCAGTGTAACCATTGATTTACATTTACTCATTTCAAATCTTTCCAATAATTTTACAACATATTTTTCTTTAGAAAGGAAAATCTCATGAGCTCTTTACCACAACTCAAATCCCAAAAAGTTGTGCATGAGACCAAGATCTTTCATCTCAAATTTAGAGGCTAGCTTCCTCTTACACTCAATCATCAGTGGCTCACTACCTATCAAGAACAGATCATCAACATATAAAACCAAAATCAATGGCATACCTTGAAATATCTTGAAGTAGAGGTTGCGATTGACATTACTTCTTGTGAATCCCATCTTCACTAAGTAATTTCCAATGCATGGATACCAAGATCGAGGAGCTTGCTTCAAACATACAATGCCTTCTTCAACCTACGAACATGAGTTCTTCAATCTTCCACTTCGAATCCCTATGGTCGTTCAAAATATACCTCTTCTTGTAACATTCCATGAAGGAATACAGTCTTTACATCCATCTAATGAAGAGTCCATCCCTAACTTGCAGCAACGGAATATATAGAACAAATGATTGTATATCGAGCTACGAGAGAAAATATGTCATCATAATCTTCTCCCTCTTTCTGAGAGAAGCCTCGAGCTAGGAACCTGCCATTATATTTATCAATGTTTCCATCAATTGCATGTTTGATTTTGAATAGCCATTTTGAAGTCACAACAGATTTCCCTTTCGGCCTAGGTAGAACTTCCCATACATTATTTTTCATAATTGATTAATATTCTTCAACCATAGCATCCTTCCAAACTTTTTCTTTTACAACTTCTTCAAATGTGGATGGTTCGACTTGAATCATAGTACTGATAGCATCAACACATCCTTGATACCTCCATGGTTGTTTCCTTTCTCTGAATAATCTGTGAATGGGTACATTTCTTTTAGTATCCTATAAAGTATCGTGGAGCCAAAGTGGTCTCTTTTTAGAGGTAGGATCACTCGGATGAGGATGTAATGGATGCATAGGATCTATGAGCTCATCAACCGTATCATACTCAATCATGCATGAACCATCCAGAATATCCCAGTCATCATTCTCTTCCTTGGGAGGAGGAGGTGGAGGAAGATATCTTGCTTTTCCAAGAGTTGGATCTTCATAAAATGTTACATCCCTATTAATCTCAACCTTCCTCTAACTAGGAATATCAATTCTGTATGCTTTATAATTTTCAAAATAACCCACAAACGTACCTTTTATACTAGTAGCTTCCACTTTTCTCCTTTTGTCTTTTAGCACGTGAAAAATACAAGGCACCCAAATATTTGATGATGGTTGATATAAAGCTTAATACCTGTGAATATTTCTTTAGGAGTCTTGTTTTCTAATGCTTGATGAGGCACCCTTTTCTAAACATAATCAGGGAAAATTTTAAGGATGGAAATTTATCTTAAAGTTTAGAAACCTTTTCGAATCCCACTAGTCCATAATATGAAATCTATAAAATGTTTGCAGATATTTTTGTAAAAATATTTAAATTTATAATATTTTTATATAGTCTATATATAACTTTTTTGGTGATTTTTCAAGTAAAATAATTTCATTCTATAAAATTTGGGCGAATCACTTTTGGAAAAAATGGAAATTAGCGAATCTTTTTTTTGGAAAAAGTATAGAAAATTAGCCCATGGGCGAATATTAGCCCCTAAAATTTTCCCTGGAACATATACAGTAGTAGATGTCACTTTAGCCCAAAGGAACTTTGACACCCTTTGATCATGGAGCATAGCATGGGAAACTTCTAATATAGACTCGTTTTTTCCTTCAGCTAGACCATTCTGTTTAGGAGTATATAGCGCAATTGTTTCCTTCTTGATTCCATATTTCTTGCAAAATTCTATGAATTATTTTGACATGTATTCTCCTTCATTTTCAGACCTGAAGACTTTCATTCTCTTTATTGATTGATTTTTAATCAAGGCTTTGAATTCCTTGAAAGTTCCAAAGGCTTCATCCTTGTGCTTAAGATAGTATATCCATGTCTTTCTTGAGAAGTCATAAATAAAGGTGATTTAGTAGAGATGACCACCAATAGAATGTACATGCATCAGACTACATATATCAGAATGAATGAGATGGAGGATTCCATTTGTCTTGCTCTTACTATAGGGAAATGGTCCCCTTATTTTCTTTCCACTTACACAACCTCAACAAACTCCACCATAATGAGATTGAACATTGGGAATACCAAAGACCAATTTCTTCAATCTTGGAAGTGCATCATAGTGAAGATGTGCTAGTCTCTGGTGCCATAATTCACTCAAATTATTGGTATTATGATCCAATGTTAGAAGAGGTCTTTTAGTGATTCTATAGAGTCCTTCAAATATCGATCATAATGTGAATGCATCTTTCATAGGTGAATCGGCAGGCTATGTTAAAAAATTTCCTTTGATGAAGGAAACCCTCATCCCTTTATCTTCCAATGTAAATATAGATACCATATTATTCATTAATCCTAGTAAATACATAACATCATGTAGCAAAAATGATTTCCATGAATTCAACTGGAATTTGACTGACCTAAAGCCTTTGACGGGATGAGTGGAGTTGTCTCCAAGAATTATCTTTAGCTTAATCTCCTTCTCTACCAGATTAGAGAGGAATTCCTTGTAACCAAAGAAATGATGAGTGGCCCCACTATCAACTAACCAACTATCCCATGAATCCAGTGGAGAGGAACTAGTAAGAGCATAAATAAAAATGTATTCTGATTTATTTACAACATTACTTTCATACCTTGGATCCTTCAATTTCTTTTGAGGGGGATGATTTTATTCATGGTCACTTGAGGAGTCTCTTCTTCTTGTTTCATATCTCTTATCATGGTTCTTTGGATAATCCTCTCTTCTCTTTCCATTAAAGTTGACTCTAGTGTTGTAGTGATGTATTTTGTTCCTTTCAGGATAGTCACAACCATAATGACCTATCTTATGACAATTGAAGCATTCGACATGAGATAATGATTTGTCATATATTCCTTTTGAATTATGAGAAGGAGGCTTCCTTGATGAAACTCCTTTTTCCTTCTTCCTTTTGTCATAAGAGATATATGCAACAGGCTCTCCCTCTTCATGTTTTTGAATCCTTCCTCTTCTAATGATTCTTGACTCTTCTTGAGTGAGATTTCCAAAACTTTCATCAAATGTCGGAAGGACATTGCTGTTTCTAAATGTAGTAATGAATATTTCCCAAATAGGAGGGATACCTCTAAAATTCATAACTACTAGCTCCCTGTCATGCATGTTTTCTCCAACTTTATGCAATTTATCTCTAAGGCAAGAGATCCTCATAATGTAGTATTAAACAATTTCCCCTTTGTTCATCTTATTTTCCTTGAGTTGATCTTTCAGAGTGATGATGTCATTCAAGTTTTTCACTTCATACATGTCAGCTATCTTTCCATACATATTGTTGGACTTTCTTAAATTCCCTATGTTGGGTTGTGTTATATTATTTCCATGACTAGCACACCTACTTAACCGGGGGATTAGAGGGGGGGTGGAGCCCCCGCTTCGTTGCGCCAATTGCGCAACTGGGGGGGTCAGAGGGGGTGTGGCATCCCCCCTATCCAAGGGATTTGAGGGGGGTGTGTAGCCCCCATCTACGGGATCTGGGGCAGCGCCCTGGGGAAATTTTTTGGGACCCTATATTAGGTGGGGCGAACCTACCTATGGTTTTGTGTATGGTTTTAGCACATGGTTTTGGGCGCGATGGTTTTTCAGTCCATGGTATTGGATGCTTTGGCATGTATAAATATGTATTGTAACATTGAAAGGAATATAATGAAAAATCAAGCTCGTAATCCCTGTTTTGGGATCTAGGGAAAAATCTCTATGTATATGTATTTTATGTGTTATGCTCTCAGATTGTTTATTTTCTGTGTTTTAGAATTCGTATGCAGGTAATTTCTATATGGGTTTAAGACCTCCATTTGGTATGAGAGTTGTTTTGGCTTCAAGGGAACGCATTTGTTGCTGAGGGGTTTCACTCGGGCCTGTGGTAGAACCTGTTCAATGGGAGATCTACGAGATCGATTCTGGTGGTGAAAGAAGATGGCGAGCAGTGGAAAGATAGAGATCGAGAAATTTAATGGTTAGAGTTTTGAGTTATGGAAACTCAAGATGGAGGATATGTTGGTACATAAAGATCAGTGGATCGTGGTAGATCCATGTACTAAACCAACGATAGTGTCTGATGAAGAATGGAAGAAGTTGGATCCAAAGGCAAAGAGCACAATACGATTGTGTGTCTCAGATTCAGTGTTGCTGAATGTATCAGGGGAAGCTACGACTAAGGCTTTGTGGGACAAGTTAGGGACTTTGTACCAATCTAAGTCTCTGGTCAATAAATTTCTCCTACGGAAAAAGTTGTATAGCCTGAGGATGAAAGATGGAGACTCGGTCATAGAGCATCTGAATGCATTTAATACTTTGGTAAGTCAGTTATTATCTGCTGATATTAAAAATTTAGATGAAGATAAGTGCATCATTTTGTTGTGTTCTCTACTGGATTCCTGGGATAATCTGGTTATTGCAATAGGTAGCAATGAAATTTCCTTTCAGTTTGATGAAATAGTCTCATCCTTCCTGATGGAGGAGATGATATGGAAAAATATGGAGAGCCAGAATGGTGATGCCTTGTATGTATGAGGATGGTCCCAGAAAAAAAACAATAATAAATTATTGAGTGGGAGATCTAAATTTAGAGTGAGATCTAAATCTCCAAGAAAACCTATAAAGGTGGTGTGCTGGAAATGCAGAAAGGAAGGGCACTACAAAGGGACTGTAAATCTAAAGCTCCTGACAAAGGAAAGGGATATGATGATTCTCCTTCTGCAGAGGCAAAAACCACCTTAGATGAAGGTGGGGATGTGTACTTGGCTTCTTCAAGTACACATGTAGATCATGAGGCATGGTTGATTGACTCAGGTGCATCCTTTCACTTCACTCCCCATAGAGAGTGGTTCTGTGAGTATTGTTATCACTCAGGTTGTCCTTTTGGTCAGCAGCAAAAGGATACGGCTGAGGTAACCACAGACCAATCTTTGGACTGCAGGTTCTAGCCCACCTGCAATCAGAGAGGGCTCTCTCTTTATGATTTAGCTTTGTTGAAGATGATTTTAGGCTAGCTACTGAGTTCAAGGGGTTTTTGTTTTGATCTTTGGTGGGAAGATTGATGTTTTCAGGTAAAGAGGCAGGTATAGCATAAGAGTTTCAAACCATTGGGCATGGAGTCGAGGAGGAGGACTGCTGGTGCGTTTTCTTGGTCACAAGAGAGAAATATGGAGCAAGATAGCTGCGCATGAAACAATGTTTCAGGTTTAAAAGGATGGACTGAATGCTAAGGAATGAGAGGCAGTTAAGAATCTCTCTTTCAGCTTAACAGAGAGGTGAATGAACCCTATCTAGGGGCAGTAAAGAATCCCTAGAAAACTGTCAAACATGGGTGAATTAGGGTAAATATGAGCCACAGGGAATTCATACTCATTACTAATTCACTCCAGATGAAAACATAAATAAACAGCAGAAATTGAGCGTAGAGTGCAGTTAAACAAATTCTAAGCTAATCTTTCTTTATGCTATTTAGATGGTGACACAGGTATAATATGAAAACATAACAGTGAAAACAGGGGTAAGAGGCACTTATTGATTCATGTCGCAGCACAAGAATTCCATATTCAGTTCTTCAAAACATTAATTCACAACACACAGTTTGTTCTCCAGGCCTTCAACAATCTTTGATTAAAGAAAACAACTCAGGTATACAGTGCGAGTCTCTAGTGAAAACTACCAACCAACCAACCCTTCAAACAATACAGAGGGCAGTTATAAATAGGGAAAACTCTCCAAAATGGTCTTATTACAACTTGACCTAAATAGGTCTGAAGGAAGTGACTACTTTAACCTAGTCCTATCAGAAATAAATGCAAGAAAACATTTTTGGGCTGCGCTGAGGGCCGCTATATCAAAACTGAGTAAATGTATTGTCCTTGGTGGCTTGGTGCAGTGTTTCTGCAATAACTGTGCATGGGTCTCTACTCCGTTTCTGTTCGGTGGCTTTAAAAGCCTTAACTGTGATTTGAGAGCTTGGATGGGCTTACACCGTTTTATTTGACTTTGCTGGGGGGCTCATCAATGTTCAGCTGCTTCGAGCCCCTAAAAATCTTCACTCATACTCTTTGCCCCTTCTTCGATGTGTTGTGGTACTGAAACTGTCAAATCAATATTTAATGGCCGCTGTTCGGCCCTCTGTTTCCTTTAAAACTGTTTTTTGCTCCTTTCTGAATGCTTCGCGAAGAAAAACGGGTCATTCTACGCCTTTCGGGCTTGCTGGGGGCTGCGCAATGAGGGGCTTTCCATTTTGGCCCATTTCCCGTAGGCGCTAATCGCGCATGAAAAACTGCCTCAGAATCTGAATCTGGGCTTCCTAAACACGATTTTCGCCTTTCGCGCCAAAATTGATGATGACGTCAGCATGATGTCAGCGGGTGGGACCCAATACGGAAGATTACATCAGCATGATGACGTCAGCAGGGTGATGTTAGCATGTACGGCGGGTGACGTGGCATGACACAGGGGCAGTGACGTGGCAGGGTGAGTTGGCAGTACGGTGGCAGGAGGCCGACGCAGGCAGATGACGTCAGAAGGTGACGTGGTGCTGATGCAAGAGGGCGGAAGCAGTTTCGGTTTTGGGCGCACCGCCTTTGAGCAGAGGCGGTTTCGGAGGAGGGGGCTCCGCCACAGCCGAGAAGGCGATGCGTGGCAGGAGTGCGGCAGGAATACTGCCCATCTCCCGGACGCTAACCATCGGCGGCTTCGGAGATGGGAAGGCCCGCCCACCGTGGATCTTGGACGCATCAGATCGGACGGCTGGCGGAACGGACAAGGCGGCGGAGGAATAAGGGATCGGGCGCGCGAATATTCGGATCTTCATAGAGCACGGTGGGGGGGTGAAAACTTAGGAAATGCGGGTTTTATGGGTTTGTGAGTGAGCGGGTTACATGTTTTGTGGGCAAAACTTTAGGGTAAAGGCGAAATAGTGGGTGTTGTAGGGTTAGGGTTAAGGGGGAAAAGGTTATTAGTCTAACCAGATGTTAGAGTAACTCCTGTTAGGACACGGATGGGCTAATAACAGCCCCAGATGGACTGCTATTTCCCAGACTTAGAAGAATAGGGCTATAGTGCCAGGGAGGGGGTATTATTATATTTTTGGGATTTTTATACATAGTTTTTAGTAGGGGAAGGGGAAATAGATAGGGAGCTAGATAATAGAATTAGTAGTTAATATGGAGGTGACCAGAAAGCGCTAAGTATGTGAATCTTAGGCTATTTTTAAGGGGAAAAATGACTTATAGAGGAGGAATGAACAATCCTTGAGTGAAGCAGATCTTCACCAAGGCAACTGATATGGAGAATGATGAAATTAAGAGGAATCAAGCAGATCTTGACCTCTTCAGGGAAGTTAGTAAGTGATTTGGGAAAGAAGAAGAAGGGGGAGTTAGTTATGTCCAGCTTGAGCTCCTCCAGATGAAAAACTGCATCATGACTGTGATCTGAAAATATATAACACTTTGAAACACAAAATTGATCATAAATCATCATTCTGCAACTTCAAAACTACCTACCCAGCGTACTTTCCTAACATCTTTTCTTCTTTTTTTGGTTTGGGAGCACTTAGACTTGCAGACCCAGCTTTACAATTTTTCTTTTTTCTGTTCTCCTATCTAAGTCTACACTTATTTCTGCCAAGGGCCCAGATTAAGCAGTTGGGCTCCTTTGATTCTCTACCTATCTACAAATCTGCCAAGATTAAGCTGTTTGGACAGATAATGATTCTCTATATTCTAAAATAGGAAATTGAAACCTAGGGAGACCAAGATTAAGTTGTTTGGACCTCCATTAACTGAAAAAAACTCATCAAAATTGGAATACAACAGTGGCATTTGGACCAACACACTTTCATGGCCTCTTCTTAGGCGTCTTGAGGAAATATGGAACCTTGCAGCAAGAAAGATGACATATTTGGCATGTAAAAATGTCAATCATGAAAAATGAACACCTGTTGCAACAGGAGGCCAACAAGTATGATAAATATAATGGTGGTGATGTCTTCTTGGGGGTTGAGAGGAAGGCTAGAATCATTGGTCGTGGAAAATTTAAGTTGAAGTTGTAAGGTGGAAGGTTTAGAACACTTCCGGGTGTTCTGCATATTTCTGCATTGACCAGAATTATGATTTCTGTAAGCAATCTGGATGATGTAGGTGTAAAAATAGTGTTCGAGAAAGATACCCGCAAGATGGTTCAAGGAGCACTAGTATTGATGTGGGGAGTTCGGATTGGAACTCTACACAAGCTGCAAGGTAACACTGTTATTGATGGGTGCAATAGTTCTTTTGTTCCTGAAAGTGGAGCAGAAAATCTAGTGGTCTCTGGAGAAAAGACCATGCTATGGCATAAAAGGCTTGGACATATTGGAGAAAAGGGCCTTCAAATACTTCATTGTAAAGGTGTGGTAGAAGGTATGACTAATAGCTATGTGGATTTTTATTTTTGTGAAAATTGTGTATATGGGAAGAAGAATCGGGTGAGTTCCCTCTCTGGTGGTAAGAGGGCGAAACAGATATTAGAGCTTGTGCACAGTGATGTGTTTGGACCTATGAAGGTTCCATCATTGGGTAAGTCTATGTACTATGTATCATTTATAGATGACTTCTCAAGGAATACATGGATATATTTCCTCAAGAAGAAATCTGAAGTCTTTATCAGGTTTAAAGAATTTAAGGCTCTGGTGGAAAACCAGATAGAGAAGAAGATAAATGTGTTGAGGGCAGATAACAATGGAGTGTTTTGCAGCAAGGAATTTGAAGAATTATATAAGAAGTGTGGTATAGCATGAAAAAAGACTACTCCATACACACCTGAGAAAAATGGATTTGTAGAAAGAATGAACAAGACGTTGATGGAAAAGGGCAAGAATCATGCTCAGTGGTGCCGAGTTAGGACAGGAATTCTGGGTAGAGGCAGTGGAGACATTATGTTACATGGTCAACAGATCACCTTCATCAACGTTGAAGGATAAGACTCCACAAGAGGTATGGACTGGTAGGAAACCCTCTCTTTCACATCTGAGGGTATTTGGATCTGATGCATATGTACATGTTCCAAAGGAGAAAAGAACAAAGTTGGATAGTAAATCTGAAAGGTGCATCTTTATTGGGTATAAGGATGGTTTAAAGGGTTATGAGCTTTGGAACCCAATAATAAGGAAGGTTGTGTACAACCGAAATGTGGTGTTCAGAGAGGTGAAAAATGTTATTAAACATGAAGTCTCATCAAAGAAATGTGAGAAGATAGAGTTTGAGCTAAAGGAGGAAGAATCAGATTCTACAGCAGAAGAGGAATCAAAAGATGAAGAGCCACAAACTCCGATTGTGAGAAGATTAGTTCAAGAAAGAATGCATCCAGAATGGTATAGTCCATTTTCTTTCTGTTCAAAATTTTCTTTATCTATTACTGATGATGATCCCAGAACTATGAAGGAAGCAGTAGATTTAGAGGATGGAAAACTCTGGAAAGAGGCCATGGTTGATGAAATGGCATCTTTACACAAAAAGGAGGCTTGGGATCTGGTCGAGTTTCTGACTAGAAGGAAACCCATTGGTAGCAAATGGGTGTTCAAGAAGAAGACATATGCAAAAGGAAATGTGGATAAATACAAACCTTGGTTGGTAGCAAAAGGTTATTCCCAAGTGTTGGGAATTGATTTTGGTGATATTTTTTCTCCTGTTGCCAAGGTAGCTTCTATTAGATTAGTTTTATCTATTGCTGCTACTTTTGATTTTGAGGTAGAACAAATGGATGTGAAGAAAACATTTCTTCACGGGGGTCTGGAAGAAGAGATATACATAAAGCAACCTAAAGGCTTTGCAGTGAAGGGTAAGAAAGAACTGGTATGCAAGTTAAAAAAGTCTCTGTATGGGGTAAAATAGTCACCAAGGATGTTGTATCAGAAATTTGATACATTTTTATGGTGACTTGGCTTCACCAGAAGCAAAGCAGATCACTGTGTGTATTTAAAATTAATAGGTGACCATGTTATTTATTTGGTCTTGTATGTGGATGACATGTTGCTGGTTGGAAATGACAAGGAAATTATCCAGGATTTGAAGACCCAATGTCCTCCAAATTCGACATGATAGATCTTGGTGTTGCAAACTATATTTTGGGCATGGAAATAAAAGAGATTGGGCAAAGAGGAAGCTCTGGTTAAACCAGAGAAAGTACATCGAGACAATATTGCAGAGGTTTAAAATGTAGGATAGTAAACCGGTGAAGGTTACTATTCCTATAGATGTAAAGTTATCTATTGAACAGTGTCCCAAGACACAAGAAGAGGAAGAGGACATGTCTCATGTTCCATATGCAAGTGTACTCGGTAGCCTGATGTATGTGATGGTCTGTACTAGACTAGACACTTCACATGCAGTGCGAGTATTGAGCAGGTTTGTGTCAAAACTAGGGAAGGAGCACTGGACAACAATGAAGCGGATTTTCAGGTATTTGTGTGGCACTAGTGATTATGGTTTGTGCTACCAAGGAAGACTAGGATTGCATAGAGTGTTGGATATTCATGGCTTTGTTGATGCAGACTGGGTTGGAGATCTAGATCAGAGAAGATCTACAAGTGGGTATGTGTTTAACCTATTTGGAGGTGCAGTCAACTGGATGAGTAAGAAACAATCTGTAGTGTTACTTTCAACTACAGAGGGAGAATACATGGTAGCCACTCATGAAAGCAAGGAAGCAGTTTGGTTGCAGAGATTGTGTTCAAGTATGGGGTTAGTACAAGGAGCTATAAGGATAGATTGTGACAGTGAAAGTGCAATTTTCTTGGCAAAGAACCCTGCTTATCATTCAAAGACAAAACACATTGATGTTCTGTATCACTTTGTGAGGGATATGATAGAAGACAAAAAGGTGTTGTTGGTAAAGGTGGACACTTTGAAGAACACTATAGATGCATTGACAAAATCTATGAGCTCTGAGAAGTTCTCTTGGTTCAGAGAAAAAATGGGCATTGCAGGGCTGGATCAATGACTAAACTCTCCTGTGGCCCCCTATGGAAAGAACACAACAAGTGGGAGAATGTTGGGTTGTGTTATATTCTTTCCACGATAACCAGGGGGTTAGAGGGGGGGAGGACCCCCCCATTCGTTGCACTGATTGCGCAGCAAGGAGGTCACAGGGGGCACGACAGTCCCCCTCTACGAGGTCTGGGTTAGCGCCCCCGGGAAATTTTTTTGGGACCCTATATCAGGTGTGGCAAACCTACCTATGGTTTTGTACATGCTTTTAGCACATAGTTTTGGGCACGATGTTTTTTCAGTCCATGGTATTGGATGCTTAAGCATGTATAAATATGTATTGTAACATTGAAAGGAATATAATGAAAAATCAAGCTGGTAGTCTCGGTTTTGGGATCCATGGAAAATCTCTGTGTATATGTGTTTTATGTGTTATGCTCTCGCATTGTTTATTTTCTATGTTTTAGAATTCGTATGCAGGTAATTTATGTATGGGGTTAAGACCTACACCCTACATATGCAAGTGAATGATCTGGTAAGCCATAAGTTCTAATTTGCTTTTCTTTGGAATCACGTTTCTTGTACTTGTTCTTGAGGGTAGTAGAAGCATTTTCTGGAGGCTCAGGAATTCTTCCCTAGATGTATTCCAACACATCATTATAGTCAACTATGATCTCCAATATGACTTTCCATGAAGCAAACTTTGATACATCACCCATTTTTTCTTGCTCCTTGAAGGTAGAAGATGACATCTTGACCTTGCTCGATAATTTTCTATCTGAAAGAGAGGGATTCAATCCTTTGTTGGATACTAGGGGGGGGGGGTGAATCAGTATTAGCAAATAAATAGCTTTTTCATTTCCATACTCAGATTCATATACGCTACTTCAGTTAAGGGAACCCGCGTGTACATGCAACTGTGTCTAATACAACTAGCGTATATCCAGTAAACTTATGATTCAATTAATCCATTAAATGTTGATTTTTAATTAGTGCATTAGAACTTCATTAACCATATGAATAGTAAATAGGTGTAGTAAAACAAAATAGATCATCACACACAAGAAGCACACATGAACACCATGATGTAAGGTGGAAACCCAATGTGGGTGAAAACCACCTGCTGTAATTCGTCTCTATCTTCTTTTAATAAGAAACTTCTTTTTACAATATTTTTGTACTTGAGCAGTCTTATACTAGTATGCAGGCTTCTACCTGTAGAAGAGTACAACCTCCTCTTGTTCTTCAGCTTCTCCTAGAAGAGAGCTACAACCCCCTTTGCTTTTGTACTAGTCGATCCGTTTACTAGCACGTAGGCACCAGCCTACTGAAGGCTCCAACCTTCACTCATTTTCTAGCTGCTACTGGAAGGGAGCTACTACCCCTTGGCTCTTGTACTAGCCTATATGTTTACCAGAATGTAGGTGCTAGCCTATAGAAGGCTACGATCTTCTTTCTTCCTCCAGGGACCACGTTTCATAAATTTTCATACTGGATACTCCTGAAGCACAACACCATAATATGAAGGCCACATTTCATCCAATTTTCATACTAGACCCATCAACAACATTGAAGCTCAAAATTAATTACCACTGTGATACAACCAATCATCAATCTCTGAATCACCCAACACTGAATCACTAAAACCTTGTCAATAAAAACACAGTCACCAGAACACAGAGCAGATCACAAAACTCTGCAACAATATTCAGAGCCAACTGTATCATCAAAAATCCTTCATCAGAGTGCATACGCTACTTGGAAGAGCCTAAACAGCGTGTATACGCAACCTCACCAAAGCGAACCAGTGTATATGTCATCAAATAATTACTTATAACTTTGCTGCACTTCCCGACTTCAGACATACCCAGATCATTACATATACAAGGATAATATGTGTGTTAGCAATTAGATCTAGTCCATCATATCACATAAAGATAAGTCATTATGATCTTGATCCATTATTAGATCTCATCCATCAACACTGAAGCTAAACACAATCAACTAATCTGAATATGTAGAATACTGACACTAGTAAACAGTCACCAGAACTCAGAACTTTGCATCAACAACTAGAACCACCTGTGAATTCAAACATCATATTTTATATGGTATAATCTATTTAGGTGTATCTAACCTGCATATGTAGCGCTTTTATCACAGTCAACCAACCTATACATCTATAAATATTCATTCATGAATTGCAACTATTCCAAACTTGAGTTATACCCAGATCATAATATTTACAGAACATTACATGCGTCAGTATACAGATCTAGGATAAGCATGATCAAACCATATAGATGTGATTCATTCCAAGCCAGAAGAACCTGATCCATCATTAGACTTTTTCCTCCATCAACCTCAGAGATTCCTCCTTGGCTTAGATCAAGCAAAGCATCATAAACCCATAACCTACATATTGGATCTCACAATTCATCAGATATTCAAGACTTCTCGGTGCCTTTGCCTAATGATCTTCTCCTCCTTTTATAGTCTTAGGCCTTACTCAATACCATGGTCCAAAACCACTTAGAACCAATACCTTGGTCTAAATACCTAGGGTCAATACCTTAGACCAAATACCATGGACCAATACCAAAGTACCATGGTTCAAATACCATGGAGCCAAAAACCAAGTTTCCGAAATGTACGTGCTTTTTCGTGCGTGAAAGTGCGTGTATACGCATATGCATCTTCTACTCAATGAACCTACGTATATACGCAGCTTGGTCAAGGTAAACCTGCATATAACTCTTTTTCTTTCATTCTGTGAGCTTGAACTGTGATTCAATACTGTTAACTTGTAGTACTTTGATCTTTATCATCAAGGACAACACCTATATCATAATGTTAACTTGCTGCACTATGAACTTTCATTTCTTTTGAACTGCCCTGCATCACATCTATTAACACAACTACCATGTATTAATGTCACATCTAATATCTCTTGTGAAGATTCATCTAGTTACCATGTATAGGTGAGTTGTTCTTCTACAAGAGGGTTGCCATCAAGTACAACACATTGATCATAATGCCAATAATCTCCCCCTTTGGACTTGATGGCAACAAAAACACCAAGTCACTCTCCCCCTTTGACATCAAGGGCAAAGGGCAGACCAAGATGTTCTCTCCCTTGATATTCATTCTGATGTCCATACTCCCCCCGAGTAAATGCTGAAATATTTGATTGAGCTCCCCCTTTGTACATGCCAAGATGTACCAATTCGTCCATGCTCCCCCTGAGCACATGCCGAGTTTGCAAAAATATTTTTCAAGAGAATAACATGACTCTACAACTCAACAAAGTGAGTATGACCTTCCTATCACCAATGACTCATACATACATTCATCTCCCAATCAAGTGGGGATATACTTGACTCATTCATGATAAAACAAGAACATTACATCATCCATCCCAGGCATAGTGGGGGTAGAAATTACATCATATGACCAACAGAGATTCAACACATGACTACAATCGACAGAGACAAACTATTACATCATGGGTCTTGATATGACCTTTACATTGAATTATATACATGACATTTATAACAAAGACCAAATACCTAAACAAGACCATGATAATCATCAGCAAGTATCATACACAATGTATGACTTGCTCCATAAGCATCTGTCAACAGCATCCAGACCAGCAACCTGTATATGTCCATTAGTGTAGATAACATCAACATGTGATAAGGTATGTCTGCATCAATTCTTCCTCTTGTTCTTGAGTATTGTCACAACCTTCCATGAATCAATTCTGCATATGTCATACAAAATCACTCACATTATATCATATGTGAAAAACATCATAGTCATCACATCAACATCAAGATCTGCATGATCTTTTATACCATCCAAGTATCATTACTTGGGAGCATCCCACATTTGATAAGCATCAATCAAGATATGTGAGTATCAACCTATCATTATATAGGTAAGAACTCATCATGTCTTCAAATAGTTATGTAATCTACAATAACTCCATTATCTTGGCCAATCAACAATGCAACTTCATGTATCTAGCATACTGTATATATCACTATGTATCTAGCAAACTTTGAGCTCAAGATCTTTTGTCAAGACTTCTTGATAAGAACTATAGGAAACCTACATCATGATCATATGAGTGACTCATCATCAAGTAATGAAGTTGTGTATTCAAGCTTTGTACTTCTCCTTATCCTTATGAAGATTACCATGTAAGCAACATATATGCATCATCAGAGAATCAACCACAATTCTGATCTAAACACCAACTATGTAATCCCAAGAATCATATGAGATTTTGTCATGGGCAACTCATAACCATATCATATCAAGATGTATCACTTAGCAATATAAGCATTATCACCAAGGATTCTAACCATAATGCCAACAATGCATTATTCAAAGCACAACCTCCCCCTGAACCTGTGCCATCTGTTCACTGTCATATCTAATTATGCCTACATCAGCAAGAAGTATCAAGGCATCATCATCATCAAGTTAGGATCAAAAAACTTCTAAACATCTTATGAGTATCAAGACATTTCCACACATCATCAACAGATTGTAACCATTATCAAACAGAGAAAATAATGGACTGAATCATATCAGACCCTTTTATGTGAGCCTGTCCCACTGCTTTTCCTCAACCTAACATATATGTGACTGTGCAGTGACTAACTCATGTATATACGCGGCTTCTCTTCATTAAACTTGCATATGAGATTTAGAACACTAGAGTTTCACACTTTCAGTTCCCTCTGAGTCTGTTATGTCTGTACATTGTGTTGTGCCACATCTTTCTGACTGTACTTCCTTCTTCTTCCATATCTTCAAGTGTGCTGATGTTTTCTCCTTTTGGTATGGTGCCCGTACTTTGTGCCTACATTCCTTTGCTATATGTCCAAGCTTGTTACATGCATAACATCTCATATGTTTTATCTTCCTTCTATAGTAGTCAACGGATTTGTGACCAAACATATTGCAAGAAAAACAATATCCTTTAAAGTACCTGGAACGTGATGATCCTTTTGTGTGATGGTATTGAACCATTCCTCTTCTACATCTGGCTGCAACATGTCAAAAATTATGACATACATAACATTCAACATTATTCAATTGAGGGAATGATCAACTATCACTTCCATAGTTAGGAGTAAAAGATTTTCTTTGAAGAATTTCTTTCCTTGGTTGTTGATGGGATTGACCTCTCATCTCCTTGTTGAGCATTTCAGATTTTGCATTAGATTCCCTTGTCTTACTTTGTGAACTAGATTCGCCTTCAATAGATTCATGAAAACCAAGACTAGTTTTGATAGCAGGAGACCTTTGACTACTAAGAATATCATCCAAGATCTTAGAATATCTTGAAATCGTAAGAGCTTATCCTTTTCTTCTAATTTATCATTTAGAATATTTACCTCAACCTAATGTTGCTCTTCCTTTTCAAGACACTACTTCTTCATGATTCCTTTAGCTTTTATTCCTTCTTCCAACTGATGTCTTAATTCAAGAACTTCATTTTCTTGTTTTTCAAGAGCTTGGAGTAGTTCTTTATTATGCTTATTTGATTCTTCAATATCTTCTTTTAGCGAGAGGATATTAGCTTCAAGACTTTCATAATAACTGGATCTATCTCTGATTTTCTTGATTATTGTGCTTCCTTCATTTACTTCATTTCTTAATGATGTCATTAGATCCTTTAGCTTTTGACATTGATCTTCCTTTTCCTTGAATAGCTTCCTTACCTTGTTTCCTTCCTCTAGTTGATATTTTAGTTTGGTAGCTTCTTCTTTGGAGACACATTCCCTTTTGTCCAATATATCTTGTTGATCTCTAGTTTTGTCCATAAGCCTTTTAAATTCTACCTCTATTTGATATCTTTCTTTCTCACCCATAAGAGAAAATTCAGTTGTTTCACTATCAGTTTCATCATCTTCAAATGGATGGAGAATTGTATCACTAGAGGATTACAAATTCATACCTAATAGTTCTTTTGCTTGTTCATCTTCATTCTGAGGTTATTCTGAATCTGAAGTGTTGCTTCCACATATTCCCCAATTGATTCTCCCACTGTCATAGTTCTTCTGAGATGTCTTCTTATTCTGAGGTGCTTTCTTCTTCAGCTTCTTTCCCATTGTTCTACGGATCTCCTTTAAGCGATCAAGCTTCTACCAAGGGACCTGCTCTGATACCAATTGCTGGAAATAATACTGATAGGGGGGGGTGGGTGAATCAGTATTAGCAAATCAATAACTTTTTCATTTCCATACTCAGATTCATATATGCTACTTCAGTTAAGGGAACCCGCGTGTACATGCAACTGTGTCTACTGCAACTAGCGTATATCCAGTAAACTTATGATTCATTTAATCCATTAAATGTTGATCTTTAATTAGTGCATCAAAACTTCATTAACCATATGAACAGTAAATAGGTGCAATAAAATAGAACAGATCACCACAGACAAGAAGCACACATGAACACCATGATGTAAGGTGGAAACCCAATGTGGGTGAAAACCACCTACTGCAATTCGTCTCTATCTTCTTTTAATAAGAAACTTCTTTTTACAATATTTTTGTACCGGAGCAATCTTATACCAATACACAGGCTTCTACCTACAGAAGGCTACAACCTCCTCCCATTCTCCAGCTTCTCCTGGAAGAGAGCTACAACCCCCTTTTCTTTTGTACTAGCCAATCCGTTTACTAGCACGTAGGCATCAGCGTACTGAAGGCTCCAACCTTCACTCGTTTTCTAGCTGCTACTGGAAGGGAGCTATTACCCCTTGGCTCTTATACTGGCCTATATGTTTACTATAACATAGGCACAGGCCTATATAAGGCTACGATCTTCTTTCTTCCTCCAGGGACCATGTTTCATAAATTTTCATACTGGATACTCTTGAAACACAACACCATAATCTGAAGGCCACACTTCATCCAATTTTCATACTGGACCCATCAACGACATTGAAGCTCAAAATTAATTACCACTGTGATACAACCAATCATCAATCTCTCAATCAACCAACACTGAATCACTGAAACCCTGTCAATAAAAACATAGTCACCAGAACATAGAGTAGATCACAAAACTCTACAACAACATTCAGAGCCAACTGTATCATCAAAAATCATGCATCAGAGTGCATACGCTACTTGGAAGAGCCTAACCAGCACGTATATGCAACTTCACCAAAGCAAACTAGCGTATATGTCATCAAATAATTACTTATAACTTCATTGCACTTCCCAACTTTAGACATACCCAGATCATTACATATACAAGGATAATACGTGCGTTAGCAATTAGATCTAGTCCATCAGATCACATAAAGATAAGTCATTATGATCCTGATCCATTATTAGATCTCATCCATCAACACTGAAGCTAAACACAATCAGCCAATCTAAATATGCAGAATACTGACACTAGTAAAAAGTCACCAGAACTCAAAACTTTGCATCAACAACTAGAACCACCTGTGACTTCAAACATCATAGTTTATATGGTATACACTATTTAGATGTATCTAACCTACGTATGTATGCACTTTTATCATAGTCAACCAACGTATGCATCTGTAAATATTCATTCATGAATTGCATCTATTCCAAACTTGAGTTATACCCAGATCATAATATTTACAAAACATTACATGCGTCAGTATACAAATATAGGATAAGATGATCAAACCATATAGATATGATTCATTCCAAGCCATAAGAACCCGATCCATTGTTAGACTTCATCCTCCATCAACCTCAAAGATTCCTCCTTGGCTCAGATCAAGCAAAGCATCATAAACCCATTACCTGCATACTGGATCTCACACTTCATCAGATATTCAATACTTTCTCAGTGCCTTTGCCTAATGATCTTCTCCTCCTTTTATAGTCTTAGGCCTTACACAATACCATGGTCCAAAACCACTTAGAACCAATACCTTGGTCTAAATACCTGGGGTCAATACCTTGGACCAAATACCATGGACCAATACCAAAGTACCATGGTTCAAATACCATGGAGCCAAAAACCAAGTTTCCGACATGTACGCGCTTTTTCATGCGTGAAAGTGCGTGTATACACATACGCGTCTTCTACTCAACGAACCTGCATATATACGCAACTTGGTCAAGGTAAACCTGTGTATAACTCTTTTTCTTTCATTCTGTGAGCCTAAACTGTGATTCAATACTGTTAACCTGTATTACTTTGATCTTCATCATCAAGGACAACACCTATATCATAATGTTAACTTGCTACACTGTGAACTGTCATTTCCTTTGAACTGCCCTACATCACATCTGTTAACACAACTACCATGTATTAATGTCACATTTGATATCTCTTGTGAAGATTCATCTAGTTACCATGTATAGGTGAGTTTTTCTACTACAAGAGGGTTGCCATCAAGTAGACCACATTCATCATAATGCCAACATCCTTCTCTTCTTTTAGGCTTGTCCTTCAACTTAGCTCCGAAACCATGTTAAATTTTCTGATCATTCTATGTTGTATGAGTTACTTTAGCCCAATATATATTTTCATTAACAATGCATCCAATTATTAGCAGTATAATCAATCATAAAAGTCACTGAAGAGAGAACAATGTATGTAGTGACAAAGAAGACAAAAAAACAACCATAAGAGATAGAAGATTATTACAAGACCACGGAAAAACCCCACAGGGGGGAAACTCTTTCAAATATTCTTCTTTAGTAGATCATCATAGAAATATTTCAGCTCAGAGTACAAATAACTCAATACATTTAATTGTAATGGATAATAAAAAATCAAATCTACACATCTATTTAATAGCAGATATAAACCCAGATCTATGGGATCACTGAAGTTGACTGAAGTCAAGATGTCAAAACCATAGATCTAAATTGGGTCACCCTCATCATCACTATCTGTGAGAGACTGAAATTTTTGGGTTGCTCTAACGGATAATGTATGCGAGCGACTGTGATTGTAGAGTCAATCTCAAGAGGCCTTCATGCGTGTGAATCTTGTGTAGAGTCTCCCAAATGTATTCAAAATATCATCCACTTTCACCTTTATCACCACCATTTCACTCACATGTCACAACTCCATGACCATATAACCATTCATTAGTCTCCATTTTCATAATTATATGGGTTCCATTTGTGTTACCCAAAATATAATTATTTATAGTATTATAAGTGAATTAAATGGTTAAAACTTAGAAAAATGACATATACTTGCTAATACTTAAAAGTGGTTTGAGTTTCATGACATGTGTAGGTCAATTGGAAGCTTCCAGGCACCCTTATGTGGCCTCCAATGCTTAAATTCGAATTCCCTTCAAGATATGGAAGAAGATTTGGATAAAGGTCAAAAAGGATATGTGTCTCATCATTATCTATTTGAGTTGTAACTCTACGAGATTTTCTAGGGATCTAGGCAGAGAATAATGGACCTCCATTAATGAGGTAGCTTCTTATGTTTTTGTATAATTAGGAGAGCCTCCTACTTTCAAAGGCATGTGAAAAGTTGGGGAAATGCTCATGTTTTGAATATATAATTTGGATTTGACCCCATGCTCATGAGTGATGTTAACTTTGATTTGGTTATGCTTTTATTTGAAGCCTCTCAACTTTCCATCCCTCATGCTTTTGGATTGGCCACCTAGAATATGTGAGATTTATTGTTTTTCATAGATTAAGATTTATTGCTTTCATAGATTAAGGTTTATTTCTTTCATATCTAGAGGTTAAGAATGATTGTTTTTGCTTTCATTTCATATCATGTGGTTTTGATTATTCATTTCATAGGATGCTTGGTCATGGACATGGAAGACCGAGCAGTTACCTGAAGCAGAGGAAATGTGTAGCATCTTAAAAATGTTAGTTTTAAAACATGATTTTTGGCCAAATTAAAATGAATTTCAAAAAATAAAATGTGGGTTTTTCTCAAAACGGGGTCATTTATAAAATCGATGAATGGTTTTCTCAAATGTGTAACCGATTGGGAGATATTTGAGGTTCTCTAGAGCCTTACTTGGAAAATTACATGAGAAAAAAACAGTTTGCAATTTGTTATCACTCAGGTTGTTCCCTAAAGTTGTAAGAAAGGGAATACGGCCGAGGTAACCACAGACTAATCTTTTAGATACAGATTCTAGCCAATCTGCATCTAGAGAGGGCTCTCTCTTTATGATTTAGCTATGTTTGAGGTATATTAGGCTAATTATGAAGTGAAAGGGTTTTGTTTAGAGTTTGGTTGGAGGAATGGAGATTCAATAGAACAGTGAGGTAAAACTGAAGAGTTCCAGTCCATTGGGCATGATGGAGTCAAAGAAGGACAACTTTCTAGATTTGTTTTTTCAACCAAGAATGGTATTACAGAGCAAGGTAATCAAACATGGAACAATTCATAGGTTGGATTCAGGTGGAATGGAGTCAATGGGTGAAGGGAAATTAAGAATCCTTCATCATGTTGATAGAGGGAAAATGGATGATTACTACTAAGGAGCAATTAAGAATCCCTTAGAAAATATTCAAGATGAAAGAATCAGGGGAAACAGGAGCAATTAATAATTCACTGTTTATGCTAATTCTGAAGAAAACATTAAAAATAACAAAGACTGAACACAGAGTGCAATCAAGCAAATTCTGAGTTATTCTTTTTCTTTATTATTTAGATCATGAAACATAGATGATATAGTAAACACAAAAACTGTAAGACACAATTTAGAAGGGACTTATTGATCCATAAAATTATTCAAGAATTTTGTAGCATGGTCCTTAGCATCAATTCCTCATTCAGTAAGCCAGACAAAAATGGTTCCAACAGCCTTTTATTCCAAAAACCTTCAGAATTACAGCAAAGCCTGAGAATGCTTCCCAATCAACCAACCCCAAATACTTCGTCTAGGGGGGTATTTATACAAAAATGTCAAGATATCATACAAAATATCTGATAGAAATAATATTTGCTGATAATTAATGCTTCGTTTACACAGATAGAGACAGATAGTCTCGAAAATAGGGAGACAATAAATAGATGCAATAAATTCATGCTACGCTGGTTGTTCTGTCTTTATGAGACGTACTGGAGGTAGGTGTTGTAAGTCGATTCATGGTCGTCTTCTATTGATCCTCTGTGCTAGTTATTCTACCTTGGCCGAACTTTCCTTAACTCTGATGTGATATGCTCTGACCTGTATGACCCTGGTTCATTTCTGTTCTCCACATTATAGCAAATCGTGCACAATTTTGATTTGACCAAAGATAAGTTTATAGGATCTCTAGCATGCTCTGCCACCACTCCGGTCCTGGTAATTTATGTCTCAGCAGCTTCCTTAGAGTTTCGTCAGTCTCTCTGTACCTGAAGAAATTAGGTGGGATGGTGAACAGATGCTTCACCTCGTGTTCTATGTAGAATAAATTTTCTAGGTTGTCATAAAGAGATTGGCCAGATGGAGGTGCTTTTTCTCCTGAAGTACTTGATGATGTATCAACTTGACTAACAGCATATGTATTCAATTTATGTACATAGTCCTTGTGTTTCATCAGACGATTATTACTTCCCAAAGGACTTGGCAAACCTTTTTGATGCAGGACTGTAAACTTTTCTGTAAAAGAATCAATCTCTACCTGCATGTCTTGGCATCTTCTATCCAAATTTTGCATTAGAGTTCTCATGGTTAGAACTCTCTTGATGTCTAGAATGGTGCCTGTTCTATCCCTAATTTCCAGTGCTTCCAGTTCTTCACTGGTCTTGGTATTCAAAAAATGTATTAGCCTGTTAGCTTGCTCAGGCATCTGTCCCAATAAGGCTCTTGTTTTCTGAATTTCCACTTGGGCCACTCTTATCAAATCAATCTGTTCATAAATGGTTTGAATAGACCTCCACACATCACTAAGTGATTGAGTGATGTTGGTCCACAAAATTCCTCTGATTTCTGCCAGAGGCTTATGCAGAGAGAGATCCTTTTCTAATGCTCTCACCTTGTTCTCCAATGTTTTGATCTCTCTTGTTTTCTCTGCCACATTCATCTTGGATTTATCATAACTCTATTCAACCTTTGCTAGTTTTTCTTTAAATTGCTTCAGCTCTGATACTTCGAGTTTCAATTCCTCCATGCCTTTTCTTAATTGCTCTGTAGTCATAGTAGTACTGCTACCTGGTGCTGTTGCTGTTGATGTTGCTCCGGTGATGATTTCTGTTGTTGATGCTGGGACAGTGGGAGGCACTGCTGTTATAAGTGTGGAGGGGGTAGTAGTGACTGTTGGAGCCACTTCAGGTGGCTGGGAGGTCGACTCTCCCTGCTTTTCTTGTAGTTCTTTCTCCAATGCTTGCTCTATCTCACTCAATCTCTCATTTAGTCTCATGAGCAGGTCCATCATGTCCTCTTCAGATTTCTGTTGTACAAAATATGCAGTCTGTGGATGCATAGAAGGAGGCATTTTAAGTTGTTTTCTGAGGGTAGCAATGTCCTCTTCTTTCTTCTTCATTAGTGCCTTTATGCCTTTGGCATCTTTGGGATCATGTCCTAGTTCAATGATGATGTACTCCAAGGATTTTATCTTATTGTCCTTAGCTAGAGAAGAAGCTTTCTCTAAGTCCAACTGAGCAGAGGTATTATTCAAGGAGTTTTGAAATTTATGAGCTAGCATAGCTTTATTAGCAAGTGTGGAATATACCATCTCTCCAGTCTGTTTGTGCAGCTCAATCTGGTCTATTGGATGAATTTCTTTGGCCAAGACCTCCAGATTTGTCCTGATATAATCAGCTGCTGATTGTGGTTGCTGCACTTTGGGCTTGAAATAACTCATGACCATCTTCCCCTCTTTAATGTCATAGGAAGGCATCAATCTTTGCTGCTTAGTGAGGGCCATTTTAAGATATTTATTATAAATCTGTAGCCTCAGTGGATCATTTCTAGCCTTTATCTCTGTGAATGTTCTTTTAATGTCAGAGGTCTGCTTACTTGGTGGCCTAGTGGATGAAACTTCCACACTGTGCTGCCTTTCTAGCTCCTGCCTATGTGAGCTAGTTGATGTCTCCATCACTGGGGAGGTCTGTTGGCTAGTTATCCTCTCACCTCTTAGACTTTCTATTGTTTCTTCAATGATTTCCTCTTCAGACAGAGGATTCAGTCTTTGCCTTTTTGCACCTGGCTCTTCTGCAGGTCCACTGATGGGTGTGGCATCTTCTCTATCTCTTTTCTTACCTTTTTCCTCATTTAGAGGAGTCTATAACGCTAGTATCTCTGGTGCTTTAGTTTGGACCGGAGGAATTTGCCCCTACTGATCAGTAATTGCTTGATGCTCCATGCCTGCCACTTCCTTACCTTTAGAAGACCCTATACTTGGTGCACTGGTTTCTTGTACAGGTTGCTGTGAAGTTCCGGTAGAGGATGTACCCACTCCGGTTTGTTGAGGCAGCGTGAAATATACCTGTCCAAAAGGGTCCAGGTCAAGGGTTTTTTTCTAAATCCTTCATAGCTTGTTCCATCATTTCTTGCTGAGTAAGTTCTTCTATCAATGTACCCTCTACCCACTCATCCTGATTGGCAAATTGCTCTATTTTAGGGATCCTAAAATGTTTATAGGCCGATAGCCTGCTTTTTACTTTTCTGTCACTTATAAATCTATTTGGGTCATATGGTACCCACCAGAAACTTTTCTTCAGTTTAAGGTCCTCCACTAATATCTTATCAGCATCTTCCCATGCCTCCCTCTTATTAATGATAAAAGGGCCTAACTGGTTTCTTATTCTCAGCTGAGTCTTTTTCTTTACATTGCAAAAGTGAGTTAAATCTGCATTGATAAGTTGCCTGAAATACTCCAGTGCAAATAGTCTCATGGGCACATATTTGGGCAGCTTGTAAGGGCATAGCTCGCAGCCATATATTCTGATTTCGGTGTGATTCTGGTAGAGGTACCAGTCACCTATTATGTAGTTTTTCGAGAGATGTAAAATCTTCTTTATATCCCCAGAGATCCTAGGAGGAGGAGCTCCTATCAATAAAGTGGAGGCTGGATGTATAAACTAGTCAATTAATTCAGAGTAGGTATAAGGGGATTCACAAACATTGTGGAAGACTAAGGTCCAAAAGATCACAGACCTCCTCTCTCCTTTGGAATCCAATTTCCTAATGGGAAATGAAAAACTATCTGACTGATAATATAGCAGAAGGTAATATGTGAATGAAGTGTACTTGAAGACTCCTTCTCTTTCTAGATTTATGAATTGCTCATTGATTTTATTGGCAATGAAAGAGGCATAATCATATTTGATAGCAAGGGGCTATCCTGGAGTAAACATTGACAACATAACTAAGTTGGTCTCATCAAAAAATTCGCTGGTTTTGAATCCCGAGATATAGGATATCATGTCAAGAATAAGCTTGCCTATTTCAGTAAACCAAGAATGTACATAGGGAGGTGGGCCTTGGGGCTGGCAATCTAGATTCATGAATAACTTAGCAATGTGGGTTATTTCTGCACTGGGAAATTGAGAGCGTTGCTCAAGCAAAAATCCCATGGAAAAAGGAGCAAGAGGCTAAGTGGGATGGAAGTGTAACATCTCATTGATTGATTCAACAATTATGTAAAAGAGAACAGTTTGGGATGGGGTCATAACTGCTTTATGGATAGGGTCATAGTTGGCACAGCACTGGTGAATAATATTTGGGAACACATTGACTGTGGGAAGGTAATACCTGGGGAGATTGGATTCCCATATTCCATAGATATCAAAATTGCTCAGATGACTATTCCTAATTCGGCAAAATGCCTGGAGATGGTTCATATCACGAGATAACTCTTTAATTTGAAAATATTTGTCAGGCAAGGGAAACCAATCTAGGTCTTTATGAGGTGCATTGAGGGGCGCAACATTGAGGGCCACAAGGGCTTCCATGTTCAGTTCTCTGTGTTTTTTAAACTGGAGGTGGCTTCTGTAGGAAAATGGGCTAAACAGCAGTGGTTCTGGTGTCTTTGTATGGCAATTGTGAACTGTTTTCAACTTGAATTTGGCTCTTATAGGTAGAATTTACAGAGGAAAACTGAAATTACAGGTTCGGGAAGTGAAAACGGGGTAAATACCTGTATTTTAGAGGCGAACAGTGCAATTGCAGGTTGACCGATGAGCTGGGGAGCAGGACGCTGGACTCTGTTTGGCCGAGTGGAAGACTGTATGCTCGAGCAGTTGCTTGGATGTAGTTTGCATGCAATAGTTCCACAGAGAAAAATGAATGAAAATGGGCGAAAATGACATTTTCACGACTTTTTAACAAAATTTGGCTTTCGCGGGGCTTTTTGGCGCCTTTTGGTCAGATGACGTCATTAGGATGTGACGTTTTGTCATGACGCGGGAGTACGGGATGCTGACTTGGCAGTGACGTGGCAATGACGTCAGTGGGCGGGGTCAGTGGGAGGGCATCGCATGTCCCCAGTACGGTGGCAATACTGCCGAATCCCTGGGCGGTAAACTTCGGCGGCGGAGAGCGTCGCGATATGATCGTGGACCGTTGGATGCGCGGGCCAGATCTAATGGTTAGTAGAGGTCAGAGGTGGTTCAGGGTTACGGTGCGGGACCCAATATATAATAAACGTTGATTTAAATATATCGGGGGCAGTTTGATTGGCTATGGGATGATTCGACTGTTAATTAACCCGATGTTAATTAACTTTCAACATTTGCGCGCGGGGAGGGTTTAGTTAGGTTATTAATTAACCCGGGTGGTTAATTAATCCTGAGGTCACGCCGATAGGGTTATTCACAAGGTTTCGAATAAACCTTGAATCCCCTGTAAAACATTGACATATGGCTATAATTTAGCCGGGGGTGGGAATAATACAATTTGTGGTTTTTATTGTATAGATATATTAATACGGGGGAAGGGTAATTTATAAGGAATTTATATAATATAGGTAGAGTCAATATGAGAAATGTGTTGAAAAAGAGCACTAAGTTATGGAGTTTAAAAACTTAGGCTCAAGGAGACAAGTTTACATGTGATTTTGCACAATCTCCTAAGTAAAATGGTTTTACTTAGGGTTTTATGAAATGAAATGGAGTGATTTGGGGATATTGAGCAGATCTCAACACCCTGGGGGAGATTAGTGAGTGATTTTGGGAGAAGTGTGAAGGGAAGTTAGTCATGCCTCACTTGATTTGTAACCAAACAGTTGCCATGGTACTTATGATATCAATAAGATGAACATCTTTGAGAGACAAAATTAATCATAAGCATGCTTCTGCAACACCAAAACTACCTACCCAGCCTATTATACCTAACATTTTTTCTTCCTTTTCCATGGGTGCACTTGGACTGGCAAACCCTCAACAATCTTCTTTTCTCTGCATGATAAGCCTATCTAAATCAACACTTGTAACTTCCAAGGGCTCAGATTTAACTGTTGAGCTCCTTTGCTTCTCTACCTAACTATTTATCTGCCAAGATTGAACAGTTTGGACATATTTTATTCTCTATCTTTAAAACAAGAAATTGAAACATGAACTAGCCAATATTAGGTTTTTTTGGCCATTCATCAACTGTGGCAATAGTTAACAAACTGCACATAATCAGATTATTTGCAAAAATAGAATAGTAGTGGCATTTTGAACTAGCACACTTTCTTGGTCCATTTTTCTTTGGGGTTCATTTCTTTCATTTTTTCCTTTTTTGACCACTTCTATTTTTGCCCTTTGATCTTTCTTTTAGGGCATACCCTCTTTACATTTTTTAATTTTTTGATTTTTTTTCAAAATATGGGAAACCTTTGCAGCAGGGAAAGGATGAACATATTAGGGACTTTTACGAGTCAATCATGAAATATGACACCTATTGGTATAGGAGCATAACACTGGCTCCACTTGGCGATGGCTTTTCCTGGTGAAAAGTCAAGAACAACAGGTCAGATAGCCTTCTAAACAACTCTTGCTACATTCTGAAATTTTCCTTTGCTGTAAGTAAACAAAACAATAGAAAGGCCCATGTAAAATATACACATCTCTCATGAGCTGATTCAAACAATTGCACCTCTGTTTTGGATAGTTTGTTTGAATGTTTTTTCTCATGTTTTCAGCTCCCAAGTCTTCTACAATTTTTGATAAACTAAAAAAAATGAGGTAACACAAAAAGGTGGTAAAGTTCTTTGACTGTTCCTCAAAATTTTCTAGACATTCCTTGCTATTCTTATTGTTGTAATAAACTAGAGAAACTGAACCTCCTTATGTACAAGTCAGCGCCCTGACATATTAATAAATTGGATCAAAATAGTGTTTTAGCATCTGACCATTAACTGATCCTTCTTCTGCTTCTGTACCATCCAGGCCCTTCAAAAGGTAGGTATTGTTTCCTTGTGAAGCCTGAATAATAAAAGGTCCCTTCCATAGGAAGTCAAACTTCCCATGTTTTCCTTTATCTTCTCTTCTGGAGTCCCATTTCAAAACTTTGTTTCCTATGAAAAAATCTTCTGCCTTAGTCCTCTTATCAAATATCTTCTTGAGTTTTTCTTGTAGCACTTGAGATCTTTGATATACCTCTTCTCTAGTTTGTTGCAAATGTATAGTCTGATTTATCCTTCTTTGAATGTCATTGGGTTGTACTTGAACTTCTTGCAGTAATTTCATTACAGGTATTCCCAAGGAGGAGGGAAATACAGCTTCCATACCATAGACAAGCTCATAGGGATTAGTTCCAATTGATCTCTTGGTGGTTAATCTATCTGCCCATAGTGCATTGATGAGCTTCTTATGCCAGTTTTTCTTGTTTTCTTCCAATACTTTCTTAATAATATTGATTAGGCTTTTATTGGATGACTCAGCTAGACCATTGCCTTGAGCGTAATAGGCTGTGGAGTGACCTAGAGTGGTATGGTATTTGTGATAGAAACTGATCATTCTCTTGGAATTAAAAGCAACGGCATTGTCAGTTATAATCTTTTCAGGACAGCCAAATCTGGACAGGATGTTGGTTTCTAAGAATTGCGTGATCACTGAATCATTGGCTTGTCTACAAGGGATGGCTTCTATCTACTTGGTGAAATAGTCTATGGCAGTCAGGATCCATTTATGTTGGCCAAAAGAGGGAGGGTGAATTTCCCCAATAAAGTCTAAACCCCACTGTTGGAATGGTTTTTCAGTGGAAATTGGTTTAAGGGGCAAAGGTAAAAGTTTCCTCTTGACTTCAAAAATTCGACATTTATGGCAAGATGTAACAAACATTTTGACATCAGTAAACAAGATAGGCCAATAGAATCCAGCCCTTAGAATTTTGTCAGCAGTTGATTTCTAGTACAAATGTCCACCACAGTCCCCTGCATGAAATTCTTTGAGTACCTTGTCAGCTTCATCTTTTATTAGACAATTTAATAGAACACCTTCATGATTTTTCCAAAAGAGGGCACCATCTAAAATACAAAACTTTGAAGCTTTCATTTTCAAAAACCTTTTCTTTGTTCTGGATAACCCTAGAGGAGCCTGCAAGTTTAATAATACATAAAATATGTCAACATACCAAGGTGATTCTAGGAAGGACTGGTTGATTTGTGGAGTCGCCGTCTCCTGCTCATTATCTAGTTCATTAATATCTAGGGCTTGGCAATTGGTTTCAGTCATGAGTTTAGCCAATCCCTGTCCTTTGATAAGTTTTTTAGGTTTTATTTCAATATCATACTCTAATATAGTAGCAATCCATTTACCTTTTTTGCCTTCAATCCCCTCTTGGGTTAGGATATCTTTGACAACAGTGCTCGGTACATAAGCTATTATATGAGAGTATAGTATGTAGACTCTGAAATCTTTGATGGCTTTCACAAGTGCATAAGCCTGTTTTTCTATGATTGGGTATTTTAGCAATGCATCCCTCAGTGCTTTACTGAAAAAGGCTATAGGTTTTTCACATCCTTGATCATCTTTCTGTAGTAAAACAGTAGCAATAGTGTGTTCTGATGCAAATGAAAAGATTATGAAGTTTCTGTCAAATTTTGGGCTTGTAAGGGCTTGTGTTTTGGTCAAGGCTATTTTGATTTCCTCAAATTCCTGTTTGGCTTCTAGTGTCCATTTAACCTTGGAATCTTTTTCAGCATATTATTCAACAATCTAATTAATTCAGCCAAGTTAGGTATGAATCTTCTTAAAAATTTGATTTTCCCTAGGAAAGCTTGAAGTTCTTTGATATTTCTGGGATGGGGAATTTGTAAAATGGCTTCTATTCGGTCAGGTTCAATTTTAATGCCATCTTTTGAGATTATGTGGCCCAACAGTTTGCCCTCCTCTAGGCCGAATAAGGATTTTTTGGGATTCAATGATATACCATATTCTCTGCAGGTTGAAAACACTTGTCTCAGATGATCTAGGTGCTGCTGATCTGATTTGGAAAACACAGTAAGATCATCAAGGTATATGACTAGAAAATCATGAATTTCTTTAGCAAAAGCTATGTCCATTGCACGTTGGAAGGTTACCCCTGCATTCTTGAATCCAAATGGCATTTTCACATATTTGAAATTTCCCCATGGGTTTGTAAAAGCAGTTTTTTCCTGATCATCAGGGTGAACTAGAATCTGGTTGAAGCTTGAAACCCATCCAAAAGTGAAATTCTAGAGGCACCCACTACCCTTTGTAAAATGTGGTCCATCTTAGGTAAGGGGTAGTGGTATTTTAAAGAGACTTTATTCACATTCCTTAAATCCACACACAGTCTGCTTTCTCCTGTTTTCTTCCTAGTGGGCACTAAATTGGAGATCCATTCTAAAAATCTAATAGGTGCAATTATCCCAGCTTCATACATTCTTTTGACTTCTTTTTCAATTAGAGGGAGGAGTACAAGGTTGACCCTTCTGAGTTTTTGCTTGAAAGGTTTTTGATTTTCTTTGAGAGGTATTGTATGTTGAATCACAGAAGTGTCATAGGACTTGAGATCTTCATAGCTCCATGCAAAACATCCTGTAATTCCTTGAACAGTTCAACATATTTAAGCTTTTGGTCAGGAGGCAAAGTCTTGGAAAACTTTATCATTTTAGGATTTTCTTCAGTTCCTATGTTACAGTCCTCAATCTCTGCATTTAGAGGCTGCATTTTGGGTTTCCTTGGAATGTCGTTAGAATCAAAGATATCTTCCAGAGCAGTTAATCCTATGGGTAAATAATTGTCCTTTAAATCAATAACTTCAAATTCTCCTCCAATAGTCTCATCAATGTCTATTCCTTTAAGCTCTTGCAACTTTTCTTTGGTAAATTTTGTTGGGTGTAGCAATTTAGTTGCACTTTCTGCTGCAATGGTTGTTTCAATTTTGTCCATCTGATCAACTTCACAAACAGTGTCTGTGTCTATATTAGTGCTGGAAAATTCTTCTTTTAGGGTCAAGAAATTGTTAATCTGAGTATCACTGTCAAACACTTGCCAATTTTTTACATTGTCTGGTACAGTTGGCCTGTGTTTGATCTCAGCTGTAAACTGATGGTTGGGTTCAAATGGCAGTTTACAAGTGCTGGCAAATGTTGCCAAACTGTGAGCATGCAAATTGTGTTTTCTTGGAATTTTGGCAAGTTGAGTTTCTAGGAAGGTATTGAGTATTTCAATTGCTGCTCCTCTATAAGATCTTAATCTTGGATCATTTGTGAGGAAGTTCCCTTTCATTTGTTGAATAACTAAATCAGAGTCTCCTAATATTGATACCCTGGTGGCCCCTAAGCTTTTGATCAATTTGAGTCCTAGCAAGAGGGCTTCATATTCAGCCATGTTATTAGTGCATCTAAAATTCAACCTGTATGCATGTCCTTCAGCATGATCATTTTCCATATTATGTACCCAAATTCCTGCTCCTGCTCCTAGTTTATTGATTGAACCATCAAATTCTAAATGCCAAAGGATCTCATGGTCATAGTTAGTATTAAGAGTATTGGAAATTTGTTTACTAGGGAAATCTGGATTTTTAGTTTCGTCTAGTTTCCCTTGTGTGTCTGATATATCATTGTTCACAGAAATTTCTTGAATTTGAACACTAGATTTTTCATTTATGAATTTTTCCTGCTCTAATGCTAAAGCCTTGACATCAGTTGAGGGATAAATTTCAGCATTGTATACGATGAAGGAGCCCATGTCAGAATGCATGGAATAGATGGAAAAATTCTAGGGTTTCTCCTCGCTATTGACCACATATTTAATCAAAGTTTCTTGATACAATTTCTTTCGCTGACCAAATACTGAAATGGTAGCATAGGACATGTCCAACTGTAAAGATGCCTAGAGCTTTACACCCAAAGATCTAGATAGCAACATGCCATATTTTGGTGGAATATTAGCTACCACTACATCCATTAAAATTGTCTTGGCAGGGTATTGAACCAATGATACACATAAATCTTTGATTAATCCTAGACATCTGACCTAGCTTGAATCAAAGGAGAACAAGTCTTTGTATGGCCTAGTAATATCTAGGTCCAACTTCTCCATCACAGATTTAGGCATTAAATTATTAGAAGCTCCAGAATCAAACATTGCATTATCGAGTATCTTATCACGAACGTTCAGGCTTACATAGAAAGGAGGGACCCCTCCATCTACTAATTTTCCATTTACCTCAAGGCCAAAAATTAATTATGTTTGATCATCAAGGACATTTACTGCATCTCTGTTTTCTAAAATTTGAAGTGATCTGCTGATTTGTTCTCTATAGACATCGTGCTTAGCCAATTCTGACAATGGAATTGCTATCTTTAATTTTCCTATTTCAGTCTCAAGGTTGAAAGGTTTTTCTGTTTGTATTTTTGCATTTCGGGCAGTGAGATTTTCCTTTTCTGTTGTATTTTCTATGTCTATCTCTTTTACAGGAGTGTTGTTATGAGCTAAAGTTGCTTCTATGTGAATTTCTAGAGGTTCTTCCACAGTTTCTTTGGAAGGAATGGAAGTTGAAGGCTGTCTGTTAGGTTGTTGACTATTTGATATATCTTCAACTGTTGGATGATTTAGGTTAGGAATTATTTTAGGAGGGGTTTGTATAGGAGGTTTCTTGATTTTAGCTTTGCTAGATTGCTTAGTATCCTTTTGTTTATTGTTTTCAGGAACATCTATCCTTCTACTTCTCAAATTGTATTGCTTGTGAACTTCATAGATGGTTGTGTTATATCCCTCCCTAAAATCAAATGATTCCCCTGATTGAATTTGGAACTGATTAAGAGTGTGGGACTCTTGGTCTTCTTGGGTTAGGAAAATTTGTTGTTCACTATTGAGACCCATTAAGTTAATTTGAGTGTCTTCTGTGGGCTCACTAGAAGTTGAAGCTTCAGCATAGTTTTCCTGAAATGGAGGTCTAATATTTTGGTCAGGGCCAGCATTTCCAATATTAGAGCTCTGGTTTTTTCTAAAGTTTGGATTTCTACCAGTATTGTTTGGTTGACCATCCCAAGGGGATTTTCTCTCAATTGTTTCTATACTATCACCCAGTCTATCCATCCCTTTGATTATAGCATCTAATTTCTACTCAAATGCAAAAGGTTCTTCTTTGATGGGTATCCTCCTTTCAGCTCTAGCTCGAGCTCGTTTAGAAATTAGGTTGGCCTCAACACTGACAGCTATACTTTGCATGTCCTCTAAGCTTCGAGGAGTTCTTTCCCTAAGCTGGTATGCCATATCAGAGTCAAATGCATCAGGGAATTTGATCAAGGCTAAATCTGGAGGAGGTCTGAGATTCTGAGGGATAGCATTATATACATTGTTAAATCTGGAATAGTAATCTTGAACAGTTTCTTGTGGGCCTCTTTTCAAGTTTTCATATTCTGTTAAAATGTGTAGGGGATCCTTCTTCTTTTCCCATCTGTTCAAGAAGGTCTAATAAAGGGCTTCTAGGTCAACAATAGTGTTTGCAGGGAGTGCTCTAAACCAAGTCCTAACATCTCCAGTTAAGCTTTGGACAAAGACTTTCATTCTTACATCATCACTATCAATCTCCTAGCTTTCAAAATAATCCATCATTTTCTTGGTGTGTTGTTGAGCTGTGTAAGTGCCAGTACCATCAAAATAGGTGATTTTTATTTGATAATCTTGAGGCATAGCCCCTAGATTTGCAGGTAATTGTCGGGGAGCATAACAGTTTTATATGTTTGCAAAAATAAGTATAATAGCTGGAAGAGCAAGGATAACAGTTGAAATATGTGTTGTAGATGGGGGAGTGGAAAAGATGGTTTGAAGTGCTGATGGTGAACTAGGAGAAGCAACAGTAATGGCAGAAAGGATTGGTGCTTTTCTAGGAGTAAGCTCAGATTGGATAGGGTTCTGCTGATGTGTGTCAAAGGGTGAACTAGAAGAATGTTCTTGGCTCTGCTAGTTTCTAAGGTTCTTAGGAATCATATTAGGATTTTCAAAGATAGGTGGGGGATTTGGATCAGGATTTGATCTGGTGTAATGGATCTTCTTCTTTGGAGCCAGCTTCTGAGTATGTTTTTGGTTTTTCTTGAAATAGTTTAGGAATTTTTTTAGATGAGGAGATTATAAATTTTCCTAAATATCTAGTGAAACAAGGGACTGATCAAGTATTTAGGACAACTGTTCAATACATGAATTAGACTAGAGATAGACTGAAGCAACATTTGTTTATTCCTGCAATTGCATAGAAAAAGCAGTTTCAAAGGCTACCTGGGCAACTTCAGGCTCTATCTATAGTTAATAAAATAAACAGTAGTAACCAACAATTTATTCTGGTCCCCAGTGGAGTTGCCAATGATGTTATCACTCAGGTTGTTCCCTAAAGTTGTAAGAAAGGGAATACGGCCGAGGTAACCACAGGCCAATCTTTTAGATATGGATTCTAGCCAATCTGCATCCAGATAGGGCTCTCTCTTTATGATTTAGCTATGTTTGAGGTATATTAAGCTAGTTATGAAGTGAAAGGGTTTTGTTTAGAGTTTGGTTGGAGGAATGGAGATTCAATAGAACAGTGAGGTAAAACTGAAGAGTTTCAGTCCATTGGGCATGATGGAGTCAAAGGAGGATAGCTTTCTGGATTTGGTTTTTCAGCCAAGGATAGTATTATAGAGCAAGGTAATCAAACATGGAACAATTCATAGGATGGATTCAGGTGGAATGGAGTCAATGGGTGAAGGGCAATTAAGAATCCTTCATCATGTTGACAGAGGGAAAATGGATGGTTACTGCTAAGGAGAAATTAAGAATCCCTTAGCAAATATTCAAGATGAAAGAATCAAGGGAAATAGGAGCAATTAAGAATTCACTATTTATGCTAATTCTGAAGAAAACATTAAAAATAACAAAGACTGAACACAGAGTGCAATCAAGCAAATTCTGAGTTATTCTTTTTCTTTATTATTTAGATCATGAAACATAGATGATATAGTAAAAACAGAAACTGTAAGACACAAGTTAGAAGGGACTTATTGATCCATAAAACGATTCAAGAATTCTGTAGCATGGTCCTTAGTAGCAATTCCTCATTCAGTAAGCCAGACAAAAATGGTTCCAATAGCCTTTTATTCCGAAAAACTTCAGAATTACAGCAAAGCCTGAGAATGCTTCCCAGTCAAGCAACCCCAAATACTTCGTCTAGGGGGGTATTTATACAAAAATGTCAAGATATCATACAAAATATCTGATAGAAATAATATCTGCTGACAATTAATGCTTCTTTTACACAGATAGAGACAGACAGTCTCGAAAACAGGGAGACAATAAATAGATGCAATAATTTCATGCTACGCTGGTTGTTCTGTCTTTATGAGACGTACTAGAGGTAGGTGCTGTAAGTCGGTTCATGGCTGTCTTCTATTGATCCTCTATACTGGTTATTCTGCCTTGGCCAGACTTTCCTTAAACTCTGATGTGATACGCTCTGACCCGTATGACCCTAGATCATTTCTGTTCTCCACATTATAGCAGAGGGTGCACAATTTTGATTTGACCAAAGATACGTTTATAGGATCTCTAGCATGCTCTGCCACCACTCCGGTCCTGGTAATTTATGTCTCTGCAGCTTCCTCAGAGTTTTGTCAGTTTCTGTGTACCTGAAGAAATTAGGTGGGATGGTGAACAGATGCTTCACCTCGTGTTCTATGTAGAATAAATTTTCCAGGCCGTCATAAAGAGATTGGCCAGATGGAGGTTCTTTCTTTCCTAAAGTACTTGATGATGTATCAACTGACTAACAGCATATGTATTCAATTTATGTACATAGTCCTTATGTTTCATCAGATGATTATTACTTCCCAAAGGACTTGGCAAACCTTTTTGATGCAGGACTGTAAACTTTTCTATAAAAGAATCAATCTCTACCTGCATGTCTTGGCATCTTCTGTCCAAATTTTGCATTAGAGTTTTCATGGTTAGAACTCTCTTGATGTCTAGAATGGTGCCTATTCTGTCCCTAATTTCCAGTGCTTCTAGTTCTTCACTGGTCTTGGTATTCAAAAAATGTATTAGCTTCTTAGCTTGCTCAGGCATCTGTCCCAATAAGGCTCTTGTTTTCTGAATTTCCACTTGGGCCACTCTTATCAAATCAATCTATTCATAAATGGTTTGAATATATCTCCACACATCACTAAGGGATTGAGTGATGTTGGCCCGCAAAATTCCTCTGATTTCTGCCAGAGGCTTATGCAAAGAGAGATCCTTTTCTAATGCTCTCACCTTGTTCTCCAATGTTTTGATCTCTCTTGTTTTCTTTGCCACATTCATCTTGGATTTATCATAACTCTGTTCAACCTTTGCCAATTTTTCTTTGAATTGCTTCAGCTCTGATACTTGGAGTTTCAATTCCTCCATGGCTTTTATTAATTTCTCTGTAGTCATAGTAGTACTGCTGCCTGGTGCTGTTGCTATTGATGTTGTTCCTGTGATGACTTCTGCTGTTGATGCCAAGATAGTGGGAGGCACTGCTGTTATAAGTGTGGAGGAGGTAGTAGTGATTGTTGGAGCTACTTCAGGTGGCTGGGAGGTTGACTCTCCCTGCTTTTCTTGTAGTTCTTTCTCCAATGCCTGCTTTGTCTCACTCAATCTCTCATTCAGTCTCATGAGCAGGTCCATCATGTCCTCTTCAGATTTCTTTTGTACAACATCTGTAGTCTGTGGATGCATAGAAGGAGGCATTTTAAGCTATTTTCTGAGGGCAGAAATGTCCTCTTCTTTCTTCTTCATTAGTGCCTTTATGCCTTTGGCATCTTTGGGATCATGTCCCAGTTCAATGATGATGTCCTCTACGGATTTTATCCTATTGTCCTTAGCTAGAGAAGAAGCTTTCTCTATATCCAACTGAGTAGAGGTACTATTCAATGAGTTTTGCAATTTATGAGCTAGCATAGCTTTATCAACAAGCGTGGAATATACCATCTCTCCAGTCTGTTTGTGCAGCTCAATCTGGTCTATTGGATGAATGTCTTTGGCCAAGACCTCCAGATTTGTCCTGATATAATCAGCTGCTAATTGTGGTTGCTACACTTTGGGCTTGAAATAACTCATGTTCATCTTCCCCTCTTTAATGTCATAGGCAGACATCAACCTTTGCTGCTTTGTGGGGGCCATCTTAAGATATTGATTGTAAATCTCTAGCGTCAGTGGATCATTTCTAGCCTTTATCTCTGTGAATGTTCTTTTGATGTCAGAGGTCTACTTACTTGGTGGCCTAGTGGATGAAACTTCCACACTGTGCTGCCTTTATAGCTCCTGCCTATGTGAGCTAGTTGATGTCTCCATCACTGGGGAGGTCTGTTGGCTAGTTACCCTCTCACCTCTTAGACTTTCTATTGTTTCTTCAATGATTTCCTCTTCAGACAGAGGATTCAGTCTTTGCCTTTTTGCACCTGGCTGTTCTGCAGGTCCACTGATGGGTGTGGCATCTTCTCTGTCTCTTTTCTTGCCTTTTTCCTCATTTAGAGGAGTCTGTAACGCTGGTATCTCTGGTGCTTTAGTTTGGACCGGAGGAATTTGCCCCTGCTGATCAGTCATTGCTTGCTGCTTCGTGCCTGCCACTTCCTTGCCTTTAGAAGACCCTATACCTGGTGCACTAGTTTCCTGTACAGGCTGCTGTGAAGTTCCAGCAGAGGATGTACCCACTCCAATTTGCTGAGGCAGCTTGAAAGATACCTGTCCAAAAGAGTCCAGGTCAAGGGTTTTTTCTAAATCCTTCATAGCTTGTTCCATCATTTCTTGCTGAGTAAGTTCTTCTATCAATGTACCCTCTACCCACTCATCCTGATTAGCAAATTGCTCTATTTCAGGGATCCTAAAATGTTTATAGGCCGATAGCCTGTTTTTTACTTTTCTGTCACTTATAAATCTATTTGGGTCATATGGTACCCACCAGAAACTTTTCTTCAGTTTAAGGTCTTCCCCTAATATCTTATCAACATCTTCCCATGCCTCCCTCTTGTTAATGATAAAAGGGCCTAACTAGTTTCTTATTCTCAGCTGAGCCTTTTTCTTTACATTGCAAAAGTGAGTTAAATTTGCATTGATAAGTTGCCTGAAATACTCCAGTGTAAATAGTCTCATGGGCACAGTTCATAGCCATATATTTTGATTTCGGTGTGATTCTGGTAGAGGTAATAGTCACCTATTTTGTAGTTTTTGGAGAGCTGTAAAATCTTCTTTATATCCCCAGAGAGCCTAGAAGGAGGAGCTCCTATCAATAAAGTGGAGGCTGGATGTATAAACCAGTCAATGAATTCACAGTAGGTATAAGGGGATTCACAAACATTGTGGAAGACTGAGGTCCAAAAGATCACAGACCTCCTCTCTCCTTTGGAATCCAATTTCCTGATGGGAAATGAAAAAATGTCTGGCTGATAATATAGCAGAAGGTGATATATGAATGAAGTGTACTTGAAGACTCCTTCTCTTTCTAGATTTATGAATTGCTCATTGATTTTATTGGCAATGAAAGAGGCATAATCATATTTGATAGCAGGGGGCTGTCCTGGAGTAAACATTGACAACATAACTAAGTTGGTCTCATCAACAAATTCACTGGTTTTGAATCCCAAGATATAGGATATCATGTCAAGAATAAGCTTGCCTATTTTAGTAAACCAGGAATGTACATAGGGAGGTGGGCCTTGGGGCTGGCAATCTGGCTTCATGAATAACTTAGCAATGCGGGTTATTTCTGCACTGGGCAATTGAGAGCCTTGCTCAAGAAAAAATCCCATGGAAAGAGGAGCAAGAGGTTGAGTGGGATGGAAGTGTAACATCTCATTGATAGATTCAATAGTTATGTGAAACAGAACAGTTTGGGATGGGGTCATAACTGCTTTACTGATAGGGTCATAGTTGGCACAGCATTGGTGAATAATATCTGGGAACACATTGACTGTGGGAAGGTAATACCTGGGGAGATTGGATTCCCATATTCCATAGATATCAGAATTTCTCAGATGACTATTCCTAATTTGGCAAAATGCCTGGAGATGGTTCATATCACCAGATAACTCTTTAATTTGAAAATCTCTGTTAGCCAAGGGCAACCAATCCAGGTCTTTATGAGGTGCATTGAGGGGCGCAACATTGAGGGACACAGGGGCTTCCATGTTTAGTTCTCTGTTTTTTTTAAAATAGAGGTGGCTTCTGTAGGAAAGTGGGCTAAACAGGAGTGGTTCTGGTGTCTTTGTATGGCAATTGTGAACTGTTTTCAGCTTGGATTTGGCTATTATAGGTAGAATTTAAAGAGGAAAATTGAAATTACAGGTTTGGGAAGTGAAAATGGAGTAAATACCTGTATTTTAGAGGCGAATAGTGCAATTGCAGGTTGACCGATGAGCTGGGGAGTAGGACGCTGGACTTTGTTTTCCCGGGTGGTGGATTGTATGCTTGAATAGTTGCTTGGACATAGTTTGCATGCAACGGTTCCATAGAGAAAAACGAATGAAAATGGGCAAAAATGAAATTTTCATGACTTTTTAACAAAATTTGGCTTTTGCGGGGCTTTTTGGTGCTTTTTGGTCGGATGACGTCATCGGGATGTGATGTTTTGTCATGACGCGGGAGTACAGGATGCTGAGTCGGCAGTGACATGGCGATGACGTTAGCGGGTGGGGTCAGCTGGAGGGCGGTAAGCGGTATTGGCCCACACCGCTTATGAGCTAAGGCGGTTTCGGGCGGAGGGGCCACGAGCATGGTGGGAGGGCGCCGCGTGGCCCCAGTACGGCGGCAATACCGCCGACTCCCCAGGCAGTAAACTTCGGTGACAGACAGCGTCGCGATATGATCATGGGCCATTGGATGCATGGGCCCAGATCTAATGGTTGGCGGAGGTCGGAGGTGGTTCAGGGTTACGACGCGGGGCCCAATATATAATAAACGTTGATTTAAATATATCGTGGGCAGTTTGATTGGCTACGGGGTGATTAAACTGTTAATTAACCCGATGTTAATTAACTTTCAACATTTGCCCGCGGGGAGGGTTTAGTTAGGTTATTAATTAACCCAGGTGGTTAATTACTCCCGAGGTCGCGTCGATAGGGTTATTCACAAGGTATCAGATAAACCTTGAATCCCCTGTAAAACATTGACATATGGCTATAATTTAGCCGCAGGTGGGGATAATAAAATTTTGGGTTTTTATTGTATAGATATATTAATACGGGGGAAGGGGAATTTTTAAGGAATTTATATAATATAGGGTTAGAGTCAATATGAGAAATGTGTTGGAAAAGAGCGCTAAGTTATGGAGTTTAAAAACTTAGGCTTAAGGAGACAATTTTACATGTGATTTTGCACAATCTCCTAAGTAAAAGGGTTTTACTTAGGGTTTTATGAAATGAAATGGAGTGAGTTGGGGATATTGAGCAGGTCTCAACACCCTGGGGGAGATTAGTGAGTGATTTTGGGAAAAGTGTGAAGGGAAGTTAGTCATGCCTCACTTGATTTGTAACCAAACAATTGCCATGGTACTTATGATATCAATAAGATTAACATCTTTGAGAGACAAAATTAATCATAAGCATTCTTTTGCAACACCAAAACTACCTACCCAGCCTATTATACCTAACATTTTTTCTTCCTTTTCCATCGGTGCACTTGGACTGGAAAACCATCAACAATCTTCTTTTCTCTACATGATAAGCCTATCTAAATCAACACTTGTAACTTCCAAGGGCTCAGATTAAACTGTTGAGCTCCTTTGCTTCTCTACCTAACTATTTATCTGCCACGATTGAACAGTTTGGACAGATTTTATTCTCTATCTTTAAAACAAGAAATTGAAACATGAACTAGCCAAGATTAGGCTATTTTGGCCATTCATCAACTGTGGCAACAGTTAACAAACTGCACATAATTAGATTATTTGCAAAAATAGAATAGTAGTGGCATTTTGAACTAGCACACTTTCCTGGTCCATTTTTCTTTGGGGTTCATTTCTTTCATTTTTTCCTTTTTTGACCACTTATCTTTCTGCCCTTTGATCTTTCTTTTAGGGCATACCCTCTTTACATTTTTTAATTTTTGATTTTTTTTTCAAAATATGGGAAACCTTTGCAGCGGGGAAAGGATGAACATATTAGGGACTTTTACTAGTCAATCATGAAATATGACACCTATAGGTATAAAAGCATAACACAATTAATGCACAGAGGTAGTTGCGGCCCTGATCTCATCACCTGGATTTACAGGAGGTAGATCCGCCATGGATATGCTGAGAAATACCATACCAATACCAACTTGGTGAGCTTTAAAAGGATTGACATGTATTCTATCTAGGATGCAATGCTGCCTAGTGATATAAATCGAATGAAAACCTTACAAAGAAGGCAGTTAGTTGTGCTACTCTTTGGATTTCTTTGCAGAACAAAAAAGCATTGGAGTCAGTCCCATTTGGAATTTTTGTTTCTCACAAGCCGTCATTTTGAAGCAAAGCAAGTTTTTGCTAGGAAGGATTGTAGCTGTGCTTGTGACAATGACATTAGGTACACCAATGGCCACTAGGCAGGGTCCTATTTTCATGGCTGGCCATCAGATTTGCTTGCAAGTTTGGCTGGCATTATCTCTTCTTACTGATGCTTTAACACTTGCTGGACAGTCACTCATTGCTAGTGCATTTACAAAAGGGACTATATCCAGGTCAAAAAGGTTGCTCTTAATGTTCTTCAGATAGGAGCAGGATCTGGTATTGCCATAGCTGTGATTCTATTTATAGGATTTGGATCCTTTTCTAAGTTATTCACAAAATATCCAGTGGTCTTGGAGGTTGTAAGATATGGAGTTCTGTTTTTTGTTGGTTCTCAACCAATCAATGCCCTCACATTTGTATTTGATGGCCTTCACTATGGCATATATTACATGGCAAATTTTGTTTTTTTTATTACATTGTTTTTTTGTTATGTTTTATCTTTTTGTTATGTTTTGTTTTTGAAAGTGTATATATATGTTTTGTATAATATTTTTTATTTTCATTTTTCAATTTTTTTTTAATGAAGTGTTTTTTTATAACATTTGTACATTTATAGGTTTTTCTATGATTTTTGTTATGTTTGTTTATATGTGTATTTTAGTTTGTACATATGTTTTTCTCTTTTATGTACATCTATTTTACTTTTTTAGTTTTGTAAACATTTCATTAATTTATTGTTTAAAAAAAAAAAAAAAAAATTGCCATGAAAACATGAGAAAATTTTTCGAAAATTTTTGATGCGAAATCTGGAGCAAACTGAGAAAAATATTGTTGTGATGATCCACTCAAACACACTTGTCAAAGCAAGAAAAAAAATGTCTATTTGCTGATTTTTCTAGAAGAGGTATTGATTAATTTCAAGATTAGGTTGGTTATTTGTTCATAATAAAAATGCATAGCTATGTGTACTTAACTATATGTTCAATATTTTAGCTATAGAAACTACACAATTCTACAACTGAACCACAAATCTACAGCTATGTATTTAACTCAATGCTCTATTTGTCAGCAATGCATTCTAATCAGAAAATCATGATCAAAATTTATTGGTTTTGTCTAATGATGATGTTTTCAAGCTTGATGCAAGAAAGAAGAAGAACTATGAAGGTGCTTTATCTGCAAGATTGATTGATGAATTTTTGATTGAAGAAATTGTTTTCTTTTAAAAATTGGATTTATTATCACACTTGTGAATTGGACTAACTATTTGAAATAAAAACATGTCATAAACCTGTCAATTATGCAAATTTTTTGTAAGTACCTAAAGAAATTGATCACTTCTCTTTGAACACAATTACGTTTGTTGCAATGTTAGTGCCATGTTTTTTTCAGGTTCAAAGACAATCAAAGAATTGAAGGAAGCCAATTATGCATGATTGGTTTTCTATGACCAATTTCAAGAGATATGAACCAATTGAATCCATTATCCATAAATGTCATCAATTTTCCTCTCCAAACTCACAAGCTATTCAAGCATTTTCGCGAACCATCGTCATCACCATTTTACTTGCAAAGTGTCGCATTATTTCCATTTACATTTTCCATTCACATTTTTCGTAATTTCCATTCATAGAGACATTCAGCTCGCTTACATGTTGATTTGTCCTTTTGCTTTCTTTTCGCTTGTTTACCCTCTTGTCATTTCCCTTTCCATTAAATAAACCTTGATCCACTACAAAATTTTTCATTCATAGTCCTTCCAAAATCATTATTTCATACTCATGTTAGATGATGGAGGATTCCTTAAGGCCTCCCTTCTAACAAGTCTTGGCCTATTGACATCAACACATTATCTAGGTTTAGGGCTACAGTCCTTATTAGTACCTTGAGGCTTGTATGCATCAATGAAAATTTCTCTTGTTGAAAATCATGGGAATACATCAATCTCCCTTGATCCTTAGATCTTGCAAGTGGCTCGACATCACATCATCTATTCACACTTTGCAAGATGTACTTAGGTACCTTGGCACTAGTTGACATTAATGACAATTTTGCCTCGCATTGGTTAACGAAATTCATTAATGGTCAGTAATCCAATGAATTCTCTTCATGCTCGACAACAATACATTCATTCGCATGACTAGAATTGTACCATCGGGTTTTGTAGTAGGTGAAGACTATATCATTTTAGCATTTTGTAGCAGATACAACAAATTTAGCAGTAGAAATAAAGAATCCACTTTCACCACCTCAACCACCATTTATGCAACCAAGAAGCAGATGAAATTCTTCATTCTATTCCATGATCCAGCAACAGTTACAACTACTCTACATATGCACAGTTTGTCGACTTTCTAGGTAAGTAAAGGTATGTTCTTTTCTAGCTTTTAATCATAGAATTCCTTGAATACTGAAGTTATAATTTTTGGAAAGTACTTCACCATATTTCCTTTTTCATTTGAAAAAAGAACCGCAAACACCTTTAGTTTGGGGGAAGGGACATCCATTTATGATTACTCTTCATATCACTTCATTTCATCCTAACATACTTTTCCTAATCATTAAGATTGCATTATGTTTCAAAAGTTCTGTGATTTTCGAATAAAGACTAAATGATGAGCATATTATATGGTTGATTTAAAGATGCATTCTTAAATATGTTCAATGAATCTTGCTGCAACAAAACGAAACAAGGTATTGAAACACAAGAACCAATACCAATTAAGATTTGGTTGTCACACAAGAACCAACCAAACATGTTGCAATTCAATGTATGGCAAGGAATACTTTGCAAAACGAAATTAAATTTTCAAATACTATCAAATGTAAAGTTTAAGGACATATGATATAAGCCAAGCTCATTCAAAAGAAAATCATGATTAAGCAATGCAGCAGATTGCATGAGGACATGCCATAATGTCAGTTGGGGGGAATGTAGTCTCCAAAATGTATTCAAAATGTCATCCATTTTCACCTTTATCGCCACCATTTCACTCACATGTCACAACCCCATGACCATATAACCGTTCATTAGTCTCCATTTTCATAATTATATGGGTTCCATTTGTGTTTTCCAAAAGGTAATGATTTCTAGTATTATAAGTGAATTAAATATTTAAAACTTAGAAAAATGACATATACTTGCTAATACATAAAGTGGCTTGAGTTTCATGATATGTGTAGGTCAATTGGAAGCTTCCAAGGCACCCTTATGTGGCCTCCAATGCTTAAATTCGAATTCCCTTCAAGATATGGAAGAAGATTTGGATAAAGGTCAAAGAGGATATGTGTCTCATCATTATCTATTTGAGTTGTAACTCTATGAGATTTTCTAGGGATCTAGGGAGAGAATAATAGACCTCCATTAATGAGGTAGCTTCTTATGTCTTTGTATAAATAGGAGAGTCTACTCCTTTCAAAGACATGTGAAAGTTGGGGAAATGCTCATGTTTTGAATATATAATTTGGATTTGGCACCATGCTCATGAGTGATGTTCACTTTGATTTGTTTATGCTTGTATTTGGAGCCTCTCAACTTTCCATCCCTTATGCTTTTGGATTGGCCACCTAGAATGTGTTAGATTTATCGTTTCTCATGGATTAAGATTTATTGCTTTCATAGATTAAGGTTTATTTCTTTCATATCTAGAGGTTAAGAATGATTGTTTTTGCTTTCATTTCATATCATGTGGTTTTGATTATTCACTTCATAGGATTCTGATTTGATAATGCACACATGATCCCTTAGAGTATATTTCATTTCATGCAATTTCATATCTGAAAGAGTGGTGTTGTTTTCAATTCTTGCAAGTGTGGTAGATCAAGATTTCAATTCTTGCAAGTGTGATAGATTAAGATTTCAATTCCACACATTGTACTATAATTTCTTTTGAATTGATTGTTGAATTAAAATAGGTGAATTTGGTTTGTCATTATTTGGTTTCATAGTTAGATTGATCTAAATTGGAAGTTAATTTCTAGCATATACAGTGCACTCATGCTTCGCAAGTTTTACGAAACCCCCAGGTTGACAATTAAATGATAGGTAATTAATTTGCCTCAACATTTTGGCACCGTTGCCGGGGAAGTGTGCATAGGAACTAACTTTCAGTCTAGAGTTCATATTTTTTCAGTTTTTTCCTAGATCCATGATTAAAACATGTAGATGCATAAATCATTTAGCCGCATATCATTTTTATAAAAATATAAAAAAATCAATGTTAACCATTTATGGACAAAGGGTCTAGAATGCATATTAAACATTCTTTGGAGCACAAGGACTGCATTGAGGAATGGTATCGAAACGTGATTGCGCCACGACATTCATCCGTTCTTTAGGAGATCTTTGTGGCAAATCTAAAGGTCAAAATGACTTCTCATGTCCTCATACACAATCAACTACATTTTGCAAATTTGGATATGAACATTTTAGAAAGTTTAATCCATAAATGGCTCCATTGGAAACATTCATATACTTAAAAAATAAATATTTTTTTTCTTTCAAGTAGATAACATAGGAAAAATAAAATCAAGCTTTATTTCATTTTTTTTCTTAATTGCATTTTTTTTAGAACTTTAAATTTTTAGATCTTTATTTATTTTCTTGCATTTTTTTCACTAACATCATAAATATTTTCAATAAATTGATGCTTTGATTAAAAAAAATATAAAAAAATAAAAAATAAAAAATCATGTTTTTGAATAAGGGAAATGCATATTTTTAAAATAAAAATTATCAATTCTTTTTTAAGAGAATTGAGAAATTGACTATTTAGGCTCTCATGCGACCTGTAAAAAAAATTATGTTAGCTTAATATCCATCATAATAAAAAAATTTATATATAAATCTTGCTTCAAATTGCCACATATTTATTCCTTTTTTTTAGGAGCTACAGAAATGACTCGTTTTTGCAGCCAACCTTGATTTGATTCTACAGCCATCATCAAAAACTTTGTGTTGAAGGACTTGACATAGACTAATTTTTAATTAAGCCCTATCCACAATCCAGGTATTGTAAGTCTTTAACCCAAATGATCCTATGATTATGGCAATTTCTGTGATTACTAAAGCCAATGATGTTGCAAGGTATCTTATGGCCTCTCTGAGACAGTTCTACTGCTAGTGAGCAGTCATTATTTTCTTCGTGCTACTCTCTTGAAGAATCCTTGGCGTCATCAGAATTTTCTTCATGGAACTGTAAATCATGAGCTAGCTTTTCACACAATCTCACATAATTTCCACACGGATTATAATACTTTGTTCTATTCCCACACATGTTCAAATGTTTATCAATATCGGTAGCTAACAGTGGAAGCTTGCACTTGACAGATTCATGGATGACTAGTAATTCACAGTCAATGGATTCACCACACTGTGAACAAGATACAAACAAATATCTCTTGTGGTTCCATTGGAAAAATGACATGATATAATTTGGGTTTGAGGTGAGGACTGATTTAATGTGCTCCTCATTCATGCTTGGCCGTGGACATGGAAGACCCAACAATTACTTGAAGTAGAGGAAATGTGTAGCAGCTTAAAAATGTTAGTTGTAAAACATGATTTCTCACCAAATGAAAATAAATTTTGAAAATATAAAATGTGAGTTTTTCTCAAAACGAGGTCAGCTATAAAACCCGTGAACTATTTTCTCAAATTCATAACCGATTGGGAGATATTAGGGGTTCTCTGGAGCCTTACTTGGCAAATTGCATGAGAAAAACATGATTTGCAATTAATGCACAGAGGCAATTGCGGCCCTGATCTGGTCTTCCTGATCTACGGGAGGTAGATCCACCATGGAGATGCTAAGAAATACCATACCAATAGCAACTTGGTGAGCTTTAGAAAGATTGACGTGTATGCTATTTGGGATGCAATGCTGCCCAGTGATATAAATCAAATGAAAACCTTACGCAGAAGGAAGTTACTTATGCTACTCTTTGGATTGCTTTTGCAAAACAACAGAGCGTTGGAGTCAGTGCCATTTTCAATTCTTGTTTCTCACAAGCCATATTTTTGAATCAAATCGGGTTTTTGCTAGGAAGGATTGTAGGTGTGCTTGTGACAATGACATTAGGTACACCAATGGGCACTAGGCAGGGTCCTATTTTCATGCTTAGCCATCAGATTTGCTTGTAAGTTTTGTTGGCATTATCTCTTCTTACTGATGCTTTAACACTTTTGGACAATCACTCATTGCTATTTCATTTAAAAAAGGGACTATATCGGGGTCAAAAAGGTTGCTCTTAATGTTCTTCAGTTAGAAGCAGGATCTGGTATTTCTTTAGTTGTGATTCTATTTATAGGATTTGGATAATTTGCTAAGTTATTCGCAAAAGATCCAACGGTCTTGGAGGTCATAAGATATGGAGTTCTGTTTGTTGTTGGTTCTCAACCAATCAATGCCCTCGCATTTGTATTTGATGACCTTCACTATGGCATATATTACATGGAAAATTTTGTTTTTATATTAAATTGTTTTTTTTGTTATGTTTTATCTTTCTGTTATGTTTTTTTTTTTGGAAGTGTATATATATGTTTTGTATAATATTTGTTTTTTTCATTTTTCATATTTTTTTTAATGAAGTTTTTTTTTTATAACATTTGTACATTTATAGGTTTTGTTATGTTTGTTTGTATGTATATTTTAGTTTGTACATATGTTTTTCTAGTTATGTTTTTCTTTTATGTACATCTATTTTACTTTTTTAGTTTTGTAAATATTTCATTAATTTACTGTTTTTCAAAAAAAAAAAAAATTGCCATGAAAACATGAGAAATTTTGTTGAAAAATTTTGATGCGAAATCTGGAGAAAATTGAGAAAAATATTGTTGTGATGATTAATTTGAAGATTAGACTAGTTATTTGTTCATAATAAAAATGCATAGTTGTGTGTACTTAACTGTATGTTCAAGATTTTAGCTATAAAAACTGCACAATTCTATAGCTGAACCACAATTTTGCAGCTATGTATTTTACTCAATGATCTATTTGTCAGAAATGCATTCTAATCAGAAAATCATGATCAAAATTTATTGGTTTTGTCTAATGATGATGTTTTCAAGTGTGATGCAGGAAAGAAGAAGAACCATGAAGGTTCTTTATTTGCAAGATCGATCGATGAATTTTTTATTGAAAATTTTGTTTTCTTTTAGAAATTGGATTTATTATCACAATTGTGAAACTGGACTAACTATTTGAAATAAAAACACGTCATGAACCTGTCAATTATTCAAAATTTTCGTATGTACCTAGAGAAATTGATCACTTATCTTTGAACACACTTATGTTTGTTGCAACGTTAGTGCCCTGTTTGTTTTCAGGTCCCAAGACAATCGAAGAATTGAAGGAAGCCAATTATGCATGATTGGTTTTCTATGACCAATTTCAAGAGATATGAACCAATTGAATCCATTATCCATAAATTCCATCATTTTTCCTCTCCAAACTCACAGGCTATTCAAGCATTTTCGCGAAGCATCATCATCACCATTTTACTTGCAAAGTGTCGCATGATTTCCATTTACTTTTTCCATTCACATTTTTTGTAATTTCCATTCATAGAGACATTCAGCTCGCTTACATGTTGATTTTTCCTTTTGCTTTTTGTTCACTTGTTTACCCTCTTGTCATTTCCCTTTCCATTAAATAAACCTTGATCCACTGCAATTTTTTTCATTCATAGTCCTTCCAAAATCATCATTTCATACTTTCAACACATCAACACATTATCTAGGTTCAGGGCTAGAGTCCTTATTAGTACCTTGAGGATTGTATGCATCAAAGGCAAGTTCTCTCACTGACAATCATGGGAATACATCAATCTCCCTTGATCGTTAGATCTTGCAAGTGGCTCAATATCAGCTCATCTATTTGCACTTTGCAAGATGTACTTAGGTACTTTGGCACTAGTTGACATTAATGACAAGTTTGCCTCACATTGGTTGATGACATTCATTAATGGCCTATAATCCAATGACTTATCTTCATGCTCGAAAACAATACATTCATTCGCATGACTAGAATTGCACCATCGGGTTTTGTAGCAGGTGAAGGCTATATCATTCTATCATTTTGCAGCAGATATAACAAATTTAGTAGTAGAAATAACCAATCCACATTCACCACCTCAGCCACTAATTATGCAACCAAGAAGTAGATGAAATTCTACATTCTATATCATGATCCAGTAGTAGTTAGAACTTCTCTACATATGCATAGTTTGTCCACTTCCTAGGTAAGTAAAGGTATGTTATTTTCTAGCTTTTAATCATAGAATTCCTTGAATACTGAAGTTATAATATTTGGAAAATACTTGACAATATTTCCTTTTTCATTTGAAAAAAAACCGTAAACACCTTTAGTTGGGGGGAAGGGACATCCATTATTGATCACTCTTCATATCACTTCATTTCATCCTCACATACTTGTCCTAATCATTAAGATTCCATTATGGTTCAAAATTTATGTGATTTGCAAATAAAGACTAAATGATGAGCATATTATATGGTTGCTTTAAAGATGCATTCTTAAATATGTTCAACGAATCTTGCTGCAACAAAATGAAACAAGGTATTGAAACACAAGAACCAATACCAATTAAGATTTGGTTGTCACACAATAACCAACCAAACATGTTGCAATTCAATGTATGACAAGGAATTCTTTGCAAAATGAAATAAAATTTTCAAATACTATCGAATGAAAAGTTTAAGGACATATGATATAAGCCAGGCTCATTCAAAAGAAAACCATGACTAAGAAATGCAGTAGATTGCATGAGGACATGCCATAATGTCAGTTGAGGGGAATGTATGTTGAAAATAGCAACAAGAAATGATCAAAAATATAATCTAGAATATTCCAATTTTATTTTGTCCTTGAATTAAAATTGTGAATTAAATTCAAATTTAGTCTCACCGGCTGATTGGAAATAATTAATTAATTCATTATGGATTAATTAGTTGGAGGAATTCAAGTTAGAAATATTTCTGAAGTCATGCAAGAGTTATCCCTTAAATTAAGGAGATTATCCCTTAATTAAGGAGACAAGATTGAGTTATATTTGAGTTATAATTAGTTATCCCAGTTTACTGAGTCAAGTCCAGTTAAATTAGGTCCAAACTATTTGAGGAACAAATTGTGAGTTATCAGTCAGTTGATGCATGCATGCACTCAACAAGTCTACTCCAGATAACTGAAGATTCCCTCATCAATAACTCATACATGTCTATTCTTAGAAAGACCCGGTTGAGTTAAATGTTAAGGACAATGTACTATCAATTGCATGTGTTTTCTTATAAAGGAAACTCATGCATGTAGTCAAGGTAAGGTTCCTTGGAGGATTGTGTAGTTTTGACAGTGTGTTAGAACTGTGTGTGAGAGCAGTGTTCCATTGGGTGAAGGAGATCATCCCAGAGGAACTGTGCAAGGAAAGAGGAGCTTGGAGGGAAGAGGAGAAAGCTTGTGAGAAGTTTTGATTGCCTGTGAGCATCCAAGAGGATTGTACTAGGCGCTAGCTAACTGTGAGAGCTAAGGCTTTGTATAATTCTGATGGATTTCCACCTTGTATGATAATATAGATAGTGGGGTTTTTAGCTGAGGCTTTCCCTTGAGTATTTTCTGTGTTTCATGTGCATTGATTCTTCTTCTTCTCGTTGTATGTGTTCAGCTCGATCTTTCTCAATATTTAAGCTTCTGCAAATTGATAGTAGAAGTAGATTATAGTATTTTGCTTTGGTATATTGCATTATCGGGTTAATCTATAGTTAGATTTTCTACATGATCTTAGAGGTAGATTTGTAGAGAATTTGCAGAATTTCTACATGGTATTAGAGCTAGCTGGTCTATAGAGAAATTTCTACATGATATCAAAGCTAGGTTTAACAGAGCCTATTTTATCAAAGCTGTGAACAATACACGAAGAAGAGAATTTGAAGTTTGAAGTTTGGGGTTGCAGGTGCAAAAATTCTTATCATACTCCAAGGTTGGCCAATGGCATTCTATGGCTTGAGACTCAAGTATGCCTTGGAAGGCAACTCGAATTACATAGCATGGAAAGATTGCGTGGAGGTTGTATTAGAAGACAACGGCTTGAAGGATTTCATTGATCAAGAAATCCCAAAGACAGGTTCAACTAATGCACAAGAGTTGGCTGAGTGGAAGAAGTGTGTGGCGAGGGCAAGATGGATCATCTTTGAGGGAGTTCGAGACCATATTGTCTTGAGTCTCCATGGGAAGGATACTCCATATTCAATGTTGAAGACATTGAAGGACCTCTACTAGAATAGTAGTGACTAGAGGAAATTCGCGCACAAGAATAAGCTTCGAAGAATCAAGATGGAGAATGATGATACTATTTCCACATATCTAAACAAGCTCACCACTTGCAGAGAAGAGCTTGGAAGTGTGGGAATAACTACTGCTGATGATGATATGGTGAGCCTCTCTCTCCTTGGCCTTCCAAAGAGTTGGGATAGCTACCAGGACTCTATGAATGGAAGGGAGAAATTGTTGGATTGGGAATGACTGTGGTCAGGTCTCATGTAGGAGGAGATCAGGAGGAGCACACGAGATGGTTCTTCATCCAAGGATGATGATGAAGAAAATTTGGCCTTAGCGAGTAAGGCAAGGAAAGGGAAGGGGAAGGATTCCCATTCCAAATTGAATTCTTCTCATGGAAGGAAGAAGGGTGACAAGTCTAAATTCAGATGCTTTAATTGTCACAAGATGGGACATTATGTGACTAATTTCCCATCGAAGAAGTCCAAGAAGGGATCCTCAAAAGGATTGGAAGGTGAGGCATTTGCCTCTCAATTTGAAATGGACTTTACCCTCATCGCATGCATGGTGTCATCGATGATGGGTTGTGGTTGGTATCTTGACAGTGGAGCCTCATTCCACATGACTGGTGATAAAAGGTTATTCAGTGCCTTGGAGGATAAAGACCTCAAGATGCACATAGAGATGGGTGACGACGAAAGGTATAGTGTTTCAGGAGTGGGCACGATTACTTTTAAGAGGGAGCATGGAGCTCCTATCACCTTGACAATGCGAAGTATGTACCTGGACTGAAGAAGACCTTGGTATCAGTCGCAATGTTGGAGGAAAAAGGCTACAATTTTGTCTTTAGTAAGGGAAAGGTTTTCCTTAGACACATCACCACGAGACAAGTGAATAAAATCAGTTCATGAGTTAAGAACCTATATGCTCTTGAGGTTCAAGATGCATGCAAAGCCTTGAGGAGCAAGGTAAATGTTAGAGACTTGGTGGTTGAGAGGGAGAGTAAATTACGTCTCAACATGCAGTCCCAGAAGGAGTCTCAGACAATTGTGGAGGAGCCACAATTAGAGAAGTGGACAGAGGGATCACATGTAGCCATACCTCTAGGTGTGAGGTGGGGTGATGTGGAGTGATATTCCCAAGAAGGCTGAAATTGGGCAGGGTCCATTGAGAGGTTTTATCTCATGGATCGTACCTTGCTACGGGAGCCGAAAGTACATAGTAGCAAGAGGAATCAGTGGGATTGATGTAGTCAGAGATCAAAGTGACAAAGGCTAGAGTAGCGAGAGACTGAAGAGCATAGAAGATAATTAACAACAGTGCAGAAAGGATGAGTCAGTAGAAGCACAAAGTTTTTGGTTGACAGAGGCAATAGCAGTCAGAGACTTTGATGACAGATGCATCATACTGATTTAGGTTTGATGTTTCTTTTGTTTCTGGAGTTGTTGGAGCAACAACACTAGAGAGAAGTGTTACATGCATAACATTCCAAAGGTTCACTATCTAGATTGAGTTGAATTCTTTTCTTGTTGAGAGGGAGTGTTAAAAATAGCAACAAGAAATGATAAAAATAGAATCTAGAATATTCCAATTTTAATTTGTCCTTGAATTAAAATTGTGAATTAAATTCGAATTTAATCTCACCAGCTACTTGGAAATAATTAATTAATTCATTATGGATTAATTAGTTGGAGAAATTCAAGTTAGGAGTCTTTCTGAAGTCATGCAAGAGTTATCCCTTAAATTAAGGATATTATCCCTTAATTAAGGAGATAATATTGAGTTATATTTGAGTTATAATTAGTTAGCTCAGTTTACTGAGTTAAGTCCAATTAAATTAGTTTCAAACTATTTGAGGAACTAATTGTGAGTTATCAGTCAGTTGATGCATGCATGCACTCAACCAGTGTACTCTAGATAACTGAAGATTCCCTCATCAGTAACTCATGCATGTCTATTATGAGAAAGACCCAGTTGAGCTAAATGTCAAGGACAATGTACTATCATTTGCATGTATTTTCCTATAAAGGAAACTCATGCATGCAGTCAAGGTAAGGTTCCATGGAGGATTGCGCAGTTCTGATAGTGTGTTAGAGCAGTGTGTGAGAGGAGTGTTCCACTGGGTGAAGGAGATCATCCCAAAGGAACTGCACAAGGAAATAGGAGCTTGGAGGGCAGAGGAGAAGGCTTGTGATAAGCCTTCATTGCCTGTGAGCATTCAGGAGGATTCTACTGAGAGCTGGCTAGCTATGAGAGATAAGGCTTTATATAATTATGATATATTTCCACCTTGTATGATAATATAGATAATGGGGTTTTTAGCTGAGGCTTTCCCCTGAGTATTTTCTGTGTTTCATGTGCATTGATTCTTCTTCTTCTAGTTATATCTGTTCAGCTTGATCTTGCTCAATCTTTAAGCTTCCACAAATTGATAGTAGAAGTATATTATAGTATTTTACTTTGGTATATTGCATTATTGGGTTAATCTACATTCATATTTTTTACATGATCTTAGAGGTAGATTTATAAAGAATTTGCAAAATTTCTACATGGTATCAGAGCTAGCTGATCTATAGAAAAATTTCTACAATGTAGAGTCTCCAAAATGTATTCAAAATATCATCCACTTTCACCTTTATCACCACCATTTCACTCACATGTCACAACTCCATCACCATATAACCATTCATTAGTCTCCATTTTCATAATTATATGGGTTCCATTTGTGCTTTCCAAAAGATAACGATTTCTAGTATTATAAGTAAATTAAATGGTTAAAACTTAGAAAAGTGACATATACTTCCTAATACTTAAAAATGGCTTGAGTTTCATGACATATGTAGGTCAATTGGAAGCTTCCAAGGCACCCTTTTGTGGCCTCCATTGCTCAAATTCGAATTCCATTTGAGATATGGAAGAAGATTTGGATAAAGGTCAAAGAGGATATGTGTCTCACCATTACCTATTTGAGTTGTAACTCTATGAGATTTTCTAGGGATCTAGGGAGAGAATAATGGACCTCCATTAATGAGGTAGCTTCTTATGCTTTTGTATAAATAGGAGAGCCTCCTCCTCCAAAGGCATGTGAAAAGTCGGGGAAATGCTCATGTTTTGAATATATAATTTGGATTTGGCACCATGCTCATGAGTGATGTCAACTTTGATTTGGTTATGCTTGTATTTGGAGCCTCTCAACTTTCCATCCCTCATGCTTTTGGATTGGCCACCTTCAATGTGTGAGGTTTATTGTTTTTCATAGATTAAGATTTATTGCTTTCATATATTAAGGTTTATTTCTTTCATATCTAGAGGTTAAGAATGATTGTTTTTTCTTTCATTTCATATTATGTGGTTTTGATAATGCACACATGATCCCTTAGAGTAGATTTCATTTCATGCAATTTCATTTCTGAAAGAGTGGTGTTCTTTTCAATTCCTTCAAGTGTGGTAGATCAAGATTTCAATTCCTACAAGTGTGATAGATTAAGATTTCAATTCCATGCATTGTACTATAATTTATTTTGAATTGGTTGTTGAATTAGAATAGGTGAATTTGGTTTGTCTTTATTTGGTTTCATAGTTAGATTGATCTAAATTGGAAGTTAATTTCTAGCATACACAGTGCACGCATGCTTTGCAAGTTTTATGAAACCCCCAGGTTGACAATTAAATGGTAGGTAATTGATGTTCCTAAACATCTGGCATAATACAACTGAAACCCAAAGTCTCTCCCTTCCTACTGTTGTGGGTTGTACTAAGATGTCAGGTTCACTCCCAGGGCTACTTTGTGTGAGCGACTGGGGGCTGGAGCCTTTCGATCTACCTGTGAACCTAGAGTCAATCCCACTGAATTATCTCTGAGCGACTAGAGAGCTATAGTTACTCCCTTTCCTACTCTGTTCCTATAGCCAAGGAAAAAAATTTCTCGATCTGTGCCAATGACCGAGATCCAAAAAAACTCAAACTCAGAGTGAACCTTTTACCTGTAATTTCAGACCATGTGTGAACTCCTTCCGACATACCTATGTGAGCCAAAACAAAATAGAAGAATACAAAGATGATGATGATGTGTTGAAATGAACTTGAAGTCACTTCCTTTTATAGGATTTCTTATGTGTTAACTTTGGGTTAGTATTGACCCAAGCAGTTACCCATGTGGTTAGGGCTGACCCATTCCATAATGTATGCATGAATACAATAATTTAAAACTTAACTTCTGTTTAACTGAAGAGGTGATATTTAGGATGATTTTGGTCCTCTCAAAAAGAGTAATTTAATCATCTTGGTCATCTAAGTTGTCCAATGTGGAATTTGAACCTAGTTTTAAAAATTAACAGAGTTATAATTCATAGTCAGCAATATCATTCTCTTGGCCCATTATATTCATACACCATAAACAACTTTACCAATATGAAACTAAAGTAACCATCCATCATTGATAACCTATGAGATAGAGATAGAAATATGTAAGAATTCAACATCATAAATCAATCATAGCATGAGATTGCAAAATCAAGCTCTGTTAGTATCCCATCTCCTTGATATCATCAAGATCAACATGCTTTATGTATGAAGAACCACAATCCTCAAGCAACAAACCATATGTAGCATAACTTAGACATGTATCAACACCATGTAACATTTGTGAGCACTATAAGCACCATCCATAAATTCACCAACAAGAAGACATAATGACAACAACATAGCATAATCAAATTCACTAAATTCAACTTATGTATTATCCAAAACTTTAGCAGAAAATTTGTCTTCAATGATGTCACCAATGATATATAATATTCATGCACACCATCCTTCCAAGAAATCATAATGCCAATAATGCACCATTAGAAGCATAGAAAATGCTCCCCTTGAACCTATGCCAACTATTCACCGTCAGGTATCATCATATCCATCTTCATCAATCAGTAAATCTATCAAAAGAACTAAACCAACAATGTCATATTGCAACAACTCATAAACCATCATAAGACAATACTAATTCTAATTAGTATCTGAGCATCAACAGAATTTAACCAATGAATGTTAGAATAAAATGTCCAAATAGTAACTAATTGAATCATATCAAAACTTCTCCTGTTGGCATTATGATATAGGTGTTCTCCTTTATGGCAACACACTCATAGGACAATTCAGAGGAAACAATGAATTTGTACAGAAGAACAGGAAGTTGGAACGAAGGTCTATTGATCATAATGAAGAAGTTGAAGGGAAAGGATGTTTTAAGATAATTTAAGATGTATATGCATGTTCACCTTGTAAAATCATTGTATACACGTAGGTTCACAAAACAAAAAGAGTGTATACATATGCACGCACTTTCACAAGAGGAAAAGCGCGTATGGATTGGAAAATCAAGGAGATTAAATATTAATGAATACCAAGGGTCAATACCATGGTATTAGCCCACAATATTGAGCGAAGTAATGACTATTTGATCCCATTGAAGAATAACATAGGTTCTAAATGTTGTTTTGGTCCAAGGTATTGTGAAAGGCTAGAAATTATATAAGGAGGAGAAGATCAAAGGGCCAAGTGCACAAGTGAAAAGGTTTCTCAAGAATACTTCTATCTGAAGTACATTTTATGTTGCGGGGGCTATGATTATGACATAATCTGAAATATTGTATGCACCTTGAATTCAATGTTGGATCAAGATCATGAGACCTAAAATGACTTATCATTGAATGATCTGATATTGGTTGGGCTAGATCTGATTGCTTACAAATGTTTTATTATTTAAATGTAATGATTTGGGTATGTCTAAAATCTGGAATAGCAACGAAGTTGTAAGTTAGTATTTGCATATATATATGCTAGTTTTCCTTGGTGAAGACATGTATATACACTCATTCAAAGCTTCCAAGTAGCGTATACAAAAGAAAAGCCTGTTATTCAGAAATGACTGATCAATCTGATCAGTGTTGTTGGTTTACTTTTCTTTGTCAATGATGTCTTATTAGATCTAAAAGTTGAACTGAATGCATAAGAAGATTGAGTCTGATTGATTGATTGATTAAGTGAGAAGGGTGATCTTTGCTACTAACTGTCTAGATCTTTGTGATTTGATAGTATATGTTTAGGATATTAGTGGTTGGTATAGATTTGATTCAAAAGTTTTGCGTTTCAGTATTTTTGGAGGTATATGTAGCTTTGGTTAAAGGAAGTAGCATATATGTGCATGTTGTGTTAGAAAATTATATATTATAGAGCCATGGAACACATAAAATATTGCAGAAATATAAACACAGAAAACGCATAAAACAAGAGAGACACAGATATACATGGTTCACCCAGTTTGGGCTATGTCCACGGAGTAACAGCCAGTCCTTCTTTTATTATATTATCTAGCAAATTGGAGAGATACAACCTAGAACAAATTTGCTATAACTCCCTCTTTGCTCTCAATCTCCTCTCTTTTCCTCACTCAGAATACAAATATCCATAGGCACAATACAATTCCCTCATATATAGTGATGGGTTGCCTTCTATGGCAAAAAACCATAAATTAAACATAACTTCTACCGTCAGATCATCTGCCTAATGAACAACGCAAATTGACTAGAAATAAATATACTTTTACAAGGAAATTTTACATCTATTTTTTTAGCTTCAAGGGTGCTGCCCCCAAATCCCCACCAGGGAGCGTTGGCCCTCGGACCCCCCCAATCGGGCGGGATCAACCCCTCCGAACCCCCGTGGGGGGGACAAGTCCCCCCCGCACCCCCCCCACATGGAGGGGTGTACAGTCTTCCTGGGGTATACATCCGGTTGAAACCTTTGAACAAAGAAGATAATTAGGCTCCACACCCAACATGTTGGGTTCACTAAAGTAGCGTATACATTCTGAAGTATGATTCTTGAGGTTGAAGTTCGTTCTAAATGATGATGCAGGTTTATGGGTTCATCACAGTTTTCTAGTGATAGTCATCTAACTATTAAAATTGACTAATTGTTGGTTGTTATAGTTATTATTATAGAGTTTGAGCTTCAAATTTTCTGATGGGTGCAGTGTGAAAATTTGATGAAACAAGGCTTTCATATTCTGTTGTTGTGTACCATGAACATCCAGTCTGAAAATTTATCAAGCATGGTCCCTGGAGGAAGAGAGAAGATCGTAGCCTTATGTAGGTTGGTGCCTACATACTAGTAAACATATCGGCTAGTACAAGAGCTGGGGTTTGTAGCTCCCTTCCAGCAGAAGCTCGAGAGTGAGAGAAGGTTGTAGCCTTCTACAGGTGGGGCCCTATGTACTAGTATGAGTCTATACCAGTACAATATTGTAAATAATTTTTCTTTATATTAAAAATAAGACAGAGATGACAACAACAGGTGGCCTTTCTCCCGCATTAGTTTTCCACCACAGAGCTTGGTGTTCATGTGTGTTTCTTATGTGTGATGTTTTATTATGTTATTACTATGCATAGTTACTGTATAATAAAATAATGATGCACTGATTAAGGATCAACGCATGATGAATTAAGTAAATCATAAGTTCTAATGATTGGGGAATGAAAAATTATTGAATTGTAATAATGATTCACCCCCCCCCCCCCCTCTTAGTATTATTTCCAAAAGTTGGTATCAGAGCATGTCATCCTAAAGAAGCTTGATCGATTGAAGGGAGATCTTTCAAGATGAACAATCACGAATACATGGGATCTTAGACCACCAATCTTAAATGGGAACAACTTGGTATATTGGAAAATAAGAACTAGAGCCTATCGTCAGTCGCTTGGAGCCAATGTTTGGGAAATTGTGGAAGGAGGATACCAATTTCCAGAAGCAATACCTACAGATACAACAGGTAAGAAGTTATATGAAAGCAATGCCAAAGAAGTCAATACTTTATTGGGAAGTCTGTAAAGTCATGCAGCTCAAGATAGCCAAAAAGGTATGGGACAAAATCATTCAGAGCTATGGAGGAGAATCCCAAGTAAAATGTGCTAAGCTCCAAACTCTTAGAATTTAGTATGAAACTCTTAAGATGCATAGTGATGAAAGTATTTCTAGTTAATTTTTAAATGTAGATGAGATTCTTAATTGTATGAAGAATCTAGGTGAAGAGATAAAGGAGGCTACTTTAGTAGAGAAATATTTTAGATCTTTGTCTTCTAAATTTGATTCAAAATTATATGTAATAGAAGAAAAGCAGGATCTTCAATCTATTACTATTGTTCAACTTCATGGAATTCTAACTACCTTTGAAATGAGGAAAGGAGCTCCATTAGATATGAGAGATGTCGCTTTCAAAGCTTCAGTGAAGGGAAAAGAAAAGGAAGAGAACAATGAATCAGGATATATTTCAGAAGAAGAAGATGAGGTAAACTTTGTTAGGAAGCTTCAATGGGGTTCTGGAAGATTCAGGGGTAAGCTACTATTCAAATGATTTTTTTGTGGTAGAGTTCGCCATTATGCTGCAAAATGTCTTCATAAAGATAATCATGAAAAAGGAAAGGAATCTGCAAAAGGCAATAGAAAACAGGTTGTTAATAGAAGAAGTTACTATACTCATGAAGATAGTGATGGATTATCTAATAGTGATGAAAATGAAACTGAACAAGGTTATAAACTACTCATGGCTTATGATAATGATGATTTTTTGGATGCCTTAGAAGAGGAAGAATTTCTTGAAGAAATCACTAAACTCGAAGTCCGTTTGGAAGAAAATAATATGATCATAGACACATTGACACATCAACTCACTGAAAGAGAAAAGCACAATGAAAAACTAGAATGTGAAGTTGTGGGTCTAATAAGAGAACTTGAGAAGACAAAATATTTTAATCTTAGATTTGCTAAAGGATCAAAAAATTTAAATGAAATCATCAAGGTTCAACGTTCTCCTCTTATAAAGACACATCTTGGATATATTGAAGAATCATCCCAATCACAAAGGCCATCAGCCTCCACTAGAAGCTATCTTGATGTAGCAAAGACCAATGAAAAGTATGTTAATCGTTAGAAAAAGCATAAAAGTACTCATCGGGTAAATCATGCTTATTTTACTCCAAGAATGAACATCAATAGAAGCATCAACCAAAAGGTAAACAATACCAAGATATTCTATGATCACAAAAACTTCTTTAATGGGAAATGCTTTTCATGCAATAACTTTGGGCATAAGGTTGATCAATGTGTTGCTTACAAAACCATCATGATCAGAGAAGCACGAAATCAAAGGAGCATAACAAGAAGCAAGAAAAGTTTTTATAATAACTTTTCTCCTCTTGAATATGCAATTGAATGTTCATTTTGTAATAACTTTTGTCATGAAGAATCTAAATGCAGAAGCAAATTTCGACCAACACTTCAAAAGGAGAAAACACCATCAAATTCCAAGGTATGGAGAAAGAAGGAATTTCAATCAAAAATATGTGGAATAGCTATGTTTGCATAAGGACAAGAAAATCACTGGTAGATTGACAAGGGATGCTCTAAACACATGACAGGTGATAAAGAGAAACTTCATTCATATAATTCTTTGAAAAGAATGTCTCCTTTGGAAATGACACACCAACTGTCATTAAAGGTAAAGGTTTTGTTTATTTGAAAGAAAAGGTTAAAGCTGGAAATGTGATGTATGTTGATGGCTTAAAACATAACTTGTTGAGTGTGAGTCAAATGTGTGATCAAGTAAATGAAGTTGTGTTTTGATCAAATGGATGTGTGGTTCGTGAGATTGATACAGGAAAGACCATAATCAAAGGTACAAGAACTCCAAGAAATCTATACATTCTAAAAGGAGGAAAAAAGCAATGCTATCTAACAAAAACAAAGTAAAACCTGTTATGGCACAAAAGATTGGGGCATCTAAGCTTTTCTCAAATAAGAAAAGCAAGTAGGATTAAGACAATTCATGATCTTCTAGCTATCAGCATCCCAGAAAATAGCATTTGCAAACCATGTCAAGTCGGTAAGAAAACCAAAGTTCATTTCAATGAAAAAGAAGGATCAACAAGTAAGCCTCTTGTTGGGAATGGGTTTCCCCAAGAGCCATTTTAGGGCTAAAAGCCCATGTTTTGGGATAATTTTGTAATAAAGTTGTAAAGTATCCGCATTTTATGGTCACGGAGTGTGAAGGTGTCAAGATTCCTAAAGGGTTGTCCATCCTTATTTTGTAAAGTGTAAAGTCGGCTGTAAAGATCCACCCATGGTCCTCATTTAGTAGTGAAGAATGAAGTGAGGAGTTAAGCATTAGAGTCTAAGTGTTCTCAAGTCTTAGCGTAGGTAGAGGCTCTGCAGCAGAGTGCGCAGAGGCCTAGGGTGGAAGTCTGTAGCTGAGTGCGCAGACCCCTACAGCGATGTGCGCAGGGCAAAGAGAGTCTCTATTAACTTAAAGATATCAATAAAGAGAAGTATTATGCAATTACTGTGTATTTAGTTCTTGTTAATGCATCTGATTATGTTGTGTTTTGGGTTTAATTTACAATGTTTATGTAATGCGCGAATGTATATGATTGTATTGGTTAATTGAATGCAAGTAAGGATATCAGTTTACGCGGTGCTAACTATGATTGATTAGTAAGATAAGTAAAGCACCTAAGAGAACTTGGGAACCTATACAATACATTGTCATAGCCGCATGGAAGTACCTGGATCATGGGTTAGGGTTGCATGAAGGTCAATCGTACACCTTCATGGGGATATTGAAGGGCGGAATAAAGGGGTAGACTGACAAAACCCTAAGTCTTAGCGAACTGCACAAAAGTAGGGGCTGAGGGTATAAATCGACATCACGACCATCTCAGGGTGTGGAAACTTGGTTCCAACATCGCCCCATACTGCTTCGGGTGAGAACTTGGTACACACTCCATGGGCTGGTGCTAAAAGGGCTAATAGTGTAGCGATTTGTTTAGCTAACTAACACTGAACCTAGGTCAGGTCCCACAAAGCCAAAAAATGGTTTCGTTGCTGGGACCGGAATCTGCATGAGAGATGTGTGATGTTGTATCACTAGAATCCAACTAAGAAAGAGGTTGATGACTGGTTGGATAGGAATATCCACGAATTTACAACGCAGGAGAATAGAAATCCACGGCTGACAAAGGAACAGTGGTTGGATAGGTACCTGTAAACAGAAATCCATGAGAAATTTTTATGTTCCTTTCCAGTTGAGTTAAACAAGTGGATCGCGAAGCTAGCAAATAACCAAGGAAAGTGTTGGCTTGACAGTCCTATTGTCTGGACCCCAGAGTTAGTACATAGACTCGAAGCCTCAGAGGATAAGATCGCCCATGTTTTCGATCATTGGCTCGATCGCATCATACGAGGATTTGTGACTGAATTCATGGTCGATACCTCACTTAGTTACAGCGAGGTGGAGCGACGCTTTTTCAAAGGTCCACGAGGTAAGTACTGGAAGTCTTTAAATATCTAGATTAAGATGTTATTGTGCGAAAAGTGGATTGTGCAGCTACCTTGATCTTCGGAGGTACACGAAGTGGAAAGAATTACAAGAACAGAGGAAGAAAGGATCCTGAATATAGCCCACTAATTTCACCTTCATTGGGTGACGAAGAGGGAGTAGTGTAGGCTTCTCCGCGAAGTACAGTTCAGTTAATAAAATAGGGATTCTCGTGACTACCACCTCCACCTACACCACCACCAACTTCACCACCGTCACCTGTGACTTCGCCCACACCACCACCAACTTCACCTACCTTTATTTAAGGGCTTGGGAAATGACAACCTAGACCAATTCTGGTTCGTCGTAAAAGTTGTATGGGAAGCTCAGGGCATCACAGACTATCACATGAAGAAGGCAACATTGGTTAGCACTTTGTAGGATCGCGTGCTAACCTGGTACATCAAGTACACTAATGATAACCCAAATGTTGTGTTGGTAGATATCCAAACCGCACTAAATAAAGAGTTCAGTAGGCCTAAATCCGAGGCACAGTCGATTGTGGGGTTCAAGGAAATCACGATGAAACCAGGTGAGACACATTGGGAATTGGATCAGAGATTGAAGTGTAAAATTCGTGAAGTTAATATGAACTTAACAGATGGAAAGCACCGCGAATGGTTCGTGGCTTCGCCCCTGCCTCACCTAAGGGTTGCATTGTCACAACAGAAGGTTACGACTTAGGCAGAGGCCTTGGATATTTCCATAACACTGCATGAAATGCCGATGCAAGATCCAAATCTAGGGGTTCAGCAGATCCATGCACAGTTGCAAAATCTTTGCCTTGAAATGCAAATTTTAAAGTAGGATAGAACAGTTCAACCAGAGGTGCGCGAAGAAATATGGTGCCTGAAATGTAAAGGTTAGGGGCACGAAAAATACCACTACCTAGTCTTTGTGAACTATATCGTAGGAGGAGGACCGATTCCTTTGAGACCAGAAGCCCAAGCAGGACTGAGCATGGGGCCTGCGTTGTGGTGCATTATATGTCAAGTAGTAGGGAAACATACAACTGATAATTTCCATTTGTTGTAGAAGTTTGTACAAACACCGCAACAAGTATTCTACAACTTCTACAGGTCGATAGGGAATGAAGTGCACAACTACCGAATTTATGAATTAATGATGGATAGAACACTCGCCTATAGAGTTCATGCAGAAATGTGGCCCCCTGACTAGAGAAATGGGATGGCGGGAACAAGCTTTTAGGGGCGCGGATGAGGCCAAGGTGGAAGAGGACCTGACATAGGTCGGGGACAGCTGATATGTTACAATTTTGGAGGACCAGCGCACTATGCTCGTGAATGCACTAACCCAACGCATCCATCATGCAAATATTGTACTCAATTTGATCATGACACTGAGGAATGTCCTACACTAATAGCAAGGATACATGAAAAAGGGGTGTTGCTATCACAACTGACTCAGAACCTACATATGATGAGGTCAGAGCCTCATGATGAGGATTTGAATGTGAATATAATGCTCCGAAGTGGAATTGCAATAGGTGACGATAAGGGGAAACAACCCAAAGACAACGCATGGGTTCGCAAAGCTCTCGCAAAGGAGGCTGAATTTGATTTGAAGCGTGCATGTTAAACGTTCATGGAAGCAAAGAAGAACTTCATTGAGGCATCTACCTCAGGGAGCAGGGATAAGCCTGATCAGAAAATGGACCCTTCTATGCTTATGACCTTTCTAGAGACCTGCATGAAGTTGTTGCATGATAGCAAGACTATGAATGGGTTACAAGAACTTATAAATAGATGCGCTAGAAACACTGCAGGTGAACCACACGTTGTACGGAAGATTGGTAAGCATAAAGCAAGGACACAATAAGAGATGAGACTGACCACGTGGAGAATATGAAATGGATCAGGTTATATTGGATTTGGGGTCAGACGCGAACGTTTTACCAAAGTAGAATTGGGACCAGATGGGAAGACCCGCGCTATAGTGGTCTCCAATTCAGATAAGGATGGAAAATCAGCAGAAGATCATCCCCATGGGATGACTGCAAGGAGTGACTATAGACATTGAGGGCTGACTTTGAAGTGATAGAAATTGTGGAAGACAGCAATGACTACCCTGCACTCCTTGGCATTGATTAGGCTACTGACATGAATGGGGTAATCAACCTAAAGAAGAGAAAGATGATATTTGAAAAGAAACCGCTTTGTGTAATAGTACCCCTAGATCTTGCTAAAGGATCTTGCTATACTAAACCAGTGTGCAATTACAAAAGAGATGACGATTTGGACTGCATATATAAAATAACCATGTGAGACCAAGATTGGGTGAATCCAAGAGCTGATGGATGAATTAAATGGGATCACAAGAGTTCCTACACCTCAAACTCTGATGAAGAATTAAAATGCTGGAAGAATCAGCTACATGAAGTAACCACGTTGAGCTGTAACATGAAGACCTGGTCACTGCACTGTGTATCATCAGAGGTAAGACATCTGCCCAGTTAGGATGACTTGAATGATGTAGATGTACTTTTGGATGCATTTGAGAGGGAAGTACCAGAGAAGTAGTGCTTCCAGGCTTTGGACTGGGCACTACGCGCTACGCCTGCGAGATGGTGGGGTACGAACAAGGGTAGCTTTGATGATTGGCGTGAGTGTAGGAGGATGATGCAAACACACTTTGGGAAGCCGAAGGTACGAGTGATAGAAAAATATGATGGGAAGGATGATCCACACCCACACTTGGCCAAATGCACTAAGGCTTATGCAGTGAAGCCCCAACCTAAATGGGTGCACTTGTTCTGTCATATCTTGGATGTCATCTCGATGAACTTGTACTTGGAGACAGAGATCTGCCATGGCACAGGTGAATGGAATATTCTGCATGAAGGATTCATAATGATGTTCAGTGTTGAAGATGGGTTTAACTATATTGACGAAGTGCTACAAGAAGTTAAAGTAGCGATCTTTAGGATACCGCAGGATCCTTTGGATTTGGTTCAACCTGATTGGACTACTCAGCTAAGCCATGTGAAAAAATGTTATAACGTGTTTGTTGAGGAAGAAGAAGAGAACCCATGAAATATTAATATCCCTTAAACCAAAGGTCATTGTGAGGTCAAGGGACCGCATATCGAGAATCCTGATATAACCACGCAACTAAAAATGAAACAAGCAAATATTGGTACAAAGGCAGAGCCCAAATTCGCGAAGATCGGAGATTACTAGGATGATGCGACGGTAGATAAGGTCACTGAATTTCTCCACAAATACTAGGATTTGTTCCCTACCAAGTTTACGGAGCTAAAGGGGATAATAGGAGACCTGGTTGTTATGAAGATCACGTTAAAACTTGACGTGAAGTTGGTTAACCAAAGACCTTACCGTCTTAACCCGAAGTATAAGGAGAAGGTCCACTCAGAGCTAGACAAGATGCTTGTGGTAGGCATCATTGAGCCCATAGAAGAATATGATTGGGTAAGCCCAATGGTGGTAGAGGAAAAAAATCAAAAGGATGAAATAAGGATATGCGTAGATCTCATAAAGTTGAATGATGCTTGCGTACATGATCCTTTCTCGACTCTGTTCACTAATGAGGTATTGGATAATGTAGGTGGACATAAACTGTGCTCCTTCACTGATGGGTTCTCTGGGTACCATCAGATCAAAAGCGTGTCTGAAGATTGAAGCAAGACGACCTTCTCAACTGAATGGGGATGGTTTCAGTACACTGTAATGCCTTTCAAATTGAAGAATGAGCCTATGATTTTTTCGTGCATAGTCATTGCTGCATTCAAAGAATTGATTCATAAGTTTTTGGAGGTGTATTTCGATGATTAGACTATGTTTGGGTTGGTAAAACGACATGTGGCAAGTTTGCGCTTAATGCTAGATACCTGTAGAAGGTACTAGATTCCGCTCAACTTGGAGAATCTGTTTTGTGTGGCTTTTGGGACTCTGCTATTTCATGTGGTTTGTAGATAGGGACTGATGGTAGATCCTGCAAATATCGCAGTGATACTTAACTTGGAGGTGGCAAGGAGTGTGAAACAGCTACGTGCAACCTTAGGACATACTAGGTAATATAAGAAGTTTATCAAGGGCCATGCCTAGATCACTGTGCCTATGGAGAAGTTGTTGAAAAAGGATGTCACATTTTGTTGGAATGAGGACTATCAGAAAAGCTTTGATGTATTGAAAGGAAAAATGGTCATTGTGCTGATTTTAGTCTTCCTGGATTGGAAGAAGGAGTTTCATGTACAAGTAGACACATCATGTATAGCACTGGGAGTAGTACTGACACAGGCTGGCGAAGGGGAATTGGACCATCCTATAGCGTTCGCAAGCAGGAGCTTATCCAAGGCTGAGAAGAACTATTCCACCACCAAGTGCGAAGGATTAGCCATGGTATACATGGTCCAGAAGTTTAGACATTAATTGCTAGGTGGAAATTTTAAGATGTATGTGGATCATTTTGTGTTGAAATACCTGGTCATTAAGCCTGTGTTGGGGGGGAGAATCTATAGGTGGTTGTTATTGTTCCAGGAATATTATTTTGAATTTATTATGAAGCCTGGATGACTAAACACAGGACTAGACCATCTGTCGCACATCGAAATGAGGGAAGAGCCCACTAACTTGGAGGAGGGATTGCCTGATGCACAACTATTTGTAGTGCGCATCGCGGATGGTCACTTTGAAGACATCATATACTTCCTAACAACAAGAACCACCCTGAAAGGCTACACCATCTAGCGAAAGAAGGAGTTAGTGGTGCGCGCAGCAGATGTTTCTGTCATTGCCGGGCATCTATACAAAATGGGGTCTGATGAAGGATTACGACGATATGTACCAGTGTTTGAAAGGAGCAGTATCCTTGTGGATACTCATGGGGGCGCCACGAGAGGGAATTATGCAGGAAGGGCGACCGCGCAGAAGATTCTACGTGTAGGGCTGTGGTGGCCAACCCTCCATCAGGATTCAAAACCTTACTACAGAGTGTGTGATGTGTGTCAAAGGACTGGTAGGCCATCATGGAGAGATGAGCTACCTCTAAACCACAAATGACATTAAAACCTTTCAAGAAATGGGCGATAACTTTTGTGGGACCCATTTAGCCCTAAGGAAAGAAGACGAGAGCATGGTATATTATCACCATGACTGAGTATTTGACTTGATAGGCGAAGGCATAGCCTATGAAGAATTGCATAGGAGTGATCACGATGAAGTTTCTCTTTGAGTATGTACTGTCGCGATTTGGGTGTCCAAAAATTTTGATGAGTGATTGTGGTATGCACTTTCTGAATGAAACAATCATCGCATTGATGGAGGAATTTCATGTATATCACTAGAAAAGTACACCTTATCACCCACAGGCTAATGGGATGGTGGAAGCTTTCAATAAGGTGTTGGAGAATGCGCTGACCAAGGTTTGAAATGCTCAGCAAAGTGATTGGGACCTGCACATACTTGTCGTACTATGGGCCTATCGAACGACATGCAAAAAGTTGACTGGAAAGACACCCTTTAGGCTTGTATATGGTGTTGAAGCAGTGATGCCCATGGAATACATTGTGCCTAGTCTGTGCATAGTAGCACTAATAGGTATGGTGGATCACGGAGCCCTAGAAGTGAGGCTCACGGAACTTGCTGACCTTGAGGAAGAGAGATTTCTAGCTAAATTTCATTAGCAGGTCCAAAAGCAGTGCGAAAAAGCATGGCATGATCAACACATTAAGCTACGTACCTTTAAGGTAAATGATCTAGTTTTGTTATATAACAGTAAGTTTGATCAATTTACAGGGAAATTCATAATGCATTAGCTAGGGCACTATGTCATTAAGGAGATTACCGATGGCGGAGCAGTTCAGTTGGTTAAACTGAATGGAGATCCCTTCCTAGGAAAGGTGAATGGTAGTCTATTGAAGCTACACACTAGTGATCCAGCTAGGTGACTATATGAGGGTAGCATAGTCTTAGTGCTCCAGGCAACTGAAAGGAGGCGTGGGGATATAAACTTCACTGCCTAGGTTTGGGAACTACGTGACTAGAGGATTGTGTGGAACAAGGAAATGTCACAGGGTTCGCGATAACGTGGAGTGAGCTAGCTACCCAGGGAAAAATCGTCTAGGTTCATCAGAAAGTGACCGTTAAAGTCACTGTTCATGATTTGATGATAAGAATGCGGCCAAATGGAGCGGGTGACTGACATTTAAGACAAAATTTATGGGTAATATTCTTAGAAATATGTCACCAATCCGGCATTAATGAACCAAATGTGGGGGGAATGGTCAGATTTGAATTCAAAATTCCCTATAAATTATAGGTGGAAGCCCAACGAAAAACACTTGGCATTTTGAACATTGAGTTGGTGAGCTCTCACATGTGCATGATCCACATATTCCTTGAAGGATTGCTTGACTGCCCAGTGTTTGATTGATTCCCAGAATCCAACTGCAATTTCATCTATAATTTTATCCCAGGATCCGAAGCTATGGACACTGAAGCAGTGACAACTAAGGGGGCTATGCCGGAGGTTGTTTGGGAGGGAGAGGGAGCTACTCCAAAGGTTGCAGAGGTATTAGCTGAAGTCCTAAAATCACCACAGATGCCTAGACCAAAGTTGACCCCAACCAATGAGAGTGCGAAGGAAAAAAAACAGCAAGCAGGCTGCGATACCGGCGCGTGTAATGCCTAGAGGAAACCCACAGAAGTACAAGCCCACCACACATGAAAAGGGATAAACCATTAACTTGGAGCCAGAGGAGGAAGAAATTGAAGACATCCTGATGGATGATGAGGATTTGGGGGTAGAAGTGGAGGAAGCTGCAGTTGAGGGTTCTCACCCTATCAGTAAGTTGCCTGAGTACATCCCTCCGTGCAAGGGAAAAACCAAGGTGCCAAAGGACATTGATGAGAGCAAGGTCAACTTGCACACCCCTCTGCTACTGAATGAGATTGTATTTGAAGGACTGCGCTTGGGGTGGCTTCCTCTGTTAAAACTGGAAGATTGGGACTTAGCTAACCATGAAAATTTCCCGCACTTGGCAACAGAACAACTCATGTGCTGCGTTGTTGACACAACCACTAAGGTGACTACATTAGAACGGCGGAAGTGGCTTAGGGGAGTGTTGGGTCGCTAATATGTCATTATTATTATCATTATTTAACACCTATTTCATCCATTTCTACCCTTCTTTACCACGCCATTTATCATGATATATCATATAATTCAATTTTATAATTATTTATGCTCTTATGGATAAATATTATTTATTCTCCTTTATTTTTAATAAATTGATGATCATTATGCATGATTTTACCAATGATGATTTATTAATAAATTTGTTGTAACATCACTTACCATTTTAGCCTCCAATATATTTTCCAGATTACAGATTTGATCTTCAGCTCATCATTAAATATTCCAACTCAAGAATTCACTAGAATAAGAAGTGACATTTTTGCATTTTATGTTTCGGGCAGATGCAGAAGAATATGGAAAATTTGAAACATGGATTTTGTTTAAATCAGACCGAATTAGTTTTATGTTGAGCAGTTTTCCCAAATTCGGTCCATATTAAGAGAAACAGAAGGTTCTATGAAGACGATTTTTTCAGATTCACTGTTGCGGCTAGTTTCCAAATTATCTCAGTTGCAATACCAAATTCGACCTATTCCTCTTGAATGTTGATGGAAAGATATTTCAGATATGATCTTGCAAATCAATTTATTGTGAACAATCCAATTTTGTTATGGCAATCATTTTGTAATCATCTATGTTGTAATTTCTCCCTGCTCTTTATGTATTTAAATGAAAACAAAGATCAAAGAAGGGGATTATTATTAGAGATAAGATAGGATAGGATAGGAGGAGAGGGGATAATGGAGAGTTTTAGCTTTTCGCTTGGGACCTCAATTGTAATTTAAATATACAAAATGTTATTCTGAAGGACAATCGTATTGTAATGGGGATTGAATTGAATGGTTAATGCATAATCTACATTGTTGATCATTCGTATTCTCTGAAGTAACTCAACAGTATTCCCTAGTGGCTAAGGCCTAGCCTCTGGTGGATCAAACTACTATCCTCTATGTTATAACTTTCTAATTCAAGCGAGTCTAATTGAGTTGATGTTTTTCCATTTTCTGCTAAGTTTATTTTGTTTGATATCTTTTGATTTCTTGTGAGTTTACATTGCAGTTGGTTTACTTTCCTTTATTCTAATCTCATGTACTTCACAACTTTTCCATTTGATTTCATTTGTGATCACTGTAGGTTGAATTAATTATCAGTTAAGACATTGATTCCCGTTGATTACGATAAGAGTATGATTAATATAGAATCAGTTGAAAGAGATTGGTTAATGCTATGAAACTCTCGGTTGATGCTATTTCCATTCACAAGGGAACAACAAAAAACACTTGAAAAAATAGTTATTCCTTTCCCTTGAGGGAACAACAAACTCTAAAAGTGTTGTTCCCTTGAGGGAACAACAAAAAAAACACTCGAAAAAAGTGATGTTCCCTTGAGGGAACAACAAAAAAACATTCGAAAAAAATGATGTTCCCTTGAGGGAACAACAAAAAACAATCCAAAAAAAAGTGTTGTTCCCTCAACTCCAAAAATGTTTTTCCCTTGAGGGAACAACAAAAAACACTCGAAAAAAGTGTTGTTCCCTTTAGGGAACATCAGTTGTTCCCTTGAAGGAACAGCTAAAAACACTCCAAAAAGTGTTGTTCCCTTGAGGGAACAACAAAAAAAAGAGAGAGAAGAAAACACAGACAAGCAATCATCCTTACTGCTCTAAAAAACATAAGGGCAATCATAAAAAGAAAGAAAAGCAATAGAGAAAAACGAGAAAAAGCAATTGTATTTACATAAAAACAGAGAAAAGAAATCATATTTACAGAAAAACAGAGAAAAGAAATCATATTTATAACAGTGAACAAACAAAGAAAAACACATAAAAAAATCATATTTATAGCTTAAAAAGAAATAATCTTTTACAGAAATGAAGTTGTCGAAGGATTTCCTTCTACAACTGAAACTTGCATGGTGGGGTCCTCATCGTTAAATCGCCAATGGAGCGGAAACTACAATTTGAAGGAAGCAACACCTGAAACACAAAAACATAAGAGAAATCAAAAAAGAAACAACACTTTATAAAAAAATAGTTTATAAATAAATAAATTAAGTTACAATAGCTATGATGTTATTTCCTAAGGGAATATCAATCTGTCAATGGAAAAAAATGATCTCTTGGAAAAATGTTTTGGCAGCAATGACGTGAATATTCAAATGGAAATCAATTCTTCATTTCTTTTGTTATGAATCCATTATGTAATGGATTGGATGAAATTCCCTTATTTCATTAAAATTTCTTTCAGGAATCACTCGTCCGTAAATTGACTTCTTTATTCTCCTAAGACCTACAAAAAAATGAGTGTCTACCTACAATAAAATATTAAATCATGGAGAAAGAGAGGTGATCAGGCTCCCCTAATCCAAGAATTATGCAAAAAATCTAACAAGTAGTTATTTTGTAAAACAAATCCATGGAAAAATAACAAAGTAAAATTGATTTATTACTTGCGGGAGAGCAGTGGCCAATCATGCTAACCTGCAGTGATTTAATCATAACTTCTTTGTTTTTCGTCCAATTTGAGTGATTCTAAAGCCAAATGAGAGCTATTTCAAGGATATATCACCAAGAGAAACAGGTTTTAAAAATTCAATGATATGATATGTCAATTTTACTTAGAACAACTTGCATAACGGAGTCATTTTCAATTTCACCACTTAGAACAACAGTAGATATTTTAAGCATAGATTTTTTGTTTCATGACGGATTCAAATGATTCAAATTAGAAAAGAAATTATATTCATTTATTTATCTCCAATAGAAACATGTTTTGAATAAAAGAAGAATTCATAGGTCAAATACTCTAATGAACAGCTGGAAAAACAGAGTTTGAAGAGTGTTGATTTACGATAGACAGTCAGTATTTTGGTCATAACTTTCTCATACGATATCGAAAATGAGTGATTCAAATTGAATTTTAAACTATATTCATAGGGTAATATACCATAAAAATATGTTTTCAAAATATAGTCATTTAAGCCTCCAAAAACTGATTGTCCCAACTCTGTTCCTAAGCTTCCTACTAGACACCCTGTCAATGTTTTGGTTATAACTTTTTCATTTCAAATACAAATTGAGTGATTCAAATTGGGTTGGAAATTAGACATCAATGTATAATTATGATAGAAACATGTTTTAAAGATATAGTCATTTAGGCCTCCAAAACTTGACTGTCCCAACTCTGTTCCTAAGCTGTCTACTAGACACCCTGTCAATGTTTTGGTTATAAAATTTTCGTTTCAAATCCAAATTGAGTGATTAAAATTGGGTTGGAAAGTAGAAATCAATGGCTACTTAGAATAGAAACAAGTTTTAAAAATATTCCCTTTTGGTCCCTCAAGACATGACTATCCCGGCTGTGTTTTAAGAAATTTTATCAAGCTCAGAAGCCAAAAAATATGATATTCAAGAATTTTTTCAAATCGGTAATAAAAATGAATATGAGTGTTTGTAGAAATATTATTTACATTATAATTCATCTACATACACAAATAAATTAAAATATTTATCACCGATGTTGATTTCCACAACGTGTTGCAACAAAAACAACTATTTTTACATAAAAACAAAATGTATTTATTTATGTCCTTATTTATTTTATTTTTTGCACTAACCTACTCTGATTTGAAAAATGAATATGATTACATATAAGAGTACTTCCAGTGGAACCATTTTCGAAATAAGGCTTCAATTATGTACATACCCAAATTTTAGAAATGCATGTTAATAAATATTAGGGTATGAGAAACCAACTTCCCTTGAAAAGATGGTGTCAAAAATTGTTGAAGTATGGAGTGATGCTGCAAACAAATGATGGAGTGAAACCAATCTTCAATATATCTTTTATTTTCTTGATTTCCCATAGCCATCATATGATGAAGTTCTTGAGCTTTTAAAATGGCTTGTTGATGCAAACTAGAAGAAACCTCATTTTTTTCCATAACTTCTACAATTTTTGGATTTGAAACATTTTGAATCTCAGTATAAGTTTCCTCCAATGGTGCATGTGAGATAGAATGGGTGGGATGGGTCGGAAGGGTGGATAAATTTTGCAGTTCAACATTGTAAGCATGTTGTACTAGTTTATTATGGTGAGGGTGTGGAATGAGTTGAGAAGGAAATTGTGCAGAGAATGGAGCATTTTGATGATGTAGTTGATTGGGTTGAGTGGATGATTTTGATAGGCAAGCATGATGTTGTCAAAGAGCTGGTGAAGAATATGGAGGATGTGTTTGTGCTAGAAGATGAGGGAGAGTAGTCATGCAATCATAAGATGAACCATGCCAAACTTGTAGACAAGATTTGTGGGGGTTATAGTGAGTTGGACATGGTTGCCCTAACACAGGAGTATTCCATAATGGATTATGCAAGTAAGAGAATGGAGAGGAAGTGTTTTGAACCATACCTATAGGCCATGATTTCCATGGTTTTGACATTGTTGCAGCTTCCTCATCTCTTTGATATGCTACTTCCATCCTAGATAAGGAAGAACAACTATCTATGGGATGCTCCTTTCGGTAATGAGGGAAAAACTCTTCTTCAATTTCTTGATTTTTCTAAGCCTGCAAAACATCCAATTTTGAATTTAGAAAGCTAACAAAATCAACTTTAAAATTTTCAAATAAAACATCTATTTCAGCTCTTATGTCTCCTGTTCTTGTAGCAGATTTGGAAAAGAAAGAAGAAAATTCTCTAGAATTCTTACTAGCCTTGGAGATTCCCCTTGAATACCTTATGCATAATTCACAAACATCATCATATGACAACTAAAAAAATAACCTTTTCCTATCAGATTTAAGAGTCCTAAAAATTCATCTTTGATTCTGTTAAGAAGGAGTGTTTTTAAGATCTCTTTTGCCAAATGCTTATGTTTTTATTTTTGAAGGTTGTAATGAAATCGCTCTACATAGTCCTCCAAGATTTCATCTTCCTCTTGTATCATATTGAAAATATCTTCATCAGCCTTGCAATAGTCTTGGTACTTCTTCAAGAATACATTCTTCATGTCCTCCCATGTTTGGATGCAATTCCCACCAAGGCTCATGAACCATCGGAGAGCTTCTCCTTTTAGAGTAAGATGAAAAACTTTCAACCTTTGATCATTAGTACAATAATCATATCCTCTACAAAGTATTTCAAACTCAAATAAGAATGTATCTGGATCTTCATTTGTCAAACCACGAAAACTTGGTAGAGAAGATGGGGGATTTATGTACATTTGTGTCGCTCCTCCTAGAACTTTGATAGGAAATTCAAAAGTTGCAATGTGAGCCACTTCTTACCATAATAGAAGATGTTTTTCATGTTTTTCTTTGAGGCTCCTCATTCAAATGTTCCTGTCAATTGGTTAGTGAAATGGGTGGTGCTTACATCACAACTTGAGTGGAATTATGGGATTTTTTCAAAAATTCTACCTCTAAATTTCCTACTTCAATTCCTACGAAATTCTGCTGAAAATCGGGAGGAGGAGCATGCACTTTAATTGCTCGTTACGTAGGTTCTTACCTCCCATTTCTAATACCCAATTCTTTCATAGTAGATACATATGAAACAACTACTTCAACTTCTATGCAATTGTGCTGAAAAGCGGGCGGAGGAGCAAGCAATTTACTTGCTCGTTACACAGGTTCTTACCTTTCGCTTTTAATACCCAATTCTTTCCTAGCAGCAAATATCAAACATACATCACTCTCTGTGAAATGACAACACTTTCCCCGGCAACGGTGCCAAAATGTTGGGTGCTAATAGGTGTCTTTTAAAACTCCTAATTGCTTCACATTAATTATCAACTTGCGTAAGTCTTTTTGTTTCAAGAGTGTACGCAATATGTGCAAGCTATAAATCCAGAGAGTAATGCTTTTTAAGTTGAACTATAAAACTTGATACAAGAGTAAACAGATCCATTTATAAAACTAAAGCTGCAACTGTTAATGAAAATATTACATCCAAGCATCAAGACTTAATCTTCAATTGAAATCATAATCAAATCTGAAGCAAGCAATTCAATTGAAAATATCTTCATCAGCCTTGCAATAGTCTTGGTACTTCTTCAAGAATACATTCTTCATGTCCTCCCATGTTTGGATGCAATTCCCACCAAGGCTCATGAACCATCGGAGAGCTTCTCCTTTTAGAGTAAGATGAAAAACTTTCAACCTTTGATCATTAGTACAATAATCATATCCTCTACAAAGTATTTCAAACTCAAATAAGAATGTATCTAGATCTTCATTTGTCAAACCATGAAAACTTGGTAGAGAATATGGGGGATTTATGTACATTTGTGTCGCTCCTCCTAGAACTTTGATAGGAAATTCAAAAGTTGCAATGTGAGCCATTTCTTACCATAATAGAAGATGTTTTTCATGTTTTTCTTTGAGGCTCCTCATTCAAATGTTCCTGTCAATTGGTTAGTGAAATGGGTGGTGCTTACATCACAACTTGAGTGGAATTATGGGATTTTTTCAAAAATTCTACCTCTAAATTTCCTACTTCAATTCCTACGAAATTCTGCTGAAAATCGGGCGGAGGAGCATGCACTTTAATTGCTCGTTACGTAGGTTCTTACCTCCCATTTTTAATACCCAATTATTTCATAGTAGATACATATGAAACACCTACTTCAACTTCTATGCAATTGTGCTGAAAAGCGGGCGGAGGAGCAAGCAATTTACTTGCTCGTTACATAGGTTCTTACCTTTCGCTTTTAATACCCAATTCTTTCCTAGCAGAAAATATCAAACATACATCACTCTCTGTGAAATGAAAACACTTTCCCCGGCAACGACGCCAAAATGTTGGGTGCTAATAGGTGTCTTTTAAAACTCCTAATTGCTTCACATTAATTATCAACTTGCATAAGTCTTTTTGTTTCAAGAGTGTACGCAATATGTGCAAGCTATAAATCCAAAAAGTAATGCTTTTTAAGTTGAACTATAAAACTTGATACAAGAGTAAACAGATCCATTTATAAAACTAAAGCTGCAACTGTTAATGAAAATATTACATCCAAGCATCAAGACTTAATCTTCAATTGAAATCATAATCAAATCTGAAGCAAGCAATTCAATTGAAAATAAAATCAATCGAGAGCATAGTAGCTTTAACCAATCTCTTTCAGCTGATTCTATATGAATCACACTATCTCAATTAAGCAATTCAAATGGAAATGATGTCAACCGAGATTTAGTAGTATTAACCAATCTCTTTCAGCTGATTCTATACTAACCACACTCTTATTGTAATCGACCAAAAATCAATGTCTTAATTGATCATTAATTCAACCTGTAGTGAGCACAAATGAAATCAAATGGCAAAGTTGTGAAGTACATGAGATCAAGATAAAGGAAAGTAAACTAACTGCAATGTAAACTCACAGGAAATTAGAAGATATCAAACAAGGTAAACTTAGCAGAAAATGGAAAAACATCAAACCAATTAGACTCACGTGAATTAAAAAGATATAACACAGAGAATAGCAGTTTGATCCACCAGAGGCTGGGCCCTAGCCACCAGGAATACTTCTAAGCTACTTCAGAGAGTACGAATGATCAGTAATGTAGATTATATATTAACCATTGAATTCAATCCTCATTACAATATGGTCATCCTCCAGAATAACATTCTATATATTTAAATTAACCGCAAAATTTCAGCAAAACATAGTTCGTAGTTTTTTGAGAAAATGGTTAATGAAGTTTGTTATTACTTATATCATATTTTGCTACAACTTCATATACATATAGTTGAACGTCAATGTAAAAATTGTTACGCCTTCATCAACATTGCTAAAATTGAATATTCATTATTTGAGGAAGAAGTCATTTGTTCCATCCATTGCATGAGTTGGGATGAACAATTTTTGTATTCTTGCTTGGTTAATACAGAGGTTTTGGGTTGCATGAGGACATGCAATATATTCAGTTTGGGAGTGTGTTGGGTCGCTAATATGTCATTATTATTATCACTTTTTAAAACCTATTTCATCCATTTCTACCCTTCTTTATCACACCATTTTTCATGATTTATCATATAATTCCATTTTATAATTATTTATGCTCTTATTAATAAATATTATTTCTTCTCATTTATTTTTAATAAATTGATAATTATTATGCATGGTTTTACCAATGATGATTTATTAATAAATTTGTTGTAACATCACTCACCATTTTAGCCTCCAAGATATTTTCCAGATTACAGATTTGATCTCCAGCTCATCAGTAAATATTCCAACTCAAGAATTTGTTGGAATAAGAAGTGACAATTTTTCATTGCATGTTTTAGGCAATTGGAGAAGAATCTCGAAAATCTGAAACATGGGTTTTTTTCAGAACGGACTGAATTAGTTTATATTGAGCAGTTTTCCCAAATTCAGTCTGTATTAAGAGAAACAGAAGGTTCTATGAAGATGATTTTTTCAAATTCGTTGTTGTGACTGATTTCCAAATTATCTCAGTTGCAATACCAAATTCAACCTGTTCTTGTTAAATGCTGACGGAAAGATATTTCAGATATGATCTTATTGATCAATTTGTTGTGAAAAATCCAATTTTTTATGGGAATCATTTTGTAATCATCTCTGTTGTAACTTCTCCCTGCTCTCTATGTATTTAAATGAAAACAGAGATCAAAGAAGGGGATTATTATTAGAGATAAGATAGGATAGGATAGGAGGAGAGGGGATAATGGAGAGATTTAGCTTTTTGCTTGGGACCTCAATTGCAATTTAAATATACAAAATGTTATTCTGAAGGACGATGATATTGTAATTAGGATTGAATTCAATGGTTAATACATAATCTATGTTGCTGATCATTCGTATTCTCTAAAGTAGCTCAGCAGTATTCATTGGTGGCTAGGGCTTGGCCTCTGGTGGATCAAACTGTTGTCCTCTATGCTATATATTTCTAATTCACGCAAGTCTAATTGGTTTGATGTTTTTCCATTTTTTGCTAAGTTTACCTTGTTTGATATCTTCTGATTTCCTGTGAGCTTACATTGTAGTTAGTTTACTTTCCTTTATTCTGATCTCATGTACTCTGCAACTTTGCCATTTGATTTCATTTGTGCTCACTGCAGGTTGAATTAATTATCAGTTAAGACATTGATTTTTGGTTGATTAAAATAATGGTGTGGTTAGTATAGAATCAGCTGAAAGAGATTGGTTAATACTACTAAAATCTCAGTTGACATCATTTCCATTTGAATTGCTTAATTGAGATAGAGTGTGATTCATATAGAATCAGCTGAAAGAAATTGGTTAAAGCTACTATGCTCTTGGTTGATTTTATTTTCAATTGAATTGCTTGCTTAAGATTTGATTATGATTTCAGTTGAAGATTAAGTCTTGATTCTTGGATGTAATATTTCCGTTAACAGTTGCAGCGTTTTATAAATGCATCTGTTTACTCTTGTATCAAGTTTTGTAGTTCAACTTAAAAAGCATTACTCTCTGGATTTCTAGCTTGCACATATTGCATACACTCTTGAAACAAAAAGACTTACCCAAGTTGATAATTAATGTGAAGCAATTAGGAGTTTTAAAAGACACCTATTAGCAGCCAACAGGGAGTAGACAAGGCAGGTCAGCTCAACCTGCTCTCGGTGTCACACTATAGTTGCACACCCATTACAGTATTGGTCATCAAGTAGTTATTATGCTTGGTGCATGATGGGTGTCTATGGTTGGAGGAGCTAATACCCATCACCGACAAGTTGATCCATAGGATCACGTGGCTACCCTATATAGGGAAAAATCCGGCCATGATGTTTCACGGAAAAGGTGGCGAGCAGGCCCTCATGGAGGCCATGAAGGAGAAATTCAAGCTAGTAAAGAAGCTGCGAGGCTATGCCATCTTGAGTATCTATGACCCTGTGGTCTAGGTGGCCATGCAGATTTTGGCAGGAAAGGTTATAAAGTGTCATGCAGATGAAGTGCCAGCACCAGTCATTGCTCTTGCATCCCAATGCACCGAGGGAGTCCAGTTTAATTGGATGCACTATCTCTACGGTGAGTTCCTTGCGAACTGTCGCAAGGCACAGGAGCTCAGCAAGACCTTCCACTATGCGAGGCTCTTGCTGTCTATTGTGTTGCTAACCTGGGAGCTGCCGGAAGGCAGTCAATTCCCTTCGATCGCACTGGACCTACCAGAAGCAGCGAAGTTTGCTTCACTGTGGGTAACCAAGGATGCTCAATGCATCAAGGATAACAGGATCATCTGGATCTTGATAGAAATGAATATATGCATGGCTATCAATCGCAAACCATGATTATCACCTACTGTGTTTACCAAATTGTAGGAGTACATAGAGTTCAAGGTAGACTTTCACTGCGTATCAATCAAGGCATGGAAGGACCCTGAGTATACATGGCATGACTTACCTTACTTGGTAGTGGATGATGTGATTAGTGCAGTTCTTGATGGTTGGCAGGCAGAATGGCGCACTGCCTCAAACCTGGCGGTGGGGTCGAGCATGTCCATCACGCAGCACAAAAAGGAGGTGGCCAAGCTCAAGATGGCGTAGCTGGCCGAGAAAAGGAAGAAGGAGGTCATTGACAAGGCCTAGGTGGAGCGTGATGTTGCCTAATAGACAGAAAAGAAGACAGGCAAAATAGAGCATGGCTCTGAAAAAGGCATGAGGTCTCCTTCACTCGAAGTAGAGGAAGAAACAGACGAGAAAATAGAGTAGCGTGGAGTAGACCCATAGACAACATCGGACCGCATCAAGCATCCAAGAGAACAAGAAAAAGTGGGGCCACAAAAGAAATCCAAGGCCCGTAAGAAGTCATTAGACCCATTCACCCTAACAAAGGGATATTTGCATGACACTGGAGACACGGTGCGAGATGTCACCGTAGAGGTATTGCAGCAGTTCAAGCAGCAGCAGTAGCTATTATTGGGGACCATCTAGATGGGTTTGTAGGAGCTATAGATATGTGCATCATAGGCTGGCATGGTGTCCACCAACCTGTTGGAAATAATACTGAGAGGGGGGGTGAATCAGTATTATCAAATTATTTTCAATATACCTTCCAGATTTATACTTTAATTTATTCTTCAGATATTGATCATTAACTTGTATGTCAGAACCATATAATAATGAACAAGAACAAGAAAAATAGATAGGCACACCAAAGAACACCAGATATAAGGTGGAAACCCAATATGGGTGAAAACCACCTACTATAATATGTCTCTATCTTCTTTCAATTAGAAACTTCTTTTACAAGGATTTTGTACTGGTGCAGTCCTTTACCAGTACGCAGGCTGCAACCTGCAGAGAGCTACAACTCTCTCTTGTTTTCCAGTCTCTCCTGGAAGGGAGCTACAACCCCCTATTTTTTTTTTTTCAAGGAACACGTTTCATTAATTTTCAGACTAGATCCAAGAAGATCAAATGATCATCAAGTACATGTGAATCAACTAATTTCCTTACCCAAGCACCAGATCAATATATACATGGATATTATGATAGTTCTCAACCAGATCTAGTCCTTCAGATCACATAAAGTTAAGTCATTAAGAACTTGATCCATTCAACATAATCATGTCGTTATCAGCACTCAATACCAGTAACCGAACATCAATTGTGCACCCAGAACCCTGCACAGTCTTCTGCTCTGTGGGTGTACGCACCGTATCACTCCTGCGAATAGATGATTTTCAGGCTTCAAGCATACCCAGACTGCGCCGATGAGATCTCAACCATCACTCCCCAACCGATCGCAAGTGTCTTGGATCTGTTCTTTCTTAAGATCTTCAACGTTCACCAATGTCCTGCCAAAAGATCTCCTTTCCCCTTTTATAGTCAAGCTCTTGTTAAAACAATGAATCGGAACCGTAGATTACCAATACAGGGGATCCGAAAACCTGGGGCTCAATAGCTTGGACCGATCACTTAATCGATGACTTAAGTGATAAAACTGAGAAAATGATGAAAAACGGTCCAAAAGACTAAGAGGCAGACTTCAATTTTAATTCACCCGCAACTATTCCTGTATCAGGTCCGCCTTAAAATCGCAATCGGTAGTCGCCAATGGCCGATGGCCGATCCGATGGATCGGATGTGATATGGTATTTAACCATGCTTTATATTCCTGTCGAGTCCGCATGCTTATCACAATCGGCGATCGGGAGAGTGTCATGCCTTTGTGTATTGTTGCGATGGGCGGATGCGATATAGCATTCAATCATAACATAATTCTGCAGCGGGTCTGCACACATATCTCAATCAGAGGTTTGGGGTTGACAACCCTTTATACATCGCAAATACTGTGGATGCGATATAGCATTAAATCAAATTGTGATATGCCATCGGGTCCACGTTATTATCGCAATCGGAGGTTTCAGTGGTGGCACATAGCTGAACCACCGATTAGCGATGTCGCTGATATGCCGAAACTTTTCCGCCGATAGAGTGTTTGCCATGTATATATGTTTTGGCCTCCGATTGTGTATTCCTTTGGCATTGTTGCTCCGATAGCTGTGAATGCATATATATATGGGTTTTAATCACCCGATAACTCCCGATAGTGTTAAAGCATGCATACATGGGTTTTATAAGCCCGATAACCCCCGATAACTCTGTCTGCACTCCCAATAACTCTGTCTGTTGCTCCCGATGGCTCCCGATAAGCTCCTGATAGGCTCTTCTGGCTTGGTAGTGTCTTCCAAAGACCTCCTTGCATATGAGAATGCCTCTCTTGCTCCGATAGGCTCCTGATAGCTATGTATGCTCCTCTTCTTTGGCATATATATGTGACATATACATATATATGGCTCCTCTTATCTCCTCTTGGCTCCTCTTGGCTCCATCTTGCTCCGATATGTCCTGTTTTCTCTGTTTATCTCTTCTGCAGATTCATCTGATTATATATAAGTGAGATGTTCTTCGATGAGTGGGTTTCCATCAAGTACAACACATGCATCATAATGCCAACAATCTCCCCCTTTGGACTTGATGGCAACAACACCAGCACCAAAATCACTCTCCCCCTTTGACATCAAGGGCAAAGGGCGGATCAAGACATACTCTTTCCTTGATATACATTCGGTTGTCCATACTTGAGAACCTGCTCCTCCTAACTATATCTCCCCCTGAGAACCTGCTCCTCCTGACTATAAGCCGGATCATGAAAGAGATAGAGACATATTACTCCTTCTGCACTACCATAATGCCAACAATGCATTATATATGCTCCCCCTGAACCTGTACGCGTATACCCCATATGAACCTCGCGTACAACCAACAATCTCTGAAACAGATGAGATTTAACAATAAGATGATGCATCAACAACCCCCAGCTTTTGCCTGAGGTATTCAAAGGTCTCCCTGGGCAATGGTTTGGTGAGTATATCAGCAACTTGTTCCTTAGAAGGAACATACTCCAACTTGACCTTTTGTTCAAGCACTTGTTCCCTGAGAAAATGATACTTGATCGGTATGTGCTTGGTCTTTGAATGCATGACTGGGTTCTTTGAAATGCTGATTGCACTTGTATTATCACAGAAGATGGAGATAGGTGGTGTACAAGTGATTTGAAAATCCTGCAAGGTCTGCATCATCCAAAGAAGTTGAGTGCAACAAGATGCAGCAACCACATATTCTGCCTCAGCTGTAGATAAAGCAATCGAACTCTGTTTCTTGCTGAACCAAGATACTAATCTAGAACCCATAAAGAAAGCACCACCGCTTGTGCTTTTCCTGTCATCCACACTTCCGGCCCAATCTGCATCTGTGTAAGCATGAAGTGTGAGATCTGTGTCTCTAGGATACCATAAGCCATAGTTTTGAGTTCCTTGAAGATACTTGAAAATTCTCTTCACTGCCTGAAGATGAGTTTCCTTTGGATTTGCCTGAAATCTTCCAACTATTCCCACTGCATGCATGATGTCTGGTCGGGTACCTGTCAAATAAAGTAGACTTCCAATCATAGATATGTAGGTTGGTTGATGAACTGCTATTGATTCATCATTCGCTCTAACACTGCATCCTGTAACCATAGGGGTACATACTAGTTTCGAATCTTCCATGCCATACTTCTTCAGAATCTGCTTGAGGTACTTGGTTTGAGACAAGAAGATACCGCCTTCATTTTGTTGGATTTGTAATCCAAGAAAGTATGTCAGTTCTCCAAGCAAGGACATTTCGAATTCTTTCTGCATCACCAAGGCAAAGCTTTGACTCATAGCTTCTTCATTGCTGCCAAAGATAATATCATCTACATACACAACAAGTATTAGCAATTTGTCATTTTCAATTTTTATATAAAGATTGCTATCTGCTGATCCTTTTGAAAAACCTTGTTGATGAAGGTATTTGTCCAAACGGTAGTACCAAGCCCTTGGAGCCTGTTTAAGACCATAGAGAGCCTTTTTCAGTCTGCATACAAGATTTGGATCATTCCCAAGAATGAAACCATCTAGCTGCTCAATGTATACTTCTTCTTCTAAGTCTCCATTCAGAAAAGCTGATTTCACATCCATTTGAAATACTTTGAACTTTTGAAAGCTTGAGAGAGCAAGGAACATTCGGATGGCCTCAAGTCTTGCAACAGGAGAAAAGGTTTCTTCAAAATCTATTCCTTCTTGTTGAGCATACCCTTTACACACAAGTTTGGCCTTGTTTCTAATTACTTCCCCACTTTCATTCAACTTCTTTTTGAAGATCCATTTTGTCCCTATGACATTCTTATCTTTTGGTCTAGGAACCAACTCCCAAGTGTTGTTCTTTTCGATTTGCTCAAGTTCTTCATCCATTTCCCTAACCCAGCATTCATCTTTGCATGGCTCTCTTACATTTTGTGGTTCAGTGGAGGAGAGCAATGCGAAATAGCTTGAGGTTTCTGCAATTGTTCTTCTTGTTTGTACGCCTGCTTCTTTTTTCCCCAAAATCTGAGATTCTGGATGATTCTTCTGAACGTACCTGGATGGAGTCTTCTCTTCTATCCTAATCTATTCCTCTGGTGCCTCTTGAGGTTCTTCTTCATCATTTGTCTGATTTGGAGAGTAGTCTTTATTCTCTTCGATATTTTCATGATTTACTTACCTAGGGATGTATCCTTTTTCATCAACCACTACATCAATGTTGTCAACAATTATTCCAAGTCTTTTATTGTAACACTTATATGCTTTGCTGTGGGGAGAGTAACCAAGGAGAATGCCTTCATCTGCTCTAGGTTCAAGTTTGCCAAGTTGTTCATCAGTATTGTTAATATAGCATTTGCTCCCAAAAATTTTGAAATGTTTTACTGAAGGAGTCTCACCATACCAGAGCTCATGCGGAGTTTGAGTGTTGTTTACTCGGACATTTGTTTTGTTGAGAATAACAACCGCAGCAAATGCAGCTTCACCCTAGAAGGTTGCGGGAATTCCAGACTCATCAAGCATAGCACGAGCCATTTGTTGAACCGTTCTGTTCATCCTTTCCACCACTCCATTTTGCTGAGGAGTCCTAGCTGTAGAAAATTCCCTTCTTATTCCATGTTCTTCACAAAAATCGAAAAATTCATTTGAGGTAAACTCCCCACCTCTGTCAGACCTGAGGCACTTAATTTTGTGATCCGATTCATTTTTAGCCAAGGCTTTGAAAGCTTTGAATTTTTCGAATGCTTCGTCTTTGTGCTTCATAAGTCCTAACCAAACCATCCTAGAGAAGTCATCAATGAATAATATAAAATATTCTTCTCCTCGAGGTGACCTTGTCCTGAAAGGACCACATACATTTGTATGGACTAGTTCAAGAGGCCTGCTGGCTGATCCTTCCTTCTCAGGGAAGTTAGTTTTGCCTTGCTTACCAAACTGACATGATTTGCATATGGTGTTGTCTGGAATTTTGATATCCGAAAGACCACGAACTGCCTGGTATTTGCATGCTTTCCTTATTTGTGAAAAGCCTAGATGCCCCAACCTCCGGTGCCATAACTAGTGTTCATCATCCTTGCTCAAATAACATTGTTGTTGTCCTTCTTCAAATATGTATAGATTCTTTGGAGTTCTTCTACCTTTGATCACTATTTTTCCTGTATCAAGATCACGAACACTACATCCATTTGATCGAAATATTACCTCTGTTCCTTGATCGCACATCTGACTGACACTCAGAAGATTATGCTTCAAGCCATCAACATACAAAACATTTCCAGCCTTGACCTTTTCTTTCAACTGAGCAGTGCGTTTTCCTTTTATGGCCACAGGGGTATCATTTCCAAAAGAAACCTTCTTTCCCTTTTCTAAAGCAGTATATGATTCAAGTTTTTCTTTATCACCTATCATATGCTTCGAACATCCGCTGTCGATATACCATAAATTTTCTTGTCCTTTTGCATAAAAATCTATCCCACATCTTTCTGGTTTTGGTTCCTTTATTCTCCATGTTCTGGTACTTGAGGCTTGTTCCTTTGTCTGCAAAAACCTGCTCCTGCATTCAGAATCTTCATGACCAAAGTTATTACAAATAGAACATTCAATTTCACTTTCAAGGGCGGAAAAGTTGTTATAGGTCCTCTTCGTGATTCCAGACATACTTCTTTGTTTTTGAGCTTCTCTAGTCATGATTGTCTTATAGGCAACACATTGAGCTGCTTTGTGACCAAAGTTATGGAAAGAGAAACATTGGCCATTGAATAAACTCCTATGATTATCAAATCTATCGTCCAACCGATTGTAGTTTCTACTGGCATCCATTCTTGAGGCAAATTGGGAAGATTTTACCTGTGGCTGGTTGTAGCTTCTGTTTGTCCTTAAGGTAGCTTGCCCCCGATTTTCTTGATAGTCTTTGTTTGTTCTTGAGGTAAATTGTCCGTGATTTACCTGATGATTTCTATTAGGCCTTTGCTCGATCCTCCTTGCTGCATCAAGATAACTTTTGGAGGTGGATGCTGGAGATGCTTCTCCATTATATCCCAGACCTGTCTTGATTAGTGGAGAACGCTGCACATTGATGATCTCATCTAGAGTTTCAGATCCTTTAACAAACTTAAGATTAAGAGCCTTTGTTTTCTCAATTTCGTTTCTAAGGCCAACAATTTCACATTCTAATTTTTCAAGAAATTTTTCTTTTTCATCAAGTTGAAATTGCAGAGTATCAATGATCACATTCTTTTCTTCTAAACATGTCTTGAGTCTAGAAATCTCTTCATAAAAGCTATCCACATCTATAGCATCCATGTAATCATCATCTTCAAAAGCCATTAAAAGTTTATAGTGATTACCTCGTTCATCTTCATCACTATTTGATAGACCATCACTGTCTTCATGAGTGTAATAGCTTTTCTTATTTGCATTTTGTTTCTTGTTCCATCTAATAGGTTCCTTCCCCTTGTCAATCTTATCCTTATGAGGACATTTGGTAGCATAGTGACCGACTCTTCCACAAGCAAAGCATTTGAAAGGTAACTTACCTCTGAATCTTCTAGTACCCCGTTGAAGATTTCTGACAAAATTTGATTCTTCTTCTTCTTCTGACACATGTCCTGATTCATAGTACTCTCCTTTTCCTGAAGCCTTGAAGGCAGCTTCTCTCCTGTCTGATGGACCTCCTTTCGTCATTTCATAAGCAGTTAGAATTCCATGCAGCTGTGACATTTTAATATTTTGTAGATTCTCCTTTTCTTCTATTGCAGAAACTTTAGATTCAAACCTAGGTGACAAAGATCTTAGAACTTTTTCAACCACAACAGCCTCTTTTATTTCTTCACCCAAAATTTTCATACAATTAACAATCTCATCTACACGAAGAAAATAGTTAGCCACACTTTCATCATTATACATATTGAGATTTTCATACTGAATCCTGAGGGTTTGAAGTTTTTCTTGTTTTACCTAATCATCTCCTTCATAGCTCAGAACAATCTTGTCCCATATTTCTTTTGCGGATTTATACTGCATAACTTTCACGAATTCTGATTGAGATAGACATCCTAGAAGAGTATTGACCGCCTTTGCATTTGTTTCATATTTCTTCTTCTCAGCTGGATCTGTAGGAGTAGTTGATGGAAAAGTATACCCTGTTTCTATGATGTCCCAGACTTCTATGCCCAAAGATTGAAGATAGGAAGTAACTCTTACCTTCCAATATACGAAGTTTGTCCCATCAAAAATCAGTGCCCTGATTGATGCTTCCCTCTCGTAGTTGCTCATGATGATAGATCTTCCTTCAAGCGATCAAGCTTCTTCAGAAGGACCTGCTCTGATACCAATTGTTGGAAATAATACTCAGAAGGGGGGTGAATCAGTATTATCAAATTATTTTCAATATACTTTCCAGATTTATACTTTAATTTATTCTTCAGATATTGATCATTAACTTGTATGTCAGAACCATATAATAATGAACAAGAACAAGAAAAATATATAGGCACACCAAAGAACACCAGATATAAGGTGGAAACCCAATGTGGGTGAAAACCACCTGTTGTAATATGTCTCTATCTTCTTTCAATTAGAAACTTCTTTTACAAGGATTTTGTACTGGTGCAGTCCTTTACCAGTACGCAGGCTGCAACCTGTAGAGAGCTACAACTCTCTCTTGTTTTCCAGTCTCTCCTGGAAGGGAGCTACAACCCCCTATTTTTTTTTTTCAAGGACCACGTTTCATTAATTTTCAGACTAGATCCAAGAAGATCAAATGATCATCAAGTACATGTGAATCAACTAATTTCCTTACCCAAGCACCAGATCAATATATACACAGATATTATGATAGTTCTCAACTAGATCTAGTCCTTCAGATCACATAAAGTTAAGTCATTAAGAACTTGATCCATTCAACATAATCATGCTGTTATCAGCACTCATTACCAGTAACCGAACATCAATTGTGCACCCAAAACCCTGCACAATCTTCTGCTCTGCGGGTGTACGCACCATATCACTCCTACGAATAGATGATTTTCAGGCTTCAAGCATACCCAGAATGCATCGATGAGATCTCAACCATCACTCCACAACCGATCGCAAGTGTCTCGGATCTGTTCTTTCTTAAGATCTTCAACATTCACCAATGTCCTACCAAAAGATCTCCTTTCCCCTTTTATAGTCAAGCTCTTGTTAAAACAATGAATCAGAACCGTAGATTACCAATATAGAGGATCCGAAAACCTGGGGCTCAATAGTTTGGACCGATCACTTAATCGATGACTTAAGTGATAAAACCGAGAAAATGATGAAAAACGGTCCAAAAGACTAAGAGGCGGACTTCAATTTTAATTCACCCGCAACTATTCCTGTATCGGGTCCACCTTGTAATCGCAATCGGCAGTCGCCAATGGCCAATGGCCGATCCGATGGATTGGATGCGATATGGTCTTTAACCATGCTTTATATTCTTGTCGGGTCCGCATGCTTATCGCAATCGGCAATCGGGAGAGTGTCATGCCTTTGTGTATTGTTGCGATGGGCGGATGCGATATAGCATTCAATCATAACATAATTCTACAGCGGGTCCGCACACATATCGCAATTGGAGGTTTGGGGTTGACAACCCTTTATACATCGCAATTACTGCGGATGCGATATAGCATTAAATCAAATTGTGATATGCCATCAGGTCCACGTTATTATCGCAATCAGAGGTTTCAGTGGTGGCACATAGCTGAACCACCGATTAGCGATGTCGCTGATATGCCGAAACTTTTGCATCGATAGAGTGTTTGCCATGTATATATATTTTGGCATCCGATTGTGTATTCCTTTGGAATTGTTGCTTCGATAGCTGTGAATGCATATATATATGGGTTTTAATCACCCGATAACTCCCAATAGTGTTAAAGCATGCATACATGGGTTTTATAAGCCCGATAACCCCTGATAACTCTGTCTGCGCTCCCGATAACTCTGTCTGTTGCTCTCGATGGCTCCCGATGGCTCCCGATAAGCTCCTGATAGGCTCTTCTGGCTTGGTAGTGTCTTCCAAAGACCTCCTTGCATATGAGAATGCCTCTCTTGCTCCAATAGGCTCCCAATAGCTATGTATGCTCCTCTTCTTTGGCATATATATGTGACATATACATATATATGGCTCCTCTTGTCTCCTCTTGGCTCCTCTTGGCTCCATCTTGCTCCGATATGCCCTGTTTTCTCTGTTTATCTCTTCTGTAGATTCATCTGATTGTATATAAGTGAGATGTTTTTCGATGAGTGGGTTGCCATCAAGTACAACACATGCATCATAATGCCAACACAACCCTGCTATCGGTACTTAAGAAGATTCTGAGATGTTGCGTGTGAAGCTCTCCTGAGTGATAGTGCTGCTAGATGGAGCACTGTCCACAGAAAATGAAGCTGACAGGCCCACTATCAACGCCCTCAAGGGACTGGGGTTGAACTTGGTAGTGCTCCCTAGCGAGGCACTTCACCTACTATAAGATGGACTGATCGCGGAGTTAAGGGCCCACAAACACCGCACTTTGCAGGTGATCAATGAGCAGAAGATTAATAATGAACAAATGGCCCTGTAGTGAGACACCACCCTCACTTCCATGGTGGAACTTACTAACACAAATATGCACATGATTAAGGTTGTGAGGGAAGCTTGTTGAATGGTCCCCAAATTGGCCATTCCTAAGGAGGCGGAGGGAGATGAATAGGTCTACAAGCTTGCTACATGTTGGCTTATGGGGGCCTAACCCAAGTTCAACATTAAGTTAGCTAAACAAATCCCTACAGTACTCACCCTTTTAGCATCAGCCCGTGGAGCTCTGACTGAAGTCTCACTCGAAGCAGTATGGGGGGATGCTGGAACCAAGTTTCCACACCCTTGAGATAGTTGTGATGTCGGTTTATTCCATGTAGACCTTGCCTTCACGCAGGTCACTTCACACTTTGTTCCACCCTTTAATACCTTCGTGAAGTGTTAAAATTGGCTTTTGTGTAGCCCTAATCAGGGGCTGAGATGCTTTCACACTACTAGGGTGGAAAACTATGATGTTTCCAAAACTACACCAAGTATCTCACTTATCTTATTAATAGATCTTAATTATCTTCGCATAAACATATGTTCTAACTTGAACTCACTTAACCAATACAGTTATAAGCATTAGAAGTGAAACTCATACCCAATATAACAGATGCATAAAACAAGAAATAAAGTTGCAGAATTGATAAAAACTTCTCTTTATTAATACTTCCAACTGATTACAAGCTCGACTCACCCACCGCATTCAGTTGCTGACTACTAGGCCTCTGTGCACTCAGCTACAGAGCCTCTTCCTACGCTATGACCCAAAACTAGACTTTACACTTCAGATATATCTCGCATACATCATCATTCCTTAGACATTCTATGATTAGCTTCAATTGATTCTTTAACTACTTAGAGCTTCGCTCTATTTATACAATCCCATGGTCTGCAGACCATGGGTAAATCTTATACAACCGACATTTCATTATCAAAATAAGGTTGGACAACCTTATGACTCTTTTACAACTACATGCTCCGCGTCCACAAAATGCGGAGTCTTTACATTGTAATTATAAACTTGGACCAAAATCTGGGCTCTAAGCCCCAAAACTGCCCTTGGGGGATCCCGCATCCAACAAGCCCCCAACACAAACATCGTGACTTGCCCTAGATTCACTCTGTAGGTGCGGAGATCTTTGCGTGAAGAACTCCCAACTCTAATTGGATCGCTGAAAGTTCGGAAGCGCACCGAGCGATTGCCTGCTGAACTTCCTCTACGTGTTATTCGGTGACTGCTGTCATTGAACTCCTACCCTAAATCCTTTCCTGAGTTGCTTATAGATATGCGAGCTTTTCTTCAATGGATGTTGTAATGGTATATGCCTCATCGATCCATAGTTGTAGGCACGCTTTCAAAACTACCTCTTTATGCCAAGCAGCATCCACCTGCTCCTTGAGCGCCTTTGCCTGCTGCATCCTTGCAAGACTCTGTGTAAGGGAAACTATCTGTGTGGTCCCTTTCACCTCATCATATCTTTGTTGCAGCTCACACACCTCTGTCTCTAGCCACTCTATGTTCAGGTCCTCCTACAGGGTGGTGAGGACCTCAAATGATTGTTCGAACAACTTCATGCAGTCTGTCACTGCACTATAAACCACTGCCATTTCTATTGTGATCGCGGTGGTACGTTGTTCCTTAACCTCTGGCGAGTTGAAGGTTGTGCCTTCAACTATAATTCTGCTATCTGAAGGTTCAACTCCAGCTGAACCCTTGCCATTTCAACTCTGGTGTCACGCACCCTTGTTACTAACTTTCAGACGTGTGCCTCCACCAGTTCCTCTTCTGGGATGGCCAACTCTGTTACCATCTGGCAGGCTTCCTCCACAACCTACACTATCTGTTTGTTTTTCTCCATGGCCTCATTGTGCTATAAGCTCAAATGCTCAATGTTGATGTGCTGCTCGCTCATTACCTATATAGTGCGAGTCTCCCTGGCCCAAAGTTCTTCCGTGACTCCATCCTAAATAAGATAGAGCATCTCCCAAGGGATCGCAGCCATGTTTAACCCAACCCCTTTCAATATGTTGACCATAGGCCTATTGGCCTCATTCTCTGTAATGAGTGCTCCATCTGGCAATACTATTGTGTTGGTAATCCTAGTGGATAGCTGTTACACTAAAATTTGTCACCATGACTATTTGCAGTCAGTATGGCTCCATCAATTGTCATACTGTCCTCCTTGGCAAGTCTTATACCTCTGCCCCTCATGTCAAACTCCAAGAAAGAGAGAAAGTCCTTAAAAATCAATATAACTCTGGTTACGCAGTTTCTCTTACCCTTACCTGCATGTACGCACCTCAAGTTCATAATACCTGCGTACTTGTACGCTCTGTCTGTAAAGGGGTGGGTGCGTACTCCTGTAAAGGTCAAAAGGCGCAAGTTTTACTTCAAAAAAGTTACTTGTGATCGATTCTAGAGCATTCTAGAAGATGGTTTGACGTGGATTGAGCGCCTCCAGATGGTTCATGCATCCCAAAGAAAGAGGAACTTATCCCATCAAGAGGGGAGATATCCCATTGAAAGAGGGGCTTATCCCATTGATGGTGGACCTGATTAACTTCCTCCAAAGCATTATAAATACAGGCATTGGGCCAGAGGGAGGAGAGGTTGAAAGCTGAACATTCCTAAGGGTAGATGCTGCTAAAATTAAGACTCCCTTTTAGAGCTTGAGAGGAGAGATTCCAATCCTGTCTTAGCTTCATTTGGAAGTGGGTGAGCTGATCAAAGTAAAGGAGAACTCTTGCTGGACCCTGGGAGGGACCTGCACAACACCAAGGCACTGGTTGTAATGGTTTCTTTTGTTTCCAATTAATACAATTAAGTTCATTTTTCTCAACAAGTTGTTATATATAATTTGTTTCATATACTCCTTGGTCTTTATGATGAATATGTTTTATTATATGAGTTATTCAGGTGCTATGTAATCGTTTGCTTGTTAGTGAATGCAGGCTTCAAGGAGAAGGAGGAGCTCATCTGGATCGGAGAGGCTTGGCTACTACAAACAGCGTTGGACTAAAGGTATGCTTTAAACACCTAGTTGCTTTTATTTTAAATGCATATTTAGGGAAAGATAGTGCTTGATTGTCTTGTTTGTCACTAGAAAGCCTTAGCTTCTAGGGAGGTCGGTTTTGTCCGCAAAATTGACTCTTTCCGCATGACAAAATGGCGACTCCACTGGGGAATCCATGGATTTGATTGATTTCTCTTTTGATTGATACTTTGATTTGAGAAAAGTCGATTTCTTTCTGGTTTTTGACTGATTGACTGTGAATTTGGGTGGAATAGCTTAGGGTTGAATTAGTTTTTATCTTTCTTGTTTTTGAGAGCAGTACGCACCCTCTGCGTTAAGCACAGTGCGTACCTGTACGCACTTCTGATTCGTACACAGAGCGTGGCCGCACCTGTGCAAACAGGCTGCCTGCGTACCCTATCAAAAGTTTATAAAATTTCAATTTTTTCCTTTTTGCCTTTTAGATTTTGTTTATAGTTTATTTTTGCTGCCCAGATCCACTGGTTACCTGTCAAAAGTTTTCATCTAAGCTCGTTTCATTAGCATCAAGGGTTTTAGTGAAGTTCATAGAAGTTCTAGCCCTAGGTTTGATTTTTGTATTGGTCTTGTAGTGACTTTGGCTTTAGAAGTTGTAAAAACCTTGGATATCCCTGGTCTTTTCAGTCTTCTTAGGAGTCGGACCTTTCATAAAATCCACCTTTGTGAGAAACCTACCTTTGTGTTGTCTCTTTGTGGAATTTCGAGAAGGCTTGTTTGTTAAGCTGTGAATTTCATTCTTAAGAAAAAGAACAGAAGCTTTTCATTTTTGTTTTTGACTAGTTTATGATTCTGCATGAATTAGTCCTTGGTTGAATTGTAACTGAGTAAAACATCCTGGAATTATATTTTGTAGGCTTTTACCTCATTAGATTTGCTTTTAGATACATTTCTCTTGGATTTTCTTTTAGGTAAATTTCTCTTAAATTTTCATAGATCTTAAAATTGATTTTTTGTTAAGTAGTTTTACATGCTTTGTTAAAATAGGAAAAATACAAAAAACTCTTTTGAAGAAAGTTTGTTTTAGTAGCATTTGAAGTCTTTGAAAAGAGAAAGGAAGTTTTCGTGAAATAATTAGTGGTCATGTGTTGTGTGCTTTGGAAAAGATAAAGAGAGTTTTTCTTTGATTTTCATTGCCAAGAAAGTTGCCTTTATAAATTTTGCATTCTCCAACTCTCTTAGCTAGGGGATTCATTGAAAAGGAAAGATAGTTTAAATCATCTTAGGTGCATCTTTTTAGTGGATTTGAGTCGAGTCTACACACCATCAGTTTCATCTCCACTACCTTTTGTCCTAAAGAAAGCCATAAAAATTAACGCTTAAAGTAAAATTAACTTAGTAATTTTTTATTTACTAGGGCTTTGAAACACCAACATAGATCAGGCTAGTGTCTTGGAGTAGGAGAGTAATTAACTCTCCAAGACAGCAAAACCGAACAAGTAGCTCATCTTGTGGTAGGATAAATCCAATAGTTACATTTATGCTCTGGGAAAGCTCCTCTTAAAGGAGAAGCATGAGATCGTGTCTGAACCAGTGAGGGGATCAATCCTCCTTCATTGGGAACGACGCCAGATATGCACGTACTACAAATGGTAAATCTCGGATTAACCATTGTCGAGGAGCCTGGGGTCACTTGTCAGTAAACCTTGGATTATTGTCAAGGAGCCGGCAAGGGGATTGAGCTTGTTACTCTGCCCTTGCGTGCTATCGGATCGTAGACTGTTCCCCCAGGTATATTTGTTGCTGTTGGTGACCTTAGTGACTATTATCTTTAGGGTTCTACCCAAGGTGACGGTGGAGGGAAGATCCCACTATACCTAGAGCAAACGTCGGCTAGACTCACTTGGATTTTCTGGGGGGTTCACTTCACTCGAGCCGGTTAAAGTGGAGGAACTTGGTCCAGTCTATTCATTAAGCAGGTTGCTGGGGTAACTGTTCCACCCACCACTTCTGTACTGAATTCTGCGATGTTGGATTTCATCACCAACTAGTGTTTTCGGTCCGGAAGGTTACTGTTTGTGTATGGTTTGACGCCCTAGATTCTTTAGGCGTGTGATTCGAATTTGTTGGGTTCTTTAGAGACTTTAGGCGGTTTTCTTTGAGATTTTACTTTGTTTGCGTGTGCAGTAGTTAAAAGTTTTTAGCTGTGGCTGAATTATCAAGACACTCCCGTAGACTTCGGGGCCAGTCTCCTAAGATTGTAACCGTGGCTGATTTGTTGAGGAAGTATCGTAGACTTCGGGGCCAACCTCCTGAAGACGTCCCGGGTCATTACGAAGGTTTGAAAGTCCTCGTAACTCCTAGTGGTAGTAAAGTAGGTTCACCTAAAGAAGGAGAGTCTTCGTTGGTAGTTCATCCTGATTACCAAACTCTAGAAACAGGTTATAATCCTGAAGCTATTTCAGTTTCCGAACTTGCTGGTATTTTTTCATCTACTAGTGATATAGGCGAAGAACCTGAAATATCTGAACCTATTACTCCAACTTCTAGTGCTCCTGATTCACCTAGGGTAGAAAGAGTCATCACCGAAAATCTTCCTTCTGGTTTGAAAGCTATTGAAGAACTTGCTCCAGAAGAAGAAATAGGCATCCCTATCCCTGAAAATCAACCTACTATTGATCTAAGGGAGCGTGAATCCATTTTTTACAGTCCACCTAGAAGTACTACTTGGTATCTTTCTTTAACTAATTATTTAGACAACTCAGGGTTAAGTTTTTCACCACCTCGTGCTCCTTATCCACCTAGAGGTATTTATACTCCTGTAAATATGTCTGGTCAGTCATCCATGTTTACTCAATCGCCTGAATCTTTTTTGTACGGCGGTCCTTCTGTTCCCTCTGGGTATCAGTCACTTTCTTGTACTTTTGCGGGAGCATCTCCTCAACCCATTAAACATGGGTTATTAACTGGAAACAATGGTAATAAACCGTTGAGCATAGGAGACATTTACATGATGTCAGGTTCAATTCCCGCTTCTCAACCTCAAGGTGGCCAGTTACCACCTGGGGGGCAACCTCAAGGTACACAAATTGTGTCTGGGGGGCAACCTCAAGGACAGTATGTACCCATGGTGCAGTACATTCCTCAAGGTCAACCCCAGCCTCAATATGTACCCCAAGGTCAACCTCAGTATCAATTTATACCTCAAGGTCAACCCCAGTATCAGTACATGCCTCAAGGGTATCTACCCCAAGGTCAGTACTCGAACCAAGGTTTCCAACCACCCCAAGGTCAATCTTATGTTCAAGGTATGGGAAATGTACCTTTCAATTATCAATCCTACCCTCAATCTGGTTATGGATCTCAATATCCTCAACCTGTTATGGGTCAATACCCCGGAATGAACATAGTGTGGGATCCATTGTAAGTTCAACAGGTATTGCAGCCAAGTGTACAGTTGTCATCTCAAACTAGACAACCCTTAGTTTCTGGTTCACCCCAGCAACCAGTCCAGTCTAATATTCAAACTTCTGTACCTTCGGTAGTTTCTCAGTCTGGGCCTATTTCGCCTCGTACTCCATCTCAAACGACTGCTGCAACTACCGCAACATCTGTTCAATCTACCCCACTTACTTCTGGAGTATCGACAGCTCCGGTTTCTACTGTCTCTGTATCTACTCCTCAGACATCTTTACCATCGTTTGGATCCACGATTCAAACTACGGTTTAGATGCCTGTAGGACAACCTGGTTTAAGTACGGTTGTCACTAGTCAACCACAATTCACTTATCAACCATACCAGGGACAGTACCAATACAGTCCTGCTGTCCAGCAACCAGTTTACCAGTATCAACCGTATCCTGGGTACACTTATCAACAACCACAACAACCCTAGTACGGTCCAGTTAATCCTGGTTTTCCAGGAGGATACAATATCCCGAACGCGATTCCTATTCCTAGTTATCCTGGATATCCTCCTCATGGGACTGGTCTCATGACCCAGAGTTTTAGGGATCCTAATCGGCAGTTACCATTTATCGCAACTTTGGATTTACCAGACTTGTCGCGCCTAACGAACGATCCAATAAATTATCTTCCGTTTTGGCCGCCAATGCCAAATAAGTTTCCCAGTGACATTCCCAAGTTCGAAGGTAAGTCTGGAGAGGACCCATCAAATCATGTGATGACTTACCACCTCTGGTGTGCCTCTAATTCCATCTCGGATGATTCGATCCACTTATGTCTTTTCCAGCGCACTCTCATTGGTCTCGCGGCAAAGTGGTACATTGAGTTACCACGGGCCTCTTTTTATAATTTTAGCCAGTTAGCTACCTCGTTTTTAACTCATTTTTAGTTGCCGGTCAGATATGATAATGGCACGGAGCTACTAACTTCATTAAAGCAATCGATGTCCACATATATTTCTGATCATATTCATGAATGGAGACGTCGAAGGCGATTAGTGAAAGTTTTTATCCCGGACCAGATCTTAGCTGAATGGTTTGTTAAATCATTGTTACCGAAGATTACTGAAGACGTAGCTAAGGCCGGAGTAGTTACTGAGGAGCAAGTGATTGCTCAAGCGCAGTACCTTGACTTAGTTTATACTCAGTCAGGTACGTTACACGAAAAGATCCCTGATCTTCCTAAGTCAAATCAAATCGCTACTGCTCCTTCGGGATCTCATGCTGCTGATGGCATGATTGGTACGGTGAACACTAAAAGCAAGAAGAAATCCTCAAAGAATTCTTCTCCTATTATAACCTTACCAGACTCCCCGATAGGAGATTCTTCTGCTGAAGTTTCCGCTGATATTCACGCTGTAGAGTCATCTACAGCTAAGTCAAAATCCAGTGGAAAGAAGAAAGGTAAGAAGAAGAATAAAGCAGACAAAAATCCAAAGGAGAAAACTGAAAAGTCGGAAACCAATGAAGAAAAACGCAAACCTCGATATCCTTGTCTTATTTGTGAAGAGGATCATTTTACAAGAGATTGCCCTCATCGGGCAGAGGTTGCGAAGATTGTTAAAGGTTCCCAAACTCCTGCTGTTTTGAAAGATCCATTTCCAAAGCAGGAGAGTAAGATGATAGGTTCTTCCTCGAGTGCCAGTGAAGAACCCATATTTATGATGTCTCATGTGAGGATTGCGACTCGATCGCAAGATTATGGTAGTAAAAGTCCTGTTGATGGCAAAGAAGCAAAATCTTCTCATTCTAATCCATCAACCTCAACTCCCGGTTCCGATCCACTACAGATCGAGAAACCTAACCCGGACTTAGTAATCAAACTGCCCGCCAAGGGTATACTTCGAAAGTCTGCTTTCAATCCACATGCGAGAGCGGCCCAGAATTATAACATTGTTGAGGACTTAGCTGTTTCACCCTCAGCAATGTCGGCTTTGGAAGTGCTGCAATCATGCCCAGCACAACGCAAATTACTTTTGTCGGCTATAGGAGCTTTTGATGTTCAGGACCCGAACCTAATAATCTTTGATCTAGAAAACAATACACCACGTTTACCTCATCAAATGGCTTTCCAGATCCCAGTGATAGTCAAAAACAGGCCTATTCATCGGACTGTAATTGATGAGGGAGCTTCCACGTGTATTATGTCGATACAGTGTTGGAGATCGCTTGGTTCTCATTCACTAAATCAATCCCTGACAATTCTTAAGGCCTTTGATGGTCGTGGGTTTCATCCTTTTGGCATTCTACAGGATTTGCCTATAGGGGTTGAAGGAAAGAACGTTAGTCTAGATGTGGAGGTGGTTGATGCCCCTCTAGACTACAACCTTCTCTTGGGTTGAAGTTGGTCTTACGCTATGACAACGGTCGTTTCATCGGTCTTCCGAGTAATAAAGTTTCCACATAATGGCAAGATCGTAACAATAGACCAGCTGGCTTACTTTTCATCCGACCTAGCCTCTTCAGAGAGTATTTAGCATGTCGGTAAAACGACTATCCCATATAAGGATGTTGGAGTAGGATTAGTTAAAGATGCCGGTTTACTGGGAACTTTTCCTTTTCCTCCAATCAACGCATTTTCTTCGTTTGCATCCATTCGTATGATTACATCAGATACCATTGTTTATGACGATCCTTGGATCGTTCCTTCTGAATCTGAGATAGACTCATTTGGTGATGCTATGCCATTGAGTCCATATGAAATTGCCTATGAAGCCGTGCAGTCTTTTACCGACCCGCGTTCAACCAAAATCGATCAAATGAATGTGGTCCGTGAGGAATCACTTTTCACGTCAACCTTGGAGTTAATAGTGTTTCCCGAAGTTGTGTCATCTGACGAGCAACTTCGTGAAGTCCTGTGTGTAGACGATTTACCATGGGAAGATCTCCATCACAGATCTTCGTTTTTACCTGAGGATGATCGTTTTGAAAATGATTTCTCATCAATCTTTACAGCTGAATATGTCAAAGAAGCTCAGAATCCAATGAAACATCCTGATTCAGAGCTGAATTTGGGAAACATCTCTCGAACTATTCCCATTGACATTTCAGTTAAGCCTGGAATTGTTGAGAACATTCATATAGGTGCCTCGTGTACAGATGACGAAATTCAGACATACAAGGCCCTATTTCAAGAATTCTGCGACGTGTTTGCCTGGTCCTATGAGGAAATGCCAGGAATTGATCCCACGATTGTTGTTCATTAGATCAAGACTTACCCGGACGCTAAACCCGTCCGGCAATGTTTGCGTCAGATTCACCCACGAAAAGCGGCTGCAATTAAAGCAGAAGTTGAGAAGCTGTTGAAAGCAGGGTTCATTTATCCGATCCCGTTAACGGATTGGGTATCGAATATTGTTCCGGTTCACAAAAAACAGGGAACAATAAGAATATGCATCGATTATAGGGACATTAATCGAGCTTGTCCAAAGGACAACTTCCCAACACGCTATATCGATCAAATAATTGATGATTGTGCCGGCAGTGAAATATTTTCCTTTATGGATGGTTTTTCCAGTTACAATCAAATCAATATTCTACCTGCCGATCAACCAAAAATGGCTTTCATTTGTCCATGGGGACATTTGCTTATTGCAAATTACCTTTTGGGCTTAAGAATGCCGAAGCAACTTTTCAGAGGGCGATGTCTTATGCGTTTCATGACATCAAACACATTGTGCAACCGTATCTCGATGATTTGCCTGCTCATTCATTACATCGAGCTGACCACCTTTTCCATTTACGAGCAATCTTCATGAGGTGTAGGCATTATCGTATTCGGTTGAATCCACACAAATGTGTCTTCTGTATAGAAGCGGGACGATTGCTAGGATTTGTAGTTTCGAAAGCCGGCATTCGCGTCGATCCCTCGAAGGTAGAAGCTGTCATCAAATTGCCTCCTCCTTCGAGTCTTCACCAACTCCAAAGTTTGCAGGGGAAAGAAAACTTTTTACGACGATTCATTCCTAACTATGCCGAGATTACAAAGGGTTTTACACGGTTGTTGAAACAGAACGCTCAATTCTCTTGGGATGAGATAGCTCAGAAATCTTTTGATGCACTCAAGCACGCGTTGACCCATGCACCGTTGCTGCATCCTCCCAACTACAACCAGGATTACTTTTTGTACCTCGCCTCCGCTCATTCCACCATTGGGATGGTCTTAGTTCAGGAAGATGAATTCGGAACGGATCATGTGATATATTACCTTAGTCGGACATTAAATCCAACTGAGCTAAAATACTCACATGTGGAGAAATTGGCGTTGGCAGCCGTTCAAGCTGTCCAACGTTTTCGTCACTACATTTTACTCCGTAAAACTACAGTCATTTCGGATTACAACCCTATGATCTACATTTTGACCAAACAATTGCTAGGGGGCAAGTACTCTAAATGGATTGTCATCCTGCAGGAGTTCGACTTGGAGTTTGAGAAATCTAAGTCTAAGAAATCCTTAGTTTTTGCAGATTTAATGTGTGACTTCCCGCGTGCTGACACAGAAACTGTGGCAGAGGAGCCCATTGCGGACGAATATTTGTTTCTAATCAGCACTTTAGATCCGTGGTATGGGGATATCATCGTCTATCTCTAGACCCAATCCTTTCAGCCCGAAGTTTCAAAGTCGGAACGTCGGAAAATTCGATTCCAGTCCCAACAGTACAAAATTATTGGAGATACTCTTTATCGCCGTGGGGCGGACTCTATTTTTCGACGTTGCTTAACTCACGAAGAAGCTGAAAGGGTTATGAATGACTGTCACTCTGGAGCGTGTGGCTGTCATATGTCTGGGTATGCCACAGCCTAAAAGATATTACGTGCTGGCTACTTCTGGCCGTCCTTGTTTAAAGATTGTATTACTGCGGTCCGAAAATGCCACAACTGTCAAGTGTTTGATCGAAAGATGCGCGCTACACCTACTCCTCTCCACCCTATAATTGCCATTGGTCCTTTTGCCAAATGGGGTATCGATTTTATTACATGTAACCCTCACTCGGCCGGGGGGCATGCATATTTCATCCTTGCGGTAGATTATTTTACTAAGTGGGCCGAGGCGATGCCTACATTCGAGGAAGACGGCAAGACAGCTCCAATTTTCGTGTTCAATCATATAACTGCTAGGTTTGGTGTCCCACAAGCAATAATCACTGACCATGGGCGCCATTTTCGAAACGTCATGATGACAGAACTTACAGGCCAGCTTGGTTTGCGTCACGATAGTTCAACTCCTTATTATCCATAAGCGAATGGTCTGGTTGAGTCCATCAACAAAGTTTTAGTTATCATGATCTGACGAATCATTGGCATTCATCGGTCGAATTGGCACAACATGTTATTTTCAGTGCTTTGGGTGTACCGAACCTCAGTGAAAACATCAACAGGGTTCACTCCTTTCCAACTAGTTTATGGTTTGGAAGCTATGCTACCCATTGAATGCGAAATCCCGTCACTGCAAATGGCCATCGAGTTACTTCCAGCTACTTCCGAAGAGGAAAAGCGTTTATTATACTTAGCTCAATTAGATGAGACTCAACGTGATGTTGCATTGGCAATCGAGACTCACGCAAAACATATGAAAGCTCAGTATGATCGAAATGTGACCCCTCGAAATTTTTCAGAAGGAGACCTAGTGCTATTATATGATCAAGCTAATGATAAATTAGGTGCTGGAAAATTCGTTCCTATGTGGCATGGGCCCTATATTGTCAAGCGAAAGCTAGCAAAAGGGGCCTATGAGCTGGTAGACTTTGACGGGGACTCTTTGGGTAAACCCAGAAATGGACTTTACCTAAAGAGGTATTATGCTTAAATGATGGGTATGGAGACTTTTTAGTTAGGTTAGTTTTTCTTTCTAGGTTAGTTTTTCTTTCTAGCTGGTGTGTTTGTTAGTTTAGACAGTGTGCTTAGCCTAGAGAGTGTGTTTTTTCGTCGTTATTCTGCTTATCTTGGTTTTACTCTTGATGTTTGCAGATGTCGATGCCTCTCCAAACATACATTGGTTTCGCTGATGGTGCTTGTCGTAGTACACGGCATATCTCTTCCGCAGCTTGGGTTATCTATTCGCCCTCTGACGAGTTAGTTTCTATGCATGGGGTAAGCCTCGGTCAAACAACAAACAACATTGCTGAATACAGTGCAGTGATTGAGTTATTATCTGAATCTATTTCATTTGGGATTCGGAGTTTGATAGTGAGGTTAGATTCTGAACTCGTTGTATTACAGCTTAATAGAGTGTATGCCATTAGAAATCCAGTGTTATTAAGGTTATTTTTGAGAGTGCGTCTCTTGGAACGTGAGTTTGATTACATTGAATATCAGCATATTCCAAGGTCTTTAAATACATTAGCAAATGCAATTGCTTCTCGAATGTTAAATAGACATTTGCAATAATCATACATGTAAATTTAAAAACATTTCATCACACATGTTTAACAAGATAAGCCGGTAATAATGATATATATAGATAAGAGTGTGTCAAAAAAAAAAAAAAATACATCGTCTTCGATCATAGGTTGAAAAACACCTTATGATCGGCAAAAATGATAAGTACAAAAAAACAAAATGTCACATGTGTCTACAAAACGACCATCCAATCACTGGTGATGATCTCTATATGACACCACTGCACGGGCCACCCTACACAAGAACCTCCTAAAAGGTCCTGGGACCCCGACTACATAGCACTGAAGCCTGATAGGAATATCATCTATAGTAGTCTCCGGTATATCTGCTGTAAGACGCTCTAGGTCATGCTCCAACTCAGCTAAAGTCTCTGTGACCTCATCCTGTGGGGCTGGTGCCACTGCAACTGGTAGTCTCCTCTCGAAAGGCCGGAGATTGGCTGGACGTCGTGGGCCTACATCTGCATTTTGAAAATTATTACTATCAGTTTTGAGACGATATAAAAACAAAAAAATATAGATAGTTTAAAAAACTTGTGGAAAATGAAGTTACCTGTATCATCCCATTGTTCTCCCGGTGGAAGAACCATGTCCGGATCTCCACGAAAATCAACTCTGGCATAAGGAAAATCCTGTATAGAAAAGACCTGGTCCTCTAACCAGTGAAAGTACTCTGGAGTAAATCGGACAACCTCCGTTCCCTCATCAGGATGACAGGCCATAACCGCAACCCATCGCATCAATTTGGGCTCTCGAGGAAGCCCAGCCTCAACAATGAGCTGTTGTGGGATCAGCATCGGAACCCTCTCTAAGCCAAAACTCACAACTAAAGGCCCATAACCAAAAGTCTTTAGCTGTCCGTTTTTGGCTCTAGTCAGTTGGCCCTTTAAATTGGCCAACACAGCATCACACCAGTTGAAAATGGTACCTCGATAGTAATCAATCGCCATCCGCATCTGGGATCCAATGGCAATGTGTAAATCGGCAGCCCCGCAAAGTCTGGTAACTGTAAAAGCAATCACCATAAGTTCAGGGCGGGATATAGTTTTGATCTCTATCCCCTTCTCCTGAGTCTGAGTGTTACACTACTCTAGTCGGAGACTAGCGATGGACTGGCCACCCGGCCTAGTCCCGAACAGAGTCAAGTGTTCGCCTCTCTTGGGAAAACCAGTGAGGAAGTAGATATCTGCGGGCTCTATCTCGAGCTGGTTCCCTCCAATATAAAAACACTGGTCCTGAACGTTCCATCTTTCTACCAGCCACTCTAGAAAGCGCACTTGGGCCTTCATGCCAGGTATGGCCCAGTATTTATAAAGGCCGCATGCCTTCAAAGCATCAATTGACGGTTGATGATTAATGGTGGCCAAATCAACATCTTCGTGCTCTCTCTCGCGCCAATCAAGCATGGTGAACAATCTACACACCATAAAACATCCATTAGAGTCCATGAAATCAAAAAAAATTGGTCCAATTTAGAGAATTTGGGGTTTGAAAACTCTTTGCGCGGAGTACGCACCCCGCCTTTAGGAACAGAGCATGGGTACGCGGGTCCCTAGTGTGGCACCTGCGTACCCCGAAAGGCGGATCTTGAAACCCCAAAGCCTCCAAAAATAAAATCTAGGGCCTAAAAACAAATTCTAAATGGATGAAATTGAAGAGGAGGATGTTGTAAAATACCTGAAAGAGATGGCGTTCGGTTTCGACGGTCGGATTCTCCGCAAGGTCCACGGGAAGTTTCTTGCCAAAAGCCCTTTTGCTCTCCTCAACAGTAAAATGGTAAAAATGAATTGGTAAAAGCCCTTTTTATAGGTTTTTTGGGTAAATAAATGGTAAATTTGTTTATTTTTCACCATGAAAAGGTATTTTTCAAAGTATTTTTATCTATCTTCAACAGGTATGAGTAATGGGTTGGTTTTTGTGCAGGATAAAGGATTTTCAGGGAAAATTGTCATTTTTTACAAACAAAAACATCAGAGTCATCTTTAAGCCCTTTTCTGACTCCTAAAACATGAAAAGATTGCCGAGCGTTTCTTTTACACTCGTTAAAACGGAATTAAAAGACGGTCCTCTTATAGCCCTTTTCTGACCGTAAAAACACGAAAAGATTGCTGGATTTTTGTCGTTTCAAATTCGATATTGGAAATAAAACGATGTGTCCTTGATCGCTTTTTACTTTTCAGATCAGAGACACTAATCATGAAAGTACTCCTTGGTCGTAAAGATCAAACGATTCTCTCAAGTATTATTTTATACTTTTTCGGGCTTGGGAGACACAAATTTACGAAAAAGGTCAACCCTGGGGTCTTCTTAAGTCTTTTCAGACTCTCTAAAATTGAAAAACGCCGAGTTTCTCCTATACTGGACTCGTTAAAATTTCACAGTAAAGGACCTGTTCGATTACAAACAGGAACGGACCACTCCTTCTTAGGGTTCGAATCTAAGCTAAGTTGGACTCATCCAAAGGATGAGCTTATAATCAAGCATATGTTATCCTCCTCAAGCTTGTAAAAAATAAAGAGGTACTTGCCAGAAATGGTGGGGGAAAAGAGAGAAAAATGAGCCTATTTGTTATCCTTTGTCTCAGAGAAACCTTATCACCACTCTTGAACACGACACTTTTCATTCACCTGGGTTGGGAAATCCTTTGCCTAACAGTTGATCGAACCACATTGAAAATCTTCAGCCGGTTTTCGGGTATTAACTTTAGGGTCAATTGTCACCAAGCCATCTGTTGTGTCGTTATGTGTTCAAGAGGTCACTGCAAATAAACCATTCATCTGCAGAATACCTGTCATCCATCTTGACCATCCCTGAGTCAGTCCTTACAGCTACATTTCTTCAACTTGATCTATGATTTCGTGTTGTGGGCTTGCCTGCAACAGATCGCTTTCTATCGACATCAGCACATTATCTAGAAAGATGATCTAGGAATCGTCAGTACCTTGAAATCTGCATGCATCAATGGCAGGTTTCTCGCCTTTGACGACAGTTTACATCATTGACTTTCGATCGAGGGATTCCGTGATATGTTCGACATCAACACATTCATTCACATCTCATGGATTGTACTGGGTACTTTGAGAACCATTGACATCACTGGTGGTCTCTCTCACACTTGTTAACAGTTTACATCATTGACTGGTAATCAAGTGGTTTCTACCATGTTCGACATCAACTCATTTATTCACATGGATAGAATCGTACTATTTCGGGAAGTAGAAATGAAGACCCTGGATCTAGTTTCCGCCATCCAGGCTGCAAGGAGTTTTGTATTCATTATATAGTAGACTAATCATAAATAGATGGCTGCGTCCATACTATGTCTACATGAGTCTATGATTATGATGTACTTCGAAATCATTCCTGTATCAGAGTAGTAGTTAGTTTGTTAGTTAAAGTTTTTGATCGGAGTATGGGAATGCCTACCTCAGCGATGATATGATCTCATATATGTATTTTGTGTTGAATATTTGCAGGTTCCGACTGGGCTCTCCACAAGATAATCCTTGAAATGATAAAGTCCTTCACCCTTCCTAGATGATATGAAACCCTAATCTACTACAGGCTTCGCACTTTAGGGGGCAATCTGTTACACTAAAATTTGTCACCATGACTATTTGCAATCAGTATGGCTCCATCAATTGTCATACTGTCCTCCTTGGCAAGTCTTATACCTCTGCTCCTCATGTCAAACTCCAAGAAAGAGAGAAAGTCCTTAAAAATCAATATAACTCTGGTTACACAGTTTCTCTTACCCTTACCTACGTGTACGCACCTCAAGTTCATAATACCTGCGTACTTGTACGCTCTGTCTGTAAAGGGGTGGGTGCGTACTCCTGTAAAGGTCAAAAGGCGCAAGTTTTACTTCAAAAAAGTTACTTGTGGTCGATTCTAGAGCATTCTAGAAGATGGTTTGACGTGGATTGAGCGCCTCCAGATGGTTCATGCATCCCAAAGAAAGAGGAACTTATCCCATCAAGAGGGGAGCTATCCCATTGAAAGAGGGGCTTATCCCATTGATGGTGGACCTGATTAACTTCCTCCAAAGCATTATAAATACAGGCATTGGGCCAGAGGGAGGAGAGGTTGAAAGCTGAACATTCCTAAGGGTAGATGCTGCTAAAATTAGGACTCCCTTTTAGAGCTTGAGAGGAGAGATTCCAATCCTTTCTTAGCTTCATTTGGAAGTGGGTGAGCTGATCAAAGTAAAGGAGAACTCTTGCTGGACCCTGGGAGGGACCTGCACAACACCAAGGCACTGGTTGTAATGGTTTCTTTTGTTTCCAATTAATACAATTAAGTTCATTTTTCTCAACAAGTTGTTATATATAATTTGTTTCATATACTCCTTGGTCTTTATGATGAATATGTTTTATTATATGAGTTATTCAGGTGCTATGTAATCGTTTGCTTGTTAGTGAATGCAGGCTTCAAGGAGAAGGAGGAGCTCATCTGGATCGGAGAGGCTTGGCTACTACAAACAGCGTTGGACTAAAGGTATGCTTTAAACACCTGGTTGCTTTTATTTTAAATGCATATTTAGGGAAAGATAGTGCTTGATTGTCTTGTTTGTCACTAGAAAGCCTTAGCTTCTAGGGAGGTCGGTTTTGTCCACAAAATTGACTCTTTCCGCATGACAATAGCATTTCCTTGGTCGCGTAAGTGTCAACTGCGAGGTTGGTTGACACTATGCTAGCCTATGGAGTGTGCACTTGCAACTCCTGTATCTGTGTTCGGAGAGCCCCAAATACCAACTGGTGTTGCTCCTAAAATTAGTTAAGGTCCTCTATGGTGACATCTCTCACTATTTCGCCATTATCATGTAGATCCCCCTCATTGAGGGTGATTGGGTCAAACAAAGTCTTTGAGGCCTTTTTCTTCTTTCGCAGCCCCACCTGCTCTCTTGGGCATGGACATTTTAGGTGGGTGGACATTGTTTGTGGGTCTGTGCCACCTTGTTCCATGTCGGTCTCCAGTTCCGGTGAAGGTGACTTCTGTCCTTCGTGCTCTTCTTCTGTTGTTTTCTGCTACTCTTCCAACTACACAGCGTCACGCATCGCCTGGGCCTTAGCCACTACTTATTCTTTCCTATGCTTTTCCACCAGCTATTCCATCCACAATTTTGTCTCTTCCTTCTTCCGCTATGCGATGGACTTCTCTGCTTCCTCCGTAGAGCTAGCTGGAGCATGCGACTTTGGTGGCCAAGACTCAAGGACTGTGAATATCACATTGTCAGTCACCAAATATGGCAACTCATGCCACGTCTTCGTGGGGTCCTTCCACGCCCTTACGAAGACATGGTGGAAGTCTTTTTTGAACTCTACGAAGATCTATAGACTGTTGTAGATAGTAGGCAATAACTGCAGCTTCGGATTGATCCCCATCCTGATGTTCATCTCCATGAGCACCCAAAATATCTTGCTCTCCCTTACACTTTGTGCATCCCTAGTTGCCCACAATGAAGCATACTTCGCTGCCTTTGGAAGGTCCTATGTGTTCGACGGGAGCTGGCTATCTTCAGGCAACTCCCATGCCACCAGTACTATCGACAATAGGAGCCATGCATAATGAAATGTTTTTCCCTGCTCCTGTGCCTCGCGACAGTTCACAAGGAACTCACCGCATAGATAGTTTGCCCAGTTGAACTGGACTCGTTTTGTGCATTGTTCTGCTAGTGCAACCACTGGCACGGGCACCGTATCTGCATGGAACTTCCACATCACCTTCCCTGCCAATATCTATGTCACGACCTTAATTGTAGGGTTGTTGATGTTGGAGATGGCATACGCTCGCTTCTTCTTCTCCAACTTAAATTTTTTTTTCATGGCCTCCGCGATTGCCAAGTCATCACTTTTTCCCTCTGAAATGTTTGCTGGGTCCTCCCTTATGTAAGGTAGCCATGTGATCCAGTGACTCAGATGGCATGTGATGGGGATGGGCTCCTCCAACCACAAGCACCCATCATGCACCAAGTAGAGCAGCTGCCTAATGACAAAAATGGTCATTGGGGTGCAGTGATAATGTGACACCTAGAGCAGGTTTATCAACCCTACTTTCTCAACACCTCTGAGCCATTTGCGCGGCTCCAACTCTATCATTCTAGCAAGCACATCTGTCTTCTGGCACATTAGCTACGTGGTCGCTAAATACGGGAACTTCTCGTGTTTTGCGAGGTCCCAATCTTCAAATTTCAATACGAGAACCCATCCTAAGTGCATTCCCTAAAAAATAATATCATCTAGGAGTAGCAGAGTTTGTAGAGAGCTCTTGCTCTCATCTATATCCTTTGGAACCTTAGATTTACCCTTCTATGAAGGAACATATGCAGGCAGCCTAGTGAGAGGGTCCACACCCTGGATTTCGACTTCCATCTCTACATCCTCCTCCTCCACCAAGATTTCTTCAAATTCTTTTTCCTCATCGGCCTCCAAATTAATGGCCTTCCTCTTTTCCTTGATTGTGAGCTTGGTCCTCAGTGAATTTCTAGGCGAGACGCGCACCGGTATCATGGCCTGTTTATCCTTCTTGGGTCTCAGCATGCGCGGTGATTTAGGGACCTCAGTGATTATTCTGGCGCTCTTTAGGGCTTATACTTCCACAATTTCCTGCATGGCTTCCATGGGTGTCAACATTAGTCTATTTAGAAGGTCCTGTGTCTCCTTTGAAAGGGTTTCAAACACTAAACTTGCTCTCAAAACCTCATAGTTCGATAGGTCCATAAACACTTGATAGCACAACAACTCAGTTCTCAAAATGCCAAGTGTTGTTTGCTGGACAACCACTTGTAATTTATAGTGCCTTTTCAATTTGAATTCAACCACTGCCCCCATATTAGGTCCATTAATGCTAGATTGGTTCCAGATTTTCAAGAATCTAGCCCATAAAGTTCACCTTAAATTCCTATTGCCTGCTCTATTTGGCCTCAAGCCAAGCATCACATCATGAATAGTGACTGTAATGGCCACTTTCCGACAGACCTGCACACTAGCAAAGCTGTATTCATGCTGTCGCGGACCCTATGACACTTCGCTACTATGCACAGTCATGAGATTGTGTGGTTCCTAGGCAGAGTAGTTTATAGTCTTATGCCTCCTTTCAATTGTCTAGAGTGCTAAGACTATGCTTCGGTCGGCTAGTCAGGTGGCCAAGCCACCTGTGTATGGCTTCAAATGACTACCATTCACTTTTCCTGGGGAGGGTTCTCCATTCAACTTTACCAACTGTACTGCACCACCGTTGGTAATCTCCTTAATAACATACATCCCTAACCAGTGCATTTTGAATTTCCCAGGGAATTTATCAAACTTACTATCATATAACAAAATCAGACAGTTTACCTTGAATGTGTGCAGCTTGATGTGTGAAATCCCGCTAAAAATAGTTCTTCTTCAAGCTCTTCCAGCTGCACGAGCCTCTCCTCTAGGGCTCCATGATCCATCATACCTATGAGCACTGCTATGCATAGACTAGGCATGATGTATTCCATATGCATTATGGCTTCCACTCCACAGATAAGCCTAAAAGGTATTTGTCTAGCCAGTTTCTTGCATATCGTCTAATAAGCCCATAACACTGTAGGTATGCGTAGGTCCCAATAACTTCACTGTGCATTTCATACCTTGGTCAACGTGGTTTCCAGTACCTTGTTGAATGCTTCTACTATCCCGTTAGCCTGTGGGTGATACGGTGTGCTCTTCTGGTGATACACCTGAAATTCCTCTGTTTGTGCATTGATCATCTCATTTAGGAAGTGTACCCCATGATCGCTTATCAAGATCTTCAGTCATCCAAATCACGTCAATACGTGTTCAAACATAAACTTCACAACAGCCACTCTCATGCAATCCTTCATCGGTTGCGCTTCTGCCCAGTGAGTCACATACTCCATCGTAGTGAAAATATACCTCGCGCCTATCTTTCCTTGAGGTTTGATGGGTCCTACAAAATATATTTCCCATTTTTCAAAAGGTTGCAACGTCATTTGTGGATTCAAAGGCATCTCTTCCCTTCACGATGGCCTTCCTATCCTTTGACATACATCACATGCCTTGCAATATGCTTTTGAATCATGATAAAGGGTTGGCCACCACAACCCTGCACGTAGAACCTTCTGCACAGTTGCTATTCTTATATAATGTCCTCCTGCGGCACCCCCATGAGCATCTGCAAGGATGCTTCTTTGTTCAAATTCAGGTACATACCTTTGCAGTATTTCATCATTCCCCATCTTGTATAGATGCCCAACAATGATAGAGAAATTTGTCGCATGCAACACTAATTCCTGTTGACACCTAATCCTCATGATTGGGTGAATATATGTAAATAGATAAATAAGTAATATGAACAGTCATCAGGAGATGAACTGAACAGTCTCTCCCTCATGTATATAGTGAAGACCTACCTGATGGAATAAGACATATGAATCATTTTTTCCTTGAGGAGTTATTGCCTGGCCTGACATGGTATCAAAGCCAGCTCCATTTTTTTAGCTTTTATGCCCTTTGTAACTCCCTAGTATGCTCCTCTGCTCTCCATTTAAAAGCACTGCTCCATATAAAAGCGCTCCTCCTCCATACAATACATTGTCCATATAATTCGTTGCCCATATAATGTTGGTGTCAATGCCTGAAATTTTCTCTCCAGCCCACCTATACGCTTGTCTGCTACACTACCTTCAACCATTGACTGTGCCCTCTAGCTTTCTAGATTGTCCATAAACGTTAGTGACCTGAACGCTACTCCACACTATCATTTCTATCATTGCTCCACTATAGCCTGAATGCTGCTTCACACAGTGACTTGCTATCATTTCTTTTTGCCTGCGAAGACTCACGAGTTGGAGAAGATCCGCAACCGATTCCTAGCCTGTCCAATGTTTTCACAGTGTTTGAAATGAAAACATTGGTAGCTGCAATAGAAAATTTTCATGGTAAGAACAAGGGAACCATAATCCTACATCCTTGATAACATGCGTGTGAGAATCAAAGCACACCTACGTGCTTCATTGCATGATAGAGTGCTTCATACCTGCGTGCTTCATAGCTTGATAACCTGTGTGTGAGAATCAAAGCTTCTAGTTGAATGTTTTTTTTAAATAAAAAAAAAGAGTTTTGTATGTGCGCTGCTATCCTAAGTGTGAAGTCTGCTGAATGCTGCCTAAATATTCAATGCTGCCCTGGTGAAAGCTGCATATATATTGAATGCTGCCCCACTTTGTGTATGTACTGAATTTTTTAGCATTATATTCAAGCTGGTCTCATTACAATATATTTACACTGCATGATTTGGTACGCTACTGGTATATATGCTGCCTGATTTTTGTGATACTCTGCTGGTATATACGCTGCCAGTATATACGCTACTAGTATATACATCATTTTAATACATGCGTTGAACTGTACGTTGCTCCATGCGTTGACTGTTTTTGATGCTGCCTATATATATATATTAAAAGATCTATTATATTTAAGTTGTATTATAGTCTTGGTGTATTACAGTCTTGAACACTGCCCAGTCTGAGTTCTATAGTGTTTTGGAGAGATGTGGCATGAAATTGGTAAAGAACGGCAAGGAGTCGTTGCAGTTCCTCTTCTAATTACCATGTTTTATTTTAATGGTTGGTGGGTAACTATGACTACAACAAGTATCTAGACCCTTTGAGCTATAGTAAATAGACCGATGCTTTCCAACTGAATGATAGTGAAATATATGTGGTGATGGCATTAGGGCTTATGTTGTTTGTTTTATGATGACATGCCATGGTATAATACGTGAAATATATATTGCATTTTTTGGAAAGTCATAGCAAATTATTATTAGTGTTTTGCTACAAATACTGTAATTATTTTTGGGCTCAGTACAAATTTTTATGATGGAGAAGTTTGTTGAAAAAGTGAAGGGTTTGGAAAAGAAGGCAACTCTTCTTGCACACAGAGAGAATAATCTTTCTCAAGATTCTTCCAGAGGAAGAGGTAGAAGAGATTTCAGAGGTAGGTGTTTAGTCAATTTAGTGTGTCCTAAATTGCTACATTAATTATCAATCCGGGAGTCGTAGACTGATGAAGTTTGGCGCACTATATGTGCAAGACAGCCCCTTTCTTACCTTTTTGTTGTTTTCAAATTTTATTTTGTTTTGGGGGTTTTTATCTTCGTTTATCTCCTAATATGAATGGAAATCCTATCCCTGAGTTTTAAGAATACTCTAGAAGGCAAGTATGGATATAGATTTTAAGGCAATTATGTCTTTTATAATGATTTCCAGAACTTAACACTTCAGAAGATCTTAGAACATACTAGTGGTGAAATTAATACTTGAACAAAAATAAAAATGTGCTGCTATTCAAATCAAGCAAATAATGAACTACTGATCATGAAACCATTATCTCTGCTGTTGTCTAAATACAGAAAAATGAATTAAGCTACTACACTCAAACAAATCAAAAACTGTGATCTAGTAAAAGTAAAATCAATTCACATCATTCATAGTCTAATACCTCGCCATATAGTCTAAGCTATGGCTTTTAGAGACAACGTCAATGATATGAGCAAGTTGATATCTAATTGCAGAAAAGTAAAACTAAAATTAAATCACATCATTCATAGTCTGATACCTCGCCAGGTAGTCTAAGCTATGGCTTTGATAGATAACGTCAATGATATGAGCAAGTTGATGTCTAATTGCAAAAAAGTAAAACTAAAATCAAATCACCTCATTCATAGTCCGATACCTCACCAGGTAGTCTAAGCTATGGCTTTCAGAGATGACATTAATGATATGAGCAAGTTGATATCTAAACTAACTAACAAAGGAAGTAAATAAGACTAAAATCAACAAAACAGAACTGGAATTAAAAAACAAAATTAAGAAAAGCAAAGTCAGCAGAGAGGCTAATTCCATGTCACTAATTATTGCAAAAATTGTATGAAAATGCCCGGGCCTACTCTATCCTGAAACATACACACACTGATCAGTGTTAACAATATACAAAGCTTGAAAGATCATGTACAGGAATGAAATGTTAATACCATAGCAAATGAAATATACGCAGGTGGATAACTATGAAACATGTGCAATGAAAATAAAGAAACAATGCATAAAACTTTACAGCAGTAAGGGAAACGAAACCTCAGCATGCAGGGGCCCTCTGCACGGCCTTGGTCAACAGGCTATCAGTCTAAAATTATGCTCACGCAGTCATATAAAAACAGAGTCTTCTTTATAATTCAAAACAGAGGACGAATCCTCTCGTTACCACAGTGGGATTAGTGTCACCATACAGTAGACTTAACAGTAAAATTACATCAACAAAAAACTAATTCTATGCATTTGGAAACGTGTTATTTATAACAAAAGTTTCATAACTGTTTTCCTATGAAACTATGTCAACAGAGGACATGTAAAAGACAGTGTCCATGAATTTAGCATAATGGTTGCCGATATTATTCAATCTATCAAAAGTGGCTATTGGATTCGCATCGTGGGGTAGTCTACAGCTGTCAACATGAACCCAGTGATCTAGGAATGGCCACGAATCCTTCACATGTTTGAAAATGGAGTCCTATTGCTGTAGGATTCCTCTGTTTGACCACTGCTTGACCACTGTTGACCACGGCTTTCCTTAATGAATCCAGCTGAACCAATAGGACCTGATCCATGTCCAGGTCATTCCTGATCTGCCCACGTGTCCTATTTTTCCTGATGACACCTGCAACCTGGAGTTTAACAAAAACAGTTGCGGAAAGTTGAATCAGCTGCGGAAAGTGGTTGCATTCTGCAGCTAATGAGAAAAATCTAAGTCAAATAGCAAACACAAAAAAATAGTTAGAAAACCACTTAAATGCTCTTTTGAAATCAATATGCAATGATTTTGATAGCTTATGAGGTCCAAGTGAGGGGGAAAAGTCTAGGAAAGTGTGTAGGAGATATCTAGTTTTAGGACTCAACATACCCCCACTGTGAAGGTGTTGCATGTCCCCATGCAACCAAAACTTTGACCCTCCTCCTTTCAGTTCATGTGTTCTGAGACCTCTACCAACACATCCAGTCTTCTTTTCTTCTTTCTTGGGACCATCGTCATCCTCGGCTTTCTCATTAGGCATTTGAATTTGAGGTTGATGAGAGCCCTGCTCAACCTCCTGTTCTTTTTCTTCAATTTTCTATTTTTCTTCTGCCATAGGCCAAGATGAAACATGGTGTTGTCGTGAATAATCTTATCTAACCTTCCCTGTTCTTTCAATGTTTCATTTTCTCTTTTGATGTGTCTATTTAGGACCTCCAGCTCAAAAACGTCCTGTTTTAGTGATTGGATTTGATCTTCTTGGGCTGTATTAGGCTGGGAAGATGAAGTGCCTTAGTCTATGGTAGTTTTCTCCAACATCTCAATGTAATCATACATTTCTTGCTGGATTGGATCTATCTCAGGTGTAGTCTTCCTTGGACTGTCCCCAAAATTTGGTTGAGAAGGACTGATCTCAAAATATGGCCGAGAAGGACTATTTTCAAAATCTGGGTGAGGAATAGGAATATGGTGTGGGCCATGGCCAAGAGGGATTGTTGAAGGTTGTCCCGGTGTTTCCCCTCCTAAATCAATAAAGTGGGGCCCTTTCGTTTGTGCTTTCCTCAATTTTCCTTTAAGTCTAGAGCTCCTCCTCAAATTTTGTGAACAAGTGTCTTCTTTCTCCACACTCTGTTTTTCTTTCACTTTTGTCCTTGCTGCAGCTGACTGTTCCTGAAGGTAAACTAGTCTTTCAGACAGTATTTGGTGGTCCTCTTCTGAGGAAGGTTCTGGGGTTTGATAGACAGCCTCAATATTTCTTTTCCCTTTTGATTTTCTTGCTTCTTACCCTTAGTTCTTTCCTTCCTACTTTCAGATAGTTTTTCTTCCCTACTAGTTTCTTTAACTATGTTAGTAGGAGTGTCCTGAATTTTAAGACTTGTTTTATTTCTTTTGCTTCTCCTTGATGAGCTACTTTCAGGTGTTTCATGTGGATCTTGAAAGAAATTTCTAACCAAAAACTGCTCCCAGGTGTCCTTCTTTTCCTTCAATTGTTTTTCTATCAAAATTTTCACAAGGCCGTGATGATATAGGTGGGGTTCTACGTCCCCCAGATTCTTTTGGACAGTGATGGAAATTTTTTTCAGACTATTTAACAAAAATTAGGGAAAATTAATAGTTTGATTTTCTAGAAAATTCGTCAGCAATCGGGTGTGGTACATATACATTGACCCGAATCGTCCCTCACAAGTAATGAATTTCTAGATTATCAATAATAGACTAGCCCACTTTTCTTCTAAAGTAGAGATAGGGATTCCTCGTTTGAAAATGGTTATATCCATACCTAGATTTTGTAGGATAACCCTCCATGCTCTCTCGTCAAAGCTTTCATTTTTGAATCACCGTTCTCCCTCCTGTGGGAGTTCCGTTGCAGTTGTTATGGATGCCTCTGTCACTGAGAATTTAAGGTCTCCAACCTCAGCTTCCACGCCATAAAAAGACCTCGCAAAAGTCTTCGTAACTTCTTTGTTGTAGCCTCTGAATTTCTGAAGGAATTGTAGCCACCGTGCCTTCCTTAGCATGCTTTTCAATTGCAGATACCCTTCCATACATTTGGGCCCTTCTGGTTCTACTCTCAAAAGAGGACCCATACCTTCCCCTGCTTTAAATTACATCTGCATGAATGATAGACTGATGGAGGTGAGACAATTGTGCTTGTAAGGAATGTAGAAGGATTGTGGAGAAAAACCAGTAGTCGTAAATGGAGGAACAGAGAATAGGTAGCGAAAATGAGTTCACAGAACGAAGGCTAGAATGGATTCACAGAACAAAGGCTTATGTGAGCAGACCAAAAATACAAATGCAACTTTGATGGGGTAGTATGGAAATAGAGTGAACCCAGCAAAGTTTTGAACTAGACGGCTGCAGAATAGACGTTAGCATGCTCACAAAATGGTTGCGGAATTTGTGCGGTAGGAAAGAGCCATGACCAAATCGATCACGTCCTCATAATTACCCGATTTAACAGATGGAGTGTCAAAGTACGATTGAACATGAGTTAAGTTCGAAGATGGATCATAAAGCCGCTAGAAATTAATGCAAGGTTCATGGTGGAATTATGTAAAGGCCATGGAGTGGTTATGGAAGCTATCAAGGCGAATCATTACATATAATGGAGCTGGTGGTTTCATAACTATGTAAAATGTGTTTTAAAATGCTATTTGAAATGAACTTTGCTCATACCTTGGAACTTACCACTTTCGTCCACTGACCTTTGATTGGCTACTTCCTGATGATGCTTCTAGGTGCTTTATATCTTCAGAATATCTTCCTTTTGCCATACCTGCATTTGATTTTCATGATCATTTAACTAACATCTAACTGTTAGTGTTGAAAAACAGAGTGATGGCTACGGCATTAGCTTTCGGCTACGGACACTGGGTTCAGCTACAGAAACTGACACAGTGATCATATTACTAAATGGAGATGGATAAATGATGACTGAGTGAATGAAAACTGGTCATGAGAGGGTTTTTATTGGAAAAATGAAATGAAATGAAGTGAAGTGAAATGGAGTGGAGTGAGATGTAGTGGAGTGAAATGAAGTGAAGTGAAATGTCATGAAACTATGAATACAATGAGAAAAGAGATTTTTTTTTTGGAAAATATAGGGCGTCAGGAGTTCCTGATTTTCGCCCTATATTTTCGGTATAAGACTGCCACACAGGGATTGGTTTTCAGGCTTATACACATTATTATTATTATTATTATTATTATTATTAGCTTGCAAAACTATATTGAAAGATTTTGACAATTTCCTCTTTTGAGAGTGGCTTATGATAGATCTTTAATCTACAGCCATTCACTAAGAGGAGTTTGATGTTCATCAATGGTTTTGATTCTCACTGCTCCATTGCTAAATATTTTGTCAATCTCATATGGCCCAAGCCAATGAGTCTAAAATTTTCCTTTAAAATCTTTAAACTTGGAATCAAATAGCAATGCCCAATCTCCTTCTTGAAACTTTTTCTCCTTGATGTATTTGTCATGCCACTTAGCTCTTTGATATTGAACTAGATCAGTTCTTAGGATTGCTTCTTGCCTGATCTCATCTAGCTCATTCAACTGCTCCATTCTATGCTTTTGGGCTTCTAATAGATCCATTCCCAACTGAACTACCATCTTGAAAGTTTTGATTTGGAACTCAATGGGGAGCAGGACTTCTTTCCCATAAACAAGTTCATAGGGAGAATTTCCTTTTGTATTTCTCCATGTAGTTTTGTAGGCCCACAAGGCTTCAGGTTGCCTTTCTACCCAATCTCTTCTATGTAGATGAATAGTCTTGGTGATGATGCCTTCAATAACTTTGTTTGTAGATTCCACTTGACCATTTGCTTGTGGATGGTAAGGAGTAGATTTTCTGTGCTTTAATTTGTATTCTTCCATCAGCTTCTCCACCAAGTTGGATGTGAATTGACTTCCCTGATCTATCACAATTTCCCTTGGAACACCAAAGCGAGTAAAAATATCCTCATAAAGAAAACTAACAACTGAATGTTCAGTAGCAGAAAATAATGCTTTGGCTTCTACCCATTTAGTGACATAATCAGTACATACCAATATATACTTTCTTTGTTTAGATGGTGGTGTTATCACCCCAAGAAACTCACCTAGGTTGTAAATCAGTGATGCTTAGGAACATTACAAATTCAACAATTATGTTGGATAAGATGACGGATAAATGGAGATATGTTGCACATTTAAGCCAGATAACCACTCCTACTATGATTATCCCCAGACATGGGTGAAGACCCCCAAACTACAAGGCTTTCAACTACCAACTACTCACAGTTTAAGGTAAAGGTGATGATGGAGAAGACTAATTACACCAGCAGATGCACAGGACCCTGTGATGGCCAGCTGCAACCAGTTAGAAGATCTGTGGAACTATTGTTTAATACACAGACAGGATGACAGCTCCCTGATATTAAAACAACAGCAATCTGCAAGCAATTTCAATGAACCACTAAATTATAATACAGAGGTGGGATGACAGCCCCTCTGATATTAAACATTCACAACACATCAAATAAATGCAAGCAGGCACAGCCTGGAACAAGAAAGAGAAGTGGAAAGTGAGCAAGTGACAGCAAAAGAAGCTTGTATTAGTTGAAAATCAAGACCAGAAGCTGCAGGTCTCATAGTATTTATAGTCTCCAGAAGTTAAAGGCTACAACAAACATTAATTCATCAAACACTCATCAACCTCATTGCATCTGTTTTTTCAGTATATATGGTGTTACATTACAAAATATCTCTACTACCCATGCGTGGAGGAACAATAAATGGCCACCAACCACATTTACATTTAGAAATGGGCCTCTGATACAAATCTGGCTGTGTTGTAAATGGATTTGACCCCTCTAGTGCTCTGCAGTCCTCCTTTGAGCAGGTGGCGTGAAATACAAAAGGAACCATAACCATTGAATGCTCTGATCAGATAAGCGGTGTCCTGCTTCCTCCTCAGCCATACTGTAGATTAATTGCGGCTGCTGAATCATTGAAACGGCTCAATCATGACTGTGTTGCTCTTAAACAATGAAACGCTGCCAAACTGCCCATTCCCGCCCATCACTGTTTTAATTTTGACTTTTAAAAGGTTCAGGCATGGTTCATTTACTATCGGGTCCGCCTTTCAGGTCGCAATGCATATTTAAACACACCAATCCTTTGTTTTTTAATATTTGAAAAATACACATAAAACAGCTGCAAAATCATGAAAAATGGCTTTGGCGGACTTGAAGAATATATATATTTTACTTTCGAACCCTATCGGATCCGAAACCCATCGCAATCGGCATCCACTCAGGCATCCCTTGTATTTCCTTATATTTCCTTGTATAAAGAAAATGCGCCCAAAACCAATGAAAATGGCTTTAGCGCAGATTTGAAATTTTATGAGAAATGATTCATAAACCATCGAGTCCAACCCATCGGGTCCGACCCATCGGGTCCGGGCTCCATCGCAATCGACACCTGCCCAAGGCTTCCTTTGTATTTTCTTTATACAAAGAAAATACACGAAAAACATTGAAAATGCGAAGGGCACAGACCTGAAATATTATGAAATGGAGTGCTGTATAACTATCAGGTCTGGCCCATCGCATCGCAATATAACATATGTTAAAGCCCCGCCCCTTTGACATCGCCGATAGCGATACGCCGATAGCGATATCGGCGATCGCAAATATATATGCGAAAGGCCCATGCTCCATTGGAAACGCCGATAGCGATATCGGCGATCACTCATCGCGCAAATAATAAAGCCCAAATCTTTTGTAAGTCCTCCATTGCGATACGCCGATGCGATATCGGCGATATTCCACTTCACTGCCACTGCCTGCCTCCTCCGACTTGCAATATGCTGACGCGATCTGGACCATTGATCGGCCAGATCCAACGGCTGATATTAATTCGGTCTTTTATGCCTGCGCTTTTGATTTTCAATGGTTTTTTAGAGTGTTTTTGCCTCCCGATAGTGTATTTCCACCCTCATAAGGGCTTTCCTCTTGCAATTTTTTCAATCGGTGGAAGGCTTTTAGACAAAATTTGAAGATTTCAACAGCAACAATGGATCCTTTGGCATGATTATAAGTGTATTGGCAGCCTTTGAGAGTGTTTGAATCCATTTTTATCCTTTTGCATAGCAAAGCTAACACTAGCTCCTTCTGGGGATGAGATCCTCCCTGTGAGGTCTCAAGAACCTGCAGATCAATGCCTTTCCAGCAACAAACAAATTAGCCAAAATTCCTAGTGTTCCATTAGGCATGGAGTCTACTATAGCTATACTAAAAACTAATAAAAGCACAATATTTACAGCTTTTAAGGCCAAAAGACCTTAAATCAAATAGTTTTTCAAAAACCGCCCATTAACTGGGCCATCAAAGACTGGTTCTCCTCCCATACTTTTCAGTATGAAGGTGTTGATTCCTTGAATCTGTGAAATGATGAAAGGGCATGTCCAGAGAGCATCAAACTTCCCATGATTGCCTTTCTTTTCTTTAAATGCATCCCATTTTAGAACCAAATCCCCAACCTGCAAATTATTTCTTTTTGCCTTCTTGTCAAAGACTTCCTTGATCTTTTGCTGATGTGCTGTAGCTTTTTCAATCAACTGCTCTCTGATCTGATACAATTCTGTTAAATCAGTGATTCTATTGGCCATATCATCTTCTTCATTTTGCGCTGTTTGGAGCAACTTTGCCACAGGGAGGGTAAGTTGAATTGGAAAAATAACATCAGTACCATATACCAGCTTGAAAGGAGAGCAGCCTGTAGATCTTTTGATGGTCACTCTGTCTGCCCAAAGTGCATATTTGAGCTTGGCATCCCAATTCTTCTTATTTTCCTCTAACAACTTCTTAATTATCCTTATCAAACTTTTATTAGAGGATTCTGCTAGACCATTCCCTTGGGGGTAATAGGAGGTGGAATGAACAAGTTTAATGCCCATTGAATCACACATTTCCACCAACTCTTTTGCCTTGAAGGCTGCTGCATTATCTGTTATAAGCTTATGTGGACAACCAAATCTGCTGAAAATGTTTTCTGATAAGAATTTCATGACCACATTATGATCAGCCTTCCTTGTTGGGATTGCTTCAATCCATTTTGTAAAATAATCAGTGGCAACTAATATCCACCTGTGCTGGCCACTGGAGTGTGGGTTGATTTCACCAATGAAATCCAAGCCCCACTGCTGAAAAGGTCCTTTTGCAATTATTGGCTTTAGGGGCAGGGATTTTAACTGTTGCTTACCTTCAAATCTTTGGCACCTATCACAAGATTTAACAAAAGCAAATGCATCAGAAAATAAAGAGGGCCAATAGTACCCAGCTCTGAGAATCTTTTGGGCTGTAGTTCTCCAATAATGATGTCCTCCACACATGCTGTTATGGAACTGCTGCATAACTTCTATTGACTGTTCTTTGTCCAGGCATCTTAAAAGCACTCCAGGTGGATCCCTCCAATAAAGCAGGCTATCATTGATGCAATATTTCGTTGCCTTGAGCTTTAACGTTCTTGCTTGACTTTGAGAAAATTCTGAAGGAACTTCTAGCGTTAGAAGGAAATTAATTATTGCAGCATACCAGCTACATGAAGCTAGGTTCTCGGCCACTGACTGTCCTCTCTGCGATTCAGCTGTTTCATGCTCTTCTATTTGACCATTTTCTGCTACATTGAACAAGAAATCAATGTCCAAAGACCTGCAATTTTCGTCAGCCAACAGTTTAGCAAGCCCCTGACCTCTTACCAGCTTGGTGGGCTTCAGCTCTATGTTGAATTCTATCATTTTTGCAATCCATTTCGCTCTTTTTCCATCAGCATCAGGCTGCGTTAAGACATCCTTTATTGCAGTAGAAGGCACATATGCAACTATTTTGGAATGCAGGATGTACACTCTGAAAGCTTTCAAAGATTTGATAAGAGCATAAGCCTGCTTTTCAATAATATCATACCTTAGTTCAACATCCATCAGATTCTTGCTAAAAAAGGCCACTGGATGCTCTTGACCTGCTTCATCTTGCTGCAACAGGATAGCTGCAATGGTATCCTTAGAGGCGAATGAAAATAGGTGAAACTCCTTGCTATAGTTAGGGCTTATTAAAGTAGGAGCCTTCACAATAGCCATCTTAATGGACTCAAAAGATTTTCTGGCCACATCAGTCCACTTTACCTCTACTCCCTTTTTCAACATGGAGGTTATGTGCTTAACCAGCTCAGCAAAATTAGGAATGAACCTCCTTACAAAGTTAATTTTGCCAAGAAAAGACTGTATGTCTTTCTTTGATCTTGGGAGAGCCAAGGCCTGAATCTCTTTGACTCTTTCTGGGTCAATTTGAACACCTACAGCAGACACTACATGCCCCAATAGTTTGCCTTCTTCCAAAGCAAATTGGGATTTTTTGGGATTGAGTGAAATTCCAAATTTCCTGCACTTTAAAAACACCTTTTTTAAATGCTATAGATGATCATGATGGCTGCCAGAATAAACAGTTATGTCATCAAGATATATTAGCACGAATTTATCCTTTTCACCCACAAAAGCAATATCCATAGCGCGCTAAAAGGTGGCTCCAGCATTCATCAGCCCAAATGGCATTTTGGCATAAATGAACGTGCCCCAAGGAGTGGTAAATGTTGTCTTTTCTTGATCATCTGGATGCACAGCGATTTGATTAAAGCCTGAAAATCCATCTATAAAAGACATTACTTTTGGCACCTGAGACTTGTTGCAATAAATGCTCCATTTTTGGCAGGGGATAATTATCCTTTTTAGAGCATTTATTTAGATTCCTGAAATCAACGCACAGTCTGATTTATCCATTCTTCTTCCTCACAACAACTAGATTGGCCACCCATTTAGAATATCTGAGAGGCACTATAATCTTAGTAGCCAGCAACTTTTTAATTTCTTTCTCAACCAGAGGAAGGAGCATAGGATTCATTGGTCTCAGCTTCTGTTTGAAAGGAATAGTGCCTTTCTCAAGCGGAATTTTATGCTGAATTATATTCCTGTCATATGTTTTCAGATCACTGTATTCCCAAGCGAACACATCAGTAAATTGCCTCATTAATTTGCAGTATTCAGCACTCTGGTCAGCAGATAGATTAGTAGACAGATTTATAAATTTGGGCCGACCTGGACCTCCTATATCATGCTTGCAAACTGCAGATTGATCTTCTTTTTGGGCAGCTTTGTAAGGCACATCATTGTGATCAAACAATCTCTCAAGAGGAATTAGACCCTTAGGGATATGGTTACTAGGAAGCTGTACTATGCTATTCTTGCCAATCTTATTTCTAAGCTGGGACTTGGGATCTTCTAACAAAGCATCATTATTTTGGTCAATTTTCATTTCAGAGAACTCATCAATGACTTGAAGGAACCTATTTAACTCATCATCATCATCAAAAACCTTCCAATGGTGGACATTATCAGGCAAAGAGGGTCTATACTTTATTTGTATCTCATAAACTAGTTTGGGAGGCGATGGAGGGATGAACAAACTAGCTGAAACAGCAAGGGAATCAACAAGCTGATTTTGGGCTCTAGGAATATATGAAATGCAGAAAAAATCAAAGAACTCTTTGACTCTCCATACCTCATCTCTGTAAGCTCTCAACCTTGGATTCTTTGCTTGGAATGTTTTATTTACTTGCTGAATTATCAGATCAGCATCTCCAAACACCTTCAGATTTTTTATCCCTCTATCTTTGGCTGCATGAAGGCCCAATAGCAGTGCCTCATATTCTACTATGTTGTTTGTCACCTGAAAAACCATCTTTAGAGACAATTGAACTGTTTCTTGTTGTGGAGATACTAGCACCACCCCTGCTCCTGCAGTCTCCTTGGTACATGCTCCATCAAAGAACATCTCCCAAATCTGACCTCCTGTATCATGCTTAGCCTGAGCTGTTGGTTTCCTGATCTGCAATGCAGCCTTCTGAGGTTCTTCTATTTGAAGAATGCAAGCTCAAAAATCAGTGTCCACTGCATATATGGGATGGTTTGTAGGATTCTTCTCATAGCTAATGATATATGCCAGCTGTGCTTCTCTATATAACCTCCTGCTTTCTCCTCTAAACACTGGAACAGTTGCATAAGATAGATCATTTTGCAATGTCCCACCTAGTCTCTTAATCCACCCTCTAGACAACAGCATACCAAACTTAGGAGGAACATCGGCCACCACTATATCCATCATCATACTTTTCATGGGTAGCTAGGTTAAGGTAATGGCCAGATCCTTAATTAATCCAAGGCATTTTACCTTCCTTGAATCAAAAGAGAACAAATCATGATAAGGTCTAGTGATATCAAGGCCTAACTCTTCCATGACAGTTTTAGGCATTAGATTGTGGCTAGCCCCTGTGTCTAGCAGGCAATTGTGGAGGATTTTATCATGGATAGTTAATGAAACATAGAAAGATGGAGAACTATTATCAGCAGGTTCAATCATGGGGTTAAACACAATAGCAGGCTTGTCATCTTGCAAATTGATAGAGTCAATGGAGGTTTGTTTAGATTGTAGTTCAAGGGCCTCAAGGATGGGTTTTCTAAATAATTCACTCTTCACCAACTCAGCCAGAGGCATGGATATTTTCAATTTCTGAATTTCTGACTCAAAACTAAAAGAAGAGAATACTTTATCAGCAGTTTTTACCTCTTGAACTGGAGCTTTGAGGGTGACAGGATCAGCTGCTGGTCTTCTTTGCCTGCTATTCTGTGGCATTGTTTGAGCAGCTGCTTCTTGTGCAACATTTTCTTTGATATTCTTTACATTGGATCTTAGATTATATCTTTGCTGCTGCTCACCAGATTGCAGAACAGCACCACTATCCCACCTCTGACTGTTTTTCTCTTGCAGCAATGACTCTTCATATTCGTCTAATGTTAAAAATGCAGCGTTGCCTTTATCTTCCAAGCAGTGAATTTCATCCTCATCTTCTTCAAATTGTTCCCCCTCCATGACTACATTTTGAAAGGGAGCTTTAACTTTATGATCTTCTTTTGTTTCTTCACCCGTTTGCATAATTTGTAGCTGCTCATTTGCTTTTCTAAATGGGTTTGGATTTCTTGGAGCAAATGTGTTTTTCTGCCTTGTTTTGCCTGAAGTCTGCTCAACCTTTAACTTAGAAATTTTAGCAGCCAATGATTCAATCATCTTAGTCATTTTGTCTAATTTAGGCTCTGAAGTTGAGGCAGGGGAAGAAGAAGCCTCACCTCTCAGCCTTCTTCTATCAGCTTGACTCTTCAACTTCTCTGCTGCCATAATATTGGATTCCACCTCCAGGGCTGCATCTTGCATATCACCCAGAGCAGCACATCGTCTTTCCCTCAATAATAAGCAGAAATCAGAGTCAAAAGCATTGGCATATGTGAGTTTGGTGGCATTGGGGGTAGGCTTTACCTCAGCTAGAATTTTACTATACATTCTATTAAATCTTTTATTGAAGTTAGGCAAAGACTCACCCTTTTCTCCTTTCAAGTTTCCAAACTCTGTATGATAATACAACAAGTCCTTTTTATCTCCCCATTGCTTCAAAAATGCATCATCTAATGCTTCAATATCTGTTATAGATCTTTGGGGTAATTCTCTAAACCAATTCCTAGCCTCACCATCAAGGCTTTGGACAAAAACTCTCATCCATACATCATTCTCACTTATATCTAAATTATCAGCATAACTATAAAAAGCTTCAATATGTTCTTCTGCTGTCACTCCCTCTGTTCCAGTAAATTCAGGCATATATTTTTGATATTCTCCTGTAGGCATGGCATTTAAAGGTGTAGGCAAGACCAAAGGTCCATATCTAGCAGCAACAATCCTCTCAATCCTAGTAGGTGCTTGCTGTCTTGCCATGTTTGGAATATGTGGAAGAACACTAACAGATGGAGCGATAGGAAATAATGTAATGGATGGCAGAGATAATGGGATGTTTTGGACAGTATGGGAAGCTTTCTTTGGACTAAGATTCAAAGGGGAACTAACTGCACAAGGGGCTGAACTAATCTCTGAAGGAATTTCTATATTAACAGTGCTGGGCTTTAAGCCTTCAAGCTGTAATTCTTCAGTTATGAGTTCATCTTTAAGAGATAAATCGGAGCTTTTAGGCTTACCTGATCCTGATGCCCCTTTCTGTGATGATTTCTTTGATTTAACAATTTTCTCAGGGTCATGCAACGGTTCAGCTAGAGACTTCTGCGGATTTCTTCTAGTATGCATCACAAACTAAGCCAGAACTTCAATGTGGGGTCACCAAAGGATGGTCTCCCACCAATGGAGTCGCCAGACAAAAGATTACAACCAATACTGTGTTCAAACCTTGTCTGTCATCAAAGCTTGAAACTATGTCGTTCTCCCAGGGAAGCTCGAGCTCCGATTCTCCTCTCCTCGGCAACGACGCCAATTAATGTTATCACCCCAAGAAACTCACCTAGGTTGTAAATCAGTGATGCTCAGGAACATTACAAATTCAACAATTATGTTGGATAAGATGATGGATAAATGGAGATATGCTGCACATTTAAGCCAGATAACCACTCCTACTATGATTATCCCCAGACATGGGTGAAGACCCCCAAACTACAAGGCTTTCAACTACCAACTACTCACAGTTTAAGGTAAAGGTGATGATGGAGAAGACTAATTACACCAGCAGATGCACAGGACCTTGTGATGGCCAACTGCAACCAGTTAGAAGATGAACTATTGTTTAATACACAGACAGGATGACAGCTCCCTGATATTAAAACAACAACAATCTGCAAGCAATTTCAATGAACCACTAAATTATAATATAGAGGTGGGATGACAGCCCCTCTGATATTAAACATTCATAGCACATCAAATAAATGCAAGCAGGCACAACCTGGAACAAGAAAGAGAAGTGGAAAGTGAGCAAGTGACAACAAAAGAAGCTTGTATTAGTTGAAAATCAAGACCAAAAGCTACAGGTCTCATAGTATTTACAGTCTCCAGAAGTTAAAGGCTACAACAAACATTCATTCATCAAACACTCATCAACCTCATTGCATCTATTTTTTCAGTATATATGGTGTTACATTACAAAATATCTCTGCTACCCATGCGTGGAGGAGCCAATAAATGGCCACCAACCACATTTACATTTAGAAATGGGCCTCTGATACAAATCTGGCTGTGTTGTAAATGGGTTTGACCCCTCTGGTGCTCTACAGTCCTCCTTTGAGCAGGTGGCGTGAAATACAAAAGGAACCATAACCATTGAATGGTCTGATCAGATAAGCGGTGTCCTGCTTCCTCCTCAGCCATACTGTAGATTAATTGCGGCTGCTGAATCATTGAAACGACTCAATCATGACTGTGCTGCTCTTAAACAATGAAACGCTGCCAAACTGCCCATTCCTGCCCATCACTGTTTTAATTTTGACTTTTAAAAGGTTCAGGCATGGTTCATTTACTATCGGGTCTACCTTTCGGGTCGCAATGCATATTTAAACAAACCAATCCTTTGTTTTTTAATATTTGAAAAATACACATAAAACAACTGCAAAATCATGAAAAATGGCTTTGGCAGACTTGAAGAATATATATATTTTACTTTCGAACCCAATCGGATCCGAAACCCATCGCAATCGGCATTTGCCTAGGCATCCCTTGTATTTCCTTATATTTCCTTGTATAAAGAAAATGCGCCCAAAACCAATGAAAATGGCTTTAGCGCAGATTTGAAATTTTATGAGAAATGATTCATAAACCATCGAGTTCGGGCTCCATCGCAATCGGCACCTGCCCAAGGCTTCCTTTGTATTTTCTTTATACAAAGAAAATACACAAAAAACATTGAAAATGCGAAGGGCGCAGACCTGAAATATTATGAAATGGAGTGTTGTATAACTATCGGGTCCAGCCCATTGCATCGCAATATAACATATGTTAAAGCCCTGCCCCTTTGACATCGCCGATAGCGATATTGGCGATCGCAAATATATATGCGAAAGGCCCATGCTCCATTGGAAACGCTGATAGCGATACGCCGATAGCGATAGTGGCGATCGCTCATCGCGCAAATAATAAAGCCCAAATCTTTTGTAAGTCCTCCATTGCGATATGCCGATGCAATATCGACGATCGCTCATCGACGATATTCCACTTCACTGCCGCTGCCTACCTCCTCCGACTTGCGATATGCCAACGTGATCTGGACCGTTGATCAGCTAGATCCAACGGCTAATATTAATTCGGTCTTTTATGCCTGTGCTTTTGATTTTCAATGGTTTTTTGGAGTGTTTTTGCCTCTCGATAGTGTATTTCCGCCCTCCTAAGGGCTTTCCTCTTGCAATTTTTTCAAGCGGTGGAAGGCTTTTAGACAATATTTGAAGATTTCAACAGCAACAATGGATCCTTTGGCATGATTATAAGTGTATTTGCAGCCTTTGAGAGTGTTTGAATCCATTTTTATCCTTTTGCATAGCAAAGCTAACAGGTGGGTTAATAGGTCCAATGAAATCTAAAGCCCATTTTTCAAAGGGTTTAATGAGTACCTGTGGATACAATGGCATTTCATTTGAAAGGGTAGATTTCCCTACTCTTTGGCAGCTGTCACACCTTTTGACATATTGTTTTGCATCTTTGAAGAGGGATGACCAATAATATCCTAAAGACAGGATTTTATAGGCTGTCCTTTTGTCAGCAAAGTGTCCACCGCATGGTTCATCATGACATGCTTTGAGGATATCAGGCATTTTATCTTCCCTAACACATCTTCTGATCACAAGATTTGGCCCTGTTTTAAACAATTCGTTCGAAATCCATGAATATTTTGAACTCTCCTGAATAATCTTTCTTCTTTCACCAGGAAATAAATGTGGAGGTAGTTTCCCTATAACCAAATAGTTAGCTACATTTGCATACCAAGGGGTCTTAGTAGTTATTGCAAATAAATATTCATCAGGAAACTTGTCCTCTACAGGAGAATCTTCTTTAGTATTCTGAATCTTAGACAAGAAATCAACTACTGTATTTTGTTTCCCTGGTCTATCCAACACAGTAGCATTGAATTCCTGTAAAAGTAGGAGCCACCTTGTAACTCTGCCATTAGTAATAGGTTTGTTCATTAGATATCTAATTGCAGAATGATCAGTATGAATAAAAGTTTCATAGCCTGTTATATAATGTCTAAACTTATTGATTGCATGAACAACAACTAAGAACTCTTTTTCAGTCACAATATAGTTCAACTCAATGGGAGTTAAATTTTTACTGGTATAGTAAATGGCATAAGGAAATAAATCTTTTTGACCCAACACAGCTCCTAAAGCTGTATCTGAAGCATCTGTAGAAATATGGAAAGGGAGTTTCCAATTTTGTCCTATCAAGATAGGCACTTCAGATATTCTTGTTTTCAAAGTTTCAAATGTTCTTTGGCAATCAGGACTCCATTTAAATTCACAGTCTTTTGTAAGCAGTTTGAAGAGTGGAGATGCTATTTTAGTGAAGTTTTCTATAAATCTTCTATAGTATCCATTGAATCCCAAAAAACGTCTAACATCTTTTTGACAATTTGGAATAGGCAACTTGGAGATGACTTCAACTTTTGATCTATCAACTTTAATCCCATCTCCTGAGATATGATGTACCAAAACAATACCTTCAGTAAACATCATAAAGCATTTTTCATGGCTTAGTGAAAGGTTTGTTTCTTTACATCTTATAAGAACTTTTTCCAAATTTTCTAATGCCTCTTCAAACAAATCACCATAAACTGTAAAATCATCCATATAAACCTCTACACAATCATGGATTAGATTAGAAAAAATTCCTAGTACTGCTCTTTGGAATGTTGCGGTTGCATTACATAATCCAAAAGGAGGTATTCAATAAGCAAAAGTTCCCCATGGACAGGTAAATGTGGTCTTATCCTGATCTTCAGGTGCTACCTGAATTTGATTATAACCACTAAAACCATCCAGAAATGAAAAGTACTTTTTGCCTGCTAATGTATCTAATACTTGATCGATAAAGGGCAAAGGAAAGTGATCCTTCAAAGTTGCTTTGTTCAATTCCTTGTAATCAATGCATACTCTCCATTTACCATTCTTTTTGGGTACTATAACCAAAGGAGAAACCCATCGGCTATCTAAAATTAGATAAATGAAGTTTACATTGAGTAGTTTTTGGAGCTCTTTTTTCACTATCTCCCTAAGATTTGCATTCATCCTTCTCTGAGGTTGTCTAATTGGCCTATTGTTTTCCTTGATATAGATATGATGGATGCAAGTCTTAGGGTCAATACCTTTCATATCAGTGTACTCCCATGCAAATGTAGTAGAATGTTTTTGCAAGATTTTGGTTAGCTCTTCCTGTTGTGATTTTTCCAAATCTTTGTTGATATTCAATGTTTTACCTGGAAAAATCTCAATGGTAGAACTACCGAACTCTTCCATAGAGTAAAGAGACATTTGTCTTGATGATAAGTACTCAATATCAGAATCTAACTGAAATTGTGTATGGTCATATTCTGAAGGTGTTTCAAAATTTTCTAATGTGTTCAGAATTTGACTATCTTCACTAATTTCAGAAATGGTAAAGACAGGTTGTATACTGTCCTCATCATCGACCCATTCATTGTCTCCTACTTCTGTAATTTCTTTTGCTGGAGGATACAGATTGAATTTCTTTTTCAAACTACCATCAGAAATGTACATATCTCTAGATCTACAACTAATGAAAGCATCTGCTGTGGCTAGCCAAGGTCTTCCTAAGATGAGTGGATGCCCTCCTAAATTACTCTTGGGAGTCAAAATCATGAAATCTACTGGATATTCCCAAGAATCTAAGGAGACTGTACACCATCTGGTTTGATTATTGATCTATCTACAAGTTGCAGTAAGGTGGGTGTAAAAAGAAGATTAGGAATTTTAAGTTGTTCCATAGTCTGTCTACTCACAATGTTGATAGCATCCCCTAAGTCAATCAAAGTATTTGGAATTTCTATCCCATTTATATGTGTCTTGACAATTGGACTACCTGGATCTACATATTTCTGCATGGTAATTTTTCCCATCATGATATCTGCAATTTTTCCTACCAGGTGGATTCTTCTTGTATCTCTTGGTTTCCTTCCTGGTCTTTTAAGACTCAACTCCTTTATTGTTTTTGCTAGAATAGGAATCTCTCTAATGGCTTGTAGCAAGGGAATCTTGATACAGACATTCTTCAATTCATCTAGAAAATCATAGTCAGGCAACAAGATTTGTTTTTCTACCCCTTTGTCAATTTGTAATTGTTCAGGGAAAGGAGGTGTAGATGAAGATGCAGGTTTCTCAACTATAGGAGTTGTGGGGGTTGACACTTTTTCTTTTTCTTTTTGAATTTTTGGGTTTTGAAGAGATGATTCCTCAAAACCTTTATTGGCTTTAAGAGAATCCTCCTCAGAGGTATCTTGTTCTTGAACATCTATAGAAGGTTTTTCTAAAACTCTACCAGACCTGAGTTGTACATCATTGAGAGGAACAATCATATAGGTAGGAAATTGTTGTCCTTCTACCATGTAAGCGTTCTGAGGATTTTTGTTGTTGGGATTTGGTAATGGCTAGGCTGGTAGTTGATTTGTCTTTTGTTGAAATGGAAGCAAGAGTTGAGAATTTGGATTTTTTTTGAGAAGGTTGTTGTTGCGGAAATGGTAATGAAAGTTTTGGGTTTTGATTTGGAAGTTGTGGATTATTTTGATTTTGAAAAGATGGAGGATATTGATAAAATTGAGCAAATCTCCCATAAGGATTTTGCATCCCTTGTGCCCATGATTGGTATGGATTTTGAGATTGGGGCCAAGGTTGTTGCCAAGAATTCCAATTTGGTGGCAGCTGAAAGTTCATAGGATTGTTAAATCCTTGATTTTGTGGCCCTTGCCATGGTCTTCTCGAAACAAAACAAAGGGACTCTACTAAATTTGGATCTTCCTGAATGACAGCTTTGAGCCCAGGAATTGAAGGACAATCCTTGATCTCATGGCTTTTTAAGCAAATCACACATGTTTCTACAACTTTTGCATCCAAGGGACATTCCCTTAAAGCATGTTTATTTCTACATTTTGGACAAAATATGGCTAAGGCTTTGGCTTCTGCTTTCTATTTGTTTTGTACTTTAAGGGTATCTAGTTGTTCACTAAGGCTCCCTAGAATATCAGTTTTGAACTCATCAAACATATTGCCAATCTTTGCCCTACTTACTAATCTAGTTGCAGATTTGTTTGCTCTAAGAAGAGAAAGATCTCTAGGCCCTTTTCCAATTTTATATTTTCCCCTTGAGAGATGGAGACATAATTCTACTATGTGATGGAGTGGAAGTTGAGAAATATCCCCCTTCCCCATCATGTTTAAAATATCTATCCATTCATCTGTAATGGCTTTTAATAGAAGGGCTTTCAAGGTTTCCTCATCTAAGTTACTCATTTTTGCCCTCTTTAAGTTGTATTGAAATCTTTCAATTAAATCCTCCAACTTTTCATCTTCTTTTTGCATCATCTTGAATACCTCCTCCTTATGATTGGTGGGCATACAATAATCCAGGTATCTATCCAAAAATGTTTGTTTCATATCATTCCATGTCCTAATAGATTGAGTGACTAATCCCATGAACCATTTCAAATCAGCTCCTTTCAATGTTGAAGGAAACAACTTGAGTTTTTGAGAGCCTTCCATATATTCATAGGTTCGGCACAAGACTTCAAACTCAAATAGAAATGTTTCAGGATCCTCACTTCGCAACCTATAAAAGTTTGGCAGGATAGATGGTGAAATGTTTTTCATTGTTGTATGGGTTTCCTCATCGGCTATAGGGAATCCAAATGAGTTATCTCCATCCCTATTTCCCCCATTGTTACCTCTACCTCCTCCATTGTTTCCTCTTCCTCTACCTCAACCCCCTCCTCCAAATCCATTTACTACTTCCTCTGTCATGATAGTTTCCTCAGAGTTCTGAGAGTCCTCTGGTTCTTCTATTAATGGCGAATGAGGAATAATTTCTCCCTCCTCTTCTTTAGGTGATTCTACTTCTTTGATTACAATATGTTCCCCTGTAGAAGTGAAGAAAGGTTCTTCTCCTAGGTCAGATTTAATGGATAGTGTGGGAGAGTCTCCTAATTCGGCTACTACCCCTTGAATTCCAGGAATCCTAAGGCTAGGAATGTGAGTCGAAGATGATGGAGGTGTATCTTGTCTATGCCTTGAAGTAGCTGGAGTTGTGAAAATCGAACTTTTGGCCCTAGCTATAAACCTTCCCCTAGAATCTCTTGCTCTATGCATGTCATTTTTTTTATTTTTTATTTTTCAAGTCGGGCTAATAATTCTCTTTCTGATCTTCCAGGTCACACTAGGTGCAAGAAGAGAGCATAATCAAGAAATTATTGAACTAACAACTCTCTTTTCTGATCCTCCAGATCACACTAGGTGCAAGAGGAGAGCATACTTCAAGAAGTTATCAATTTTTCCCTCTTTTTTTTTTATGTAAGAGATCGGCTACCTAGTTACACTTCCCCGGAAACGGCGCCAAAATGTTTAGTCAATTTAGTGTGTCCTAAATTGCTACATTAATTATCAATCCGGGAGTCGTAGACTGATGAAGTGTGGGGCACTATATGTGCAAGACAGCCCCTTTCTTACCTTTTTGTTGTTTTCAATTTTTATTTTGTTTTGGGGGTTTTTATCTTCATTTATCTCCTAATATGAATGGAAATCCTATCCCTGAGTTTTAAGAATACTCTAGAGGGAATGTATGGATATAGATTTTAAGGCAATTATGTCTTTTATAATGATTTCCAGAACTTAACACTTCAGATGGTCTTAGAACATACTAGTGGTGAAATTAATACTTGAACAAAAATAACAATGTGCTGCTATTCAAATCAAGCAAATAATGAACTACTGATAATGAAACCATTATCTCTACTGCTGTCTAAATATAGAAAAATGAATTAAGCTACTATACTCAAACAAATCAAAAACTGTGAGCCAGTAAAAGTAAAATCAATTCACATCATTCATAGTCCTATACCTCGCCAGGTAGTCTAAGCTATGGCTTTCGGAGATAACGTCAATGATATGAGCAAGTTGATGTCTAATTTCAGAAAAGTAAAACTAAAATCAAATCACATCATTCATAGTCTGATACCTCGCCGAGTAGTCTAAGCTATGGCTTTCGGAGATAACATCAATGATATGAGCAAGTTGATATCTAAACTAACTAACAAAGCAAGTAAATAAGACTGAAATCAACAAAACAGAACTGGAATTAAAAAATAAATTAAGAAAAGCAAAGTCAGCAAAGAGGCTAATGCCATGTCACTAATTATTGCAGAAATTGTATGAAAATGCTTGGGCTCTATCCTGAAACATACACACACTGATCAGTGTTAACAATATACAAAGCTTGAAAGATCATGTACAAGAATGAAATGTTAATACCATAGCAAATGAAATATACACAGGTGGATAACTATGAAATATGTGTAATGAAAATAAAGAAACAATGCATAAAACTTTATAGCAGTAAGGAAAACGAAACCTCAGTGTGCAGGGTCCCTCTACACGGCCTTGGTCAATAGGCTATCAGTCCAAAATTATGCTCATGTAGTCATATAAAAACAAAGTCTCCTTTATAATTCAAAACAGAGGACGAATCCTCTCATTACCACAGTGGGATTAGTGTCACCGCACAATAGACTTAACAGCAAAATTACATCAACAAAAAACTAACTCTATGCATTTGGAAACACGTTATTTATAACAAAATCTTCATAACTGTTTTCCTATGAAACTATGTCGACAGAGGACATGTAAAAGACATTGTCCATGAATTTAGCATAATGGTTGCCAAGATTATTCAATCTATCAAAAGTGGCTATTGGATTCACATCGTGGGGCAGTCTACAGCTGTCAACATGACCCCAGGGATCTAGGAACGGCCACGAATCCTTCACGTGTTTGAAAACGGAGTCCTGTTGCTGTAGGATTCCTCTGTTTAACCACCGCTTGACCACCGTTGACCATGGCTTTCCTTAATGAATCCGGCTGAACCAATAGGACCTTATCCATGTCCAGGTCATTCCTGATCTGCCCACATGTCTTGTTTTGCCTGATGACACCTGCAACCTAGAGTTTAACAAAAACAGTTGTGGAAAGTTGAATCAGCTGCGGAAAGTGGTTGCATTCCGTAGCTAATGAGCAAAATCTAAGTCAAATGGCAAACACAAAAACATAGTTATAGAACCACTTAAATGCTCTTTTGAAATCAATATGCAATGATTTTGATAGCTTATGAGGTTCAGGTGAGGGGAAAAAGTCTAGGAAAGTGTGTAGGAGATATGTAGTTTCAGGACTCAACAACAGGGGGGCAAAGACTCTCAAGGAGAAAAGGCAGATTTGCACTGCATTCACTGCAAAAGAAATGGATCACATGATGCCTCTACATGCAAGCTACCATGGGACAAAATTCAATAGAAAAGAAACCAACAGAAAGGTAAAACTAAGGATGCAGACAATGGTAAAGCACCTGAATCCGCTCACTATGTTGTGGCACAATGTAATATTGGAGTAAATGAAGATTTATTTAATGCTTCACTTGCTTCTTGGAAAAATGATTGGTTGCTTGATTCAGGAGCAACCTGCCACGTGACTCATAGAAAATATTTTTTTGAAGATTTCACTGACAATGTTGATGGAGCAGTATGCTTTGCAAACCAATCAAAAATCAAGCCATCAAGGCTTGGCACAATCAGGCTTAAACTGCTTGGTCTTCCAGACTTTCTTCTGCATCATGTTCTATATCTCGCACAACTCAAGAGAAACTTGCTGTCCTTGGTCCACATCCACCAGCAAGGTCAATCCATTCATATTTTTTATGGCAAGCTTGAGGTAAGAAAAGCATCTGACCACTCACTTGTCATGAGGGGAATAGAAGAAGAAAGGCTTCTCAAGCTACAAGGAACCTCTGCTCATGCACAACATTTCTCATACAATTCTCATCATGAAGAAGGTACACTTCCATCAAGTTTATTATGGCATGCTAGACTTGGACATTTGAACTATGACAACCTCTACTTGTTGAAGAAAAATGGTGTTGCTAGTTTGCCTACAATTCCTAGGAAACTTAAGCATTGTGATGCTTGCATTCTAGGAAAGCATAACAAACAGTCTTTTCATGATTCACATTCAAGAGCACATAGAAAACTTGAACTCATTCATTCAGATTTATGTGGTCCAATGCCTGTTCCTTTTGAAAATGGAAACAAATATATAATGACATTTATTGATGACTACACCAAAATGTGTTGGGTTTATTTATTGAAGAACAAATCTGATGCTTTTAAAACATTCAAGAATTTTCATAAATGGATTGAAAATGATGCACAATCTCATATTGGGTCTATTCACACTGATAATGGAAAAGAATACACATCAAATGAATTTGAAAACTATCTTCGCCAACATGGGATCAAACATCAAAAAACTGTACCTTATAATCCCCAACATAATGGTGTAGCTGAAAGAATGAATAGGACAATCTTAAATATGGTAGGATCCATGCTCTTCTTCAAAAATGTAAAGATAATGTTTTGGGCTGATGTTGTTCTATGTGCTGCATATATAAAGAATAGATGTCCATCTAATGCTATAAGAAACAAGACTCCATATGAAATGTGGTATGGACATGTTCCTTCGGTAAAGCATCTCAAGGTCTTTGGTTCCACCTGTTATGCCTTGATACCAAAGGTATATAAAAACAAACTTGGTACTAGAAGTCATAAGTGTATCTTTCTGGGCTATTCAAACACCTCCAAAGCATACCGTCTCTATGATGAAGTAAATAAGAAGTTTGTTGTATCTAGAGATGTAATTTTTCTTGAATCATCCAAAACTGACAATGTTGTTGAGTGGCAACTTGATCGCTTGGATATATTCGCAAAAGCAAAATCATTTCAAGAATTTGATAATTAGATTCCACACCTTGAAGGGGGGATTCCTATACTAGATCAACATGTGGAATCTTCTTCTGAAGAACACTCTCCCTCGCATGAAACTCCAACAACAGATGATGCTTTAAGTGATGTGATTGATAGAATTGGGAGACTCAATCTTGATTCAGTCCCAAATCAATCAACGGAGCAGCCTGGAACATCTGAGAAAGGTCCCCCAAAGTGGCTAACAAAAGCACTTGAAAGTGTTCATCCTGATGAGGTTGGAAAGACAGGAACTAGAAATTCAAACCGGCAAAATGGAGGTGATGGGGATGACTCTAATTCACCTGTTGATATGGATGTTTCTTATGATTGTGAATTGAACTTGTCTACAGATTTTGAACCAACCTCCTTCAAAGAAGCTACTTCTCATGATGAATGGAAAGAAGCAATGCAAAAGGAGTATGATGCCCTCATAAAGAACGACACTTGGAAGCTGGTTAAACCTCCATTAGGAACCAAACCAATTGGCTGCAAGTGGGTCTACAAGAACAAGTATAAAGCTGATGGCTCACTTGACAAGCACAAATCTAGGCTTGTGGCAAAAGGTTTTGCATAGAAGGAAGGGGTCGATTATGAGGAGACTTTTTCCCCCACAACAAAATGGGCTACCATCCGGACACTCTTTGCCCTAGCAGCTTAGAACGGTTGGAAAGTCCATCAAATGGATGTAAAAACTGCTTTCTTAAATGGAGATCTAAAAGAAAATGTTTTTATGTCCCAGCCTGAAGGATTTTCTGTGAAAGGACATGAACATAAAGTATGCAAACTAGTGAAGTCCTTGTATGGCCTCAAACAAGCATCGCGAGCCGTATGAAAAACTAACTAAGCATCTTCTAAAACTCAATTTCAAACATTATGATCTTGATGATGCAATTTTATTTGTCAAGAAATTTGGAAAAACAATTGTATATCTTGTGGTATATGTAAATGATCTTTTGATGACAGGGAACAATGAAAGCTACATTGCATCCATAAAGAAGGAATGGGGGAAAAGTTTTGAAATCACTGATTTGGGCTATGTTCATTACTATCTTAGCATTGAAGAAACCCAACATCCGAAGTCCATATTTATTTCTCAAAATAAATATATTGGAGATCTGTTGAACAGGTTTGGCATGACAAAGTGCAATCCTCTTACTACTCCAATGGAACAAAACTTAAAGCTCACATCTATTGAAGGAAAAGAATTTGAGGATGCAACAAAGTATAGACAGCTTGTAGGAAGTCTCAACTACCTAACTACTACTAGACCAGACATTTCGTTTGTTGTTGGAATCCTCTCCAAGTTTATACAAAAGCCTTGTGAGGGACATTGGTCTGCTGCAAAAAGAGTTCTAAGGTACTTGACGGGAACTCAAGACTTTGGAATCAAGTATACAAAGGTGGACGACTTCAGCATGATTGGATACTCTGATTCAGACTTCGATGGAGACAAAAAAACTGGAGTATCTACTTCAGGATATGCTATGAGTCTTGGATCAGGGGTTGTCTCCTGGAGATCACGCAAACAATTAGTTCCAGTAGATTCCACAACAGAAGCAAAATACGTGGTAGTAGCTGAAGCAACAAAAGAAATTGTGTGGCTCAGGAAAATTCTTGAATATTTGCAGGTAAAACAAGTACAATCAACTCCACTCATGATTGACAATACCTCTGCAATAAAGTTGGCCAAGAACCCAAAGTTCCATGATCAAACGAAGCACATCAATACTAAATATCCTCCGATTTGACATCACGTTGAGGCCAAAACAATCCATCTCTGTCATTGTTCCACAAATGAGCAAATTGCAGACATCTTCACCAAAGCGCTTGGAAGAGAAAAGCTTGAATGATTCAGAATGATGCTTGGACTCACCAACATCCCTTCATATTAAGGGGGGGAATGTTGAATCCTAATCCTTGTGATTGGGTGAATATATGTAAATAGATAAATAAGTAATATGAACAGTCATCGGGAGATGAACTGAACAATCTCTCCCTCATGTATATAATGAAGACCTACCTGATGGAATAAGACATACGAATCATTTTTGCCTTGAGGAGTTACTGCCTGGCCTAACAATTCCTTCTTCTGCTGGACAAAGTATCCTTTCGGCATAATTCTAGTTGTTAGGAAGTGTATTATATCTCCAAAATTTCCATCCGCTCCATGCACAGCAAAGAGCTGCATGTCAGGTAATCCTTCCTCCAAATTAGTAGGTTCCTCCCTAGTCTCAATGTGCGATAGGTGATCTGGTCTCGCATTCAATCATCCAAGCTTCACAACAACTTCAAAATCATATTCTTGGAATAATAAAAGCCATCTGTAAATACGCCCCCCCAACACAGGCTTATTAACCAGGTACTTTAGCGTGGAGTGACCTTTATACATCTTAAAGTGGCCTCCTAGCATGTAGTGTCGATACTTCTGGAGCACATACACCATATCTAATCCGTCGCACTTAGTGGTGGAATAGTTCTTCTCTGCTTTGGATAATATGCGACTTGTGAGTGTGATAGGGTGATCCAAGCCTTCTCCGCCATCCTGTGTCAATACTGCCCCTAGCGCTATACTCGACAGATCGACATGTACATGGAACTCTTTCTTCCAATTCGGGAAGACTAGAATCGGTGCACTAACCATCTTTTCTTTCAATATATCCAAGCTTTTCTTACAATCATGGTTCCAACAGAATGTGACATCCTTCCTCAACAATTTTTCCATCGGTGCGGTGATCTGGGCATAGCCTTTGATAAACTTTTTGTAATATCTCATATGTCCCAGAGTGGTGCGCAGCTATTTCACACTTCTTGGCGCTTCCAAGTTTAGAATCACCACAATCTTTTCGAGGTCTACCATCAACCTTTGTTTGCAAACCACATGCCCCAATAGGTTCCCAAAAGGAATGAGGAATAGACACTTCTTGAGGTTGAGTGCAATTTGGTATCTTCGACAGGTATCTAACATCAAGTGCAAGCTTGCTACATGGCACTTAACCAGCCCAAATATACTCAGTCATCAAAATAGACCTCCAAAAACTTATGAATATATTCCCTCAATGTCGCAACAACCACACGCAAAAAGATAGCAAGGGAATTCTTCAATCCAAACAACATGAGAGTATATTGAAAACAACCCCACTCAGTCGTGAAGGTTGTCTTGCTCCTATCCTCCAGAGCGATTTTGATCTAATGGTACCTCGAGAACCCATCAGTGAAATAATATGCTTCCTAACCTCCAACATTGTCCAACACTTCATCCGTGAATGGAGTTGGGAATGGATCATGCACACAAGCGTCATTCAATTTTCTAAGATCCACACATATCCTTATCTCATCCTTCTACTTCTTCTCTTGTACCACCATTGGGCTTACCGAATCGAATTCTTCCATAGGCTTAATGATGCCTACTATGAGCATTTTGTCTAGTTCTACGCAAACCTTCTCCTTGTATTTCAGATTTAAGCAGTAAGGCCTCTACTTAACTGGCTTCACTTCGAGCTTTAACATGATCTTCATCACTCCTAGATCTTTGATTATTCCTTTCAAATCCGTAAACATGGTCAAGAATAAGTCTTGATATTTGTGGAGTAATTCAGTGACCTTATCCACCGTCGCATCATCCCAGTAGTCTCCGATCTTTGCAAATTTTGTTTCTACCTCTGTACCAATGTTTACCTGCTTAGTTTTCACTGGCGTGGTTATATCAGGGTTCTCAATCTGTTGTCCGTGAACCTCGCGGTGGCCTTCTACTTCTGGAATGTTAATACTCCACAGATCCTCATCCTCGTCTTCAATAGTTACATTATAACATTCTAGTACGCGACTCATCTGAGTAGCCCACTCAGGCTGAATCAAGTCTACCAGCTCCTATGGTATCCTAAAGATGGTTTCTTTTACCTCTTTTAGTGATTCATCAATATTGTCCCACCCATCCTCAAAACTAAAGATCATCACAAACCCTTCGCGTAGGATATCCCATTCACCTATCCCATGGCGGAGCTCTGTTTCTATATACCAGTTCATTGGTATAACATCTAAGGTATGACAGAATAGGTGCACCCACTCAGGTTGTGGCTTTTCTCCAGAGGCATGCGTCCACTTAGCTAGATGTGTGCGCGGATCAACCTGCCCATCATACTTGTCTGTCAGTCGCACCTTAGGCTTCCCAAATCGTACTCGTATCATTCTCCTACATTTATGCTAATCATAAAAGCTTCCTTTGTGCCTACCCCACCATCTCATGGGTGTAGTGCACAGTACCCAGTCCAAGGCGTGGAAGTGTTTCTTTTCCAGCACCTCCATTTCAAATGCACCCAAGAAGGTATTTCCCTCTTTTAGACCATCATAAGTAGGTAGATATCTTAATTCTTTTGACACGAAATGCAACAACCTCATCATCATATTGCAATTTAGCATAGTTACTTCGTGTAATCGATTCTGCCAGCATTCTACTTCCTCATCAAAATCCGAAGTGCAGGAGCTCTCGCGCTCCCATGTAATCCGCCCAATGTGTGGTAGGATTCACCCATTCTTGGTCTCACGCTGTGATCCTTTAGTAGGGTCTAGGGGTATAATTATGCGTAGTGACTTCTTTTCAAAGATCATTTTTCACTTCTTCAGATTAATTAACCCATTCATATCAGTGGCCCAATCAATTCCCAAGAGTGTGGGGTATGGATTGCTGTCATCAACAATCTCTATTACTTCGAAATCTTCCAGCACGCTCACTCCCTCAATATCCACATTTATTCCCTATAATCACCCCATAGGTATTATTTTTTGTTGATTCACCATTCTTAGCTAAATTAGAGACCATTGTAGCGTAGGTCTCCCCATTCGCTCCCATGTCTATTTCAGTAAAACATTCGCATATGATCCCAAATCTAGAATGACTTGGTCCATCTTATATTCTCTGATCTGCATGGTTAGTCTCATTTCACGGCTTGTCCTTATCTTATGCTTTCCGATCTTCCGGACTACACGCGGTTCTCCTGGCGCGATCCCAGCACATCTGTTGATGAGCTCCTGTAATCCTTTCATAGACTTACTCTCATGGAGTAACTTCATACATGTTTCCAAGAAAGTTGTAAGCATGGAGGAATCCATTTCCGACTCAGGCTGATCTTTTCTCGCTGACATGGAGGCCTTAGTGAGGCTCTTCTTAGCTTCCATGAAGGTTTCCCAAGTGTGCTCCAAATCAAACTCAACTTCTTTCGCTGAGGCTTTGGGAACCCACATACTGTCTTTCGGTTGTTTCCCCTTGTCATCTCTCGTCGTGATTCCACTTCGGAGCACAATATTTATGTTCGAATCTTCCTCGTGTGGCTCAGACCTCATAATCTGCAGGTTCTAAGTCGGGAGAGGTAGTAGCGCTCCTTTGTCACAGATCCTAGCTATCAATGTAGGACAATCTTCTGTCTCATGATCAAACAACATGCAATTCTTACATGACGAGCACATTGGATTTGTGCAATCATTGGCATAGTGTCCTAGTCCTCCACAATTGTAGTGAATCAACAATACACGACCTCTACTAGGTCCTCGTCCACCTCAGCCTCGTCTGCGCCCCTAAAATCCTATCTGCGCCATTCTTGCATTCTAATCAAGGGGCCGCATTTCGGCCTAAACCTTGTAGGTGGGAGTTATATCCATCATCAATTCATAGCTTCTGTAAGTACACTCGTCATGTCCCACTGACCTATAAAAGTTGCAGAACAACTGTTCTCAAGTTTGTGTATACTTCTGTAACAAGTGACAATTGTCCGTGGCATGTTTTCCAGCTTTTTAATAGATAGAACACCATAAAGCAAGCATCGTTCTAGGTCCTTATTGAGCTTCTGGCCTTAGAGGCATCGGTCCTCCTCCTACAAGGTAATTCGTAAAAATTGGGCAATGGTCTTTGTCATGACCTTGAGTCTTGCATTTTACACACCACACTTCTTTGTGCACTTTTGGTCGAACCGTGCTATCCTGTTTCAAACTCTTCATCTCAAGGCACAAATTCTTCAGTTGCGTGTGGATCTGCTGAACTCCCAGATTAGGATCCTACATCAAGGTCTCATGTAGCCTCATAGCAATCTCTAAGGCCTCTGCCTGAGTTGTTATCTTTTGCTGTGAGAATGCACTCCTTAAATGTGGTAGTAGCGAAGATACAAACCACTCGCGATGTTGTCCATTTGTCAGATTCATATTTTCTTTGCAAATTGTACATTTCAGCCTCTGATCTAGTTCCTAAGGAGTCTTGCCTAGTAGCATCGTGATCTCTTTGAATCCCACGATTGACTGCGCTTCAGACTTTGGCCTGCTAAATTCTTTATTTAGCATTGTTTGGATATCTCTGACTCTCGCATTTGGGTTATCATTGGAGTACTTAATATACCAGGTCAACCTGTGATCCTGCTAGGTGCTAACCAGTGTCGCTTTCTTTATATGGTCATCTGTAACACCTTGCGCTTCCCATACAACCCTTACAACAAACCATAATTGGTCTAGATCTTTGTTTCCCAAACCTTTGAACACAGGCAACTTCACTGTGTTTTCCATACTGAATCGCGATGGTGATGGAGGTGGTACAAGTGAAGATGGAGGTGACGGCGGTGAAGCTGGTGGTGATGTGGGTGGAGGTGGTATTCATAGAATTCAGCTGAATAGCACTTCACAGAGAGACCTTCGTGAGCTCTTCCTCGTCTCCTCGCGGAGGTGAAATCAAGGGGCTATTTTCTGGACTCTTATTTCCTTCATTCCTATAAACCTTTTCGCTTCACATAGCCCCAAACATCAAGGTAACTGCATAACCCGCTTTTCACACAACAACATTTTAATCCAAGTATTCAAAGAATTTACATACTTACCTCATGGTCCTTTGAGAAAGCATCGCTTTGCCTCGCTATAGCTGACTGAGCTATTAACCATGAACTCCATAACGAATCCTCCTATAATCCGATCAAGCCAATGATCGACAATGCACACAATCCTATCCTTTGATGCTTCCAACCTTCACACTAGCTATGGGGTCCACACAAAAGAATCGTCAAGCTTCCACCTCCTTGGCTATCTTCTAGCTTCGTGATCCACTCGTATAACTCAGTAGGGAAGGACACAAAAAATATTTCATGGATCTCTGTATACAGATAGCTTTCTAGCCACTCTTCTTTTGACAGTTGCAGGTTTCTGTTCTCTTGTGTCGAAAACTCGTGAATTATTTTGTCCAACTAGCCTTCAATTTCTTTCTTAGTTGGATTCCAGTGATACGACATCACACATCTCTATGTAGATTTTGGTCCCGGCAATGGAACCATTTGTTGGCTTATGGTGGACTAACATAGGTTCAGAGTTAAGTTAGCCAAATAAATCCCTACACTACTGGCCCTTTCGGCATCAGCCCATAGAGCACGGACTGAAGTCTCACCCGATGCAGTATGGGGGGATGCTAGAACCAAGTTTTCACACCCTTGAAATGGTTGTGATGTCAGTTTATTCCAGCTAGACCTTACCTTTGCGCAGGTCACTTCACGCTCTATTCCACCCTTCAGTACCTTCGTGAAGTGTTACAATTGGCTTTCATGCAGCCCTAATTAGGGGTTGAGATGCTTTCGTGCTACTAGGGCAGCGAACTATGAAGTTTCCCAAACTATGCAAAGTATCTTACTTATCTTATTAATAGATTTTAATTATCTTTGCGTAAATAGATATTCTAACTTGCGTTCACTTAACCAATACAGTTATACACATTCACGCATCATATAAGCATTAGAAGTGAAATTCATACCCAATATAACAGATGCATAAAATAGGAAACTAAGTCGCAGAATTGATAGAAACTTCTCTTTATTAATACTTCCAACTGATTACAGAGTCGACTCGCCCTATGCACTCAGCTGTAGGGGTCCACGCACTCAGCTGCAAAGCCTCTTCCTATGCTATAACCCAAAACTAGACTTTACACTTTAGATCTATCTCAGATGCATCATCATTCCTTAGACATTCTGTGATTAGCTTCCATTGATTCCTTAACTACTTAGAGCTTCACTCTATTTGTACAATCCCATTGTCCGCGAACAATGGGTAGATCTTCTACAACCAACATTTCATTATGAAAATAAGGGTGGAAAACCCTATGACTCTTTTACAACTGCGCACTCCGTGCCCACAAAATCCGGAGTCTTTACATTGGAATTACAAACTTGGACCAAAATATGGGCTCTAGGCCCCAAAACTACCCTTGGGGGATCCCGCGCCCAACACTACAAGGGTGCGCAATGATCGCACAGAGTTGGCTAAGGTTTAGTTGGAGCTAAACCTACAGATTGTAGATTTACAGTTGAAGTGATCTGAATTGGATCCATGAAAATTATTAGAGTTCTATGACTGTATCAAATCAGGACAGACTTCAAAAACTTGTGAAGAAGAGCTATCAGGAAGGACCTCTCGACAGTGGTAGTTTGTAGCCAGCAAGGAACGACGAGGATCTCAGCCAAAGTGCGCTGACCGAGGCCCATGGAGACCGTGCAGCGGCGGCGCTTCATTGGAAAAACCCCTCGAAATGGAAAGGCCCTGAGTGCTTGGTCATAAGGGAAGATGAAAACTGTGGGAAAAGCACTAAAGTGAAAGGCGGGTCCTGCACTCCAAAACCGGCGGAATATCGGAGGTGTTTTAGGTAGTAAGTAGAATTGTCAAGAGACCCAGCGATGCCATACAGTGGACGATGCGTGTCTAGTAGATGAGAGAGAAAAATGCCTCTCATCGTGGGCTAATGCCCGAGCAAGTCAACCGCGCGATAAAAGCGATAGTCATAGGATCAGGAGGCCCCAAATCTAATGGCAGAGATTGCACCCGATGGGAAACCAGATTTGGAGGGAGAAAATAATCGACAACTTATAAAATTCTAAAGTCTGATTGAATTGCTGAGTTGGCAGATGAATCATTACACAGAGTAACCGAAATACCAAACCGTTTGAGGAAGTGCTGGTGCAATTCGTAAGAGGAAAAGTGGCCACTTCCCTGTGAGATGTTACACAATGGCGATGACATCAAGGCAGGGAATTCCAAGCGAACAACAGTAGGTGATCCGAAGGGGTGGAAGAGGAAATGAATAGTCATGAGACAAATTGGCTTTAAGCCACACATAGACAGAAAATAGAAGGGAGCACTGTAAGCAAGATAGAAGTCAGTGAAAAAGAAAGAAGAAGAACTGTGAACAAGAAGCAGAGAGCGGAGCTAACCTGCAGAGCTAAGGCTGCATGGAGCAGATAGAACCAAGCTTGAGAGGTTCAAGTGATCCCTGTGAGGATATCTATTGGAATTGAGTACCAAATTGGACTTATTCCATTAAGACCAGTGATGTGAAGACTTAGTAAGGAAGAGTCTGTGAACTCTAGTGTCTTGGGGAATCCAAGAACCACCCTACTAAGCATCATCTGTTTCAGGAGACTCAAATTGAGCTCCTCATTGTAAAAACTTTGTTTTAGCTACACAATAAAAGAAGGCCACCACTGAAAGCTGGACCGAAGATGTAGCCCAAGAGGATTGGGTGAACTCCTTATTAATTTGTTGTGTTCTTGTATTTGCTTACTATGTTTCTCTTACCGTTTTCCAGTGTCTGTGTATTTTGCAATATTATCAATCTGTTGCCTAAGATAACATAGACACAAACAAGCACATGAGTTTGTAATACCTTCATTCATTACTTAATTAACTGAGATCACTCATGAGTGATTTTTAGATCAAGTGGTATCAGAGCTTTAGGTTGTTAAGGTTACACGAGCTTGTGTTGGATTTAGCTGTTGAATGCTAACTATATCAAAGCTCAAATTAGGAGAAGGAGAGTTGGTTGAAACTAATCTCGAAATTGGGAGAGTCTATCCTCAGAAGACCATGTCAGAGGAAGGTTCTATGGGGCCAGACCCTCAATTCATAGATAGTTTCCTAGCCATAAGGTCCATGGCAGAGGAAATGTATAAGGCCTTTAGAAAACATAAGGATGAAGATTCATCAGGCTCCAAACAAGACAAAGGAGAGGATGAGTCTCTCCTCCATGACCACTCAAAAGGCAAAGGGAAAGAAGAAAGATTTCTCGCACCTCCTAATAGCCCTAAACATAAAAAGAAGGCATCTTTGATTAAACTAGATATTAAATACGATTTAGCTATATATGATGAAGAGTTGAATGCAGAAAAGCTGGACAATTGGATTAGAAAAACTGATGTTTATTGCATAGTGTAGAGTATTGATTCAGACAAGAGCAAGATTCAGCTAGCAAGCCTATGCCTTGGAAGCACTACCTTGGTTTGGTGGGAGGTGTTAACACCCAGGTTGTTCCCTATGACTCCCAAGGGAATACGGTCGGGGTAACCACTAACCAATCTTTGGATTACTGTTTCTAGCCAAACTGTAATCAGAGAGGGCTCTCTCTTTATGATTTGTCTCTGTTTTGATAGGGTTTTAGGCTAGCTATTATGTTCAGGTTTGTTTAAGGTTTTGGTTGGATGATAATTTCAGTCAAGGTGCTTATGCATTCTCCAAAGTGTTCTAATCCATTGGGCTATGGAGTCAGTGGTCCTTTAGTTATTTTGAGGTGCTGAGTGATTTGTTGTAGTGATGCTGCAGAGCCAGATTAGTGTCTGAGAACAACGTTTATAATAGTGATTGAGTGGGGTGTATCCAGTTTATGCAAGGCAATTAAGAATCTTGCAGTGAACTGCTAAAGAAAGACAGTGAGGATATTATCCTAGAAGCAATGAAGAATTTCTAGGTAACATTCATACATATAGAACTAATATACACATGAGCAATTAAGAATTCATGTCCATAGTAATCCTGAAGACAAACATTTACAGCAGTAAAAATTGAGCACAAGGTGTAATAAAACAAATCCTGCACTATTCTTTTTCTTTACTGCTAGTTTATTGCAACATGAGTATGATTTGGTAAACATAAGAAAACAAGAAACAGAGATTGAGAAAAACTTGTTATTTCATCAGACATCATAGGAATTCTGCATCAGCACATGTAGTTTCATCTAGACATCAGATATTTCAGGAAATCACTGAGCTGATCCAGCCCTCTGTATTAGATAATTCTGAAAGTGTACAATATATTTGCCTCAGAGTGAAAATTACCAACCCCTTATGCGTTACTAAGGGGAGTATATATACAAAATTTTTACATGTAAAAATATCAAAGAATGAGTTAATGTCTCATTTATGATAAGCCAACTTCTGGAGCGTAGTAGCTGAGGGAGTGAATGCTGTAATAACTCCTTAGTGCCTCAGCTGTCAAAAATGGTCAGAAGATATTTGGACTTTATGACTGTTAGAGTCGGCTGGGGATGCGCTGTCCAAAACTTACATAATCTTTATCCTTTGGGCTAGCTGTCGCTGTCCATGTGCTGAGTCATTTTTCAGCTGCTTTTAAATGCTAACCCTTTTCTGCTGTTTGTCTTCTAGTGAGCTGGAGCTGGCAGTGGCCGAATGTCTGAAGCTACCGTGGCAAAATCTGAAGCATAAATTGCCACCAATCCTCCTTAGGCATTTGATGTCTGCGCATCTTTATGAATGTTTCCTCGGCCTCTGTATGTCTATAAAGATTGGGAGGGGTTTCCAACAGGTGATTTACTTCATTCTCAATGAAGAACAGGTCTCCAAGTTTGTCATATAAGCTCTGTCCTATGGGAGGCCCTGCTTGTTCAGATGAACTGCCAGATGCAATAATCTGATTTTCAATAGTGGTTGCCATTCTGTTGGCCATTTGATCTGGAGAGATCAGTTTTCCTGCACCACTTAGTAAGCTGGGCAGGCCTTTTGCTTGCAGCACTCCCATTTTAACTTTGTATTCCTCCACATCTGCTTGCATCTCATGGTACTTCCTCTCCACTGTTTGTATATAGTTCCTGAGAGTTAGTACCTTCTTGGCAGAGAGGACAGCCTCTATTCTGTTGGGAATGCCTATAGCTGCCAATTCCTCCCTTTCTTGCCTGTTTAGGAAGTCTATCATTCTGTTTGCCTACTATGCTCTGTTCCCTAGCACCGTCTTGGCCTGTTTTATTTCAACAGCCTGCAGCTCCATTTGTTTTATGGCCTTGGTCAAGTCTTCTACACTCGTGCTGGTATCTGGAGCTGTTGTTGTTCCTGCTGCTTCTGTTGTGGGGGCCACTGCTGCCCCTGAAGTTGTTGCTGTTGTTGAAGTAGTTGGAGGAGCTTGGGAAGTGGATTCTGCCTGTTTATCTTGTAATGCTCCTTCCAGCTCTCTCTCCAAATCCCTGATCCTCTGGTCTTGCTGCATTAGGAGGTCTAATTGGTCATCGACCTGTTTTTGCTTTTGAAGCTCTGCGGTTTGAGGGTGCTCTGTGGGCTGCAGCTTCAACCTTTTCTTTAATGCATTCAGGTCATCATCTTTTTTCTCCATAAGGGCCTTCACACCCTTTGGATCACTAGGATCATGTCCTAGATCAATGATGATGTCCTCTAAAGATTTTATTCTGTTATCTTTGGCTAGGGAGGACATTCTCTCAAAATCCAACTGTGTGTTGGTATTTTTCAGGGACTCTTTCAGCTCATGGGCCATGGTTGCCCTCTCCACCAAGGTTGCATAAACCATCTCCCCAGCTTGCTTGTGGAGTTCGATTTGGTCCATGGGGTGGATGTCTTTAGCCAAGACCTCCACCCTTGTCTTCACAAAATCTGCAGCTGACTTAGGCTGCGGTATTGTAGGCTTAAAGTGACTGAGCATTATTTTTTCCTCTTTAATGTCATACACAGACATTAGCCTTTCTTGCTGGGCTGGTGTAACATCTATAAATTGTTTGTAGACCTCTGCCCTCAGCAGATCATTCTAAGCCTTTATTTGTTTGAAGGAAGCCTTAGTGCTCTTGGGCTTCTTTCTCTGTTGGGAAGAGGAAGACACCTCCAAACCAAGCTGTAAACCTTGCTCCTGCTGAAAGGAGCTTGTACCTGTATGCTGACTGCCCTCCCTGTCTTTTCTTGCACTGTCCAAGACATCTTCAGTGATGTCTTCTACCTCTGGGGAGTGTGCCCTTTGCCTTTTGGCTTCTGGCTGCTGGGAGGATCCACTGAGAGGAGTGGACTCTTCTCTATCTCTTTTTGTACCCCTTTCCTCATGTGTTGGGGTGTGTAAAATTGGGGCAGTTACTGGCTCAGTTTGTGGGGGTGGAATTTGCATTGCTGGAGCTGCTGGTAGCTCAGTTTGTGGAAGGACAGTTTGCCCTTGCTGCTGTTCTTGCTGCTCCTCCCTCTGCAGCTCACTTTGCTGTGCAGTATGCTGTTCATTTTGCTGTTCAGTTGAAGGGGAAGTCTTCTCTTTCATTGTTTGTTCTTCTGCACCCATTATCCCTTTGCCTTTATCTAACACTGGTGCTGCTGTGGAAGATGCCTTTATTACTGGTGCAGTCCTTGAGGCTGAGGTCCCTTCTCCCACTAAATAAGGCGGTCTGAAAGGTACCTGGATAAACTAGCTTGGAAGCCTGCGGGCCGGGCCGTGGAGGCTTAATGCAGCTGAATTCTTGACTTGTAGCGGTCTCAATCTTGGATTTGATGGCTGGAAATAGATTTCGCGGCAAGCTGGTTTGCAACGGCTACGTCGTTTGTGCGTGAAAATGACCGCAAACGGCTAATTTGGTCGTTTATAAAGACAAATTTGGAAAAACACATGCTATAGGCGCTTTTCCGCCGATGACGTCATGGTGGGGCCCGGGTACGGAGGTGACGTGGCTGCTGAGGTGTAGGCCAGGGTGGCAGGACACGGTGGCAGGTAGATGCGGTGGCAGGGCTACGTGGAGGGCCATGGGACGCGGGGGTGGGCAGAAGCGACATGACGTCACGCTGACGTGAGGGTGATGTGCGCCAGATGGGTGGTAATGGGGAGGCGGTAAGCGGGTTCCCCGCACCACCTTTGGGCCAAAGGCGGTATCGGGGAGGGGGCTCCAAACAACCCCACCGCCTGCCACGCGTCCCTGTACGGGGCGGAAAACCATTTTCCCCGGACGCTAAGGGTTGGCAGATCCGGGCCCAAGAATACCCACCCACCGTTAGATCATGGGTGGCGGAAGATCGACGGCTGGCGGGCCCTCCGACGGATCGTGCAAGTTGGGGGGACCCGCTGGCCTATTGAATATTTAATATTTTTAGGCGAAAAACTTTAGAGTTAAGGGTTTTTGCGAGTTTTTTCGGGGTAAGGGTCAATCTGAAAGGGGAAAAGTGGTTATGGTTGGTTTTAGCAGAGGGAAGGGGTTTCTGTGGAATTTCTTGAGCAGAGGTGAGGTTAGGGCTTATGGAGAGGTTATTACTCCTAACCGGGGTTAGAGTAATCCCATGACAGGGTTGAGCATAGTCCCAGGTGGACTAAAGTCTCCCTTAGACAAACCTATTTAGCTATAATGCTAAAAGGAGGATATTTATAGAATGCTTGGGGGTTTATACACCATGGTGTTATAATAGTAGGGGAAGGGGAATATAGGGGATTTAGATAATAGAAGTTAGGGGTTAATATGGGGGAAAATGTGAATGAGGAGTGATACCACTAAGTTTGTTTCAAAACTACTTAGTTTAGGGAGTAGATCAAAATGAAAAGAATTTTAGACAAGAAATGTGGCTTTTAAAGGAATAAGAACCACCATAACACCTCAAATTCTTCTATGAGTCTCAGCTGATGAAGGGGTGTTAGTGATGGAAGTAAAAGGGGAAAAATGGGAAGTTAGACATGCTCCATTGTGTTGCTTTTCTTATCTTGACCAGCAAGATTCAGTCTGAGATGAATACCACTTCTGCAACCCCATCTACTTACCCAGCTACTTGCCTAGCATTTTTTGTTTCTTCTTGGAGGGTGCACTTGGACTTGCAGACCCTTTGTGTGCCTTTTCTTTTCCTTAGCTTTTTCCTTTTGATTTCCTATCTAATGCTGCCCTTATTTCTTCCAAGGCCCCAAATTAAGCGGTTGGGAACCTTAATTCTCTACCTAACTATTTGTCTGCCAAGATTAAACAGTTTGGACAGACTTCTTTCTCTATTCTACAACAGAAAATTGAAACATGGCATGATCTAGATTAGGCTGTTGGACCATCCATCAAAATTTGAGTAAACATGGAACTATGTACACACCTTGTTTTCTTGGAAATATGGGATCTTTGTACCATCAAAGCAGAGCATATTTGGCTCTTGAATTTGCCAATCATGAAATATGAAACCTATTGGTATAGGTATCCAACAGTGGCTCCACATGGGGATGGTTTTTCTTCTTGAAAGACCAAGAACAGCAGGTCAGAATGCCTTGGCTCTTTGACTTTCTTTTAGCAAAGCTTGGAGTCTTTTCTTCTTTGAAACATCAAAACTGTCAACTGTTATATTTGCAAAACTTGCTGAACTGCAGCCCTTTCCTGCTTCTGCAAGATCCTTGGAACTAGGTTATTCACATGCTGAAAAACAGAGAACACTATACACAGTAAATTATGTACAAGAGAGCCACCAGGCTATATTCATGGAAGGTAGTCAAAATAGTGCTTCAACATCCTGCCATTCACAGGACCTTCATCCAGCTCAGTTTCATCAAGGTTATTAAGAAAGTAAGTGTTGTTTCCTTGTACTGCTTGGATGATAAATGGTCCTCTCCAAAGGGAATCAAATTTTCCATGTTTACCTTTATCTTCCCTTCTTGAATCCCACTTGAGGACTTTGTCCCCCATGTTGAAATCTTCAGCCTTTGTTCTTCTGTCAAAAGCTTTCTTCAGCTTCTCTTGTAGGATTTGAACTCTGTTATAAACTTGATCTCTAGTTTGCTGCAGACATATAATTTGATTCACCCTTCTTTGCATATCATTAGGCTCAGCTTGACTTTCTTGAAGTAATTTCATAACAGGGATCCCTAGTGATGAAGGGAATTTGGCTTCTAATCCATAGACTAACTCATATGGGCTGACCCCAATTGATCTCTTGGTTGTTAGTCTATCTGCCCATAAGGCATTCACTAGCTTCTTATGCCAATTCTTCTTGTTTTCTTCCAATACCTTCTTTATGATTTTCACAAGGCTTTTATTTGATGATTCAGCAAGGCCGTTTCCTTGGGGATAGTATGCAGTAGAATGGCCCAAGGTAATGTGAAATTTGTGGTAGAAATTCACCATCTTCTTTGATCTGAAGGCAACAACATTGTCTATTATTATCTTATCAGGACAACCAAATCTAGCCAATATGTTATTTTCCAAAAACTGAATGATTGTTGAATCATTTGCTTGTCTGCATGGAGCAGCTTCAATCCACTTAGTGAAATAGTCTGTAGCTGTTAGAATCCATCTGTGCTGGCCTGAGGATGAGGGATGAATTTCCCCAATGAAATCCAAGCCCCATTGTTGAAAAGGTCTCTCTGTTGCAATAGGCCTCAAAGGTAATGGCAATAATTTTCTCTTTCCCTCAAACACTTGGCATTTATGACATGAAGTGGTAAATTTCTTGACATCAGAGAAAACAATAGGCCAATAATAACCAGCCCTCAAAATCTTATCCACAGTGGACTTCCAATACAAGTGTCCACCACAATCACCTGCATGAAATTCTTTCATGATATTGTCAGTTTCATTCTCAATTAAGCAGTTTAACAATATGCCTTCATGGTTTTTCCAAAATAAATTTCCATCCATAACACAGAATTTAGAAGTTTTCATTTTTAAGAACCTACATTTAGTTCTGGACAGCCCTGGCGGAGCACACAGGTTTTGTAACACATAACAGATATCAGAATACCAAGGGGATTGTTCAAAGGCTACATTGATCTTTGGAGTCGCCAGCTCCGGTTCACTGTCCAATTGGTTGATGTCCAAGGCTTGGAAATTTGTTTCAGACATTAATTTGGCCAAGCCCTGCCCTTTTATCAGTTTTGTAGGTTTTATTTCAATATCAAATTCCAAAATGTTTGCAATCCACTTTCCTCTTCTGCCCTCCAAGTTTTCTTGAGTGAGTATGTCTTTAACAATGGGACTTGGCACATAAGCAATAACATGGGAATAAAGGATGTAAATCCTAAAGTCTTTAATGGCCTTGACCAAAGCATAAGCCTGCTTCTCCATGATTTGATATTTCAGAGGTCCATCTCTAAGAGCTCTGCTAAAGAAAGCAATTGGTTTCTCATTTCCTTGGTCATCTTTCTGTAACAAAACAGCAGCAATAGTATGCTGGGATGCAAAAGAGAAAATGATAAATTCTCTGTCAAATTGAGGATTGGTCAAGACTGGGGTTTGGGTAAGGGCCAGTTTTATACCTTCAAAGGCTTGATTTGATTCAACTGTCCATTTCACTTTTGAATCTTTCTTTAGCATGTTATTCAGTAATCTGATTAGTTCTGCTAAGTTTGGGATAAACCTTCTCAAAAAGTTGATCTTTCCCAAGAATGCTTGCAATTCTTTGATATTTCTTGGGTGGGGCATTTGTAAGATAGCTTGTATCCTATCTGGATCAATTCTTATGCCATCCTTTGAAATGATATGTCCTAACAGCTTACCCTCTTCCAAACCAAATAGAGACTTCTTGGGATTCAAGGAAATTCCATATTTCCTACATGTTAAGAAAATCTGCCTTAAGTGTTTTAAATGTTCTTGGTCAGATTTTGAAAAAGGTGTGAGGTCATCTAAGTAAATGACTAAAAATTCATGAATCTCCTTTGCAAAAGCAATATCCATTGCTCTTTGAAATGTTGCCCCTGCATTTTTCAATCCAAAAGGCATTTTTACATATTTGAAAGTTCCCCATGGGGTTGTAAATGCAGTTTTGTCTTGGTCATCAGGGTGTACTAAGATTTGGTTAAAACCCGAGAATCCATCAAGTAATGAGATCCTTGAGGCCCCTACCACTCTTTGGAGAATGTGATCCATCTTGGGTAAGGGATAGTTGTCTTTGAGGGATACTTGGTTCAAATTTCTTAGATCCACACACAGCCTTATTTCACCCGTTTTCTTTCTTGTAGGGACTAAGTTTGAGATCCACTCAGAGAATCTGATAGGTGCTATGATGCCTACCTTGAACATTTTCTATACCTCTTGTTCCATTGCCGGGAGAAGCATAGGATTGATTCTCCTCAATTTTTGTTTAAAGGGTTTTTGGTCAGGCTTGAGAGGGATAGTATGTTGAATTACAGAGGTGTCATAGGATTTTAAATCCTCATAACTCCAAGCAAAAACATCCTGAAACTCTTTAAAAAGGTCAATGTATTTAGGCTTTTGGTCAGGAGGCAAGGATGCAGACAATTTTATTATTTTGGGTTGTGCAGCAGTCCCAATGTTGCATTCTTCAATGGCAGAGTTAAGGGGCTGCATTTTTGGTTTTCTAGGGATGTCATTTGAGTCAAAGATATCCTCTAATGGAGTTAGGCCTGTTGGAAGAAAATTGTCCTTCAGTTCTATGATTTCAGCTTCAGCATTGGCCACTTCTTCACAACTGATTTGGTGAATTTGCTGAATGTTTTCCTTGTTGAAGATAGTTGGATTCAGCATTTGTTTTGCTGTTCTAGGTGATATTGTGTGGTTAATTTGTTCAAACTGTATTTGTGATTGACTTGCTCTATCAAGTATTTGTGATTGACTTGCTCTGTCAAGTATTTGTGATTGACTTGCTCTATCAGTGTCAATATTTAATCCTGCAAACTCTTGTTGCAGCATTAAAAAATTGTTTATTTGCATATCATCCTCAAATACTTGCCAATCTTTAACATTGTTTGGAATGGAGGGTCTGTGTTTTATCTCAGCTGTGAAACAATTGTTAGGTTCCAATGGTAATTTGCAAGTACTAGCAAATGTGGCCAAACTATGAGCATGCAGATTGTGGGTTCTAGGAATTTTAGTGATTTGGAATTCAGAGAAAAAGTTTAGTACTTCAGCAACAGCAGACCTATAAGACCTTAGTCTTTTGTCATTGGTGACAAAATTTCCCTTCACTTGCTGGATAACTAAATCTGAATCACCCATGATTGAAACCCTGACAGCTTGCAAGAACTTTACTAACTTGAGGCCTAGTAAAAGAGCTTCATATTCTGCCATGTTATTAGTACATCTGAAGTTTAATCTATAGGCTCTTCCTTCTGCATGACTGTTTTCTTTATTGTGTACCCAAACTCCAGCTCCTGCCCCTAATTTGTTGACGGAGCCATCAAATTCAAGGAACCATAGAATATCTTGTTGTGAAGGAGATTTAATGATCTGTTCATGGGCTGGCAATGTAAGTTGAAGCTCTGGTTTGTCATTGAGCTTGTCTTTTAGGACAGTCTCCTCACTTGATGGAACTTGTTCGCTTTCTTGAGCAGCAGCTGTGTTTAATGTTTGTTTAATCCTTGTTTCTTGGGTAGCAGTTTGCTCATTGGTGTCTTCCTCTTGTCTGAGTGTCTTGGGTTCAACCTCATTGTCTGAGAGAGTTGCATTATCATTGAAGAGAATGTATGAGTCTATGTCTGAATGGACAGCATATATTGGAAAGTTTTGAGGCTTTTCTTCACTGCTGACCATGTATTTCATTAATGTTTCTCTGTATAATCTCTTTGGTTGCCCAAAAACAGTGATGGTGGCATATGACATATCTAACTGCAGGGAACCTTGAAGTTTAGCCCCCCATGACCTTGATAACAACATCCCATACTTGGGTGGGATGTCAGCAACTACAACATCCATTAGAATTGTTTTGTTTGGGTACTGAACAAGAGACACACATAGATCTTTTATTAGGCCTAAGCACTTGACTTGGCTGGAATCAAAGGAGAACAGGTCCTTGTATGGTCTGGTAATATCCAGGTTTAGTCTTTCCATGACTGATTTGGGCATCAGGTTGTGAGAGGCACCCGAGTCAAACATTGCATTGTGTAATATCTTGTCATGAACATGCAGGCTGACATAGAAAGGTAAAATGCCTACATCTGCTGTCTTTCCATCCACCTCTGGGCCGAAAAGTAATTCTGGGGTATCATCCAACACATTAACATCATCTTTGTTGTTAGTAAGTTGGAGGGATTTCCTGATTTGTTGTTTGTAGATGCCATGCTTGGCTAGTTCTGAGAGAGGAATAGCTACCTTCAATTTACCAATTTCAGTTTCTAGGTCAAAGGGTTTCTCAGATTGGGTCTTAGCGTTATGGATGATAGTCCTTTCCTTGTTCACCAACTCTTCTTCTTGATTCTTCTCTTGATCTTGAGGCTTGTCCTTCTTGCTCATCTCTTGAGGAATGTTGGTTGGGTTGGGCTGCAAGGGTGATGCATCCATGGGCTGCTGTTTTGAAGAAGCTGGTTCAGTGACTTCTTCAATGGTTACTTCTTTTGTAAGCGAATCTGTTGGGTCATTTGGCTCTGTAACTATGGCTCTTTTGGGCTGCTGATTATCTTTTGTCCTTTCAGGCTGTGTTACATTTACAGTTCTGCTCCTTAACTTGTATTGTTTATGGACTTCATAAACAGCTGTGTCATAGCCTTGTTTAAAGTCAAAGGACTCACCTGATTTGGTTTGGAACAGCTTGATTTCATCATTCTCATGATCTTCTTGTGTTAAGAAGACTTGACTTTCACCATCTAGACCCATTAAATTAATCTGAGAATCTTCATTGGGTTCACCTGATGTGGAAGTTTCAGCATAGTTTTCTTGGAAAGGGGGTCTTATGTCTGGGTCAGAACTGGCCTTGCCAACGTTTGGATTTTGAGTTCTTCTAAAATTTGGATTCCTAGGAGGGTTGTTTTGTGGTGCTTCCCATGATGACTTTCTCTCAACTGATTCCACTCTTTCACCCAATCTCTTCATACCATTGAGTATTGCATCTAGCTTTTGATCAAAAGCTGAAGGTTCTTCTTTGAAGATATTTCTCTTTTCCAACCTTGCTCTGTTTCTTTTGGCAATCAGGTTAGCTTCCACTATGACAGCAACCTTTTGGGCCTCTGCAAGGGTTTGAGGGTCTCTTTCCTTTAACTGATAGGTCATGTCGGGGTCAAAACCATCGGGGAATTTGTACAAAGCTAAATCAGGAGGGGGTCTTAAATTTTGTGGGATTGCGTTATATACATTGTTGAATCTTGCACAATACTCCAAAACAGTCTCTTGGGGACCTCTTTTGATAGTGTCATATTCCCCAAGTATGTGCAGAGGATCTTTCTTTTTCTCCCACCTGTTAGTAAAGGCTTGATACAGCTCATCAGGAGTTGTGATGGAATTTGCATTCAGGGATCTAAACCAAGTTCTTACATCCCCAGTTAGGCTTTGAACAAACATCCTCATTCTCACACTGTCATCATCTATTTCATAGGTCTCAAAATGGTCTTGCATCCTTTTGGCATGCTGAACAGCTGTCAAAGGGCCAGTGGAGTCAAAATATGAGATTTTGGTTTGGTAGTCTTGGGGTAGAGCTGCAGCGTTAGCTGGTATTTGCAAGGGTGCATATCTGTTAGCCATGTTTGGAGGATTTATAGGGTTAACAGGGGTAGCTGGGATAATAGGAACAGTGGGTACCACAGGGGTAATAGGTAATGGTGAACCTAGAGTGTTGGTCAAGGGGATATGTGCAGTGGATGAAGATGCGAGAGGAGGACTTTGAGATGTGGATGGTGAACTAGGGGAACTAGGGGTAGACCGAAAAAGGACCTTGCATGGAGTAGAGATGAGACTGGGATGATCTGAATCTGAGGCTAAATCAGCAGGCTACTCCTGCCTTTGCTGCCTCCTAATGTTTCTAGGGATAGTATTTGGATTATCAACAATGATGGGTGGATTAGGGTCAGGATTTGCCCTAGTATGCCGTGGATTTTTCTTGGGAGCTAGCTTCTAACTGTTTTTAGGATTTTATAGGAAGTTTTTATATCTGCAAGGATGGGATAAAGATTTAGGAATGGCTATATATGTTTCAAAGCTAAGAAGATTGACTGAAGCAGCTCTTCCCTAAAGCTGTTAATGTAACACAGAAACAGTTTTGAAGGCTTCCTGACTAATATACAGGCTTGATCTATAGCTTTGGGAGGTAGATAGTAATTGGAAAATCCTAAATAGTCCCCAGTGGAGTCGCCATTATGTTAACACCCAGGTTGTTCCCTATGACTCCCAAGGGAATACGGCCGGGGTAACCACTAACCAATCTTTGGATTATTGTTTCTAGCCAAACTATAATCAGAGAGGGCTCTCTCTTTATGATTTGTCTCTGTTTTGATAGGGTTTTAGGCTAGCTATTATGTTCAGGTTTGTTTAAGGTTTTGGTTGGATGATAATTTCAGTCAAGGTGCTTATGCATTCTCCAAAGTGTTCTAATCCATTGGGCTATGGAGTCAGTGGTCCTTTAGTTATTTTGAGGTGCTGAGTGATTTGCTGTAGTGATGCTGCAAAGCTAGATTAGTGTCTGAGAACAACGTTTATAATAGTGATTGAGTGGGGTGTATCCAGTTTATGCAAGGCAATTAAGAATCTTGCAGCGAACTGCTAAAGAAAGACAGTGAGAATATTATCCTAGAAGCAATGAAGAATTTCTAGGTAACATTCATACATATAGAACTAATATACACATGAGCAATTAAGAATTCATGTCCATAGTAATCCTGAAGACAAACATTTACAGCAGTAAAAATTAAGCACAAGGTGTAATAAAACAAATCCTGCACTATTCTTTTTCTTTACTGCTAGTTTATTACAACATGAGTATGATTTGGTAAACATAAGAAGACAAGAAACAGAGATTGAGAAAAACTTGTTATTTCATCAGACATCACAGGAATTCTGCATCAGCACATGTAGTTTCATCGAGACATCAGATATTTCAGGAAATCACTGAGCTGATCCAGCCCTCTGTATTAGATAATTCTGAAAGTGTACAATATATTTGCCTCAGAGTGAAAATTACCAACCCCTTATGCGTTACTAAGGGGAGTATATATACAAAATTTTTACATGTAAAAATATCAAAGAATGAGTTAATGTCTCATTTATGATAAGCCAACTTCTGGAGCGTAGTAGCTGAGGGAGTGAATGCTGTAATAACTCCTTAGTGCCTCAGCTGTCAAAAATGGTCAGAAGATATTTGGACTTTATGACTGTTAGAGTCGGCTGGGGATGCGCTGTCCAAAACTTACATAATCTTTATCCTTTGGGCTAGCTGTCGCTGTCCATGTGCTAAGTCATTTTTTAGCTGCTTTTAAATGCTAACCCTTTTCTGTTGTTTTTCTTCTAGTGAGCTGGAGCTGGCAGTGGCCGAATGTCTGAAGCTACCGTGGCAAAATCTGAAGCATAAATTGCCACCAATCCTCCTTAGGCATTTGATGTCTGCGCATCTTTATCAATGTTTCCTCGGCCTCTGTATGTCTATAAAGATTGGGAGGGGTTTCAAACAGGTGATTTACTTCATTCTAAATGAAGAACAGGTCTCCAAGTTTGTCATATAAGCTCTGTCCTGTGGGAGGCCCTGCTTGTTCAGATGAACTGCCAGATGCAATAATCTGATTTTCAATAGTGGTTGCCATTCTGTTGGCCATTTGATCTGGAGAGATCAGTTTTCCTGCACCACTTAGTAAGCTGGGCAGGCCTTTTGCTTGCAGCACTCCCATTTTAACTTTGTATTCCTCCACATCTGCTTGCATCTCATGGTACTTCCTCTCCACTGTTTGTATATAGTTCCTGAGAGTTAGTACCTTCTTGGCAGAGAGGACAGCCTCTGTTCATTTGGGAATGCCTATAGCTGCCAATTCCTCCCTTTCTTGCCTGTTCAGGAAGTCTATCATTCTGTTTGCCTGCTCTGCTCTGTTCCCTAGCACTGTCTTGGCCTGTTTTATTTCATCAGCCTGCAGCTCCATTTGTTTTATGGCCTTGGTCAAGTCTTCTACACTCGTGTTGGTATCTGGAGCTGTTGTTGTTCCTGCTGCTTCTGTTGTGGGGGCCACTGCTGCCCCTGAAGTTGTTTTGTTGTTGAAGTAGTTGGAGGAGCTTGGGAAGTGGATTCTGCCTGTTTATCTTGTAATGCTCCTTCCAGCTCTCTCTCCAAATCCCTGATCCTCTGGTCTTGCTGCATTAGGAGGTCTAATTGGTCATCGACCTGTTTTTGCTTTTGAAGCTCTGCGGTTTGAGGGTGCTCTGTGGGCTGCAACTTCAACCTTTTCTTTAATGCATTCAGGTCATCATCTTTTTTCTTCATAAGGGCCTTCACACCCTTTGGATCACTAGGATCATGTCCTAGATCAATGATGATGTCCTCCAAAGATTTTATTCTGTTATCTTTGGCCAGGGAGGACATTCTCTCAAAATCCAACTGTGTGTTGGTATTTTTCAGGGACTCTTTCAGCTCATGGGCCATGGTTGCCCTCTCCACCAAGGTTGCATAAACCATCTCCCCAGCTTGCTTGTGGAGTTCGATTTGGTCCATGGGGTGGATGTCTTTAACCAAGACCTCCACCCTCGTCTTCACAAAATCTGCAGCTGACTTAGGCTGCGGTATTGTAGGCTTAAAGTGACTGAGCATTATTTTTTCCTCTTTAATGTCATACACAGACATTAGCCTTTCTTGCTGGGCTGGTGTAACATCTATAAATTGTTTGTAGACCTCTGCCCTCAGCAGATCATTCTGAGCCTTTATTTGTTTGAAGGAAGCCTTAGTGCTCTTGGGCTTCTTGCTCTGTTGGGAAGAGGAAGACACCTCCAAACCAAGCTGTAAACCTTGCTCCTGCTGAAAGGAGCTTATACCTGTATGCTGACTGCCCTCCCTGTCTTTTCTTGCACTGTCCAGGACATCTTCAGTGATGTCTTCTACCTCTGGGGAGTGTGCCCTTTGCCTTTTGGCTTCTGGCTGCTGGGAGGATCCACTGAGAGGAGTGGACTCTTCTCTATCTCTTTTTGTACCCCTTTCCTCATGTGCTGGGGTGTGTAAAATTGGGGCAGTTACTGGCTCAATTTGTGGGGGTGGAATTTGCATTGCTGGAGCTGCTGGTAGCTCAGTTTGTGGAAGGACAGTTTGCCCTTGCTACTGTTCTTGTTGCTCCTCCCTCTGCAGCTCACGTTGCTGTGCAGTATGCTGTTCATTTTGCTGTTCAGTTGAAGGGGCAGTCTTCTCTTTCATTGTTTGTTCTTCTGCACCCATTATCCCTTTGCCTTTATCTAACACTGGTGCTGCTGTGGAAGATGCCTTTATTACTGGTGCAGTCCTTGAGGCTGAGGTCCCTTCTCCCACTAAATAAGGCGGTCTGAAAGGTACCTGCTGGATAAACTAGCTTGGAAGCCAGCGGGCCGAGCCGTGGAGGCTTAATGCAGCTGAATTCTTGACTTGTAGTGGTCTCAATCTTGGATTTGATGGCTGGAAACAGATTTTGCGGCAAGCTGGTTTGCAACGGCTACGTCGTTTGTGCATGAAAATGACCGCAAACGGCTAATTTGGTCGTTTATAAAGACAAATTTGGAAAAAAACATGCTATTGGCGCTTTTCCACCGATGACGTCAGCATGACATCATGGTGGGGCCCGGGTACGGAGGTGACGTGGCTGCTGAGGTGTAGGCCAGGGTGGCAGGACATGGTGGCGGGTAGATGCGGTGGCAGGGCTACGTGGAGGGCCACGGGACGCGGTGGCGGGCGGAAGCGACATGACGTCAGGCTGACGTGAGGGTGACGTGCGCCGGATGGGTGGTAATGGGGAGGCGGTAAGCGGGTTCCCCGCACCACCTTTGGGCCAAAGGCGGTATCAGGGAGGGGGCTCCGAACAACCCCACCGCCTGCCACGCGTCCCTGTACGGGGCGGAAAACCATTTTCCCCGGACGCTAAGGGTCGGCAGATCCGGGCCCAAGAATACCCGCCCACCGTTAGATCATGGGTGGCGGAAGATCGACGGCTGGCGGGCCCTCCAACGGATCATGCAAGTTGGGGGGACCCGCTGGCCTATTAAATATTCAATTTAATATTTTTAGGCAGAAAACTTTAGAGTTAAGGGTTTTTGCGAGTTTTTTCGGGGTAAGGGTCAATCTGAAAGGGGAAAAGTGGTTATGGTGGGTTTTAGCAGAGGGAAGGGGTTTCTGTGGAATTTCTTGAGCAGAGGTGAGGTTAGGGCTTATGGAGAGGTTATTACTCCTAACCAGGGGTTAGAGTAATCCCATGACAGGGTTGAGCATAGTCCCAGGTGGACTAAAGTCTCCCTTAGACAAACCTATTTAGCTATAATGCTAAAAGGAGGATATTTATAGAATGCTTGGGGGTTTATACACCATGGTGTTATAATAGTAGGGGAAGGGGAATATAGGGGATTTAGATAATAGAAGTTAGGGGTTAATATGGGGGAAAATGTGAATGAGGAGTGATACCACTAAGTTTGTTTCAAAACTACTTAGTTTAGGGAGTAGATCAAAATGAAAAGAATTTTAGACAAGAAATGTGGCTTTTAAAGGAATAAGAACCACCATAACACCTCAAATTCTTCTATGAGTCTCAGCTGATGAAGGGGTGTTAGTGATGGAAGTAAAAGGGGAAAAATGGGAAGTTAGACATGCTCCATTGTGTTGCTTTTCTTATCTTGACCAGCAAGATTCAGTCTGAGATGAATACCACTTCTGCAACCCCATCTACTTACCCAGCTACTTGCCTAGCATTTTTTGTTTCTTCTTGGAGGGTGCACTTGGACTTGCAGACCCTTTGTGTGCCTTTTATTTTCCTTGGATTTTTCCTTTTGATTTCCTATCTAATGCTGCCCTTATTTCTTCCAAGGCCCCAGATTAAGCGGTTGGGAACCTTAATTCTCTACCTAACTATTTGTCTGCCAAGATTAAACAGTTTGGCATGACTTCTTTCTCTATTCTACAACAGAAAATTGAAACATGGCATGATCTAGATTAGGCTGTTGGACCATCCATCAAAATTTGAGTAAACATGGAACTATGTACACACCTTGTTTTCTTGGAAATATGGGATCTTTGTACCATCAAAGCAAAGCATATTTGGCTCTTGAATTTGCCAATCATGAAATATGAAACCTATTGGTATAGGTATCCAACAGGAGGGTAGGACCCAAGTTGACATGAAGAGACATGGTAAGCCCATTTCTGTCTGGAGTGAATTTGTTTCTGCAATCAAAAAGTGGTTTTATCCATTGGCCTACATGCAGCAAGCCATGATGAGCTGGAAAACTCTTCGACAGTTGAAAGAGAAAAGCTTACATGGTTACACCCAAGCATTTAGGAAGAGTGCATTGATTCTAGGAATCTCATTAAACTCACCTAAGACTCTGTTGAAGTACATCGGTGGTCTACACAGCTACATGAGGCACACTATCCTCATGTTTAATCCCACTAGTATAGATGAGGTATCTGTTCAAGCTACTCATCTAGAAGCTAGAGGAAAGAATGGAGTCGAGAAGTTGGGGGAGCATCCCAACCCACTGCAAGCAAGAATAAGGAGAAAAGAAAGCAGAAATGGAAAGCAAGGAAGGCTAACACTGCACAGAAGAGAAAGTCTTCATGCACCCACTGTAAGAAGGATGGGCATGATGATGAGCATTGTTGGATTCTGCATCCAAAGCTGAGACCTAAGAAGTTCAAGGGCAAGAAGAAGAAGACTACTATAGCTATTCAGAAATATTTGGGGTCAGACTCAGGAGATGAAACAACTATTGCAGCCACATGTATAAGAGGTAAGAATTCTGAAGCATCTACTAGTAATTCTACACAATCTACTATTGATGAAGAAAATGAGAGAAAAATACATGAGCTTTTCCATATTCGAGTTATTTCCAAACATCAAAAGATTGATACTTTGTTTGATAGTGGCTCACAGGTAAATTTAGTTTCTGAAGCAATTGTAAAGAAGTTGGGATTAGCGACTACACCTCACAAGAAACCATACCCATTAGGATGGTCAAATGATAAAGCACAACTACAAGTGACTAGACAATGCAAACTCAAGTTTTCTTTTGGGTCAGCATTTGTAGATGAGGTTAAGTTAGACATAATTCCTTTGGATATATGTGGAATTGTTTTAGGAAGTCCTTACTTGTATGACAGAAAAGCTATTTTCTATAGAGCTGAGAACAAGTATCTAATTGTTAAAGATGGAATCAAATACTTTGTAAGAGCTCATAAGTTCAAGAATAATTATACTCTCATAAACTCAGGGCAGATGAAACGAATGATAAATTCATGCAAACAATTATTATTGATGGTTGTAAAGGAAAAGAAACATGATAAAACCAATGTATTTGAGGGCTGTGATGCTAAATAGGAAGCTAATTTAGAAAAATTTGTTTCAGAGTATGGTATCTTGTTTCAAGAACCTAAAGGTCTGCCACCCAAAAAGGAAATAGTGCATGATATTATTTTGTAGCAAGATGCTCCATTGCCTAACATTGGAATGTACAGGTTGTCCGCTTTAGAGAATGCTGAAATCAAGAAGCAGGTGCAGGAGTTGCTCGAGAAGGGGTTCATCAGACCTAGCACATCACCATGTGGGTCACCAATAATTTTAGTGAGAAAGAAAGATGGCTCATGGAGAATGTGCATTGATTACTAAGCACTGAATAAGATAACAATCAAAAATTGTTATCCCCTTCCTCGCATAGATGATCTTTTAGATAAATTGAAAGAAGTTGTTTATTTTTCCAAGTTAGACATGCATAGTGGATATCACCAGGTTATAGTTACAGAACAAGATGCATGGAAGACCTTTCAAAACAAAGCGGGGATTGTATGAGTGGCTAGTTATGCCTTTTGGCTTAACTAATGCTCCTGCTACTTCCATGAGATTAATGAATGATGTACTCAGACCTTTTCTTGATGATTTTGTTATTGTGTATCTGGGTGGCATTCTGATATTTAGCAAAACATGGGAAGAACATTTAAAGCATGTTAAGCAGACATTAGATGTTTTGAAAAGAGAAAAACTTTATGTTAAACTCTCAAAATGTGAATTTGGCAAAACATCTTTGAATTATTTGGGACACATAGTAGGGGGTGGTGAATTGAAGATAGATCCCTCTAAAGTGGCAGTCATTGTGAACTGGCCTAAACCCAAATCTGTTACAGAAGTTAGAAGCTTCTTAGGAGTAGCACAATATTGGAGAAAGTTCATTTCTAATTTTTCCTTAATTGTAGCTCCCTTACATGCTTTAACAGGATTGAACCAGGGGTTTCAGTGGGGAGGCAAACAACAGAAAGCCTTCGACACCTTGAAAGAAAAGATTAGTATAGCACCTGTACTAGCACTACCTGATCTTAGAAGACCATTTGAGATCCAAACGGATGCCAGTGACTATGCCATGGGAGCAGTGTTGACATAGCACAGTAAACCCATATGTTATCATTCTGAGACATTTAATTCAGCAGTAGTTAACTATCCTACATATGATAAAGAATTGTATGCATTAGTACAGAGTGTGAAAAAGTGGAAACATTACTTAATGGGCAAAGAGACAATAATACATACAGATCATCAACCACTTCAATATCTACACTCCTAAACTAAGTTGCAGCAATCAAGACACTATAGATGGATGGGATTTCTACAACAATTTCATTTAGTCATCAGATATAAAAAGGGCATACACAATAAAGTTGCAAATATGTTATCTAGACCCATTATACATGCATCTACTATACTGAAGCATAATTCTGTGTTACATGAGAGCTACATTGAACAATATGCTCAAGATATAGACGTTAGAGATGTATATGCAACTTTAAGTCAAGGCAAATGAATAGAAGAATTGGATTATCATGTAAAGGACCAGCTCCTTATTATAGACATATTTGGGCACTTCAACCCCAATCTTATATTCTGCTAAACTAGGGATTTTAAACCCCTAAAAGAGTTGTTCCATACCTTAAAAGATCATGGTCATCTAATTACATCATTCCCCAAAAGTTCCACCTAAAAAACCATCCAGAAATGGCCCAAACTGAACCATACTGATTGCTACACTGGCCAGGTGCGATGCATACTGAGTGGTACACTGCTCAGGTGAGACGCATACTGATTAGGCCTTCTGTAGGGTGCAATGGGCAAGGATGGACAAATGTTCAAGACAGTTTGCTAAGTGGATACTCATGGAATCTTCTAGAAACTTCTCTTATGACACTTGCCTCTCTGAATTCGCCCAGGGATGAGTAAGAGATCCAAGAAATCTCCAAGTGGAACCAATTGTAACAAGTGGAATCAATTGTAACAAGTGGAATGACACTAATCAAAACCCTAGAGATGACTCACACCCTTGCACACATCTATAAATGGATCCCTCATCTAAGAGATCCAGAGGCTGGAATATTGTGAATTGCAAGGAAGTGCTGATAGTTTGTATTTGAGATAAGAGCATTGTATTGTTGGTGTGATCTTTCTATTTCATGAGGTGAAGAGGGATTGATGCTAGGAGGATGATGCTAGATCAGACAACTGGGTTGTAATTCTCCCTTCTATTTAATAAAGTTCTTCAAGTTTTCTTCCATATAATTGTGCACTTGTGAATGTTATTATTTGTGAATTCCATTGTATGTTCATTATACATCTGATTCTATAATGCTTATGATACAATAGATCAAGATGCTTTTATGGTTCTTTGCTACTGTGTTTCTACAGGTACTCTTCAAGCGGGATAAGTACGGAGAGGAGTTGTGAGCTCTGTCAAGGGGGAGAAATATTAAGCAAAGGATTAAGTGAAAGCTCCAGGTTGGTCCTCTCATCTTTCTCTTATCTATTGTGCACAAAAGAAATCATTGAATTACTTTGAACTATTGTTTCTAGGGTATCTGCCAAACCTGGAGGGCAAGTCGATCGAAAAGACACTAGTTTTCCCGGAAAAAAAAATGGCGACTCTGCTGGGGATCGAATAGATGTTTGTTTGTTGTTGTTTTTTATTTTATAAACTATAGACAAAGCCTGAAGTCAGCCAGGTAGCCTTAGAACTGCTCTTTCTCTGCAATTGCATAGTAGATGAATGTTGCTTCAGTCAATCTCTAGTTTAGTTTATGAATTAAACATTTGACTTACAAGCATTCTAGATCCCCTTTTGGTAGCCCAGTAACCTCTCAAGACTTGCCTCTGTACTTTGCTCTTTACTTTCCATCATAGCTTAGCTTAACTCACTGAAAACAGCTGCAAATTTGTGCCAAAACCCACTTCAGTTGTGCTCCCTAGCCCATTGAACTATCTGTCACTGTGAACCAGTATGAATCACACTTCCTGAGTGTAGTAGGTGTGATGCATCCTTGTTTCTATGAAGCCCAGGTGCGATGACTGACTGAACCTATTTCCATTCTAGAAATTTGGGGTTTTTGTCCTTGTTTTCAGTCTTGTTTAATTGATTTACTGCTTATGAACAGTGCCTCATTACTGAAGCCTGCTTGCATCACATAGATTAGCCTCCATTGATTAGGATTAGTAAATGTTTTTATGTATTTGTCCATCATTTACAATCCTTTGTCGAAAAGTTGCTTAAATCGATCTGTTGCTTTGGTACAAAAAGTGTCGTAACTGTCGTTTTGTGTCAAAAAGAGAAGTGTCGTTGAGTCTTCCTTCCCTGAATAGTCGATTGAACTTTTCTTCAAGTATTTGGTTTGATTTGTCCTTATTCGAAGTGTCAAAAGAATTTTCTATTCGAAATTGAAAAGTGTCGTTTAGTCTTCCTATATATTTTGAAAAGAAATTGTCGAAATGTCGCTTTGAGTAAAATATTTCAGATCGTTGCTACATTTGTTTCTACTTTTTGGCATTTTTCACATTAAGAGGAATGGAAAAAAATACATGCATTTGCATTTGCATTTATTTTTTGTGCGAAAAATGATTTAGGAAAGTGCATTAGTGTGTGCTCCTTTCTCTTTGTTTGAAAGAATTGTAATCTTCTTTCCCTAGTAGCTAGGATTTTCATTGATCAAAATAAACAACGATTGTTTATCACTGTAGATTGCATTTTTAGGAATTTCATATCAACATCATGTGGTGAACCATTAAAAGGAAAACTTTAAACAAGATCAGCTCTAAAATAAATCTCAATGAACCTAACAATGCTTTCGAACCTAACGCAACACGTCTAGAAGTCTAGGCTAGAGACGTGTTCCAGTGTCGTAAAAACTAGTAACTATCGTTTTCATTGAAGGTTGGGTGATTCCTCCTCCTTGATATGACAAGTGCTAGCATGGACTTGTGCTCCCCGTACTGTCGAGTACATATTGGGAGACCACAATAGGCTTATATCCTTTATCCATAGGAAGCCGATTCTACCGCCCTATCGATCGCAATGCACTGAACACAGCATTCAAGAAGATTGACTGCCGTAAATAAGTCCTTGGTAATTTCTCTTTAATTTATCACCATGGTGTATATTGCAGTTTTGCGATTGGTTTGGTAATCCCTCTGTCTAGATTTTCCAGAGTAGTCACTTTCATTCATTTTCGACTCTTTAAAAGAAAAGGTCCATCTGAGCACTTATCACTTCAGCCTCATTAAAAATAGAAGGGGACTAGAGTCATATTTAGCTTTTTGTCTACTCTTAAAAAATGAAAAAGCAAAGTTGTGTCCAAGTGTCAATAAAATTAATTGAATTCAGAATAACATCCCTTGTTCTTGAGTCGATCTCAGGTTGAGACATATGGAGACAAATCCAGGATTAACCAATCAAGGAATCCCTTTTGAGGGGAATCCTAGTCCTTTCTCTTCTTGGGGAAATATTAGTACTCCGTATATGGCCACATTATCCCTTCCGGGAATTACCATTGGCCTGCCAGTATGGCTATTCTCACCCTCTGTGGTTCAAAATACCGTCATTCCTTCGCAATCAAATCAGCATCCGGTTGATACTGAAGTTGACCCTTCGCCTTCTTCTTTGGTTGCTTCTCCCTCCCCTTCTTCCTCTTGGTTTGGTTAAAGTAGCGATGCTAGTAACCGGGTGATTGAGAAGAAGAAGAAAGGGAAGGAGAAGAAGAAGAAGCCAATTCAGCAAGGGGGTAACCATACTTCATCTGGTGAAAATCTGTACATTAAGCTTTCCAAACCCAGATTTCCATGCATAATTTGTAGAGGAGACCATTTTCATCGAGATTGTCCGTGCTTTCCTCGAATCTTGAGAGAATGGTCCCCCCGTTCGCACCACCCATTGTCATCAACCTCTGGTGATCATGTTGATAGCACACCATCAACTAGTAATAGTGAAGTTCATGGAAAGAAAGGAAAGGTCAAAGTTCCATGTAGGCTATGTGAAGGGAACCATACCCTTCACCGTTGTCCTTTTTTGGATGAAGCCAAAAGAGTATTAGATAACCATCTTGCTTCACCGCAACGACTTCCACTTGGTTACTAGAAACTCTCCCCAAGTCCTTTACTAGTTGAAAAACCAACTGACTTAAATCAACCATTGGTCGAAACACCTCTCACTGAGAGTGAATCTTTTGAGTCTATACCCGACCAGAGTCAACAGGTCGAGGTGAAAGTTGACCTAGTTTTACCTTCAAAAGATCATACCCTTCCCAAAGAGAGTGAGAATGATACCGTTCAAATTCTTTTTGTTACTTCAGGGTCCAATGAACTTGGGGGCAATCCACCCGTTCCTTCATAATAGGAGGAAAATCTCCCAGTTCACGTAACTCAAGGGGTTGATTCACCCATTTATTCAGTACCCCCTCCAAGTAGCCTAGTCACGTCCTTTGATTGGAATCGACTAGCAAGATCCCACCTTCCATCTTACATGCCTTTCCGGATCATAGTACAAGTTTACAAAATGATCGTGTCTGGCACCATCATAGATGAAGGAGAATCAATGAGTATCCTTTCGTGAACTGCTTGGAAAGCGCTTGGTTCGCCATCGCTTATGCCTATTACACAGAATTTGTCAGGTTTTAACAAAGGAACCAGTCGACCATTAGGAATCCTTCCTAAATTACCGATAACTTTGGGAAGGAAAGTCATTCACCTGAATGTGATGGTAGTCCCGAGACCGTTAGATTACAATCTACTCCTTGGACGTGACTATGTTTATAACATGGGAGCTATTATTTCAACACTCTTTCGAGTGATGTGTTTCGCACATGAAGGCAAAATTGTCACTGTTGACCAACTTTCATTTCCCGGTTCAAATACAGCTCCAAGTCAAACATCATCCCTAAATGGTCCTTTTCCATTGAAAGTGTCTCTCCGACCTTCATTCCATCCACTTGATTATCGAGAGTAGTCTGGTGAATGTAACAAAGTTTAGGGGGCATGCCCCCTTGTTTATTCTGTGGATGAACCCAGCTGAAAAGATAAGTTTCCTTGTAGGTTATGTGATTGGTCTGACACACCATTCACCTTCGTCTATTCTGCGGACAAAGCCAAGGAAGTGTTTTGTCTATTCTATGGACAAAACCATCCTACCTAACATGGTTTCCCTAAAGGTTATGTGATTGGTCTGACACACCATTCACCTTTGTATATTCTGTGAATGAAGCCAAGGAAGTGTTTTATCTATTCTATGGACGAAATCAGCCTACCTAACCTCAAAAGTTTCCATACAGGTACTAGAGACTCTCCTTTTCATCATGCTGGGGACATGCAAACCTTTTTCAAGTTCATTCTTTTTAGTTTTTTAGCTTTTTAGCTTTTTAGCTTTTTAGTTTTGTCGTTTCTAGCTTTTTATTTTTGTTTTTTCTAGCCTTTTAGTTTTGTCATTTCTAGCTTGCATAAAAAGAAAACTAAAACTGAGCATAGTTCCCCCGTGGTTCAAGCTCGTTAAAAAATGAACCCACCTAGAGTAATTAACCTTTGTGATTGCCATGCTATCAGCCTTTTGAGCCTTGGTTGTGTACCTCTCATCACCTTCATTCTTTTGGCCAATCATATGCTTCCACTTGGTTGTTTACCCTTTTTGAGGAACAGTTGCGATGAGTGGTCTTATTAGCCAGCCTCTTCACAGAATTCACCATGTTTTGAGGAGTTCCAATATTACTCAGAACTAGTTGCTACCCCAGACACCACTCGTTCCTCAAACCGATTCTCCTTTAAACCCTTTTTAGACTCATTAAATATGAAAAGATTGTCGAGCATTCCAGCTCATTAAAGTTCTTGGAAATAACGAGTCTGCCTTAAACCCTCTTCGGACTCATTAAATATGAAAATATTATCAAGCAATTGGCCTTTCCAGCTCATTAAAGTGATTGGAAATTCCATCCCTCTTGTACATTTTAATCTTTTTCGGACCCGAGGGATTATCTCATGAAAACGTTCAAGCGCTTATCTTTTTCGGCTCATTAAAGTGATCAGAAAAGTCATCCCTTTTGTATTATTTTATCCTTTTTTGGACTTAAGGGATTATGCTACGAAAAAGAACTACTGGAGTTTCCTTTTTGTCCCTTTTCAAACTCTCTAAACATGAAAAGGACTGAGTTATCCTTGTCGTTAAACTTGTTAAAACAATAGCGACAAACTTGTCCATTCTAGACAAGAGCGACTTTCACTGTCGCTAGAATCATTAAAACATAGGGACAGGTTTGCCCGAAGGGCAAATTATAGAACAAGCATATGTTATCCTCCTCAAGCTTGCCAAAAACAAAGAGGTACTGGTCAGCAATGACCAGGGAAAAAGGGAAGAAAACTTGAAGAAATTTATGGTAGCAGGTCACTCTTGAACATGACACTTTCACTCCATCACCACGATTGAGTCAGGTTGGGTTATTCCGTTTACCGATCATCTCACCATTTGTATTTCACACCATCCATTTTTTGGGGTTAACACTACCAATCCATCTCAGTGTCGCTGACATGTTCAAGAGAATTCATTCAGTTGAGAAACCACAAACCTAGTTAATGCCTCATCCACTGCAATACCTTCAACCTTCATTTTTCATGACCGCCATTCCTGAACCTTGTGTTGTCAAATTGTTTTCACCTCCAAAAATCATTTTCTTATTTTCGTGTCGTAGATGTGGGATACATTAAGGCCCTCCTACAACGGGTCACTTCTTGTCAACATCAACACATTATCCAAGAAGTTCACTTAGAAATAACCCTTTCAGTACTTTGAAGCTTGCATGCCTCAATGGCAAGTTTCTCACTTCCGGTGACAGGTTGACATCAATGGCCTTCGACCGAAAGATTTTGCATGCTTTTTGACATTAGATCATGTATTCACACCACATGAATTGTATTGTAGTACCCTGAGGGTCATTATCATTATCGGTGATTCCTCTCACATCTGTCAACAACTCACATTATTGGCTAGTAATCAGGTGATGGCGTTCCATGTTCGACTTCAGAACATCTTTTCACATGGATCAACTTGTACATCAGGTGAAGATTGAACAAGTTTTGAAGACCCCGGATCTAGTTTCATCCATTCGGGCTACGATATATTCAGGGATATAAAGACATCAAATGTACACAGAAGCTGCACAGATGGTCATCTAGACCAAGAATGATGACTCTACAACTGAAGAATCACCAGTCTGCATATGCAGACAAATATCTGTTCTATGTACATGAAATGAATTTATAAAGATGAGCATGGGAATGCCTGCCTTAGCTAGATCATGAAAATTATATGATGATGATGTATTGTATTGTATCTTATACAAGTCACCTTTCAGTTCAAAACCTCGGATCCTCATGATAAAGCATTTCACCCAACATCAAGATTTATGACTTCATGCTTTAGGGGGCAACTGTTATAGACATATTTGGGCACTTCAACCCCAATCTTATATGTCAATAAACTAGGGCTTTTCAACCCCTAAAAGATTTTTTTCATACCCTAAAAGATCATGGTCATCTGATTACATCATTCCCCAAAATTTCCACCTAAAAAACCATCCAGAAATGGCCCAAACTGAACCATACTGATTGCTACACTGGCCAGGTGCGATGCATACTGATTGGTACACTGCTTAGGTGCGATGCATACTAATCAAGCCTTCTGTAGGGTGCGATGGGTGAGGATGGACAAATGTCTAAGACAGATTGCTAAGTGGATACTCATGGAATCTTCTAGAAACTTCTCTTATGACACTTGCCTCTCTGAATTCGCCCAGGGATGAGTAAGAGATCCAAGAAATCTCCAAGTGGAACCAATTGTAACAAGTGGAATGACACTAATAAAAATGCCAGAGATGACTCACAACATTGCACACATCTATAAATGGATCCCTCATCTAAGAGATCCAGAGGCTAGAATATCATGAATTGCAAGGAAGTGTTGATAGTTTGTATTTGAGATAAGAGCATTGTATTGTTGGTGTGATCTTACTATTTCATGAGGTGAAGAGGGATTGATGCTGGGAGGATGATGCTAGATCAGACAACTGGGTTGTAGTTCTCCCTTCAAGTTTTCTTCCATATAATTGTGCACTTGTGAATGTTATTATTTGTGAATGCCATTGTATGTTCATTATACATCTGATTCTGTAATGCTTATGATACAATAGATCAAGATGCTTTGATGGTTCTTTGCTACTATGTTTCTATAGGTACTCTTCAAGTGGGATAAGTATGGAGAGGAGTTGTGAGCTCTGTCAAGGGGGAGAAAGATCAAGCAAAGGATTAAGCGAAGGCTCTAGGTTGGTCCTCTCATCTTTCTCTTATCTATTGTGCATACAAGAAATCGTTTGATTACTTTGAATTGTTGTTTCTAGGGTAGCTACCAAACCTAGAGGGCTAGTCGACCGAAAAGACACTAGTTTTCTTGGAAACACTCCTATATCATTGTGGGAAGCTATGCATTCCACAAACTAAAAGAGTAAAGATAATATGAGAAGCACACACTTCTCTAATATCAGGTCACTTTGGGGTAAGTAAAACAGTTGCACAGCTGCAAAGATTTTGTTATTGGCCAAAAATGAATGATACAGTTTCTAGATATGTAAGAGGGTGTACTATGTGTGCTAAAAGCAAGCCTAGCAATAGAAAACTAGGCTTTTACACTCCATTACTAGTTCCTTCTCACCCTTGGGAAAGTGTTTCCATCGATTTTGTTGGAGGACTGCCTAAATCTAGGAAAGGTCATGATTATCTATATGTTGTTGTGTGGATAGGTTCAGCAAAATGTGTATTTTGATACCTTGTAATAAACAGATTACAGCTGAACAAACTGCAAAAATGTTCTTTCAACATGTATGGGTTCATTTTGGATTACCCACTTCCATTATATCTGATCGAGACACCCAATTTGTGGGGAAGTTTTGGTCAAGTCTGTGGAAACTGGTGGACACCAAACTGAAGAAAAGCATAGCTTTTCATCTAGAAACCGATGGCAAGACCGAAGTAGTTAACAGGACAATGATCCAGTTACTCAAGGGATATTGCAGCAAGCATCCTAAGCTTTGGGATGAACATTTGTCTTATGTGCAACATGCTTACAACTGAGCAAAACATTCTTCTACACAGAGATCTCCTTTTGAGACCTATTTTGGTTTCACACCAAGGTCTCCTTTGGATTTTGTCTTTGGTAAAGACACCACAGTTGAGGGACACAGTGATGTGGACAGGGCAACTAGGTTCATTGAATAGATCCAAGAGATCCACCAGGCAGTACATGAATAGTTGGAAAATAGCCAAGCCAAATACAAGGCAAGACATGAAAAGCATTGGATGGAGCATAGTTTCCAAGTTGGAGACCAAGTCTCATTGTACATCAGCAAGGATAGGATGCAAGGTGAAGGAAAAAAGCTAAATCCTATCAGGTATGGACCTTTCAAGATACTTGAGAAAATTGGTGAGAATTCTTTTCACCTTGATCTACTAGCTTACATGCACATCTACTCAGTCGTAAATGCAAATTTCTTAAGACTATTTGAACCTTCACTTATTGAGGATCCTGAAGAGCAGAGTCAATTGCCTTCTATTGATGACCTGTTACTTGAATATCTTAATGAATTGTAGGAAGACACAGTTCTAGATAGGAAGGCAAGGAAAACACGCAGGGGAGATGTTGAGTACATCAGAATTGGGCTCAAGGGTTCAAAGCCGAGCAGTGAAAAGTGGATAGAGATTGGACAAGTGAGACAATTGTACCCTCACATAGTCGATGCTTGAAAACCAACTTTTGGTGGTCCAAAAGCTTTTTCAGTGGGAAGGTTGTGATCCGAATTGGATCCATGAAAATTATTAGAGTTCTATGACTGCATCAAATCAAGACAGACTTCAAAAACTTGTGAACAAGAGCTATCAGGAAGGACCTCTAGACAGTGACATTTTGTAGCCAACAAGGAACGATGAGGACCTCAACCAAAGCATGCTGAACAAGGCCCATGGAGACTGCACAGTGGCACAAACTAGCAGTTAGGAAGTTCAGATCAAAAAATCGAGGCTATTTCTGATGCACGATTAACACTAATCGTGCATCATTGGGAAAAACCCCTAGAAATGGAAAGGTCATGAGCGCTCGGTCACAAGGGAAGCCGAAAACCATGGGAAAATCACTAAAGCAAAAGGCGGGTCCTGCGCTCCAAAACTGGTGGAATATCAAAGGCATTTTGGGTGGTAAGTGGAATTGTCAGGAGACCCAGCGATGCCATATAGCGGACGACACGTCTCCGGCAGATGAGAGAGAAAATCACCTCGCATCGTGGGCTAACGTCTGAGCAAGTCAATCACATGATAAGAGTGATAACCGTAGGATCTGGAGGCCCCAGATATAATGACAGAGATTGCGCCTGATGGGAAACCAGATTCGGAGGGAGAACATAAGCGACAGCATATAAAAGTCTGAAGGCTGATTAGACTGCTGAGATGGTGGATGAATCATTACACAGAGTAACTGAAATACCGAACCATTTAAGGAAGCACTGGCGTAGTTCGTAAGAGGGAAAGTGGCTACTTCCCTGTGAGACGTTACACCATGGCGATGACGTAGAGGCAGGGAATTCCAAGCGAACGGCAGCAGGCGATTCAAAGGGGCGAAAGAGGAAATGAAGAGTCATGAGACAAATTGGCTTTAAGCCACACACAGAAAGAAAACAAAAGGGAGCACTGTAAGTGATATAGAAAACACTGAAAAAGAAATAAGAAGAACAATGAAGCAAGAAGCGGAGAGCCGAGCTAACCTGCAGAGCTAAGGCAGCATCGAGCAGACAAAACTAGGCTTGAGAGGTTCAAGCAATCCCTGTGAGGATATCTGTCAAAATTGAGTACCAAATTGGACTCATTCCATTAAGACCAGTGAGGTCAAGACTTAGTAAGAAAGAGTCTGTGCACTCTAATGGCTTGGGGAATCCAAGAACCACCCTACTAAGCATCATCTGTTTCAGGAGACTCAAATTGAGCTCCTAATTGTAAAAACTCTGTTTTAGTGACACAATAAAAGAAGGCCACCATTGAAAGTTGGACCGAAGACATAGCCCAAGAGGATTGGGTGAACTCCTTATTAATTTGTTGTGTTCTTGTTTTTGCTTACTGTGTTTCTCTTACTATTTTCCAATGTCTGTGTATTTTGCAATCTTATTGATCCGTTGCCTAAGATAACATAGACACACACTAGCACATGAGTCTGTAATACCTTCATTCATTAATTAATTAACTGAGATCACTCACGAGTGATTTTTAGATCATGAAGGCCCATCCTTCAACTCCACCAAAAGTAAAGGAGAAGCATGCAACTATTGTCACAGAGGCGATAGTGGTGGTAAATAGTGCAGTAACAGACTGCACACAACTTTTTGAATAGTCGTTTGAGGTCCTGGTAAGCTTGTAGGAGGATCTTAATGTACGATGGCTAGAGATAGGAGCATGAGAACTGCAACAACACTATGATGAATTAAAAGGTATAGCACGCATTGTCGCTCGCACACAACAACTAGCAAAGTTGCAGGAGGCAAAAACCTTGAAAGAGCAGGTAGATGCAGCGCAGCACAAAGAGGCAATGCTGAAGGCACGCTTGAAGCCCTGGTCAGATGTGGCTTATTCATTCACGACCTTTATTGAAGGCAAGCTTGCTAATCTGTAAGCGACTCATCAAAAGCTTCAGGACCAGAAATAGAGTAGTTGGTTGAAGCAAAGCAGGTGGTCACACAGTTCACCGCCAAGGTTGTTGCCATACAATTATAGTTGGGAGGTATTCGTGCCAATATCTCTGCACCTAGAGAGTGATTCAGGGGCAAGTCACCATGTTTTTGTTGGGGGGCTATTGGGAATAGGTTCCCCCAAGAGTAGTTTTGGGGCTAAAAGACCATGTTTTGGGATAATTTTGTAATAAATTTGTAAAGTCTCTGTTTGTTGTCACGGAGCACGAAGGTGTCAAGATTCATAAAGGGTTGTCTGCCCTTATTTTGTAAAGTATAAAGTTGGCTGTAAAGATCCACCCATGGTTCGTGGACCATGGGATTGTATAAAAAGGAGCTAAGTAAGCTCTAATTAGTTTAGTAGCGAAGAATGACGTGAGGAGTTAATCATTGGAGTCTAAGTGTTCTCGGGTCTTAGCATAGGTATAGGCTCTGCAACTGAGTGTGCAGAGGCCTAGGGTGGAAGTCCGCAACTGAGTTCGTGAATCCCTGCAATTGTGTGTGGAGTGTGGAGAGAGCCTGTATTAACTTAAATATATCAATAAAGAGAAGTATTATGCAATTATTGTGTATTTAGTTCTTGTTAATGCATCTGATTATATTGCATTTTGGGTTGAATTTACAATTTTTATGTAATGTGCGAAGGTATATGATTGTATTGGCTAATTGAATGCAAGTAAGGATATCAATTTACATGGCGCTAACTGTGATTGATTAGTAAGATAAGTAAAAAACCTAAGAGAACTTGGGAACCTATACAATACGTTGTCATAGTTGCGCGGAAGTACCTGGATCACGGGTTAGGGCTGCGCAAAGGTCAATCGTACACCTTCGTGGGGGTGAGACTTCGGTCTGCACTCTACAGGTTGATGCCGAAAGGGCCAATAGTGTAGGGATTTGTTTGTATAACTATTGTTGAACCTAGGTCAAGCCCCACAAAGCCAACTGCACCTCTTGAACTCATCCATACTGATTTGTGTGGACCAACAAGGAAAAGGTCACCTCGTGGAGAAGAATACTTTATTTTATTCATTGATGATTTCTCTAGAATGTGTTGGATAGGTCTACTAAAGCATAAAGATGAAGCTTTTGAAAAGTTTAAAGACTTCAAAGCTTTAGTTGAAAATGAATTAGATCGAACAATGAAATGTCTCAGAATTGATCGAGGGGGAGAATTCATATCTAACGAATTTTTTTATTTGTGTGAAAAACATGGAATAAAAAGGCAATTCTATGTTGCCAGAACTCCTCAACAAAATGGCGTAGTGGAAAGAATGAACATAACAGTTCAACAAATGGCTCGAGCTATGCTTAATGAATCTGGAACTCCTACCACCTTCTGGGGTGAAGCTACATTTACTGTCGTGACTATTCTCAACAAAGCTAATGTTCGAGTAAATAGTTATCAAACTCCATATGAACTTTGGTATGGGAAGCCTCCTACTGTAAAACACTTTAGATTTTTTGGAAGCAAATGTTTTATTAGAAACACTGATGAAAAACTTGGTATGTTTGAACCCAGAGCAAATGAACAAATTATTCTTGGTTATTCATATAGAAGTAAAGGACACAAATGTTATAACAAGAGAATTCAAAAATTTGTTGAATGCATTGATGTAGTAGTTAATGAAGCATGTAGAAATCTGGAATAGATAAAGTCAACAAAGGATGATGACAATGAGGAAGATGGTGAATGATTTCCTGTATCAAATGAAAATGATATAGAGGAAGAAACCAATGAAGCATCAGAAGAAGATACAACTGAAAGTGAAAAAACTCTGTCCAGGTATGTTCAAAAGAATCATCCAAAATCTCAAATTCTAGGAGAAAAAGGGTCTGGAGTACAGACAAGAAGAGCTCTTGCAGGAACTTCCAGTTATGTATTATTACTATCCTCCATAGAACCAAAAAAAGTTAATGAAGCTAGTAAAGATGAATATTGGATTAAGCAAATGAATGAAGAACCTAACCAAATTGAAAAGAATGATATGTGGGAACTAGTTCCTAGACCTCTTGATAAAAATGTTATAGGAAGAAAATGGATATTCAAGAATAAATTGAATGAAAATGGAGAGGTTATTAGAAATAAAGAAAGACTTGTTTATAAAGGGTATTCTAAAAAACAAGGTATAAACTTTGAAGAAACATTTGCACCTATTGTGAGACTTGAAGCCATAAGAATGTTTCTTACTCTTTCAAGCTTTCAAAAATTCAAAGTGTATCAAATGGATGAAAATCTGCATTTCTTAATGGAGAATTAAAAGAAGAAGTTTATATTGAACAACCAGAAGGATTCATTCTAGGAAATGATGTGAAGCTTGTATGTAAGCTCAAAAAGGCTCTTTATGGACTAAAACAAGCTCCAAGGGATTGGTATTATTGCCTTGACAAATATCTACAACAACAAGGGTTCACAAACGGATCTGCAGACAACAACTTATACACCAAGATTGAGAATCATAAACTACTCATTATTGTTGTTTATGTTGACGAAATCATCTTTGGAAGCAATGAAGAATCTATGAGTCAGAACTTTGCTTAGGTTATGGAGCAAGAATTCAAAATGTCCTTACTTGGTGAACATACTTATTTTCTTGGTCTACAAGTATAACAAACAAAATATGGTATTTTTCTTTCACAAACTAAATACCTCAAGCAAATTTTGAAGAAGTACGAAATGGAAGATTCTAAATGAGTATGTAATTCAATGGTAACAAGATGCAGTCTCAATTCTAACGATGAATCACCTACAGTGAATCAACCAACATACATATCTATGATTGGAATTCTGCTCTATCTAACAAGTACCAGGCCTAATATCATGCATGCAGTAGGAATTTTTGGAAGGTTCCAAGCAAATCCAAAGGAATCACATATTCAGGCTGTAAAAAGAATATTCAAATATCTTCAAGGAATTCAAGACTTTGTTCTATGGTGTCCTAAATATATAGATCTTACTCTTCATGCATATACAGATTTAGATTCGACAGGAAATGTTGATTATTGAAAGAGCACTAGTGGATGTGCATTCTATATGGGATCACGCTTAGTATATTGGTTCAGCAAGAAACAAAGTTCGATTGCCTTATCTACAGCTGAAGCAGAATATGTGGCTACTACATCTTGCTACACACAACTACTATGGATGATACAAACATTACAAGACATTCAAATCACATGTTCTCCACCCATCTCCATTTTATGTGATAATACAAGTGCCATCAGTGTTTCGAAAAATCTAGTCATGCACTCCAAGACTAAGAACATACCCATTAAGTACCATTTTCTATGAGAACAAGTGCTTGAACAAAAGGTTAAATTGGAGTATGTTCCCTCCAAAGAATAGGTTGTTGATATATTTACCAAACCACTTCCCAGAGAAACATTTGAATATCTCAGACAAAAGTTGAGAGTAGTTTCTGCATCATCCTACTGTTAAATCCAGTTCAGAGGAAGGTTCCTATACACAAGTTTCATGAAGGATAGTCGCGTATATACATGATTTTCTATGGCTGCAGGAGTGTATATGTTTTTCTGATAGAAAAATAGTGGGTCAGACACTGTCATGGGTGCTCAGTCTAATATTGATGATTATAGTCCATTGACAGGCTTGGTTCATTGATTTTTATCTGACTGATGAAGATGCCTTGATGAATGATTAGTTGAAAATGCACAAGTAGCACAGGTTCGGGGGGAGCATTAGCCTTCACAAACATTTTGCATTGATTGGCATTATTGTTGTTAATTTCAGCTATGGTTTCAGATATCCATATCAATTGTTGCATAGGTCATGTAAATATCTAGGGTGTAATATGTCTCCTTTTATCATAGTCTATTTTTGAATGAGTCCTACTGGACATATGATGTAATTTGTATCCCCACTATGCATGGGAAGGATGTTGTAATAATTGTTATATTTCAGTCATGTACAAACAATTCGTATATTCCCACTTCGTTGTGTGGATGAATCAAATTTGGTGTATCCCCGCTTGGTTGGGTGATTAATATATGTATGAGTCATTGGTGATAGGAAGGTCATACTCACATGGTTAAGTTATAGAGTCATGTTATTCTTTTGAAAGAAATATCTCTGCAAACTTTGCATGTACTCAGGGGGAGCATGGACAACATAGTGTTTCACAAAGTGAGGGCATATCTTGGAACACCCTTTGCCCTTGATGTCAAAGGGGGAGAGTATTTTGGTTTTTCTTTATATCTCAAATAAGTTCTATAGCTTGAAGTAATCAACACCAATATTGTTTCCATCAAGTCCAAAGGGGGTGATTGTTGGCATTATGATACAGGTGTTGTCCTTGATGGCAACTCACTCACAGGTCAATTCAGAGGTAACAGGGTGTCGGTACAAAAGAACAGGAAGTTGGAACAAAGATATATTGATAAGAATCAAGAATTTGAAGGAAAAGGATGTTTTACGATATTTTAATCTATATACACATGTTGACCTTTTCAAAGCAACGTATACATGCAGATTCACAAAACAAAAAGAACATATACGTATGCATGCACTTTCACAAGAGGAAAAGCGTGTATGGGTTGGAAAATAAAGGAAATTCAAGATTAAAGAATACTAAGGGTCAATACCATGGTATTAGCCCACAATATTGAGTGGAGTAATGACTATTTGATCCTGTTTGAGAATATCACAGGTTCTAACTGTTGTTTTGGTCCGAGGTATTCTGAAAGGCCAAAAACTATATAAGGAGGAGAAGATCAAAAGGCCAAGTGTGCAAGTGAAAGGGTTTCTCAAGAATACTTCTATCTGAAGTACATTTTATGTTGTAGAGGCTATGATTATGATATAATCTGAAATATTGTGTGCAACTTGAATTCAATGTTGGATCAGGATCATGAGACCTAAAATGACTTATCATTGAATGATCTGATATTGGTTGGGCTAGGTCTGATTTCTTACACATGTTTTATTCTTTAAATGTCATGATATGCATATGTCTGAAATCTAGAATAGCATCGAAGATGTAAGTTAGTATTTCCAAATATATACATTGGTTTGCCTTGGTGAAGGTGCGTATACATGCTAAATCGAAGCTTCCAAGTAGTGTATACAAAAGAAAAGTCTGTTTTTCAAAAATTATTGATCTATCTAATCAATGTTGTTTGTTTAGTGATGTCTGTCAATGATGCGTTCTTAGATTTGAAAGTAGAACTGAATGCATAAGGAGATTGATTCTGATTGATTGATTGATTAAGTGAGAAGGGTGATATTTGTTGATGACTATCTAGATATCTGTAATTTGACACTAGATGTTTAGAATATTAAAGTTAGTACATATGTGATTCAGAATTTTTATGTTTTAGTAGTTTTGGAGGAATATGTAGGTTTGGTTAAAGGGAGTAGCGTATACATGCATGTTGGGTTCATTAAAGTAGTGTATGCATTCTGAAGTATTATTCTTGAGGTTGCAGCTGGTTCTTAATGATGATGCAAGTTTCTGGGTTCAACACAGTGTTCTGGTGATAGTGATTTGACTGTTAAGATTGAATTATTGTTGGTTGCAGTTACTATTATAGAGTTTGAGCTTCAAAGTTTCTTATGGGTCTAGTGTGAAAATTTGATGAAACGAGGCCTTTATATTGTGTTGTTGTGTAGCAGGAGCATCTAGTCTAAAAATTTATAAAAGGTGGTCCTTGGAGGAAGAGAGAAGTTCGTAGCCTTTTTTAGGTCATTGCCTACGTACTAGTAAACATATTAGCTAGTACAAGAGCTAGGGGGTTGTAGCTCCATTCCAGTACAAGCTGGAGAACGAGAGAATATTGTAACCTTCTACAGTGGGTGCCTACGTACTGGTATGAGTCTACACTAGTACAAGATTGTAAACATATTTTCTTTATATTAAAAAGAAGACAGAGATGACAACAGTGAGTGTTTTTTCTACCGCATTGGGTTTCCACCTTAAATCCTGGTGTTCATGTGTGTTTCTTATGTGTGATGGTTTATTATGTTATTACTGCATATAGTTACTATATAATAAAATATTGATGCACTGATTAAAGATCAACACATGATGAATTAATTAAATCATAAGTTCTCTAGGTATACGCTGGTTTCTTTAATCACAGTTACGTGCACACCCAAGTTCACTTCACTGAAGTAGCGTATATAAATCTGATTGGGAAATGAAAAATTATTGAATTGTAAATACAGATTCACCCCCCCTCTTAGTATTATTTCCAACATCTTCATGAGTTTGTCTGACATTTTCTTCATCTCAGATAAATATACGCGACTGTCTACACCAAACCTCATGTATATGTGTGACTGTCCTTTATGAGATTCTTGTATAGAAAGTAAACGTTGAACTTTCATAGGAAAATATTCCCCTAATCTTGTACTGCGTGTTCTTGTTTCACTGTTACTACATCATATGCACTGTCATTAATAATGAATACCAAATCAACATGGGAATCATCATCAAGATATACATATGTATAGATACCCCTAAGGTCATACATCTTTGAACTTGAGGACCTAATAATCATCTCCCGCTCTTCATGAGGTCATGTACCTCTCATCACTTCTAGAGTCACTATGAGAAGTATTATTTTAAGAACAATGTACTATAGTAGATATCATCTTCTTTTACTCTGAGTTTGAATCCTCCTCATTTCTGCGAGAATTTAGTTATTTAAACATGTATAATTTGTCTGGATTTTTGTATCCTCTTGTTATGAATTTTCCAGTTTCTTCATCCATAACCTTGCATTTGTCTGATGTAAACACAATTATGTTTTCTTTATCCGCCATTTGACCTACAAATATAATATTCTTCTTTATCCCTTGAACCAATAAAGTATCATCTTCTCCTCTATGTTTATTAATTCTCGCTCTACCTTTTCCTGGAAATTTTCTTGGAGCACTATTTCCAAGAATAACCTTACCATCTTGGTTTTTTCTGAGACTCCATCTTACTCTTAACTCCAATCATGTGATGAGAGCATCTGATGTCTATGTACCATTCATCTTCATCTTCGAACGAGTAGAGAGCAAGATTACACCTTATCTGTTTTTTTTCTTTCTTCTTATTAAGAAAAATGTTGGTAGATCCATCTTTCTCAAGTCTTTTGACATTATTTGTTTCCTTTCCATGATGCCTTTAGTGATTCATTGGTTTGTTCCTTCATTGTTTTTCTACCTGTCCAAACTTGTTACAAGTATAACATCTTATATGACTAGAAAAGGGAGCAGAGGAATTATAATTTTTATGTTTCATGTTACTTCTATTGTAATCAATAGCTTTGTGACCAAATATGTTGTGAACAAAAATAGTCACTTAAATAAACTTGAGTACATGGGAGCTTATGATCTTCCAGTGAGGTGCCTATTTTCTTGAAGTCGAAATAGTATGCTTCTTTAATTGGCTACAACATGTCCATAATTATGACATATAAAGCATTCAACATTATAGATGAGAGGAGAGAATTGATAAGTCTCTTTTATTGGGAGAAAATGATTTATTTTGAAAGTTAATTTTATTTGGACGTTGATATGGTTTACTTCTTATCTCTTTGACAGGAATTTCATATTTCATAATGTTATCTTTCAAGATCCTTGTACAAGCCTATGAACTAGATTCTCCTTTTATAGTTTCATGAAAAATAAGACCATATTTAATGGCGGGAGACCTTTGACTACTCAGAATATTATCCATAATCTTAGTACTATCTTCAAATCTCAAATGTTTACCCTTTTCTTCTAATTTACCTTTTAGAATGTTTACCTCAACCTCCATTCTTTGGTATTTCTCTTCCTTTTCTAGATATTGCTTCTTCATTTCTTCTTCAACCTTTCTTCCTTCTTTCACTTGCTCCTTTAATTTGAGAATCTATTCCTTCAGCCCATTCTCTTTTTCTTCAAATGCTTGAAGTAGCTCTTCATTTCACTTGTCTGATTTTTCAAGATTTGCCCTCAGAGAGAAAATCACATCTTCAAGACATTCACAATATTATTTAGATTCCAAAATAGTGTTTACTGAGTTAATATGATCCTTGTTATCATATTCCTGCAACTTATCTTTAAGATTAATAATATTTTTCAAAGCAATATCAAGTTTCCTTCTAATATAAAAAATTTATTCTAACCCATCTTCTTCTAAATCAATAACTCCATCTATGATAAAAAAAGGTTGTTTTATCATCATGTTCATCTTTTGACACATTAGAAATAAGATTACATGATATTTCTTTTGATGAAAAACTTTCCTTTGTTTTTTCTTAATGGATTTTTTGTAGCTTATACCATACTTCCTTTGCAGTTACATAATGCATAACCCTCTTTAATGTTGAATCGGGTATGCTATTAATGATGTCACTTAATGCCTTATTGTTATTTTGCACATCTTCAACTGATGGAGGAATTTTGTTGAAGCCATTTCATACTAAATACCAAACATCAAGGTTAATTAGATTAGAACTCATCTTTTCTTTCCATTGTTGATAATTATCATTTCTTAGCATATGTACACCCTCATTATCCATCATTTATGACTTGCCTTGTTCCTTTGCTTCTAGGATCATCATTTTTGAATTTGTTTTCTCTTTAGAATGCTTACTTCCACTTTTACCCATGAGTGCAAGTTCAGTTGATTCACTCTAATCTTCACTATCATCATTAATACATACAGAAGGAAATGGACCACAATTAGAACAAAAACTCATACTTGATAATTCTTTGTTACTATCTTCTTCATTCTTGATCAATAGAAAGTGGGGTGTTCCAAAAAACAAATATTTGATGACATCTGTAACTATCACTACATCTCATATATCAATGTTACTACCACAATTTCTTGACTCCTTCCTTAAGCTATTAGCTTCTTTCCCATTTGTTAGGTCCCTATAATACTAATGATTCCCCCATTACTATTGTCATTGTATCCCTTACTGTTATTTTTGTGCCCCTATTGTCCCCATATTGTTATTATTGTGCCCCATAGAAACCCACTATTGTTATTTTTGTGCCTTTATATTATTATTGTTAGGCCGGCTTGCTTATATTGTGTCCCCTTAGACTCCTATATATAGAAAGGAGGTTTTGTCATTTGAATCATCCAAGAATTGTTCATTTGTGTAATGTAAAGGAGGTTTCCCCCTCAAAGAGGTTGAATTCTAGGGCGTTGATCTATCCTTTTATCTTTTTGTGAGTTGGTTTCCTAACATTTGGTATCAGAGCTTTGGATTCTAGGGTTTAGCTGGTCCAAATAGGTCATCGTGGAATTTTCACTATAAATTTTTCTGCGACGTTTCAGAGGCGAAAAAAAAAAAACCATTTGAGATGAAATCACACTGAACCTCGAGTCTGAATTTAATAGCTTTTCTCGCTATATTTTTAGAGATATGATATGAGGAAGTTAAGGTCTTTGCAAGCTCCAAAATTTAAGCTAAAACATGTTATCATGGGAGTTTCGCTATAACACTTTCTCTACGAAGTTTCTATTATCACTCAGCTTTTCCTTACAAGTTATTGAAAAGAAGGAAAGGATCTGAGATAACCACAAACCAACTTTTAGGCGTAGGTGCTAGCCCACCTAGTCCAGAGAGGGCTCTCTCTTTATGATTTAGCTATGTTTGATAAGATTTTAGGCTAGTATTAATGTTCAAGGAGGTTGTTTTGTTTGAGAATGGTGGAGTTCTAAAATGAATGGGCAAACCAGGCTTTTAGGCCATTGGGCTATGGAGTCAATCAGGGATAATTCACTGGATTAAGTCAAATTGCTGAGGTATGAGTTCAACAGGCAGGATAACAGAGTAAAAACAAACTTTGGGGATTGAATGGGTGATATTTCTGCTCAAAACTAGAGGGAAATCAAGAATCCTCAAGTTAGGATTAGAAAGAGGAAAGGAATATAGGTCAACTAGTAGAGGGAAATTAAGAATCCTATACCATGGACTTATTAGAGAAAAACTACAGGGATAGAGGAGCAATTGAGAATTCCTTTATCAAAATAGTTTAGAAGAAAACATATAAATGGTAGACTGTCGATAGCAGAGAGAAATAAAGCTAATTCTAATATACTTTAATATGCATGAAACATAGAAACATATATAAAGAACATAAAATCACAAGGATATAATACTTATTTGCAATAATACTACATGAGAATCTGATGAAATGTCCTCAACTTTCATTCCTTTTCCAGGAAAATCCATATTTGAGTACGAAAGTTTTCTCAGCTTGATAGCATAGATTTATAGAGATGTTATAGAATCCACCCTCAATACTTTGAATGGAGAAGTATTTATACAAAAATTACATCAAAAATATCTCATAACTACATGAGATTTATTCTAGGGAATACAAAATATATTTTACAAAAATATAGAGACAGATGTAAAACTAATTGTTGTTGTCCCTTTATTCATGGAAGAGTTGGAGGTTGAAACTCGAATTTACCTCTTGCTATTGCTTTAGTAATTGTGTGCTAGATCCTTTCTTACTTTTCCCTACTCATACTCTTTACCTGTTCCTAATACTCTTTACCTGTTTACCAGATTTCACCTCAGTAAATATTTTCTATTTACCTCAGAGTTACCATAGTAAATTATAGGATATCGAACATATTGGTCCACCATTCTTCATTTGGTATCTTCATCTTGATCAATTTCCTATTCACTTCATCAGCTTCAATGTATTTTACAAAATTGGGTTGGACTGTGAACAGGTGCTTAACTTCATGCTCAATATAGAAAAGATTTTCCAAACCATCATATAGCACTTTTCCTGTAGGTAGTGCTTTCACTGTGGAAGAGTTGGCTTGGCTTCTGGCTTGTTTTTGCAATTTATCAATGTAGTCATCATGAGTCATCAGTTTGTCATTTATGACTAGTGGACTTGGAAGTCCTTTATCCTATAGAATGTCATATTTTAACATAAAATCATCTATGTCCTCTTGAATACTTTGACATCTTCTTTCCAGGTTTAGCATTAAGTTCTTTTTAGTGAGAACTTTTTTAATCTCAACAATAGTACTAGTTCGATCCTCGATATCCCATTGTTCCAACTATTTCCTGTTTTTGCTATTCAAGAAGTTGATTAATTAGGTTGCCTCTTTAGGTTTCTCTCCCAATTCTTCTCTGGTCTTCTGTATAGCCTCTATAGCTATTTTGACTAACTTAGTCTGTTCAAAAATGATCTGAATGGAAGACCAAGTATCATTTATGGTATCAATGATATTGGTCCATAAAATTTCTCTAATATCTCTCAAAGGCATTTCCAATGTTAAGTCCTTCTCTAATGTCTTGATTGTTTCAGTCGTCCTTCTATTCTTTCTCTCTTCTTTAGTGTAATTGATCTGTGATAGCTCACACTTGTTTTCCAAGCTCATAACCATTTCTTTTAGTTTCTTTATTTTAGTTGCTTGGACTTTCATTTCCTCCATGGATTTTATTAAATCCTCTGTTTACTTTGTTGAAGTGGCTACTACTTCTGATGTACTTTCTGTTGTTGTTACTGGCAGAGATGTTGCTAGAGGAATGTTGGGTGCCAAAGATGCTGTAATAGTAGATGGCACTGCTGTAGAAATTATAGGTATTACAGTCTGAGGCATGGTGGTTGACTCATGTTGTTTGGACTACAAAGCTTTTTCTAGTTCTTTCTCTGTTTCTTTCAACTGCTCATTCAACTTAAGGATCAAGTCCATAAGTTTTTCCTCATTTTGTTTCTCAATTACTTCTACAGTTTGTGGATGTATGAGGGGAGGGAGTTTGAGTTGTTTCCTGAGTGTAGCAATGTCATCATTCTTTTTCTTTATCAAAATTTTAGCTGCTTTAACATATTTGGGATGATGTCCCAACTCAATCACTAGGCCTTCCAATTATTTTATCCGAGTGTCTTTAGCCTGAGAAGAGGCTTTTTCCAACTGTAACTGTGTTGTAGTATTACTCAGAGAATTCTACAACTGATGTGCAATGATGGCTTTACTGGTCAATGTGGAATAGACCATCTCACCCGTTTTCTTATGGAGCTCAATTTGATCAATTGGGTGGATGTCTCTGGCAAGAACTTCAAAATCTGTTTTTAAATAATCAGCCATGGACTTTAGCTATTGTATTGTTGGCTTCAAAAATCTCATTTTCATCTTTCCCTCTTTGATGTCAAAGGCTGACATCAACCTTGTCTGATTTGTAGGAGCCATTTTCAGATATTTGGCATAGGTTTGAGCTTTGAGCTACTCATTCCTAGCCTTAATCTCTTTGTACTTTTCTTTCAAATCCTGGCTTTGCTCTGAAACTGTCCTTAGTGATGACACTTCTACACTTGGCTGCTTGTTTAGTGCCTATGTTTGAGAGGTAGATGGTGTCTCCCCTACTAGTTTTGTCTACATTGTGTCACTTCTTCTCTCTTCCTATTCCTACTCAGACAAAGGATTCAATCTTTGTCTCTTTACATATACCTAGTCCAATGGCACTGCAGAGAGGTTAGTCTCATTCCTACTTCTTTTTTGAATTCACTCCTCATTAAGAGGGGTCTGCAATACTAGAGGGTTGCCCATGTTTGTATCAGTTTGGGTCAACTCCTCAGAAATGCTCTGTGATCTTGAATCTTTTCTCTGTCCTGAGGTATCTGGTTGTCTTGATGTCTGTGCACTATGCTCCCGTGTTGGCCTCTGTGAAGATTCTCTAGGCACCTGTACAAAGGAATCTAGATCAAGTTGTATTTCCAAATCTTTCATAACATTTTCTACTTCAACTTGTGTACTATATTGCTCTATAAGTGTTCCCTCCACCCATTCATTTTGATTTGCATACTGTTCTATCTATAGAATTCTATGATGGATGTAGGGGGGTAACTTATGCTTTTGCCTTCTGTCACAAATGAAGCTATGAGGATCATAAGGCCATATGAAACTCTTTTTCAATCTCATTCTCTCAAGGATTTCCTCTGCCCCTTTCCCTGCTTTTCTGTTGTTGCAAATAAATGGGCCTAGGTGATCCTTTATCCTTAACTAGGCTTTCTTCTTAGCTTTCATAAAGTGGATTTCATCAGAATTGATCATTTGCCTGTAGTATTCCAGGGCAAATAATATCGTGGGGAGGTATTTAGGCAGCTTAAAGGGAGGCAGCTCACACCCATAAATTCTGATCTCAGTATGGTTCTGGTACAAGTACCAATATCCAACCTTGTATTTCTTGGATAACCGAAGAATTTTCTTAATATCATTACTAATTCCAATAGGGGGACTTCCTATCAACATGGTAGTTACTGGATGTAGAAATTGATCAATAAAATGTGTATAAGGATGAGGAGAAGAATGGGAATAATGAAAAATGGAAGTCTAGAAGATGACTAACCTAGGGTTCCCTTTGGTGTCAAGATTTTGTATAGAGAAAGGGAATTTATCAGCTTGGTAGTAAAGGAAAAGATGATAGAGGACTGAAGAATATTTAGATACCCTCTCATTCTCTAATCTCATGAATTGGTCATGCATCTTATTAGCAATGAATGCAGCATAGTCATATTTGCATGCAGGAGGTTGTCCATGGGTAAAAATAGTCATGTACGAAAAGGTCATTTCATCTACATACTCACTAGTGGTAAAACCCATAATGCAAGCAAACATGGTGATAATATCCCTGCCCAGACTAGTAAAGGCACATGGCATGTAAGGAGGGGGGTCTTTTGATCTATATTGTTCTTCAATGAAAGTCTGACTGACTCGATTAATTTTGGAACTAGATAGCCTTGAAGATTTATCAAGTAAATAGGCAATGGAAAGGGGACTGAGGTTCTGGCCAGGCTGTAATTGCAACATTTTGTTTATAGACTCAACTGTAATGGTGAAAAGGGCTTCCTAGCTAGGGGACATTACAGCTCTCAAATTGGGGTTGTAGTTTGTATGGCATTGGTGGACAATATCTGGGAGAATATGGACAGTGGGGAACTGATATTAGGGAGGTTTGACTCCCAAAGACCTATTTTATCAGCATTGTTCAGATAATTGTCCCGATACCTATAGTATAGCTTCAAGGGGGTTTCATCAAAAGTAAGGTCCTTAATTTGAAAATCTTTATTGGCCAAGGGAAGGTAGTCCAAATCCTTGTGGGAAGTAGTGATTGGTGCGACATTTATGGAAACAAGAGCTTCCATCCATGGTTCTTGTGTTATTCAAGGAAGAAAGTTGGGGTTTTCAAGGATTTCAGATAAAACAGGTGCTTGGGGAAGCCTTGCGGCCAAGAAACAGCTTAATTGTACTTGATTACTTGAGTTTAGAACAATTTGGTGGAGGTTTCAGTACAAAAACATGGTTTCTGAGAAGGAAATGTGGTAAATACCTGTTTATGGTTGACTGTCAGGACAAATGGCTATGGTGAAGGCTTTGCCAGGTGAGCATAGTAGTCTGCAGTGGCTTGGAGTTTAGCAACTGATGGTGGTTGACGGTTGGGAGTAAATTGCTGGTCTGGACGTACTCTGTGCATGGAAAGCAGTAGTTTCTTTTCTCGGAAAAAAGGGAAAACAATGAGTATTTTTGTTTTTATGCACAAAGTCAATGACTTTTTGGAATTTTGCAGGTGAATGGAAAATTACAGTTGGAGTTAACTAACTAATGAGACACTTTGTTGTTTAGCGAAAGCTGTAAGCGGGATCGGTAATGGTTTTCATCACACCGCTTTTGGGAGGTTGGTGGTTTTTGCAAAGGGTCGCACGATGCCACAAATGGGATGACACGTAGCATCAGCGAAAAGTGAAAACAACTTATATCACGTGGTTAATGTTTGACCAAAAGACCTGCGTGATATGAGCAATAGTCGTTGAATGAGGGAAGGCAGATCAGACAGTAAACGGTGATAGAAAGTGTTAGGGAGTTATGGAGGGGGCCCGATGGTGTAATCAAAATAATTAAAATGACTTAATTATGTCGGGGATGATGGTATTGGCAGAGAGCTTATTAATTAATCTATATGACTAATTAATCCCTTTTTAACACGTCGGGGGGGTGATTTGGCTCTTAATTAATCGCGGTTCGATTAATTAATCCAACTGAACTAACTTTATTATTGTTTATTTTTCAAACCATCGGGAAGGGATATTTATTTATTTTGGGATTTTTAGTAATAATACGGGGAAGGGTAATTTATTTCAAGAGTTAAATAAATAATAAGGATTAAGAGTCAATATGACCACAGAAAAAGAAAATGCGCTAAGTAAATGTTTCCGAAAATACATTCATCATCTGACATTATGACTTAGGCTAAAATGTGTTTGGGGGTGTTTTTATAAAGAACCATTTATTTTTCCCAAGTAAAAGAGTGATTTTACCTTAGGAAAGGATTTGAAGTGAATGAATGAATTATGAAGGGGTGAATTTTGATGAAGGGGTTTTAGCACTTAGGCCTTACAAGTTATTGGGCTGAGGGTCCGGTCCCTCCAAAAGTCATAGAAATGCTTTGAGCCCCTTTAACTTTCAATTTGTGGGTGCCTTTAATACTTATGGGAAATTAGTAAAGTTTAATGAAAAAATGAGTGAGGAAGTTAATTAGTTTGAATTTTGTCCATGATGTAAATGTCTTCATTTTCATCCATATCTTTAAGTGCTTTTGATGATGAAAGTATATGACTTAATATCTGGATAATCATTCATCATACATAATTCTACAACCAATCATCTACTTACCCTACCTACTTATTCTACCATTTTTCCTTCTTTTATTAGGGTGCACTTAAACTAGAAAACCTTTTTCAAAACCTTTTCTTTTCTTTTACAATGGTATTCTAACTAAGTCTAAACTTATTACATCCAAGGGCTCAGATTAAACTGTTAAGCATCCTTTTATTCACTCTACCTATCTACTTACCTGCCATGATTAAACAGTTTGGTCAGATTTCATTCTCTATCTCTAAGCATGAAATTCAAAACATGGAATAACCAAGATTAAACTATTTGGTTGCTATGGATTGTGGCATAAGTAACAAGTTGCACACAATCATTTATACAAAAAGGGAAATAGTAGTGGCATTTGGGCTTGCAGACTTTCATGGTCTTTTATTTTTCTTGGGGTTCACTTTTCATCTTTTTTTACCTTTTTCCTTCTTTTTGTCCTTTTATTCTTTTTCTAGGACATACCCTCTTTATAGTTTTTGATTTTTTTTTTTTTTTACAAATATGGAAAACATTTGCAAGAAGCAAAGGTATGTACATATTTTAGAGCTAAACCAAGTCAATCATGATATATGAAACCTATTGGTATAGGAACATAATAGTTTCAAAAGCTAAAACAAAAACCCATTTGAGAAGAAATTGGTCTGAACCTTGGTTCCAAATTTCCGATCCCATCTCGCTATATTTTTGGAGATACAGTTTGAGGAAGTTAGGTTTTTTGCAGACCCCCGAATTACATTTCAAACAGGTCACCGTGAGAAAATCCTGATAACTATCTCTCTGAGCATCAGATTGAAATTTTGTAAGAAGTTATAGAAAGAGGACGGACTGTAGTTTCTTGTATATATCTTTTAGATCGAAAGGTTAAAACAAGGACACGTGGCACTTCATACAAGTTCGCTCCTCTGAAAAGGTATATAATCAAGTCATCTTGGGAGATTGTGCATAAATCTTTCTTAGATAATCCAATTTCAATTAGACAGGTGGAATTAGAAAGAGAACACAGAGGGCTATGGCAGGTCGTGATTTCAGAACTTGAAGAGCTGAAATTATAGAAATACATTAGATTCAATATCGGGCTCCTACAAAGTGAAAAAAAAAGGTGTGTAGCTTTTTATTCAATTTTTGCATAAGCTTGGTTTGAAAAATTAGTTTGAAGGAATTCAAAGGTCATAGTGAAGCATTATTATCGGTAATTGATGCCCCGAAGAAAGAAAATGGAAACACTTAGTAAGCAACCTAAATGCTCTAGCATGACTCGTGAAGAAGAGGAAGAAATGCGACATGATATATCAAAATTACAAGACCAAGTACAACAAATGTCACTCGCACAAAAATTAATAGAAGCTAAGATGGATGATTTAAAGAGAGACGTAGAAGCTAAGATGGATGGTTTAAAGAAAGGCATGGAAGCTCAAATGGATGGTTTAAAGAAAGGCATAGAAGCTAAGATGAATGGCGTTTTAGCTAAGATGGATGGTTTAAAGAAAGACGTAGAAGTTAAGATGAATGGCATGGAAGCTAATATGGATGAAGTGGAAGCTAAGATGGATGGCGTGGAAACTAAGATGGATGATTTGAAGACAGATTTGAAGACAGGCATGGAAGATTTGAAGACAGATTTGACAAAGTTTCTACAAGAAATGCTTACTAATGGTGAAAGGGTAGTAAAGGAAACTCATGATGAGAACAAAATAAATGTTAATCATGATTTTATAGAATCTAATGTTGGATCGAAGAGCCACCATGTTCCAAAGATTGATATGAGGAAGTTTGATGGTAAGGATCCCAGAACATGGATACTACAGATGAAGCAATTTTTCGATCTCCATAATGTGAAAAACACACAAAAGGTATGCATTGCAACCTTATATTTGGAACCAAATCAGTTTGTATGGTATCGATGGCTTTGCTCTCATAAACAAATTGTCACTTGGGCTATTTTTACAGATGAAATGATAGCACATTATGAGGATACAAAAAGAAACACTTCTTTTAGCCAATTGATAAATCTCAAACAAAAGGGTTCAATGATGGAGCACATTGAGGACTTCCAAAAATTGAATATGAGGGTAAAAGGTATTCCAGAGGAGCATAGGATTGATATTGATCTAGGTGGATGTTGATGGCCACCCACCTAGCCCATTTTGACCCCCACAACTGCCTCTTTCATTTTTTTCAGTTTCCTAAATTATAGCACAGTTTACTATTTTTAGCAGTTTTTCGGGTCCTGAACTTCTGGAGCCGTTTTGAGGCCCTAAATGACGTTTTTTGGGAAATCTGGGGGCAACATGGGTCCATGGATTGATGTTTTCCTTTCCAAAGTGGTAGTGCTCGGATAGATCTTTCTAACGAGCTATTGTATACGTCAAACCGAGATTGTATGCCAAAGTTACGACCCTGAGAAATTGATGTACCAATTTACCCAAACGGGGCCCACAATTTGGCGTTTCATCTTCTAGGGTTAGGTTTTGGGATGTGAAAGGTTTTCCATTGTTTCTAAACAATAAATAGGCCTTCGAGCCTCATTGTAACATAGATCAGAGGCATGTAGCCACCACATCTCTTCTCAGAGATAAGCTACCATCGCCCTAGCCGTTTATTTCCATTTTCTATTTGTACGCATATCTTAGTATTTTACATTAATGAAATGAAGTATTTTTTCCACTGCATATCTGTGTTTATGGTTATCTCTGTAATTTGTTGCATCCTTGTTTAAATCTGAATCAGTGGTATCAGAGCGGTCTGCTTTTTCTCTGTTTTTTCTTTACATGTCCCCAATGAGGTTGGGATATAAGGAGTTAGGGCTTGAACTGGCCGAACCTTTGCAAGACTAGCCTCCCAAATCCTGATGGCCTCCCATGGTGGATGAGAAGAAAGACGAGGGGTCAAGAGATCCTATCAAAATCTTGCTCGAAGAAGCCCTCAAGTGACAAAGGAACGTGATGATGGACAGATTTGCACAGATCCTTCAGCAACTACCCAGAGGTGACACATCGGCTTCCAACAGCTACTCTCGAAACGCCACACCATTTAAGGTACAAGTTAATTTTGAAATCCCCATCTTCGAGGGTCAAATAGATGCAGATGTCGTAGATAAATGGTTAAATCTACTAGAGGGTTATTTTTCTGTTCATGAAATTTCAAGTCGGGAAAAGAATGTTTTCACTCTTCTCAAAGCAGCCCCCCATGTTAAGGACTGGTGGGAAACCTACTGCGAGCAGAAGGATGAAAATACGGGCTCACTATTTTAAGTGGCACCCACTTGGGATTCATTCCGAGATGCCGTCAAGGAGAAGTACTACCCTGTTAAAAGCTATGAGGACAAATACATCAGATGGACCACACTGCGGCAGGGGCGAGACCAAGATGTGCCGGAGTTCACCAACATTTTTCATACCCTTCGCACAGAGTTGGGTATCAAAGATTCTGATCTGCATCTGGTACTCAAATACCGTGGCTACCTACATAGATACATCCAAGAAGAGATGGAGTTCCTGAACATCTCCTCGCTTGGCATGGCGTACCAATACGCTATCAAAATCGAGCAAAAGTTCAAACAGAAGAAGCGAGACTTTGGATCTGCAAATCCGAAGACCAAAGGACAAAGCCAAGGCGAGGTGATCCAAGACAACTTGTCGAAGCTACAAGAAAAGAACAACACCATGTAGTCAAAGAAGGACACAAGAAAGTGGTGCGAGTTCCATAAGAGCTCCACCCACAACACAAGTGAGTGTCAGGCCAAGCAGTCACTGGTGGCTGAGCTAAAGGTTTCAAAATCAGATGTATGTTCCAACCCTGAGCCAAAACCTGACAAGGGGAATGGCAAAGTGAAGCAGATCATTGATGCGGATCCCAACGCCATGGTTGCCACCACCAAGATCCAAAAGAATGAACTTGAAGATCCAGAGGAGGTTGAGCACCTTTTCCACTCACAGATGTGGGTGAAGGGTTCACCGCTACAATTCATTGTCGACAATGGTAGCCAAAGGAACCTCATTTCAGTAGAGGTTGTGAAGTAGTTGGGCCTACCGACTACACCACACCCACAGCCGTGTAGTATTGGGTGGCTTCATGAAGGACGAGATCTCAAAGTTTTCCAGCAGTGTCGCCTTCCCTACAGCATCAAGCCTTTCACAGACAAGGTATTGTGTGATGTTACACCTTCGGATGTTTGCGATGTACTATTAGGCCAGCCATACTTGTGGAGGTGACATGCTGTGTATGAGTTAAGGCCTCGTGCTATCATTATTTCTTTGGATAATTCATTACACAGGATACCGAAGGTAGCCCCACATACCGCCACTTCTTTGATCACTGCTAAGAAAGGCAGAAAGCTCATCTCCTAGACTAGGAAATTCATCTGTCTAGTTCGCTCCCAAAGTAAGGGGAAGATCATTGCTACATCCATGACCCCTGCAAAGGGTTCTTCCATGCAGCAGCAGCCGCAAAGGGATACGGTCATGACAGAACATAGGAACAACTTCTCCTCACCCACAGGGGTACCTCACAAGTTTCAGGTGGGTGACAAAGTTTGGTTACATCTGCAAAGAGAATGCCTTACCAGAACCCATCAAAAATTCAGACCACTTCGACATGGTCCTTACACAAGTACCAAGGCTATGGGAAACAATGCTTTGAAGCACAACTTTCCTCCATTCCTTCGCTTGCACCGAGTGTTCAATGTGGACCATCATCAACCATGCTTCCCACCATTTCTGGACACATTAGAGATTGCAGAACAGCTCACCAGAGACCCAGCTCAGCAGAAGCTTCCTCATCTCAGGGAGGAACTCAACGCAATGGGGAGCATTGCTTCCTAAGGGGGGAGGAATGATCCAGGTGGATGTTGGTGGCCACCCACCTAGCCCATTTGGACCCCCACAACTATCTCTTTCAGTTTTTTTAATTTCCTAAATTGTAGCACAGTTTACTTTTTTTAGCAGTTTTTCAGGTCCTGAACTTCTGGAGCCGTTTTGAGGCCCTAAACGACATTTTTTGGGAAATCTGGAGGCAACATGGGTCCATGGACCGATGTTGCCCTTTCCAAAGTGGTAGTACTCGGATAGATCTTTCTAACGAGCTATTGTATGCGTCAAACGGAGATCGTATGCCAAAGTTACGACCCCGGGAAATTGATGTACCAATTTACCCAAACGGGGTCCACAATTTGACGTTTCATCTTCTAGGGTTAGGTTTTGGGATGTGAAGGGTTTTCCATTGTTTCTCAACAATAAATAGGCCTTCGAGCCTCATTGTAACACAGTTCAGAGGCATGTAGCCACCACATCTCTTCTCAGAGATAAGCTACCATCGCCCTAGCTGTTTATTTCCATTTTCTATTTCTAAGCATATCTCAGTATTTTACATTAATGAAATGAAGTATTTTTTCCGCTGCATCTCTGTGTTTATGGTTATCTCTGTAATTTGTTGCGTTCCTGTTTAAATCCGGATCAGTGGCTTTGATACCACTGATCCAGATTTAAACAAGAACGCAACAAATTACAGAGATAACCATAAACACAGATATGCAGCGGAAAAAGCACTTCATTTCATTAATGTAAAATACTATGATATGCTTACAAATAGAAAATGGAAATAAACAGCTAGGGCGATGGTAGCTTATCTATGAGAAGAGATGTGGTGGCTACATGCCTCTGAATTGTGTTACAATGAGGCTCAAAGGCCTATTTATTGTTGAGAAACAATGGAAAACCCTTCACATCCCAAAACCTAACCCTAGAAGATGAAACGCCAAATTGTGAGCCCCATTTGGGTAAATTGGTACATCAATTTCCCGGAGTCATAACTTTGGCATACGATCTCCATTTGACACATACAATAGCTCGTTAGAAAGATCTATCCAAGAACTACCACTTTGGCAAGGGAAACATCAATTGATGGACCCATGTTGCCCCCAGATTTCCCAAAAAACGTCATTTAGGGCCTCAAAACGGCTCCGGAAGTTCAGGACCCGAAAAACTGCTAAAAATAGTAAACTATGCTACAATTTAGGAAACTGAAAAAACTGAAAGAGACAGTTGTGGGGGTCCAAATGGGCTAGGTGGGTGGCCACCAACATCCACCTGGATCAAATATGTTCATAGGGACTTTAAAAGATAACATTCAACATGAGGTTTGCCTTTGGGAACCATATTCATTGGAGAAGGCATTCAGGTTGGCAAGAAAAATGGAAAGCAAAAGTATGGCAACAAGGAAGCCTACCACTCACAATCATAAATATGGAAGTGTTGCTACCCCTAGCCATCCAAAACCTACAAGGTTGACACCACAACAATTAGAAGAAAAAAGAGCAAAAGGGCTTTGTTACAGTTGTGATAGCAAATACACTAAAGGTCATAAGTGCGCCGAGAAGAAATTACTTTACATAGATTGTGAAGAGGAGGAAGAAAAGGAACAAGAAACATCAAAAGAAGAGGATATACACCAGGAACAAACCCTAGAAAAAGAAGAAATGAATCTGACCATATCTTGTAATGCACTGGCTAGAATTACTGCTTCTCAAACTATCAAGATAGAAGGGCATATCAAGAAGAAAAAGGTAATAGTGTTGATTGATTCAGGAAGTACCCATAATTTTATTCATTATAAGATAGCCAATGAATTGAATTTCTTCCTATATCCAGCACCAGAGTGTCAAGTGATGGTTGCAAGTGGAGGAACCATAAATTGCTCGAGAAAGTGCCATAATATCAAGCTATCCATGGGAGAATATGTATTGAATAGCCCAATGCTTTCCATTCCAATGGGTGGTGCTAATGTTGTACTAGGAGTCTAATGGCTACAATCCTTGGGTACAATAGCTTTTAATTTTCAAGAACTTTTCATGAAATTCTCTTCAAAAGGAAAGTAAATTGAATTAAGGGGTATCACAGGGAAACCAACAAAGATAATCAACTCTAATGGAATGAAAAAGCTTCTAAAGAAAGAACAATGAGGCATAATTGCACAATTATTTTCACTATAGGTTCCCACATTGAAATCATCCATTTCTCTAGATCTCCAAAAAGTCTTGGACAATCATGAGTTTTTGGTCATGCCTTTTGGCCTTACAAATGCACCTTTTACATTTCAACGTTTGATGAATTCCATTTTCAAACCCTTCCTTAGAAAATTTGTGTTAATATTTTTTGATGATATACTAATCTACAACAAGTCTTGGAAGGATCATGTCCAAGATGTTGACATGGTGCTCAAACTATTAGAGGAGAAACAATTATATGCAAAAATGCCCAAATGTTTCTTTGGAGTACAAGAGGTGGAATATCTGGGGCATATTGTATCTCATGAAGCGGTTAAGGTAGACACTAGCAAAATTAAAACCATTAAGGAATGGAAAATCCCCACATCCATAAAGCATCTATGAGGATTGTTGGCATTATGATTCTGGTATGGCTCTATGTTACGGATGTTGTACTTGATGGCAACACCCTCAAGTGGCAATGCTCTGATCAGGCTCTCAAAATGTTGAAAATTAAGAAGTACGCAGGAGAAGAACTCAGAAGATGCGTACACGCAGGTACACCATGAAGGAACCATGGCCAAACACGCAGGTTACCCGTTCAGAAGATGCGTACCCCCAGTTTCACTTACTTCAAGGCAGAGAAGCGCGTTCACGTGGGGTTTCCTATGTTTGGCCCGTGGTATTTAGCCCGCCGCTCTTGATTCTATGGTTTTGGCCCGTGGTATTGTTTTATATTATTATTATTATTGAGCCCCATGTTTTTGGGCCTCTGGTATTGGTTATCTATGGTATTGATCCATGATTTTAGGAGGAGCTTGCCTATATAAAGCAAAGGAGATCACTTGGCTAAGCATCTTTTGCAAATTGAGTATCTTAAGATCTGAAATATTGGGTTATTGTCTTAAAAGCTTGATCTATATGAAAGTGAAGTTGAAAGCGAATCTGTGAAGGGTGATCTCTCGAGCACATGATCAAATATGGGCATCCGACTAACTGTGGCACACTGGTGAACTGCCAATTCGGTCCTAATCAGAAGTACGCAGGTGAATAACGGTGCAAGTGCGTGGGTACGCAGAGCAGAAGAAGCAGAACTACGTGGGTACACAGAGGAGAAACAGGAGATCTGCATGGGTACGCAGAGAAGAAGAAGCAGAACTGCGTGGGTACGCAGCGCGACAGAGGTTCAGGTGTGTACGCCCAGTAAAAGTACGCGGCGCGATAGTATCTATGTATGTGTGGCTTCTGTAGCAGTACGCGGCGCGATAGTGTCTCTGGGTGCGTACCTACAGTATCAGTACGCAAATCGATTGAAGAAGCAGTGCGTGGGCACGCTGTGCAGCAGAAGGCTCTCTGCGGGTATACGCAGAGAAGCAGAAAGTGAAGTGCGTAGCGACGCAGGCCAGAAAAAGAAAAATTGCGTATCTGTCTTAAGATCTTCTGTTGACTGAATTTTTCTGTTGATAAGGTGTTCTGGGTTTAGTTCTGTTATTGTTGATCTAGTTACTGCAGTTGACTGTGCAATTTACATGTACTTGATGATCATTTGATGTTTATGGATCCAGTTTGAAAATTTATGAAAAGTGGTCCTTGTAAGAAAAGAAGTAGGGGGTTGTAGCTCCCTTCCAGGAGAGACTGGAAAACGAGAGAGAGTTGTAGCTCTCTGCAGGTTGTAGCCTGCGTACTGGTAAAGGACTGCACCAGTACAAAATCATTGTAAAAGAAGTTTCTAATTTGAAAGAAGATAGAGACATATTGCAGCAGGTGGTTTTCACCCACATTGGGTTTCCACCTTATATCTGGTGTTCTTTGGTGTGACTATCTGTTTTTACTCATTGTTTTATGGTACTGATATGCAAAAATAATTCAAAGTGTAAATAAGGAAGATTTGTTAAAAGAACTTGATAATACTGATTCACCCCCCCCCCCTCTCAGTATTATTTTCAACAATTGGTATCAGAGTAGGTCCTTCGGAGAAGCTTGATCGCTTGAAGGAAGATCATTCATCATGAGCAACTACGAGAGGGAAGCATCAATCAAGCCACCAATTTTTGATGGGACAAACTTCAATTATTGGAAGGTAAGAGTTACTGCCTATCTTCAATCTCTTGGTACAGAAGTTTGGGATATCATAGATACAGGCTACGCTTTTCCTTGAACTACTCCTACAGATACGACCAAAAATAAGAAATATGAAACAAATGCTAAAGCAATCAATACTCTGCTGGGATGCTTATCTCAAACAGAATTCGTGAAGGTTATGCAATATAAATCCGCAAAAGAAATATGGGACAAGATTGTCTTGAGCTACGAAGGAGATGAACAGGTAAATCGTGCTAAACTTCAAACCCTCAGGATTCAATATGAGAATCTCAGAATGTATAATGATGAAAGTGTGGCTAACTATTTTCTTCGAGTAGATGAGATTGTTAATTGCATGAAAAACTTGGGTGAGCAAATAAAAGAGGCTATTGTGGTTGAAAAAGTTCTAAGATCACTATCCCCCAAGTTTGAATCTAAAGTGTCTGCAATAGAAGAAAAGGAAAATCTGCGAATTCTTACTATGTCTCAGCTACACGGAATTCTAACTGCTTATGAAATGAGAAAGGGAGGTCCATCAGATAGAAGAGAAGATGCTTTCAAAGCTTCAGGCAAAGGAGACTATTATGAAGCAAGTCACGTGCCAGAAGAAGAATCAAATTTTGTCAGAAATCTTCAAAGGGGTTCTGGAAGGTTCAGAGGTAAGTTACCTTTTAAATGCTTTGCTTGTGGAAGAGTAGGTCATTATGTTGCGAAATGTCCTTATAAGGAAAAAGGAAAGGAACCTGCTAGATGGAACAAGAAACAGACTGCAAATAAGAAAAGCTATTACACTCATGAAGATAGTGATGGTCTATCAAATAGTGATGAAGATGAATGAGGTAATGACTATAAACTTTTAATGGCATTTGAAGATGATGATTACATGGATGCTATAGATGTGGATAGCTTTCATGAAGAAATTTCTAGACTCAAGACATGTATAGAAGAAAAGAATATGATCATTGATACTCTACAATTTCAGATTGACGAAAAAGAAAAATATCTTGAAAAATTAGAAGGTGAAATCGTTGGTCTTAGAAAAGAGATTGAGAAAACAAAGGCTATTAATCTTAAGTTTGTCAAATGATCTGAAACTCTGGATGAGATCATCAATGTGCAGCGCTCTCCTCTAAACAAGACAGGTCTGGACTATATTGGAGAAACTTCTCAAGCATCCACCTCAAAGAGTTATCTTGATGCAGCAAGAAGGAATGGAGATCACCAGGTAAAGCAGGGACCAATTACAAACAAAGACTATCAGACAAACCAGGGGCAATCCTTCTTAAAGATGAACAAAAGCTACAACCAGCCACAGGTAAAATCCTCTCAATTTGCTTCAAGAATGAATGACAATAGAAATTACAATCGTTTGGCCAGAAGATTTGATAACCACAGAAGTTTCTTCAATGGACAATGCTTTTCTTGCCATAACTTTGGTCACAAAGCAACTCAATGTGTTGCATATAAAACGATCATGACTAGAGAAGCTCAAAAACAAAGAAGTATGACAGGGATTGCAAAAAGGACCTATAACAATTTTTCGGTTCTTGAAAATGAAGTTGAATGTTCTATTTGCAATAACTTTGGTCATGAAGATTCTGAATGTAGGAGCAGGTTTCAGCAAACAAAGGAACAAGCCTCAAGCACCAAAACATGGAGAATAAAGGAACCACAAACAGAAAGATGTGGCATAGCATTTTATGCAGAGAGACAGGAAAATCTATGGTACATTGACAGTGGATGTTCGAAGCATATGACAGGTGATAAAGAAAAACTTGAATCATATTCTGCTTTAGAAAAGGGAAAGAAAGTCTCTTTTGGAAATGATACTCCTGCAACTATAAAAGGAAAAGGCACTGCTCAGTTAAAAGAAAAGGTCGAAGCTGGAAATGTTTTATATGTTGATGGATTGAAGCATAACCTTCTAAGTGTCAGCCAGATGTGTGATCAAGGAACCGAGGTGATATTCAGATCAAATGGATGTCTTGTTCGTGATCTTGATACAAGTAAAACAGTGATCAAAGGTAAAAGAACTCCAAATAATCTATACATATTTGAAGAAGGACAACAACAATGCTATCTGAGCAAGGATGATGAGCACTGGTTATGGCACCGGAGGTTGGGGCATCTAAGATTTTCACAAATAAGGAAAGCATGCAAATATCAGGCAGTTCGTGGTCTTCCAGATATCAAAGTTTCAGACAACACCATATGCAAATCATGTCAGTTTGGAAAGCAAACCAGAACTAACTTTCTGGAAAAGGAAGGATCAGCTAGCATGCCTCTTGATCTAGTTCATACAGATACATGTGGTCCATTCAGGAAAAGGACACCTCGAGGAGAAGAATACTTGATATTATTCATTGATGATTTCTCCAGGTTTGTCTGGTTAGGACTTATGAAGCACAAAGATGAAGCATTCGAAAAATTCAAATCCTTCAAAGCCTTGGTTGAAAATGAATCAGGATACAAAACTAAGTGCCTCAGATCCGACAGAGGTGGGGAGTTTACCTCAAATGAATTTTTCGATTTCTGTGAAGAACATGGGATAAGAAGAGAATTATCTACAGCTAGAACTCCTTAGCAGAATGGAGTTGTGGAAAGAATGAATAGAACTGTCCAACAAATGGCTCGTGCTATGCTTGATGAGTCGGGAACTTCCGCAACTTTCTGGGGTGAAGCTGCACATGCTGCGGTTGTTATTCTCAACAAAACAAATGTCCGAGTGAACAACACTCAAACCCCTCATGAGCTCTGGTGTGGTGAGACTCCTTCGGTAAAGCACTTCAAAATATTTGGGAGCAAATGTTATATTAAGAATACTAATGAGCAACTTGGAAAACTTGAACGTAGAGTAGATGAAGGCATTCTTCTTGGATATTCTCCACATAGCAAAGCATACAAGTGCTACAATAAAAGACTTGGCAGAATTGTTGACAGCATTGATGTAGTGGTTGATGAGAAGGGATACATTCCTAGGCAAGTGCATCATGAAGACATTGAAGAAGATGAAGGCTACCCTCAAAGACAGAATGATGAAGAAGAAGAACCTCAAGAAGAACCAGAGGAGCAGACAAGAATAGAAGAGAAGACTCCATCCAGATATGTTCAGAAGAATCATCCAGAATCTCAGATTGTGGGGCAGAAAGAAGCAGGTGTACAAACAAGAAGAACAGTTGCAGAATCTTCAAGCTATTTGGCATTACTCTCCTCCACTGAACCACAAAATGTGAAAGAGGCATGCAAAGATGAATGCTGGGTGAAAGCAATGGATGAAGAACTTGAGCAGATCGAAAAGAACAACACTTGGGAGCTGGTTCCTAGACCAAAGGATAAGAATGTTATCGGAACAAAATGGGTCTTCAAAAATAAATTAAATGAAAATGGAGAAGTAATTAGAAACAAGGCCAGACTTGTTTGTAAAGGGTATGCGCAGCAAGAAGTAATAGACTTTGAAGAAACCTTTGCTCCTATTGCAAGACTTGAGGCCATCCGAATGTTCCTTGCTCTCTCAAGCTTTCAAAACTTCAAAGTATTTCAAATGGATGTGAAATCAGCCTTTCTGAATGGAGACTTGGAAGAAGAAGTATACATTGAGCAGCCAGATGGGTTCATTCTTGGAAATGATCCAAATCTTGTATGCAGATTGAAAAAGGCTCTATATGGTCTCAAACAAGCTCCAAGGGCTTGGTACTATCGTTTGGACAAATATCTTCATCAACAAGGTTTTTCAAAAGGATCAGTAGATAGCAATCTTTATATAAAAGTTGAAAATGACAAATTGCTAATACTTGTTGTGTATGTAGATGACATTATCTTTGGCAGCAATGAAGAAGCTATGAGTCAAAGCTTTGCCTTAGTGATGCAGAAAGAATTTGAAATGTCCTTGCTGGGAGAACTGACATATTTTCTTGGTTTGCAAATCCAACAAAAAGTAGGAGGGATCTTTTTGTCTCAAACCAAGTATCTCAAACAGATTTTGAAGAAATATGGCATGGAAGATGCAAAACCAGTATGTACCCTCATGGTCACAGGATGTAGCCTCAGTGCAAATGATGAATCTGCAGCAGTGCATCAACCAACCTACAGATCTATGATTGGAAGTTTACTTTATTTGACAGGTACCCGACAGGACATCATGCATGCAGTTGGAATAGTTGGAAGATTTCAGGCAAATCCGAAGGAGACCCATCTTCAGGCAGTGAAGAGAATTTTCAAATATCCTCAAGGGACTCAAAATTATGGCTTATGGTATCCAAGAGATACAGATCTCACACTTCATGCTTATACATATGCAGATTGGGCCGGAAGCGTGGATGACAGGAAGAGCACAAGTGGTGGTGCGTTCTTTATGGGTTCCAGACTAGTATCTTGGTTCAGCAAGAAACAGAGTTCGATTGCCTTATCTACAGCTGAAGTAGAATATGTTGCTGCTGCATCTTGCTGCACTCAACTCCTTTGGATGATGCAGACCTTGTAGGATTTTCAAAGCACTTGTACACCACCTATCTCCATCTTATGTGATAACACAAGTGCAATCAGCATCTCAAAGAACCCAGTCATGCCTTCAAAAACCAAGCACATACCAATCAAGTATCATTTTCTCCGAGAACAAGTGCTTGAACAGAAGGTCAAGTTGGAGTATGTTCCTTCTAAGTAACAAGTTGCTGATATACTCACCAAACCATTGCCCCGGGAGACTTTTGAATACCTCAGGCAAAAGCTAGGGGTTGTTGATGCATCATCTTGTTGTTGAATCTCTTCTGATTGATCGTTGTACGCATGGTTCATCTGGGGTATATGCGTACATGTGCTGGGTGGCAGATTGGTTGAAGATTCAATGGCATAGGTTCAGGGGGAGCATATAATGCATTGTTGGCATTATGGAGGAAGTACAGAAGGAGGTCATGGAAGCTGGTCTGAATATAGCTGCAATATGTCTCTATCTCTTTCATGGTCATTTATGGTGTTTGGTGTATTATGGTTCTTCTTTGCAGATCTGGTTCATATTCAGGGGAAGCATGCTCTTAGGGGGAGCATAACCCTTTGCCCTTGATGTCAAAGGGGGAGAATGAAGCTGAAGATTTTGAGGTTGCCATCAAGTCCAAAGGGGGAGATTGTTGGCATTATGATTCTGGTATGGCTCTATGTTACGGATGTTGTACTTGATGGCAACACCCTCAAGTGGCAATGCTCTGATCAGGCTCTCAAAATGTTGAAAATTAAGAAGTACGCAGGAGAAGAACTCAGAATATGCGTACACGCAGGTACACCGTGAAGGAACCGCGGCCAGACACGCAGGTTACCCGTTCAGAAGATGCGTACCCCCAGTTTCACTTACTTCAAGGCAGAGAAGCGCGTTCACGTGGGGTTTCCTATGTTTGGCCCGTGGTATTTAGCCCGCCGCTCTTGATTCTATGGTTTTGGCCCGTGGTATTGTTTTATATTATTATTATTATTGAGCCCTATGTTTTTGGGCCTCTGGTATTGGTTATCTATGGTATTGATCCATGATTTTAGGAGGAGCTTGCCTATATAAAGCAAAGGAGATCACTTGGCTAAGCATCTTTTGCAAATTGAATATCTTAAGATCTGAAATATTGGGTTATTGTCTTAAAAGCTTGATCTATATGAAAGTGAAGTTGAAAGCGAATCTGTGAAGGGTGATCTCTCGAGCGCATGATCAGATCTGGGCATTCAACTAACTGTGGCACACTGGTGAACTGCCAATTCGGTCCTAATCAAAAGTACACAGGTGAATAACGGTGCAAGTGCGTGGGTACGCAGAGCAGAAGAAGCAGAACTGCGTGGGTACGCAGCGCGACAGAGGTTCAGGTGCGTACGCCCAGTAAAAGTACGTGGCGTGATAGTATCTATGTATGCGTGGCTTCTGTAGCAGTACGCGGCGCGATAGTGTCTCTGGGTGCGTACCTACAGTATCAGTACGCAAATCGATTGAAGAAGCAGTGCGTGGGCACGCTGTGTAGCAGAAGGCTCTCTGCGGGTATACGCAGAGAAGCAGAAAGTGAAGTGCGTAGCGATGCAGGCCAGAAAAAGAAAAACTGCGTATCTGTCTTAAGATCTTCTGTTGACTGAATTTTTCTGTTGATAAGGTGTTCTGGGTTTAGTTCTGTTATTGTTGATCTGGTTACTGCAGTTGACTGTGCAATTTACATGTACTTGATGATCATTTGATGTTTATGGATCCAGTTTGAAAATTTATGAAAAGTGGTCCTTGTAAGAAAAGAAGTAGGGGGTTGTAGCTCCCTTCTAGGAGAGACTGGAAAACGAGAGAGAGTTGTAGCTCTCTGCAGGTTGCAGCCTGCGTACTGGTAAAGGACTGCACCAGTACAAAATCATTGTAAAAGGAGTTTCTAATTTGAAAGAAGATAGAGACATATTGTAGCAGGTGGTTTTCACCCACATTGGGTTTCCACCTTATATCTGGTGTTCTTTGGTGTGACTATCTGTTTTTACTCATTGTTTTATGGTACTGATATGCAAAAATAATTCAAAGTGTAAATAAGGAAGATTTGTTAAAAGAACTTGATAATACTGATTCACCCCCCCCTCTCAGTATTATTTTCAACAAGGATTTCTCGAGTTGACAGGGTATTATCACAAGTTTGTTAAGAATTATGGGAGAATAGCAGCACCTCTAGAAACATTATTGAAGAGAGATGCATTCTCATGGACACTAGAAGCAATGAAGGCCTTTGAGCATCTTAAAGAGGCAATGTGCCAAGCACCAATCTTAGCTACACCGGACTTCACAAAAACATTTATTGTGGAATGTGATGCCTCGAGAAATGGAATTGGTGCCGTTTTAATGCAAGAACAAAGACCCATTACTTTCAAAAGTCATCCAATCAAAGGAAAGTATTTACACAAAGCTATTTATGGGAAGGATACATTGGCAATACTACATGCACTTACGAAATGGTGACCTTACCTAATGGGAAGGCACTTCAAGGTAAAAACATATCATGATAGTCTTAAATACTTTTTGGAAAAAAGATTATCTTCAGAAGAGTAGCAAAAATGGGTCACAAAGATGTTGGGCTATGACTTTGAAATCATCTACAAAACAAGGAAGCAAAATGTTGTGGCATATGCACTCTCAAGAAAGGATGAGGATGTGGAAGCATTTCTTTGCGCCATTTCTATTATCCAACCAGATTGGATAAACGAAGCAAGGGATGAATGGAAGAATGATGAGGAAGTGTGGGCACTCATTCAAAAGATACAACAAGATCCTAGTACATCCAATACATTTAGCTAGAAAAATGATTAGTTATGGTACAAGGATCAGTTATACCTATGTAAGAATTCCCAACTCAAACAAAATATTCTTAGGGAATTGCACACCTCTCCCTTAGGAGGGCACTCAGAATTTCTAAAAACCTACCACAGGGTTAAGAAGGATTTTTTTTGGGATGGCCTTAAATCGGATATTCAAAATTTTGTGGTGGAATGTTTGGTTTGCCAACAAAATAAAGTTGAAACAATTAAAACCCCAGGACTATTACAACCCTTATCCATTCCAAGCCAACGTTGGGAGGAGTTTTCAATGGATTTTATCACAAGTTTACCCAAGTCTGAAGGAAAGAGTGTTATCATGGTGGTAGTTGACAGACTTACCAAGTATGCACACTTTTGTGCATTATATTGTCCATTTAAATTAAGTATAGTTTCTACTGCATTTATGGAAACAATTCAAAAGCTACATGGAAACCCAAAGATTATTGTAAGTGACAGAGATCCCATTTTCACTCAAAATTTTTGGACAGAATTATTTTCTTGTCTTGGGACTCTGTTAGCTCATAGCTCATCTTACCATCCTCAATCTGATGGGCAGACTGAGATAGTAAACAAATGTTTGGAAGGATATCTTTGTTTCTTTGTATCTGATAAACAGACACAATGGGTCAAATGGTTGCCTCTGGATGAATGGTGGTATAACACTTCCTTCCATACTGCAACAAAAATGACCCCATTTATGGCACTTTATGGATATCATCCACCATCCATCACATCATATTTAAGAGAAAATTCTAAGGTTCAATCAGTGGAAGATCACATCGAGCATCAGCAACAAGTTCTCCAACTCTTAAAGGATAACCTTACCTTGGCGTAGAATAGAATGAAACAGCAGGCAGATCAACATCGCAGCAAAAGAAGCTTTAATGTAGGTTATTGGGTATTCCTACAACTACAACCATATAAACAAATGTCCCTCAAGCAAGCTAAGAAATATAATAAATTATCACCAAAGTATTATGGTCTGTATAAGGTGTTGCAAAAGATAGGTACTATGGCATACAAATTGGAACTTCCTACAGCTTCCCGAGTGCACCCAGTTTTCCATGTTTCATGCTTAAAGAAGGTTATAGGTGACAAGATTCTAGTTCAAACAATATTGCCAGAACTTGATGAGGAAGGAAAAATCATATTGGAACCTGAAGTAGTCAAAGAAACAAGAACTTGACAGCTATGAAATCGATCAATTTGAGAGTATCTCATCAAGTGGAAGAACTTACCCATTGAAGATTCCACATGGGAGGATGAGAATTTTATACAGAAGCACCGAGAACTACTCAAGCATTGAGGACAACACTTTTTTGAAGGAGAGGGGCATGTTAGGTCCCTATAATACTAGTAATTCCCCCATTACTATTGTCATTGTATCCCTTATTGTTATTGTTGTGCCCCTATTGTCCCCATATTGTTAATATTGTGCCCCATAGAAACCCACTATTGTTATTTTTGTGCCTTTATATTATTATTGTTAGGTCGGCTTGGTGATATTGTGTCCCCTTAGACTCCTATATATAGAAAGGAGGTTTTGTCATTTGAATCATCCAAGAATTGTTCATTTGTGTAATGTAAAGGAGGTTTCCCCCTCGAAGAGGCTGAATTCTAAGGCGTCGATCTATCTTTTTATCTTTTTGTGAGCTGGTTTCCTAACACCATCATCCTTGATTGAGTCCAAGCAATTAATCTTCAACTAAAATGACTTTCTTTGATACCAATTGTTAGGAAAAATATTGAGAGGGTGGGGAGGACAGGGGGGTAAATTAGTATTTTAAAACTCACTTAAAGCTTTTAATTTATTATTCACAATTTTGTACACTACTGTCATTAAGTAAGCTAGCATATGTATGGGACTATGATGAAGGAAAACAACATATATCTAGTTAGCTAATTTTTCATATGTTTCATCATTTGTTCTGATTTAACCATTATGTCATTACTTCATTAGCCTTTAATTAATAGTAACCATGAGTAGTAAGAACATAATAACCATCACACATAATCAACACAACAACACATAAGGACATCAAGATTTTTAGGTTGAAACCCAATGTGTGATAAAACCACTGCTACCATCATCTCTATCTTCATCTTATTATAAAGGAAAACATCTTACAATATTGTACTAGCACAAAATCATACCAGTACATAGGCACCTACTTGCAGAAGGTTACAACCTTCTCCCATTCTCCAATGCCCATTGGAAGGGAGATTTAACCCCCTGATCTCATTTACCAACACCCACCAGAAGGGAGCTCTAACCACCTTAAATGATTCACGAGCTACCACTGGAAGGAAACTTCAACTTCCTCACTAAAGGATCCAACCCTTAGCACTTGTGTGGACCACATTTCATAATATTTCATACTGTATCCACGTGACTCAGAAATCAAACCTATAGTCCACCTTTCATCAAATTTTTAGACTAGACCCACTAGCATCATTTAAGCCTACTATCAAATAACAATTTTGAAATAAAACACTAAATCAACTCACCCAATCATTGAACTAACTGAATCATCAAATCAATCACTGAATTTATGAAATTAAACCAGGATAGATCATATCAATGCACAACTACTCATCAATAAGCCAAACACTATTACCCATCACAAAAACTAATTATTGCTACTCCAAACCTTGATCAACCATATGTTAGAATATATAGGCTATTGCTCTGAGTCATACTCGCATATTTATGTGCTTCTCTTAAGAGGACTTGCGTACAGATCTCAAAATACTAAAAAACTGACTCTAAATCACTCTCACACTAAAACAATCACTAAATCACATACTAAACCCATCAAATATCACTAAACTAGCTAAAAATCATCAGAAAGTAGCATAATCCCTTGTCAACATATCATTCCATAAATAAGTCAACCCAGCAAGGACTATCAAACACAGATTATCATATGAGATACTTCATCAACAAACAACAACAAACATAACAAAACTAATCAAACATAATTAACAACTTATACTACAAAACCCTAGGAGTTGTAAGTGACTCTTATAAAGCATATCTGTGTATGTATGCACTTATCATTCACGACACTTGTGTACAGATCTATCCATACTGCAAAATATATACGTGAGTACCCAATAAAATATCTGTGTATGTATGTGAATTCTTAGTGTTAAACCTGCATTTATATTTGTAATCTCTAAGACATACGTTTGCTACAACACAACACATGTCAAGCCCAAATCCTGCCATGAAAATTGTGATAAACACACATCATAATATCATCATCACAGATCTACCAAACCATAAACATATTATTCAATATGTGGTCATTTAAAATCTATTAGATATGATCCATCTCCATGGTCCTTGGTGCACACCTATTTTAGATCAAGTCATTCATAAATAATCCATTGCATGCACATTCTAACACTTTATCTCCATCTCCTTATATAGTATAAGCCTTAGCCAATACCTTAGGCCAATCCCTTAGTAATGTCGAAGGTATTATTTTATGGGATCAAATATCCATTGTCATGCTCAATACTATGGGCCAATACCATGGTAAAGACCGATGGTATTGATAATAACAACTATACACAACTTCTCTTCACCATACCCAGGTATGTACGCAACTTCTCTTTACACAACCCACATATGCTTTCTTAAGCTTCACCTTTATCATCCCTCTGTCTTTGAACTGATATCCCTTTTTCCATTCTCTTTGTCACACTGTATAACCAACATGCTGACATCTTTATCAAGTAGGTTGACATCAAAGACAACACATTAGCCATAATGCCAACATGCTGACATCTTTATCAAGTAGGTTGACATCAAAGACAACACATTAGCCATAATGCCAATAGAAGAGGTAATAAGCAGTTAGCTTAAGGAGAGAGACCTACAATGTGGAAGACTAGAGGCTGAGATTGTTTCAGTCAAAAGTGAAATAGATGAAAATAATAGACTGTGTAAAAGGATACAAGACGATATTTTCTCCATGAAGAATCCAAATAGGGAAACCATTAAAGAGAATACAAAAAAATCAAAAAGACCTAGTGAATAAGAAGCCAACAACAACATGATTTTTAAAGAAGAAAACAAAAACAAGCAACAAAAAGAAGAGCCAAAGAATGAGAAGAATAAATGATCCTTTGAAAAAAGGTCATTTTCTCCTCGAGATGAATTGAGAAAATTTGGAATATTTTAGAGGAGATTCTTTGCTCCCTTGAAAGATATCCAATGTTTTTCTTGCCATGAACCTAGACATGTTGCAGTAGGATGTAAGGAAAAGAAAATCAAGTTTATGTAGCAGAAGATGCATCAAACAAGATGGTTCCCTCAAGAAAGAAGAGAAGACAACCATTCACCAAGTACAAAATTTATTTCTATCATTATTCTTACTTGTGCAATGTAAAGTTATTTAATGCAAACTATGCACAAATAAGAACAGGAACTAAAAATAAAACACACCATTCCCTCTATTTATTGGCCACACAAGATGTTATGTGCGTGATAAACCCACAGAGCCAAAGATTGCAAGTTTCCATATACTCTAAAGAAATATAAATGGAAGAGAGAAGTCATTCAAGGAAAACAAAAAAATGAGTCAAAAAGAAATGCAGACAATAGAAAAAAACCTACTAAAGTATGGAAAATGAAGAAAAAAGAGTAGCATTAAAATTCAATGACAAATTGAAGCTAGCATGGTCTGAGAGGAAGCTGCTCAAGAAATAAAAAGATGAATTTGGTCAATGTTGGAGGAGAAACAACATCTCTGGGGGAGTAGTCCCATTAATATCCATTGAAGTCATGGAAATCAAGGAGATGTTAGTATAAAATCTTTAAAAAAATCTCACTAGATCCAAAGCAATCAAAGGAAATTGTAGGTATAGATCATTGTAGTTGGAGAAAAATCTAGGAGAATAGTTATAAGGCCTTGAAACCTCATGGATATTGATCAAAATACTAAATCCCTGGAAGAAAATGTTTCATACAAATTCATTTGTGGAGAATAGGATATTAAAATAACCTTTGTAATTGATACATGTGTACATTATGTTCTGGAAGTTGTTTGAAAAATGGCATAGAATTATAGGAAGCATTTGTGCAAAGCTTAAACACTAGAACAAAGATGAAGTACTATTATTCCAATGCTATACTAGATGGAGGAAGAAACATCCAAGAAGACAACAAGTGTCTAATTTTCACCTAGCAAAAAATTGGCCAAGCCTGTAATGTCAGCACATTAAGTCAAAGACATGAGTTGAAAACATTTTTTAAGGTGGTAGCAGCAAGGAAACCTGAAGATAAAGAGAATTTTGGAATCTATATAATAACATTATAATTTTGTAACCTATGATAATATCTCAGAGTACTATGACTCTTGGCGAAGCCTAATAAAAGACAATTTCAAACAATGTGCAACAAATCAAAACAAAACAAAAATTAATCTAAGGAAAATTAGCAGAAGATGAAGAAAACTCTTTTACAGAGTGTAGAATATCTACATTTGTAACCAGGAAATACAAGGATCAGGGTACCCACTAGCAGTAATGAAGACATTTGATATCACTATGATGAAGTTAAAGTTCATAACACCAGAATTCTTTTGGAATATACAAAGGTAGACTCTAGTTGGGCTAGAGGACCATTGTTCAAACTAAAGCTCAACCGAGGTCAAATAATCGAAAGATAGGATTAGGGGAGTGCAATGAAAAAATAAAAAATAAATTGCCCTTCATCATTCATCTCGATATGGTATATGGAGAATCGGGGTAATCATCTACAATTCCACCCAATGCGACTTTGAAATCTAATGTTAAACTACTCTCATGGGCTAGTGTAATATATATCTACAAGAATGAAGGAATTTTTAATTGTCAAATAAAGAAGAGAAAGGGAGAATATGAAGGAGATTGAATATTATGTAGACGAAGAGAAAAATATTGGAAGTGAAATTTATCAATTAAACAAAAAAAATAAAAAATGGTCTATGAAGGAGAGAAAGAGAGAAATGCATCTTTACATCTAAAATGAACCTAAAATGTACCGATAAAGTGAAGTCAAGTGTAGAAATGGTAGGCATAGAGTCAGAAAGACAAACTTGAGCAATGGTGGCATTGGCAATGATATGATGGCATTGATATATATTTCGCCAATACATTATTGATACATTAGAAACAACAACAAATATTATATTGGAGAGGTGGATATATATTTCAATGGTATATATCATATATCGACGTTGACATTATGAACAACAACAACAGTGGCATATATCATATATTGGCATTGACGTTATATTACAGTGGGATTATTGTTTTAAAAGCTCCATAATATTATGTTGTTATCTCATATGATTACCTCACATGGTGCTTTACATTTCGTTATATAATGTTTTATATTGTAACTAGGGTTTCGTTCTCAACTGTATAAAAATTTCCCAACATGCCCAGAATCTCAACGACTTGTCTATTGATTAGCCTACCATATATATGGGTGATATTCATATTATAGTGATAAATTGGTGAATATTACAGTGAGTATGGTGGAAATCCAAAAATATTATGGTGTATTCTTTCTCCACTTTATGTTATATTATGGTTTTTTTAGAAAGCAAGGGGCTTCACTAGGATCAATACCATACCAAGTGGGTTCATATTAGGGGATATATATTGAAGAAAAAATGGCATAATATATTGGGGATATATAGGGGGCAAAGGGTTTTTATATTGGCATATATAAAAAATGGAGTTCAAAGTTAATGACAAAATATAAAGGGGTATAAAAATTGTTAATGAAAAAATGGATACCTAAAATATCTAGTGGAAGTAGGAGTTTTTTAAATTGCCAAGGTGTATTGGGTTTGTATTGGTAGGGGTTTAAATAATATGAGTTTTAGGGGTACTTTCCAATATGTAGTCAAATTAAGAGTATTTTTTAATATGCCACGAATGTAGGCGATAGGTCAGAGGTTCATTGAGCGAAACCCCTGTGGTAAAAAAGGACAACAAAACACCTTAATTTTATGTCACTTTAATGAGAAAAATGGTCGTGTGGGTGTTTGGGTATGTATCTCTAATGAGGAAGCATGACTTCCATTTCCATGAAAAACTAATAAGCTCCATCAAGGACTATCAACACGTTTTCAACTAGCTTGTATTAATCACAGAGGTACACCATAGTTTCATGCTCGATCTTACACATTAGTAGAAGAAGAAGGATCTCTTTGTTGGGGTACTTCCCTTTGTGTTAATGGAGCACCAGAAAAGAAAAAAATAATCATAGAGATGTCGAGAAGAGAGAATGCAAGTATGACACAAATAATTATATAGATTTCTACACAGAGGAAGAACCATCAAAATTATCTTTAACTGGAGTTTTACTTTTTACTACTACCCTAAATAAGGTCACAAAAAAGTACTTCCTTGGTCCTACTCCTGTGGAGGCGATGGAAAGTTAAATTGCAAAATTTTTTGGCCCTTGAAAAACCTATTGGGAATATCTTTTTTTATTGGAAAATGAACTGGACAGTGGGCAAATAAAAAAAGCAATTATGAAGCTTACAAGTGAAGTGAGGAAAATTTTTACAAGGGTTTATTTTTCCCTGTAAAATATATCCATATTAATAACTCTAGTTTTTGAATGAAAAAAACACAGATAAGTAATTTTAGGATCTATGGAAAGGCTAGCCAGTTTCTAGGGCATGGTGGAGTTAACATCCTAGTACTACTTGATCTAGACTCTAAATTTTATGCTCAATGAGTATGTGACTTTATTCCCTTCATTCCAAGGAGTTCACTTTTCATGACACGCTTGCCTAAATTTGTTTGTTGACTTTATGAGGAGAAGTCAAAGAACTCAATACTTCAATGGTTTGCTATTGATTTAATTTATGCATTGATATATCTGTTGGATGAATGCAATTTGTTATCTATTTTTAACACAATGCATTGATTTCTTGTCTCAAATTCAAATTTTTAAGTGTTATTTCAGTGGAGGTTGTGATCAAATAATGTATCCTCTTTTGCATCTGCAATCACATGGAAATTGGAGGTTCGTATATAATGTATTGATATGGTATTCACATTATAATAATGGAGATGTGTTATATACCCATAAATGTGTGTTGTGTGTTGATATATTGGTGCATATCGTTATATTAATGGAGGTTTGTTATATTAGGGAGGTATTGTCTATTTATTGTTTATTTGGATGCGATCAAACATAGATATACAAGAAATGGTAAAAGTAGGTTAGAACAAGAGGCATGCCCATGCAACAATGAAAGAAAACCCACCAAATGGTGGCGTAGATGAATATTTTTTATCTTCAACCAATGTGAGTTTGTAACATGTTCTTGATAAGGCTACCATGCCACTCATTAGTAGAGCCCCAAAAATGTATGGATGGTAGCTAGTAGTCAAAGTTACCAACAACTTTGGTGTACAAATTAGATGCTACAAACTTGCACTGTGCCAAACTTATTTATAAGGTAGGTTAGTGGGCTTGAACATGTGAACTACATAAGTTCTTAAACCTAGAGCGGATATGCTTGAGATGTTAGCAATATTGTGCCAAACCAAAGGATCAATTTCAATCATGCCTTTCAATATATTTTTGGTAGGAATTTTCACTTAAGAATTGGTCTTGACAATGTTAGCATGTAACCAAACTTTGAAAACAGATCTTGGAAGGCTATTTGAGGGAAGAATTTTGTTTTAGTAACCATATATTTCCTAATCTATTCCAAATTAATTTAATCTAATAAACCTAGGATTTTTAGTCTTAAATCTTAAAACCCCTTGCCATTGATGTCAAAGGTGGAGGTAAGCATAAGCATGGAAGATAAATTCCTTTTTAAGGACAAAAAAGAGGTTAGATGTGCACCAAGAGTACCATTGTGTTGCCTTAGATGCCAAAGGGGGAGGTTATTGGAAATGTTAGCATTGATGTCAAAAGAAGTGTCTCATGTTAATGAGGTTTGGGTTGTTTGATGATTAATAATTTTTTCATATTGGTATAGTCCTCATTGCTTTATAGTGCAAGGCTAATTGCTTGATGACTTGGAATTATTGATGGCAAAGGAGCAACAAGAAGTGTAATCACCATATGTGCAACTAAGTATGCTTGTGATATCTTCTAGCAAAGGAGCAACAAATAGGTATTGTAATACTTATTTTTATGATTGATGAAAATAGGAGAAGCAAGAGATGAAGGTGATGGAAAAGGAGCAACAAAGTAATAGCCGCAAGAGAACAAATATATCGCATTGCAGCATGAATGCTTTTTCTTGCGTATGTGATATTGAACTACTTGCATATGCTTATGTTATCATGTTACTATATAGTTTATCATTTTTATGTATATTGACAAATTATGTTGCAAGGTATGTTGCACACTATGTTAATCAGAATGTTGAGCTTGTGGCTTTGAAATATGCTCGCGATGCTTGTTATGCTTTTGATGCTTGGAGATGTTGATGAGTTGGTGACATATGTTATCTTGCTTATGTTGCTATATGCATGTTATGGTTGTACCAAGATGTTGCGATGCAAGGCAAAGAAAAAGGAAAATACATGAAGAATGTTATTGTGCTTGTAATGTTGTGATGTATTATAGTTGCTGATATGTTACTAATGTATGCTATAAAGGCTATGGTTGCTATGCTAAATGATATAATCATTACATGTGGATAAAAATAATATTTGTTGAAGAATTTATTTTATTCTAATATTCAAAATCCCAAAATATGTGAAACAAATGAGTGGAATGCAAAGAGACAAGCCTTTTCACTTCATATTCATGTTTGGAATACCAACAACCATCAAAGCTTGTTTATAAAAATGTGTGAGGTTGCAAGGATATATGTTTAGAGAGTTAGAGTGTATGAGACATGATTGAGTTACTCTTCTTTAGATACCTAGCACATATATAATGATAATGTGAAGTAGATTTGAGGAGAAAAAGAAGTAGAGATAGAGATGGAGGTATGCAGAGTTATAAACTAGGTAAACCAACATGTTGTTTCTTGTATGTATAACGGGATTGTAGTCTCCTTTCAAGTTGTAGCTTGATAAATAACATGTTGAAGCCTGTCGATGTGTGAACCTCATTTAGGTTGTAGCCTCCATAAAGCTTGTGGAAATTGGATCTTTCTTGCATCTTGTATCTTGCAAAAATATTGAGGTAGTAGCCTTATGTAGGTTGGAGCCTATAGAAAAATAATATGTAATGAGGGAGTAGGATCTTTCCTTTTCATCACAACTGTAACAGCTTCCACTTATATCAGGTGTCCATATATGTTGATGTGATGTTTTGGTTTACTTATTACTTGTTCTTCGCATATTAAATATGTTGTTCATTATATGCTAAGATGCACATTTAATGTTTTAGTTGACCATTTAAAAGAAATTAATTTTAATGTCCATGAATGTACTAAACTGATTCACCCCCATCCTTTTAGTTTAGTAAGGTTTCCATCAACAAAGTCGTGAGAAAGTGAACCACTAAGATGGAAGTTTCACTGGTGGAGACCTCTAGAGCATGATAATGAGGGTGCCTAAAAAGAATAGAAACAAGGTTAAGTTTAGGTTGAGGCCCTAATCTTTGCAGTGTAAAATCAAATCACTTTGTCCATCTCAAATTTATTTTCTTCTACCATGTGAATTGGTGATCCCAAAATTGTTTTCTTAGACCATGTTCCTAATTCATCATAAGAAGATGGGCACCTCAAAAGAAGGAAATCACATTTAGGTTTAGATCTAAGCTTCACCATGGAAAAATAAAAATTACCGCTCCGGCCACCCCAGATTTATGTTCTTATGTCATGCAAATTTTCTCCGAATTGCAAACCTCCTAAGACATTGTGAAAACGTCAGTGCCAACAAATCACAAAATTAAGTTTAGGTTTAGTCCCCAAGATTTTCCAGCTCAAAATCAAACTCAAAGTCATAATTAGCACTCCAACCACTTGAGATTTTTTTTCTTATGACATGTAAATTGTTCCATGATTAAGTAGAAATCCTTAAGAACCCAAAGAAAGGAAAAAGTAGCAGATCCGCTTGCAAAGTTTGAATTTTTACTATGTTTGATTACCTTTATAACTGTGGTCTGTATAATTTAAAATACTTTTCATTAAAATAATTATAATTAAATGACCATTGTTATCCATTGCTTTGCTGGAATAAGTGAAAAGAGAAAAATATAAAGATGATAATAAATATTTGAATGTCAACCAGATTATGGGTGCGCTGAAGGAAATAAGGGCTAAGGACTTTCACATTTCACTTTTCCTAGATTTGACAAGATGGACACAGTTCCCACAAGAAAGAAAGCATGATCAAAACTAGTTCTCTACAACACAAATATGTTTATCAATTAGAATTTTCCATTTTTCATCCATAACAAGTTGAGAATAGTGTTTAATAAAAGAAAAGGAAATAATTGCAGTTATCAATTTCCAAAAGAAACAAAATTCATATAATGTATGTACTAGAGAATGTAAACTAGTAAAGAAATAATTAACCCATATTTATAAATACAAAACAAAGGTACACTAGAAATGAAATGACTTGTTTGTATAAAGTAATTTGAATCCTTCATAGAACCTCCCTAAAAAAACCATGCACATTAAGATCAAAAGTAGGGTGTAGCCTTTACATGTGTGGAGCTACAATCTGCACTACACTCATAGGAGGCTATGATGTGTCTCCATGAGACCCCCTATTCAGCAGACATAGATTCCCATTGAATTTTTTGGGCATGATCCTCTCCTTGGTCATTATCTCCTTCCACCCTTTTCTCACTAGAATCATTTTCAACATGAACAAGTTCATTACCTAATTTTTCTTCCCACAATTAGCCATCCTATAGGAAGCCCACTATAGGTATTCATCCTCTACAAAACAAACACCTTGAATATTATGGTGGAGGTGATTCCTGCTAGAATCTAAATTAGATGATCATACAACCCTTCTCAAATCAATAGAGAATTGTATATGTACCATAACATATGGAAATGGTGTATTCATAAACGTAGGAAATTCACCCTACACAAACACCAAGTTCCTAGGATAGATACCTGGTGAAAAAAATAATTTAAAAGTGTTTGTGTAATTGATGTTCAAAATTAGCGAATTAATTTTTAATTGTAACTGAGATTGCAACACATAAACACACATGCATGGATTACAAGTGTCACTCGTATCATTTTTCCTCCTAGTAGAGCCCATCCTTTTCTCAAAATCATAATCGCATGGCTCAGTCATAGTAGAGCCCATTCCAGAGCTGGGAGTTGGGGTTTATGAACCATTTCTTGTATTTCCATCACCTCTATTGTTGGTCATGCCCACCCACTCATGGATAATGTTCCTAGTTTATCCTAGTCATTAAAAATCTACTGGTAAGGCATCACACCTCCAGTCATGAACATAACTATTTAAACTCTCCTACTCTTGACCTATTCTCGGGTGGCGCATAATGCAGAAAAAATCAAGCAACATCACTGCTTACTTGTGAGAAGTGCACATAGGGGTAGGAAAAGTCACTTGTCATACCAAAAATTGAACTGTAAGCCATGTAGAGGTTTGTTTCATTCATCCCTTCCTTCTCTTCTGGCTTGAATAAGGCATGGAAAAAATAAGGCATTGGCAACAACATAATTCCTTTACAATATACAAGAAATTTTTTAAAACCCTTATCCTTCTAAGGTAAAATTATGAAATTGAAACCTAAACTTATTTTCTAGGTTAAATAGACCATAGATGAGAGATGACTGTAAAATAGAGGAGGTCATACCTTCGAGTTATTGGTTTCACCATCTGGCTGAAAACTTGTTGCTTTATGCCTTCCCCCCTCTCACCCTCTTACTCCTGACAAGCCAAGCATCAGAATTGTAAAGTCGCTTGCTCAACAAAGTAATGGAATGACCCCACTATGAAGCACTTAACTGTTTGATGGTTGGAATGTCATAGAACTTGCAACTTATTCTCACACACTTCTAAAACTTTTAATATTTTTCATTTAAATCTAAGAAGGTGGAAAATAGTAGGGGCACTTGTAACAAAAAATCCATATAAGACTCAGTGTCTTCACTCACCTCGAGATTTGTTGCAATAAGGCACCTTCAACTTCTACAAGTTTTGTCTTGGGCTAAAGAACACATAACATTTTTAGGGACTAGACACTTTCTCTTTTGAGCTCTTTCAGGTGAGCCTATACAATGCTCATATACATTTCGTACTAAGAACTAAGTAAAATTTCCACTTGTATCTTAATTTCTCAATTTCAAGTGAGGCTTCCTAATTTGAGTTGAGACATCTCTGTAGAAAATTATTGGTGCATCCTTGCATGTAGCTAGGCACCGTTGGGAACCTCACCTAGTTCCAATGGCCCTAACATACATGTGACGTACAAAGCCCATTCCAACTAAAATTCCTTGTACAAGATTGAGTTTGGCTATATTTAGAGTAAGCACATGACAACACATAGGAAACTCACAACAACACATCACATTCATTAGCATAAAAGTAGTTGTGTGTAATCATGCAAACATTTGGGAGCCATATCCATATTTGGGCCACATTAAATGCAAAAATTTAATATTAATTGATGAGCCTCGGTATTGCAAAAAGAATGTTACAACTCGCAAGGCTACCAATTTTAATTATCAACCCAGGGTTCGTACAAACTTAAGAGGTATCGGCACTATATGTGCAGCATACAATGTGTCCTTCCTTTGTTGTCATGATGTAATGGAGTGCATGCGTTGAAGCCAAATCCTAAACTAATTACAGAGAATGAAATGTTTGAAATGGAACCTTAACCTATTGCAAGAAAGAAAGTACAAGGAAAGAGACTGAAATCAAATGCTAAAACACACCATTTTCTAACTAACTGCTAAGAGGCTTTGCTTCAAAAGAATTCTAAGTTAACATGTACGCAATACTACTATCCTAAGCATGCAGATTCAAACCATAAAACCTTCTACTAATGTGCATGTAAATGAATAAAATAAATTTGTTTTTCTTTTTGTGTTTTTTCATGTGAGAGTGTGAAACCTAATCTCTTTTGGTGATGTGGCAGGTGGCTTGGAGATGATGGTGAATGGTCAGAAGGCTTGGGAGACAAATAAGGACCCTTTGCTAGCTTCCTAGAGGATTTTTCCTCAATTTAGCCTCAAAACAGGATTTCCGATAGGATGTTACAGGATTTTGTATAAGATCCCTTGGAAACCTACAAGATCCCCATAAAACCTATAGGATACAACCAAGAGCAAAAGGATGGATGTTGAACATGATGGAAAGCTTGGGGAAGGTGGTTGGTGGATGGAATGAGGCAAGGGAGTGCCTAGGACCAATTCAAAACTCAAAACCAAAGTTTGGAGATGGTTGGATTTGCTCAAAAATCTTGGAGAAGTTTCCTTGTGAAATTAAGAAATTGGTGAGGGTTTAGTGAAAGAAAGTGAGGACCATGGTTGGATGAAGCTGGGATGAGGTTGATGTATATGAAATCCCTCTGTACTCCTGAAACACTTGCGTTGCATCAAATATGGACATTTACCCAAAAATCATGCAAACAAGAAGAATTTCAATTATCTAAAGGAAACAAAATTTCATGAGATAATTGTCTACTTCATGCATGAGGAAAACTTTGTAGAATGATATAAAACATTGATGAGATCTAATATAAGACTGAAGATAGAAGAAATGGAAATCAAATCCTACTCTTCCAAACTAGAAAAATGTTGACCTAAGTGTGGAGCAAGAGGGTTAAAATGGTCTTGGTGGCATGGAGGTCAAGTAGAGGCCTAATCCCAGCTTCAATGATGATTTTTCTCAATTCGGGCTCAAAACAGGATTTCCTATAGGATGCTACAGTGATTTCCTACAAGATGTACATATTTACTATAATTCATCGAATGACCAAGAAAATCAAATCCAAATTGGATGGGACAAATTTTGTTATTAACTAGGATTTCTTAGGTCCCCATTCCAAGTGGAATCACTCAAAAATACCTCTGTTAACCCATGCTAAAAAATAGAAAAACATTACTAGTCGAAAATCTAGAAATTCGAGAACTAGTGAACTAGTAAATCTAAAAAATACCTAACATAATCAAGTGCAAATGAAGTGGGGTAATTTTTTTCATGAACTAGAATTTTTTTGGGATCTAATGCAAGTGGAATAAACTTGATTGTAGCTCGTTAGAATGATCTAAAAAATAGCATAAAGTTACTATTCTTTGCCACAAAGGAGTTCCAGAAATCTAGATTTGAGAATAAGAAGACTAATCCAAGCAGTTCAATGATTACTATGAACTTCCAAATATTTTCCAAGGATGAAATAATGCTTGTGATCCTGCAAGAGAACTTACATAAACCATTTAACTTGATCCTTCAATAAGAAAACATTAACTCTAAATGAAGAAATAGAAATAAATGAAAACAAGAGATGCATGTGAATAAGCAGTGAAAAGAAGGAAAGAAAATGATACAAAAGGGCTCTAAGGTTCTGTTGTGGTAAAAACACAACCCCCCCATTTTTGACTTGTTCACTTCAAATAATGGGGACCCTTTCTATAAAAATTTTGGCTAAACACCTTTTTGGATTTTTATTTAGTTGATTGCCCTACGCTTTTGTTAATTTTACATTTTCTTTGGATTCTTGTTTTGATTGCTTTGTTAGAATCGATTTTTTACAAGCTTCCCATTGACGCTTGTTTCGCCTCATTTGGTCAACTGGTTTGAAAATGGCACTCCTTTGAAGTCTCATCATTTATCTAGCCTGGGTTAAAAATGCATAAAATGTACAATATTGCATTTTGTAAATAAATTAGTTCAATAAGGCATTCATTTTAAATATTAACCCGTAGCGAGTTTTTACTAACATTTTTCATTTTTAGTTATGCGGCCAAATCATTAAGTATCGAGATTTAAGAAATTTACTCCAATTTCTAAATCAATTATTAATCTCGAAAACCCAAAATTTTCGAAGTGGCTGTAGTTATTTTTATTTTTACTTTTATTAAGAGTGGTTGTAGTTTATAAAATAACCCTCCTAAAATAAAATCAAAATCAAAATTGATTGTTAATATTAAATCTCAGATTAATTAAATTAATTATTATTTAAAATATAATTAATTTAATTAAACTAAAATTTAATATATAAAAAAAAAATATATCGCATCGGGAGTTTCATATATGGCAAGTTTAAAAACCCCCGATACACACCATACCCCCGATGCGATATCGGGTCGGAAGTTTTGTTCGCAACACATTTTACAAACCCCCGATATCCCCTCTCCTTCCCGATGGCCGATATGCGATGGCTTCATAAGGCATGGGAGCATTAACCAAATGTTCAAAATCATTTGAATCGCATCGAGAGTTATTATTTGACATAAGTTATATGCCCCCGACACCACTCCTCCTCCGATGCGATAAGTCAAGGTTTGACTTTTTATCTCCATTCATGGTTTTAAAGTGGCTTATGTAATAACGTATGAGTAATATGGAATAAGTAAATGAATAAAGGCAGTGCAAAGTAGTTTGTTTTTATTTAAATTTTTTATTTATTATTTTAAAAATTTAATATTTAAATAATAAATTTTATATTAATTAATTTAATTAATACATAAAAATTAATTAATTTAATTAATTTAAAATTAAAATATTATTTATATTAATTAGTTTTTAATTAGATTAAATTTGTTTATAAATAATTAATTACATATTAGTTAGTTAGATTAATATTAATTAATAATTAGTTTAGTTTGCAGTTAATAATTAAATTAGAATTAATTAGAAACTAATTTAGGATTAGTTTTTAATTACAATATTTTTAGCCCAGCAACAGAATTTCCAGATTCATGCCAGATTTGACCCATCAACTTTGGAGGCTCATAGATTGGGTTATACTTGGCCAAATGAAGCCCAGGACGGCTCATTGGAAAGAGAAAAACAAGGAGAATATTTCTGAGGAGGTTTCACTAATAGATTTGGTCATTTATTGGATCAAAAATCAGGCAGAAAATCAAGCTCCGAATTTTGAAAACAAAATCAACTTTCTGAGTTTTATTTTTATTTGTCCAAGCCTCTTCTAAATTGCAGATTCACTCGTCAATGATATCCTTGGCCAATCAAAACATCACATGCACCAATAGAAAGCTTACATTTTATTTTCAATTATTTATTTGAATTAGCTTGGATTTGATTTAATTGCCAGAAATGATATTTTGATTGCATCTTAATTTATTTTGATTTCTTTTTGCAGGAAAACAGTGGAAGAAATATGGAGAAAAAGATCTCGATCAATGAGGATGCTCCAGCAATTGAAGATCAGAATTTTGAGCAAGTAAAATTGGATTTAGCAGATTTCTCTTCAACAAACTCTTCTCTCAAGAATTTCTTCACAAATAGTATAAGTAATAGATTGCAGAATGGAATAAAGGGTTGCTCTCCTCTGCAATGCTAGACTTCTAAAAGCACTACTGTAATAGGAATTTAGAGTTGTAGGAGAGAGGAGAGAAAATCTCAGATCTGGGGATTATTGAGGATTTTTCCTTTGTATCTTGGATTATGTATGAGGGGCAGAGTTTTCACTATTGTGGCTTTAGCTTTGAAGGTAGAAGTTCAAGCAATGTAAAGGACTGTTGAAGACCAAGATCAGAGAAATGGATGCAATAAATTGGTATTTTTAATACTACTGTTTCAAATATCAGTTTCATTTATATGGTAACAGGATTGTCTCATTTTATTCATGTTTGTGCACTATTGTCAATATGGGTAATTTGTCTCAATCTTGTTATTAGGTATCTCTGTTCTTATGAATTAAAATCTAATTTCTGAGTAACTATTTACTCAGAAATCTGTCTTATAAAACTGATTTATTGAATGGTAATGTGTTGTGAACTATTTCCACATGTCATTATTCAATTATTGGATTTACTGATTTGATAATTAATATCATTTTTGTGAACTACTTCCGGGAATGTTGTTGGTTTATTATTTCAGTTGATAGGTCTCAATAGGATGTGTTTTGGTAACCATAATATCAGTTAATTGAATTACTTCATTAACTTGATATTCATTATAAATGAGACATATGTAAATCCCAATACTTTAATCATCTTGCTCTTAGTTGGGTTAGATCTATATCTGCCTAGTTAAGATAGGATTTAGATTAGTTTCTTTTGCTTGCATCATAGAATAAGCTTGCATTTAGAGTAAATTCTACATTCTTTTAAGTCCTCCCCTCAAAGAGGCAAAACTTTAGTTGTGGTTTGGCTGAACCCAAATCAGCTTAAGGGTCATTCTCTTGCCTGATCAGCAAGAAGAAGTGATCTGATATCCCTGTCTATTGGTATGTAAAGATACATCATAAACCAATAGCAATAGGGAGAAGGTAACTGGACCTAGTTAAACCAGTCGGAGCCACCACACCAAATGGAAAAGGAGCTGCTTTAAGGTCCGGACCAGGTGGTTATCCCCCAATGTTGTTGCAGCGATTTTCGAGGCATCAACAGGTTCCTGGGATGGCCAAGCCCAAGGAAACTTAGATAGCTATGGAGGAGAATAATATTTAGAAGCTGAACATGAAATCAATCTTCATTATTCCATCAATACAATTACATCCCTACAAGAAAATACAATGGCGTTGCAGAAATATGAGTTCTCTCCACAAGAACACTAATGAAAATCTCTCTCTAGAGGAAAATTCAACTTGGTACTTATACAAAATGATTAAGAATCATTCCCCATGAATGGAGGAAGCTTTCTCCACCAAAATACCTTGATTAGTGGATCCAGTCCCTTGATTAGTGGAACACATTCCTAGATTTTCTCAATCATTGGAGTTCCACAATTTGTGCCATAATTCCATAATATCTTGTTGATTTATTATTTATTATTGATCCTCCTGTAATAGGGAACAAGTCCCTAAATTATCTCATCCTCCAAATCTTCATAATATGCTCAATATTCTCATAAAATATTCCACAAAAATAAATAATATTAGGCACAAATATCCAATTATTCATAAACCTTCGTAATGAATATATCAATGTTAAAAATAAATTATCTAATGTAGAAAGAGAGGTTTAATGTGCTGAAGGATGGTCATAGGCCTTAATTTATGTCTAATTTAGAGGCCCATCATACCACCCTGCTGAAAGTGTTGCTCATCCTTTGAGCAACTTAGTGACCTCACTGTGCCTCATCCATGGCCCTCGTGGCCTCTCTCTTGGGCATTAAGAATGTCGACTGTAATTTCTATAAGGACAAGCACAAAAACATATTTTTGCAAAGAAAAATCATTATTTCTTGAGACCATTAGCTTGATTCTTTCCCCTTATTCAAGATGGGTTTTTGAATATTTTTTAGTTTGGCAAGGTCTTCCACAATCTTATCAACCTTCTACTACCTTGTTCCACCATTTGGACACCTCTAAAACCTTGAAATTGCCTTTGGATGAGAACTAGGACATCCTGTAGTAATTCCTGTCAAAACTACATGAAACCTATAGGAAACCCTGTTAAAACTACAGGATACCAGTTTTGAGCATAAATGATAGTCTGAGGTTAGGGAAAGCCCTCAACTTGACTCCCATGCCTTTTTCCCATTTTTAGGCCTTGGACAAAAGCTAAAAAGAGATTGGAGACCTCTTAGAAAACATGTTTTCATCATTGCAGTTTGAGTTTTGTTTTGATGGTGAATTCCTCATTTCCTTCTATTTCCTTTTTCTTCTCTCCTGTAGGCCTAGATGATTGCCTAATGGCCTTGGAGTTCTCTGTTTTGATTAGGTCTCTCTTAAGCATTGTCATTTTGGGTTTTAGCACATTTTTTTGCCTTTCTTCCTTCTTGTAGCAGCATTCTGCCTTCATGTAGTAGTGATTCCTTCTTCCTTCAGAGTCTTCTAACTGTATGTGAGTGATGAGAAATGATGAATAGGGATTGGATGATGATGCGAGGGCTCAAAGGGAGTAGTGTAGGTTTGTGAAAATGGAGAGGATGCTCTATTTTTTTTCGTTTTTCTTTTTCAAGAATGAAATGGGATGGATGAATGATAAATAGATAGTGAATATGAAGTAGATGGAGGGCTTGGAGTGCTATGGTAACTTGGCCTTTGCAAAAATTTCTTGTTTTAACTGTTGTCCTCATTCCTTGAAATCATCACCCTTCATAATTTGACTTTTTAACATTGCATGACTGAAGGAGTGAACTACAATTAACTAGTTGAAGGTGACTGAAACATCTGACCCATCCTTAGCTTATAAAACCTCATCTCTCATGAATTAACAACAAATTTCCAAATATAATATGCTCAAGAGAAGAGGTCATGAATATTGCATACCTGTACCTACCTGATGGTTGTTAGAGAGACCTACATGCTACTGCGAGTTGATGTTGATGTGCAGGTGTTGGATGGTGATGTTGATGATCCTAATGTTTCTGCTAAGCTCTAAAGGAGCTTCTTTGACCTCTAGATCTCCATGTTGAAGCTGACTGAAAATCTCTGGCTACTTCATCATCATATCCCCTCATTTTTTCAAAGAATCCCATCCAATTGTGCCTTGTGAATATCTCTAGTACAGGAGGGTGCTGATGACTCCTCACTATGTTGATGGGTTCCCCTTGTCATTTTTATCTGATGGATGGAAGTTTGTATAGGTCTGATACCAAATTTAAAAATTCTATCTGTATAATTCCCTTATGCTGCAATCACTTTCAACAAACTAGAAGGGTTTTTATGTTCCTTTCACTTGGAAAAATGTGGGGAAATGTAGAGCCTACCTGCTTAACTGATCCGGATTTAAACAGGAATGCAAAAAATTACAAAGGTAACCATAAATACAGAGATACAACAGAAATAATATTTCATTTCATTAATGTAAAATACTGAAATATGCTTACAAACAACAATGGAATTAAACTAGCTCGGGCGATGGTAGCTTATCTCTGAGGAGAGATGTGGTGGCTACATGCCTCTGAACTGTCTTACAATGAGGCTCGAAGGCCTATTTATTGTTGAGAAACAATGGAAAACCATAAACATCCAAAACCATAAACCTAGGAGATGAAGCGCAAAACTATGGGCCTCATATAATACTTCATTTCATTAATGTAAAATACTGAAATATGCTTACAATCAACAATGGAAATAAACTATCTCGAGCAATGGTAGCTTATCTCTGAGGAGAGATGTGGTGGCTACATGCCTCTGAACTGTCTTACAATGAGGCTCGAAGGCCTATTTATTGTTGAGAAACAATGGAAAACCATAAACATCCAAAACCGTAAACCTAGGAGATGAAGCGCCAAACTATGGGCTCTGTTTTGGGTAAATCGGTACATCAACTTCTCAAGGTTGTAACTTTGGCATACAATCTCTGTTTGATGTGCACAATAACTCGTTAGAAATATCTATCCGAGGACTAAACTTTGGGATGAGAAACATTAGGCCAAGGACACATGTTTCTCCCATTTTTCCCAAAAAGCGTCATTTAGGGCCTTAAAATGGATCTGGAAATTCAGGGCCCAAAAAACTACCAAAAATAGTAAATTGTGCTACAAATAAGGCAACTGAAAAGCTGAAAGAAACAATGGTGAGGGTCTAAGTGGAATTGGCAGGTGGACACCAATATCCACCTAGATCATTCGTCCCCCATTAGGAAGCAATGGTCCCCATTGTGTTGAGTTCCTCCATGAGATGAGGAAACCTCTATTGAACTTGCTCCCTGGTGAGCCACTTGCCCTACTGAAGGAGTTGGCCTGCTTTGACAACTTGATACAGTTGGATCTTCAGCTGGCAAGTGTGCTTGATCTACATGTCCATGATCTAATCCATTGCATCTTGTTCCATGCGATCTGGATTTAACTCTATTTGTGTGGGTTGTTCTGCAATGTCAGATGTGTCTAGTAATGGTTGAAAGTATGGTTAAAGGTGGTCCACATTGAACCCTGGGTGCAGGCCAAGGAATGGGGGAATGTTGAGCTCAAATGCATTGTCTCCCATAGCCTTGGTAATGGTGTAAGGACCATATCAGAGTGGTATGTGTTTCTGATAGGCTATGGTAAGGTGTTAATTTTTCCAGTGCAACCAGACTTTGTTCCCACCTGAAACTTGGGTGGCACCTGATGTTGATCATGTCGTTGCTTGTACATGTTGATCATGTCGTTGCTTGTACTTGCCATTTGATTTCTCTAGAATTTCATGGACCTACCAGCAGATATGTTGGATGTGCTCAATGAAGTTTTTTGCCTTATCTGTTTCAAACTGGACATGAGACGAATCTTCCTGAGTAGCTGGGACATAGTGGTTGGAATCCCAAGCCTACCTAAAAAGGGATGTGGCCAGTCAAGCTGTAGAGAGCTTGGTTATAGCTGTGTTGAACACAGGGGAGTCTCTCGTCCCATTTGCGTGGATTCTTTGATTTGTACATGCGCAGAATGTGTACAATTGTTCTCTTGACAACCTCTGTCTGGCCATCAGTTTGGGGATGGAAGGTTATACACTTAGTGAGTTTGGTGTCCAGCATCGACCAAAGACTGGACCAAAATGTACTGAGGAACCTTTTGTCTCAATTTGAGATGATAGACTGTGGGATCCCAAAGTGTACCCACACTCATTCAAAGAAGAGTTTAGAAGTGGCTTCTGTTGTGATATTCTTCTTGTAGGCCGCCATAATGGCCATCTTTGAGAACTTGTCGATGACCACAAAAACATAGTCATTTCCATGCTTAGTAGAAGGAAGGCCTAACATGTAATCCATGGAGATGGATTCCCAAGGTCGACTAGGGGTAGGCAGTGGAGTATAAAGACCTTGCTTCTTAATGGTCGGTTTGGCAATGGTGTAGGTAGTGCAGGATCTGATGTACTTCCTGACATCCTGTCGAAGATTCATCCAATATAAATACTTCTACAGTACTACCACTATTTTCTCGACCCCGAAATGCCCAACATCCTGACTGAAGTGTGCTTCCCAAATCATCTTAGCATGCTCACTTGAAGGAACACAAAGGTGACCCAGGTGGTATAATAGGGAATTCTGGAGGTGAAAATCTAAAACATGTTGACCCTCCAAGAGTGTCTGGTATGCGTGGCTAAATTCTAGGTCTCTTTTATAGACAAGTGGCCAATCAGAAGTCTCATGCCCATAAGAGTTGAGAACGGTGGTTAATGCCATGATCAGTGGTAAATTGAGGCAATTTGCAACATTATTGGTGTTGCCCTTCTTATACTTGATATTCAAATGGAACTGTTCTAGGTATGTGAACCACTTCTGATGGTGATCATTCTGCAACTTCCCTTGCATCTGTATGAACAATACAGGTTGATGGTCTATGTGGATGACCATTTCCATCCCCAAAATGTAATGCTTCTATTGTCAGCAGGCCTACACAATGGAATACATCTCTTTGTCATAAGTGGGATACTTTCAGACTATGTCTGAAAGTGTCTCACTATGATATTCCACTGGATGCCCGTGTTGAGTAAGGACTACCCCAATAGCATAGTCAGAGGCATCTGTCTCATTCTCAAAGGGTTGTTGCAGATCTAGTAATGCGAGCACTGGTGCCGAGCAAAGGCAATGTTTCAACTCTGTGAATGCCTTCTGTTGAGATTCAGACCAAAATAATTTTGCTTTCACTCCTCCCTTGGTAACTTGACTCAAGGGCAAAGTGACATGAGAAAATCCCAACACGAACCTGCGGTAGAAGTTGGCAAGGCCCAAAAAGTTGCGGAGCTCTGTCAAAGTGGTTGGATATGGCCAATCTTAAATGACTTGGATCTTGGCTGGATCCACATGCATCCCCTGTTCATCAATAATGTATCCCAGATACTTAACTTCGGTCATGCCAAAAGTGCATTTCTCCAAATTGGCACATAACTTGTGTTGTTGCAATGTTTGGAGAACCTGCCGGATGTGGTGGAGGTGCTCTTCCCAACTCTGGCTAAAGATCAAGATGTCATCCATGTATACCACTACAAATGAGTTGGTGAATGGCTGCAAGATGGCATCCATTAGTCTCATGAAGGTTGTAGGAGCATTCGTCAACCTGAAAGGCATAACCAACCATTCAAAAATGCCCTCCTTGGCTTTGAAGGCAGTCTTCCACACATCAGAGGGTTCAATTGGTACCTGGTGATATCCTAACTTCAAATCAATCTTGCTAAAATATTTTTCCCCCTTTATTTGGTCCAAAAGGTCATCAATTTGTGGGATCGGGTACCTATTCTGGATAGTGATCTTGTTCTGTGCCCGATAGTCAATACAGTGTCTCCAAGTCCCATCCTTCTTCTGTACCAACACAATCAGGCTCCCATAGGGCAATGAGCTCAGTTGGATGTGACCTTTCTATAGTAGCTCTTGAATCTGTGTCTTGATTTCATCATTGTCCATAATAGAGCACCGATAGATTGGTCCATTGGGTAGTGGTCCACTTGGGGTCAGATCAATAGAGTGTTTGACCTAACAGTGCAGAGGAACCCCTGCGGGGGAGGTGAAGATGTCCTTGTACTCCTCCATGACCTTTTCCATATGTAGTTGTCATTGCGGGGGACAGAGGCTATCTAGAGGTCATGGCCACCGTCTTCTTCTTTTCTTGAGGGGTATCATCAGCAAAACAAACTTCCCGATTTTGGAAATGAGCTTTCTGCATTGTTTTGTAGTAACCAAAGAGATGGTGGTAGACAGTGCTACCTTCGATATCCTATACAACTTATTTCCCAAAGTAACAATAACAACACGAGGCCTTGACTAATATACAACATGTTGCTTCCACAAGTATGGTTGGCCTAATAATACATCACAAACATCAAGGGGAGCAACATCACACAATACCTCATCCATGAAGGGCTTGATGTTACATGGAAGGCGACACTGTTGGCTCACGTGAAGATCCTGTCCTTGGTGAAGCCATACACGCTATGGTCAGTAAGCCCAACTGCTTCACGACCTCTTCCGAAATGAGGTTCTTTTGGTTCCCGCTATCGATAATGAACTGTAGCAGGGAGCCCTTTACCCACATCTATGAGTGGAAGAGGTGCTTCTCCTCCTCTGGATCTTCAGGTTCCTCCTTCTGGATCTTCATGGTGGTAATGGTCGCGTTGGGCTCCACATCAATAATTTTCTTCCCTTTTCATTCCCCTTATTAGGCTTTAACTCATAGTATAAACATGCATCTAATTCCAAAGAATTTATCTTGTCCACTAGTGACTGCTTGGCCCGACACTCACTTGTGTTGTGAGTGGAGCTCTTATGAAACTCACACCACTTTCCCATGTCCTTCTTCGACTTCGCAGTGTTGTTCTTTGCTTGCAGCTTTGGTAGGTTGTCCTGGGCCACCTCGCCTTGGATTTTTCCTTTGTTCAGAAGTTTGGGGGTGCCTTTCCCTTGCTTTGGATTTGCAAATCCAAAGTCTTGCTTCTTCTATTTAAACTTCTGCTTGATCTCGACAACATATTGATACGTTCGTGTCAAGCAAGGAGATGTCTAGGAACTCCATCTCATCCTGGATGTACCTGTGTAGACAGTCATAGTATTTGAGTGCCAAATGTAGCCCAGAATCCTTGATACCCAACTTTTTGCAAAGGGTATGAAAGATATTAGTAAACTACGGCACGTCTTGGTCCCTTCCCTGTCGCAGCATGGTCAACTTTATGTATTTATCCCCATAGCTTCTGACAGGGTAGTACTACTCCTTGATGGCATTTCAAAATGACTTCCAAGTGGGTGCGGCTGAAAACAGTGAGTTCGTACTTTCATCCTTCTGCTCACAGTAGGTTTCCCACCAGTCCTTGATGTGGGGGGTGGCTTTGAGAAGAGCAAAAGTAATCTTTTCCCAACCGAAAAAATCATGAACAGAAAAATACCCTTCTAGCAAATTTAACCATTTACCTACAATGTCTGCATCTATCTGATCCTCAAATATGGGAATGCCAAAGTTAACATGTACCTTAAAGGGTGTGGTGCTTCTAGAATAGCTACTAGAAGTAGATGCGTCACCCCTGGGTAGCCACTGAAGGATCTGGGAAAGGTTGTCCATCATCGCATTCCTTTATCGCTTGAGGGCCTCTTCAAGCAAGATTTTGATAGGATCTCCTACCGCCTCATCTTTATTTTCATCCACCATGGGAGGTGGTCGGGATTTGCGAGGTTGGTCTTGCAAAGGTTCGACCAGTTCAAGACCTAACTCCTTATATCCCAACCTTGTTAGGGACATGCAAAGAAAAACAGAGAAAGAGCAGACTGCTTTGATACCACTGATCCGGATTTAAACAGGAACACAACAAATTATAGAGATAAACATAAATAAAGAGATAAAACAAAAATAATACTTGATTTCATTAATGTAAAATACTAAAATATGCTTACAAACAACAATGGAAATAAACTAGTTTGGGCGATGGTAGCTTATCTCTAAGGAGAGATGTGGCGGCTACATGCCTCTGAATTGTCTTACAATGAGGGTTGAAGGCCTATTTATTGTTGAGAAACAATGGAAAACCCTAAACCTAGGAGATGAAGCGCCAAACTATGGGCCCCATATTGGGTAAATTGGTACATCAACTTCTTGGGGTTGTAACATTGGCATACGATCTTTGTTTCACACGTACAATACCTTGTTCGAAAGATCTATTTGAGGTCTACAACTTTGGGATGAGAAACATTGGCCCATGAACCCATGTTCCTCATAGTTTTCCCAAAAAACGTCGTTTAGGGCCTCAAAATGAAATTCAAAAGTTCAGGACCCAAAAAACTGCCAAAAATAGTAAATTGTGCTACAAATAAGGAAGCTAAAAAACTGAAAGAAACAATGGTGGGGGTCCAAGTGGAATTGGCGAGTGGCCACCAATATCCACCTAGATCACTAACACTGCTTGATGAAGCCAACCTCCATTTTCCCCTTTTAAAACTGCTCACTGCCAATCCTGTAGGTGTTGTTATGTATCGCGTAGGATCTCAAGGAATCCTGTAGGTTTTCAGGACAATGACTTGTTTTGTCCATATCTCCCAAACGGTATGATGGATTGACCTAAAACTTTCTAAGCAAGTTGCCACCATCATTATGCACCTCCCCATAAAAACCTTTGGTCAATGGATGCACAAATCTCAAGAAAAACTAAAAATGGCTGAATACGATGGAGGCTGATTTCTTGGAAACCATGCACTGGAATTTTCTGAAATTTCTTGGGCATGGTACCATCGTCCATATGAATCTCCCCATGAAACAACCTTTTAAATGTATGCACAAATATTGAGAAAATGAAAAAGTGGTTGTAGGTGATGGAGGCTAATTTCTCGAAAATGGTGCACTGGAATTTGTTGCAATTACTTGAGCATGTTACCATCATCCATATGCATCTCCTCCTAAAAAAAATTGGCAAATGGATGCATGGTTTTCAAGTTATGGAAAAAACAAATTTCTGCTCAATGTATTTTTGTATCTTGTAGTAAAACATAGCATCGTGTAGTTTTTTAGGACAAGAAGCAAATTGAATGGTAGAAGCTTGAGAATGATGGAGGGATGGTGAAAATAAATGATGGTGATGGATTGGCATGGCCTTGGCCTTGTTGGAGCATTTGAGCAAAGGAGTAGAAAGTCAAAATTTGACTTCTTTTGGCTAGGATTGACCAATTTTCCTTTTGGTACCAACTTGTTCTTGTTGCCTACAGATGTTGGAAAGTACATGCATTCATCATGAAGCAAATATTTTGTTATTTTTTCTCTCTTTTTTTTTTTTTTTTTTTTTTTTCTAGGCCTACTAGCCACCACAAGGAGGTTTTCAACTACTAGGTCCACCTAGGCACCTCAAAGGAGGTTTTCACCTAGGATATTTTTCTTTTTTCTCTCTTTTTTTTTTTTCTAACCCATTGACCACCTCATGGATTTTTTCAATCAATGAGCCAATCTCAGGCGCCTCCAAGGAGGTTTTCACCTGATATTTTTATTATTATTTTTTTCTCTTTTTTCATCAATTTTTTTTATATTCTACCCTACCTACTTGAAAAACAAAATCACTTTCAAGTTTAATAATACTTCCAATGGAGCCATGTGCACATCAAGATCACAGACAAAATGATGTGGAGCCTTCAAATCTATGCTTTGAAATGTACCTGGATTTGAAAGATCAAATGATTTGACTTTGACGATATCAAGCACATTTTAAGAAGAGGGTATTGTTGCAACTTAATGATTGTCTAGAACCATATTTCAACATAGTTGTGATGCCCCTGGTCTACTTGCTGATTTGGATCATCTTGGATGTCTTCTTCTTCCATGACCTTCAAATCTTCCTCTTTTTGTTCATTGTTCTCTTGGACACATGGAGGACTTGATGATAACCATGAGGGAGCTTTCTCAATCTCTGAGTTTGCTGTCTACTCTTCATCAAGTGTAGCCCATGATTCTTTGATCTTCTCTTTCAAATCTTCTTTCTCTGCATGTTGTCCCTCAATGGCATTAAGAGAATCAATTTTTTGTAATAATCTTCCTGAGCTATGGTGAATACCATTGAGCTCAAGAGGAGATGTTTGGAAGTGTTGTACCTCAGCATTGTAAGTGGGTTGAGCTACTTCAATGTGTGGGTTTGGAAATGGTGGTACAGGTAGTTGAGTGGGAGTGTATATTTGAGATGGATGTGATTGGGATTGTGGTTGTGGTGGAGGTGAATGATAAGGATAACATGGAGTTTAGTATGGAGGATATTGAGGAAAATATTGAGGATATTGTGGATGGCTCCCATAAGTTCCTTGCCAACCTTGTTGCCAAGATTGGTTTTGGGGTAGAGATGGCCAATGTTGCACGGAAAAAGTGTGTTCCAATTACTCTGAGGTGGATATGCATAACCTTGAAATTGTGAATTAGGCTCTTGCATAATATCAGGCTGAATAGGTTGCCATGGTCCTCTTAGAGCTACATAACATAGCTGCATTGGTGGTTGACTTTCTCCATTGTCCTCTTGGTAAACTTCCTTCAACTTTGGTAATGATGGACCATGTTTAACATCATGTGATTCTGCAACACAAATATCAACATTTTCTTTTCCTTCATCTTGCATTCTTAACATTTCTACTTGTTTTATTAGATCGCTAAGAATTTCTGTTTTAAAATCATCAAACAAATTTCCAAGTTTAGCTTGACTTACCAATCTTGATGTTGATTTACCTACTCTTGTTTTTCCTCTTGATATGTCTTTGCATGTTTCACAAATTTCCTCAAATGATAATTTATATATATCACCTCTACTCATGAGATTAAGGAGATCAATCCATTCATCCCTAATTGCTCTAAGTTAGAGGGTTTTTAGTGTGTCAGATCCTAAATGATGTAGTTTTCCCTTGTTAACATTATACATGAACCTCTCTATTAGATCCTCTAGACTCTCATCTTCTCTTTGATTCATTCTAAAGATTTCTTCTTTAAGATCATGATCTTTATATTTTTCTATAAATATCTTTTTCATATCATTCCATGATCTTATTGAATTAGTCCCTAACTCATGAACCATTTAAGAGCTCTATCCTTCAATGTTGCCAGAAAAAATCTCAGTTTTTGAGTTTTTAATAAGTAACCATAAGATTGACAAACAATTTCAAATTCAAAAAGAAAGGTTTCCAGATCCTCTAACCTTAGACCATGAAATTTTGGAAGAAAATATGGAGGGATGTTCTTCATGTGCACACTATCAATAGTATCTTGAATGGGAAATACGAGAAGATCTTCCTCATTGTCATCATCTCCATCCATTTCTTCTACATTCTTTGTCATCTTCCTCTTCTACTTGCAAAAGTGAATGATGATGTGGCTCTTATTGCACCATGTGATCAAATAGGGGGTGGGTTGGTGTTGGAGATATTTTTTTTGTTTGGTTTTATGATGGAATGAAAACTATAATGCAATGCAATTTTCTACTTTTGAAATTAAATATGCCTAATGCAAATATTTTTTGTTTTCGCAAAAACTAAAAAGAAATGAATCAACTAGGGAAGAAAACAATTCATACTTTGGCACTTCCCTGGAAATGGTGCCAAAAAGTGATGAGCCTCAGTATTGCAACAAGAATGTTGCAACTCCCAAAGCTATCAACTTTAATTATTCATACAAACTTAAAAGGTAGCGACACTATAGGTGTGGCATAAAATGTGTCATTCCTTTGCTGTCATGATGTAATGGAGTGCATGTGCTGAAGCCAAATCCTAAACTAATTGTAGAGAATGAAATATTCGAAATGGAACATTAATCTATTGCAAGGAAGAAAGTACAAGGAAAGAGACTGAAATCAAATGCTAAAACACATCATTTTCTAACTAACTATTAAGAGGCCTTGCTTCAAAATAATGCTAAGTTAACATGTATGCAATCCTACTATCCTAAGCATGCAGATTCAAACCATCAGACCTTCTATTGTTGTGCATGTAAATGAATAAAATAAATCTTTTTTTCTTTTTGTCTTTTTTCATGTGAGTGTGAAAACTAATCTATTTTGGTGATGTGGAAGGTGTCTTGGAGATGAAGGTGAATGGTCAAAAGGCTTGGGAGACAAATAGGGACCCTTTGCTAGCTTCGTAGAGGATTTTTCCTCAATTTTGCCTCAAAACAAGATTTCCCACAGGATGTTACAGGATTTACTACAGGATCCCCTAGAAACCTATAGGATCCCCTTAAAACCTATAGGATATAGTCAAGAGAAAATGATGGATGTTGAAGGTGATGGAAAGCTTGAGCTAGGTGGTTGGTGGATGGAATGAGGAAAGGGAGTTCCTAGGACCACTTCAGAACTCAAAACCAAAGTTTGGAGATGGCTAGATATGCTCAAAAATCTTGGAGAAGTCTCCTTGTGAAATGATGAAATTGGTGAGGGTTTAGTGAAAGAAAGTAAGGACTATGGGTGGATGAAGTTGGAATGAGATTGCTAACTATGAAATCCCTTTGTACTCTTGAAACACTTGCACTGCATCAAACATTGGAATTTACCCAAAAGTCATGCAAACAAGAATAATTTCAATTATCTAAAGGAAACAAAATTACATGAGATAGATGCCTACTTCATGCATGAGGAAACCTTTGTAGAATGATATAAAACATTGATGAGATCTAATGTAGGACTGAAGATAGAAGAAAAGGAAATTAAATCCTACTCTTGAAAACTAGAAAAATGTTGACCTAAGAGTGGAGAAAGAGGGTTAAAATGGTATTGATGGCATGGAGGTCAAGTAGAGGCCTAATTCCAGCTTCAATGATGATTTTTCTCAATTCGGGCTCAAAACAGGATTTCCTACAAGATGCTATAGTGATTTCCTACAAGATGTACATATTTACTATAATTCATCGAATGACCAAGAAAATCAAATCCAAATTGTATGGGACAATTTTTTTTTATTAATTAGGATGTCTTAGGTCCCAATTTGAAGTGGAATCACTAAAAAATACCTTTGTTAACCCATGCTAAAAAATAGAAGAACATTACTAGTCGAAAATCTACAAATTCGAGAACTAGTGAGCTAGTAAATCTAAAAAATGCCTATCCTAATCAAGTGCAAATGAAGTGGGGTGATTTTTTTTATGAACTAGAATGTTTTTGCAATCTAATGCAAGTGGAATCAACTCGATTGTAGCTCATTATCATGCTCTAAAAAATAACAGAAATTTATTGTTCTTTGCCACAAAGGAGTTCCAGAAATCTAGATTTGGGAATAAGAAGACTAATCCAAGCAACTCAATGATTACTATGAACTTCTAAATATTTTCCAAGAATGAAATAATGCTTTTGATCCTGCAAGATAACTTACATCAACAATTTAACTTGATCCTACAACAAGAAATCATTAATTCTAAATGCAAAAATAGAAAGAAATAAAAACAAGAGATGTGTGTCAATAAGAAGTGAAATGAAGGAAAGAAAATTATACAAAAGGGCTTTGAGGTTCCTAGGATGGCCAAGCCCAAGGAAACTCAGAGACCTACAGAGGAGAACAAGATTTAGAAGCTGAGCATGAAACCAATCTTCATTATTCCATCAATACAATTACATCCCTACAAGAAAATACAATGGAGCTGTAGAAATACGAGTTCTCTCCATAAGAACACTAATGAAAAGCTCTCTCTAGAGAAGAATTTGACTTGGTACTTATACAAAATTATTAGGAATCATTCCCCATGAATGGAGGAATATTTATCCACCAAAATCCCTTGATTAGTTGATCTGGTCATTTGATTAGTGGAGTTGGTCCTTTGATTAGTGGAACACATTCCTAGATTTTCCCAATCATTGGAGTTCCACAATCTGTGCCATAATTCCATAATATCTCGTTTATTTTTTATTTATTATTGATCCTCCTGTAGTAGGGAACAAGTCCCTAAATTATCTCTTCCTCCAAATCTTCATAATCTGCTCAATATTCTCATAATATTCCACAAAAATAAATAATATTAGGCACAAATATCCAATTATTCATAAACCTTCCTAATGAATATATTAAAGTTAAAAATAAATTATCTAATGTAGAAAGAGAGGTTTAATGTGCTGAAGGATGGTCATAGGCCTTAATTTATGTTTTAATTTAGAGGCATGGGCCTTAATCATGTCTAATTTAGAGGACCATCATTAACCAAGTAATGTTATAGGAATTCTAGCATTACTTTATTATGAAAAAAAACTATTAAGAATATGGTTTTCTAAACTAAGTTTTATTCCTCTCCTCCTCATGAAGAGGCCAAATAAGATCTCAAAACTTTTCATTAGCTAACAAAAACCCTTGTCAATATTTAATAAGCTAGTAAAAATGTAAACTAAAACATGTGTTTTAAAACTTTAGGTTTAATGGTTTGATTTGAGTATAGGAACTAATATGATGGTGCAAACCAATTACTATAGTCCTTTTTGCCTTATGGAAGGGACTAATAAGTGCTAAGTATGAGGAATTCACATGTAACATAAATAGTATACTTACAAGGATGATCCTTCTTTGGGCAATAGATCAATCTCTCTTTATATATTGTATTTATAACATATTACATTTATGAAACTATACATTGATTATTGAGTTTAAATATGCTTTGAAAGAATATTTTTTTTCAAACTGTGGGAAAAGCCATCATAACTCAGTTTTCAAATGGTAAGTGAGGAAAACCATCTCTCTCTGCTATCTTTGAATGCAGGCTAACTCATCACTATTATTCAAGGAAAACCATGTCACCTAGAATGACCCATCAGTGGTCTCTAAGGGAGTATAATTTCACTCTTTCCATATGCCTTTGAGTCTTGGTCCATTAAACTATTTCCTCGCGTCCAAGGAAGTTGAAATCTTAGCCAACAAGAAGAAGTTTTAGAGTATAGTCCAGGGCTAGAATGAATAAATTAATTCCCTCTTTTTTTTCTAGTTTTTTTTTTTTGAAATTTTGAAAATTTGCTTTTCCTTTTTCTTGATAATTAAGCCTCAACTTCATACACTTCAACATTTTTTATAAATTTTGCAAAAATATTAGTTTAATTATTTTTTTATGTTTTCACTCTACTTTTTATATGATTTTATTACATTCTTTATTCTCATATATTGTTATTCACATAAAAGAATTATTAGGTACTTCATTTATATCTTAAAGAGTTCTTATACTTAAATACATGATTTTTCTAGAAGAAAATAATAAAAATATGATGTTGATAGGTGGACACATGAAGATGATTTCCTCAAAAGTGTCAGTGGGCCACTAGAAATGTGCTCCCACAAGAACACACACACATTCCTAAGTATCCAAGACTAGCAACGATTGAGTTTTCAAACAAGGCGTTAGCCATGCTTCCAACTTGACAAGGCCTGAGCTTCCAACCAAGACACTATCGAATATTCCAACTCTACATGGGCTTAAGAATGCACACACATTGCTAGGAACATGCACACATTCTTATGAATGTGTATGTATTCTTGATAATATTTTTATTTATTTAATCACAACCCCATTTTTACTATATTGGGACCCCATGATGCATGTTTGGAAGCTATTGAGACAAAATTTGTTTCCCAAACAACCTTGAGTGCCAAATCAACACGTTACCTCATTTGTGAAGTCTAGGTAAGCATTCTAACTTTGGCTTTTCAAATTTTTTGTTTAAAATTAGAAAAAAACAATGAAAATAATACTTTGAACACAATCATTATATTGGATTGTAGGGAAATTGAACAATATAGAACCTAATCAAAGTGCAAACTCATCATCACCAAATTAAAATTTAGAACAACCAAACCCAAACAAAGAACTAAGAAGTCCAAATGATGAAATATATGCATCCTTGACTACATTGTGGTCACTGATATAAGATATCCAAAACATCATATATCCATAAAAAATATGTCTTGCAAGGTCCTAAAACTCAACTGTGTAATCCATAATCAATGTGCAAAGCTAATTAACCAATATTTCTCATTATAGAGCTAGAATTTATGAACATTATAGAACTGTTCTAAATAAAGACCAAATTAGAGACCTCAACATTATTAAACAATATTTGTTGTCTTTGTTTGTTGAACCAAGAGACAACCACACTTTACCAATTTAAAAAATATGGATTTCTATATACTAGTGCACCTACCAACCATTTATAGACAAATGGATGGATATTGTTGGCCACATAGTGTTTGCATTGATGTCAACCTAGGATATTTTATGAGTCAACTATGGAGTAAATTATGTTGGCATTGATGTCAAAAAGCTTGGAGGTTTTCCATGATTATTAGAGGTTTGATGATGTGTTACTAGGGTGTGTCTAATGTTTGCATAGGATCTACTAGTGGGGGAGAAGAAATGAAGATAAATGGAAAACGTTTGGGTTGAGAGGAGGTGATTTTCCATAAGTGAGGGAATCTTATCTAAGAGGTAACTATCTGCAGAGTGAATATAATAGTATCATTGTTGGGTTGTCCATAATATCTAAGTGAGGATTATCTCTCGGAGTGATTTATGTCCCAACGAAGATATATGTAGGAGGAATTTTTGAATTGAGCATCACATAAAATACCATGAGAATTTCTTAGAGTATTTTCCAAAGGGTTTTGGTGGTTTAGATTCAAATTTAGTTGGTCCACATTCTAGAAGGTGATCAATTCAAAGAGAATGAGGATTAGTTATTTATGTTGATTGCATCTTTCATCATTGATAAAATGTTAGAGTGTGCAATAGAATGGGTTACACGATGTGAGAGTGTAAGCTACAATAATACAGAGATAAAGTGCATATCAGAGATCAAATTTTGAGCATATGTTAGAGGATGACGGAGTTATTGTGTATCTATATTTCTAGCATGCTTGTGTTTCATATTGTATTGTTGCTAGTTGTTACATGTTTATGACAAATTGTGATGTTGATTTAGGTTTTGTTATAGGGGTTCTATTGGATATTTTATTGTTGTAGATTTTATGCATTGTCATGCATAATAAAATCAATGCATGTTGTAGTATTTTAGTGATAGTGATGGTTGAGTATGATGTTGAGTTTTTTATTGCATGTTACTACTAGGTTATTGAGTTTTATGAGCATATTGATAGTGTGAGCTAATTTTATTGTAGAGTTTTATATGCATATTGTATTATTGATTGAGTGGAAGAGATGTTGTGAATCTAGTATGAAAATGGATGAATTTTTTCTCACAAATGTTTGATTGTGGAGAGTAGTAGATATGATCTAAAGAACAATATTTTTAATAATAATAAGAAGCAGATGAAGACAACAACAATGGTTTTTCCTAGTTGGATTTTCACCTAATATGCAGTGTCCTCTTATGTGTGATGTTATTGATGGTTTCTCCTATGCTTATCTGCTTTGATGTTCTCATGGTTATGTTCTTAGATATGTTTCTTATACGATCATGGTTATGTTATGTACTACATATAGATTGTGATGTGCTACTAAACATTGATAATCCATTTATTGTGTATGAAAAGGAAAAAGTTGGCATAAGTTGATTATAGGGCACAAACGGATTCACCCCCACCTATTAGTATTTTTCATGCTTCCAACAAGTGGTATCATTGTGGGGCTCTTATTTTTAGCTTAATCACTAGAGAATATATCTAGGGAGTGTTGGTAAAAATATTTGAATTTTTTTTTTTTTTTTTTTTTTTTTTTTTTTTTTTTTTTTTTTTTTTTTCAGAATGAATCCTCTAGGACTATATGTCCTCAGTACTAAAAAATTTGAAGTTATGGCATAACAATATTAAATATCAATTATTATCTTGTGGATCTAACATCTGGAATTTTCTATGTAAAGGATGTGGTGAGGATCCATTTTAACCTAAAGTGATGCAGAAGAATGCTCAAGCAATATGCATTATTTATGAGAATCCATAATATTGATTTGGAGAAAATAACAAATCTAAAATATGCCAAGGAGAAATGGGACAAACTACAAGTGTTTTTTGGAGGTGATAACAATATAAATGTAGAGGTCGAGAAGAAGAGTAATAAGAAGAAATAGAAGAAGGATGCTTTAAATAAAGAAGCTTACCCCAAAGAGATAAATTCCCCTAGCGTGAATGGTACAACTAGTAATGTAGAAAATGGAGAACCGGATCTCATGCAACATAACGGACTTGAATGTAAAAATGTTGATGAACTACTTTTGAGTTATGCATTAGATAGTTGTGTTGATAATCATTCATATAATATCAATTAGGTTGATGATGATGTTAAACTTCTCAAGGTTGAATATGGGTCGGTTATGGATGTAATAGAGAAACGTTTTGTTGAAGTTAACAAACTGACAGTTTCTTGTAGAGATTAGGAAAATATTTTGCAGATCTTTGATGAAAGAGAATGGGCTGACAGAAGAAATTATTAGGTTTAAGATCTAGTTATAGGAGGAAAAGTGGATTGATGATGTGATTTCTAATGAATTAAAAGAAAGAGAGGGCCAAGCTGAACAACTTGAAGGTGAATTTTTCAAGTTGAGAAAGTAGCTTGAAGAAAAGGAAAATCAGTTAAAGTAAGAAAATAGTATGAAGTCCTTAGATAGTTTATGTGAGAGTCAAAGATCTCCCATGATCAGATCTAGTCCTGACTTTCATAAGGGAGATCCTAGCTTGAATGGAAGAAAGAAAAGCAATGCATAACCCAAAATTTTTGTTCTGAACATTAGTAGTAGCAAGGGTAGAAAAAAGGAAAGAAGTAGCAGATTCAGTAATAACCTAGAAGAGACCCTCAATGAGTACCTAGTACTAGAATTTTTTTTTTACTTTAGTTTATGTTGCCATATTTAAGATGATTCAAAATAATTTTTCTCCATTGATCGATGATGTGGAATATTATGTCTACCACAATTTTGGACATGTGGTAACTACCTATAGGAGAAAAATGTGCACATCTATGGAATAGTTTAGGCAACTAAGAAGAGGTCCAACCATCAGTATACTTGTGCTTTTAATGGTTATTGTTACTTATGTAACCTTTTTTCCACAAGGTAGTTGATTACAAATCTAACCCATGGAGTAGAGGCATATTTTATGCAAGGCATAGATATAGCATGAGCAGTAGAATATGTGACCCTCTATCCATATATCATGTTCATGTGAGGTGTTATTCTTGTGAAAACTATGGTCACATGGCTAGAGATTGTATGACGTTCAATTCTTTAAGGAAGGCCTGGAAAAATTAGTTGCATTTCGAGAGTAAGCCTAGCATAAAGTATGAAAAGAATGTAGATGTCAAGAAGCAACTTACTACTGCGTGGAAGGAGAAGGAGAAATAACTTGTGAAGTAGAAATACTAGCCCCTCTGCATTCCATAGTTATTTTATGCATATTCATCATTTATTACAAAAGTACATAGAGGTGCATAGCCTTAGGGGGAGCAAATGACAGTATCATCAAGATAATGAAGATTAGTTGAAACAACGTCAATCTATGATCAAGATCCTCATGCACATTTATGTATGTAGGAACATCTTTCCTATTGGAGGTATAATGAGCTTAGGGGGATTTATCCACGAATTAGCATTTCAAAGCTTGCTTGTTATTTTTCTATTTTTCGTAGCATATGTACATATTGAATTCATGGGTGAAAAGACATGTTATATTATCATGATCACCATTTGTTGGTAACCCTAGTAAGGGGCATGTTGTTTGGTGAGTAGTCATGGTATTTAACTTGCATATTCCAACCATGTATGTTCATGCTCATTTGGATTGGTCCTATGATGTGTTAATAGGCATCGACTCGTTGGAAAAACATGGAGTTGTCATAATTTATTTAGAGAAAACATTGAGTTGTATAAATCAATAAGGAGAATCACAGTTAATAAAAGGCATACCAAGACCAATTTTAGTTAGATAAACTTCATTGTTATAGATGAAAGGGGTGCTATGAAAGTTTGTTAATTGGTCATTTTTCATATTGAGGAAATGCACAGAATATAGAAAATAAAAAATTACAAGAGATACCCATTATTAAATAATTTAAAGATGTATTTCCGAAGGAGATCCTAGGTTTAACTCCTGGCAAAGACATAGATTTCTCCATTGATACAGTACCAAGAGCAACCTCAGTGTCCAAAGCACCTTATAGGATGAGTATTCCATAATTATTGGAATTGAAGATTTGGTTTCAAGAACTATTCGACAAAGGTTGTATTAGACCCAACATTTCACCATGGGGAGCTCTAGTATTATTTTTGAAGAATAAGGATGGCACATTTAGAATGTGCATTTATTATTGACAATTTAATAAACTTCCCATTAAAAATAAATACTAGTTGCTTCATATTGATGATATGTTTGACAAGGTAAGGGGGGCAACCATATTCTCAAAAATTGATCTGAGAACTAGGTATCATCTGTTAGGAATCAAGGAGGAAGACATCCACAAAGCAACTTTTTGAGCTAGATATGGCCACTATGAATTTTAAGTGTTACCATTCGGTCTTACTAATGCACCAACAACATTTATGTGCTTAATGAATAGTTTAATTAATATGTATCTTGATAAATTTGTGTTGGTATTTATAGATGACATTTTGGTTTATTCCAAGAGTGAGGAAGATCATAAAGGACATCTGAAAATGGTGCTACAAACTCTAAGAGAACATCAATTATATGTTAAGTTTAAATGTGTGTGTTACAAGGATAAAATACAATATGTTGGACATCTCATTTCAAAGGAAAGAATATCTATTGCTCCAGAAAAGGTTAGAGCCATTCTGAATTGGCACATACCTAAGGATGTGTAGATGTCCTATTGTTTATGGGAATTACATGATACTACAGAAGATTTATTGAGGGGTTCTCTAAACTGGTCTACCCTATCACTTCCTTACAAAAGAAAGGAACAAAATTTGAGTGGAAAACTAAGTTCCAGAAATTTTTTGACAAACTAAAACATTTGTTAACAGTGGCCCCTATTTTTAAAATTGCAGATCTGGAAAAGGAATCTTTTGTGTGCACATATGCTTGTTTGGAAGGCTTGGGGGGGATTTTTTATACAAGAAAGTTTTGTAGTGGCCTACAAATCTAAGATGCTAAAACCACATGAAAAGAACTATGCAATGTATGATTTAGAGTTAGTTATTGTAATACATGCCTTAAAAATGTGGAGACACTACTTGTTGGGTAAAAAGTTCACATTAATAACAAATCACATTAGCTTAAAATATTTTTCAGCCAACCAGATGTTAACGCTAGACAAGCTAGGAGGATGACTATTCTCAGTGAATTTGAATTTGATATAAAACATATTAAGGGTAAAGAAAAACAACTAGCAGATGCTTTGAGTAGACATGCAAATACTGTTATGGAAATTTCTATTAGCAGTGTCACTATAGATTTTACTGTGTAGATCAGAAATTGAATACATGAAGGTCACAATTATAAACAAATTCAACAGAAATTGAAACAAGCTGAAATTCTAGGTTATATAAAAATTGGAAAAGATGTTAATTTACAAACATAGACTGTATTTTCCCAATGCAAGTGCCGTAAAACATATGATATTAGATGAATATCATAGGAAACCATATGTTGGACACCACAGATATCAAAATATGATAACAACACTAATAAATGAATTTTGCTGGCCTCACATGAAAAATGAAGTAGCAAAATATTTATCTAAATGTTTGGAATGTCACTAGGTGAAGGCAGAACACCAACACCCCATTAGACTATTGAATCCACTCCTCATTATTGAATGGAAATGAGAGGTGATCCTGTTAGACTTTATTATAGGATTACCAAAAACAATATGACAACATGACTCCATAATGGTGGTAGTGGACACATTAAGCAAGGAAACACACTTTATACATGTACAATCTACCTATGGAGCAGCTTAGATTGAAAATATTTTTATGAAGGAGATATTCTGATTACATAGAATACCAAAAATGGTATTATTTGACAGGGATTCTAAATTCACTTCTAAATTTTGAAAGACCTTCTTTAAACAGATGGGGACCCAACTTAATTTTAGTACCACTTATCACCCCAAAATTGACGGATAGATGGAGAGAACCAAACATATTCTCGAGGACATGTTAAGAATGTATTTCATGGATAAACCTGCCAAATGGGAATAATTCCTACACTTAGTGGAATTTTCCTACAACAATAGTTATAAAACTTCTATAAGAATGAGTTCCTTTAAAGCCTTATATGGCTAAAAATGTCACACACCTCTTAGTTGGAGTGAGCCGAAGGATAGGCTAATCTAGGGACAATATGCATTACAGGAAATGGAACATGGTGCGAAAAATTAGACACAACACAAAAAGGGCACATGATTGTTATCACCAAAAAATGATCACCTAGACATTTCTAACTAGTTGGATCGAAAAACACCATGTAGATTTAATTTTACCATAGTAAAATCAATTTTATTTTGTAAAATAATTTAGTAAACCACTTTTATTAAATTAATTTCTAATTATATAAAAAACCCCATGAGAATAATTAGATAAATCATTATTTATTTAATTTTCTCTAGGAATAATTATTAAATCATTATTTAATAATTATTTTGATTTCACGCCATCCTTAATTCTCACGAAATAATCAATAAATCATTTATTTGATAATTATTTCTAAATAAAGATATGTAACCATTTTAGATATCTTTTCCCTCTCCAATAAATATAGTAAAGTATTCCAAGAAATTAGATCCTGATTTGGTTAATATTATTTTATTATTCTCCATTTTCGAGATTAACTCCGTGCTTTGTTATAAATAGGAGGGTTTTTCATTTATTGTTCACCACGATCATAATCATCGTCGTCATTATCATCTTTTTTCTTTGAGCTATCATTGGATTTCTCCACATTTTGTTTGGGTTTTTCACATATTGGGAGAGAAGATTATTTTTTGAAGCATGAAGAACATCAAAGGACCCATCCCATAGAGGGGGACTTATAGACCCATTTGTAGATCTCCTTCACCATGTGCTATTAATAAACGATTTATATGTTTAAAGTCCTTCTATTTGGGTTATTGCATCATATATTTTTCTATTGCTTCTTTCTATTCTGCATTGTCTATTATTTTATTGCATGTTTTCTATTTTTGTTTCAGATCCTAATTGCTAGTGACTTAAATGAAGTGTTTTTGGTACACCTTTCAAGAAATTTCACACTAACAAGGATTGACATAAAAGTTATGTTGATAAAAAGAGAAATCATAAGGAATTTAAGGTTGCAGATCACATATACATAAGAGTTAAACCGAGGAAAAGAACCTTAACGATGGGAACCTATACCAAATTGGCACCAGAGTTCTGTGGGCCTTTTTGAAATTTTGGACAGGGTTGGACCAATAGCGTATCAGCTAGCATTGCCCATCCATATGAAAACACAATTTTTTCATGTATCTTTGTTAAAAATATGTCCATGATAATTCTCACATAATTATTTGGAGCATGATATAGGTGGATCTAAAAGGTGATTTCCTAGCAAAACCACTTCACATATTAGATCGAAGAGATATCTTTCTTTGAAATGGAGCCATCACTCAAGCTAAGGTGCAATGAAAGCATTTTACACCTGATGTTGCCAACTAGGAAGTGGAGAATAATATGAGGGAAGATTTTCCAACACTATTTCAGAAGGACGATAGTTATATAATGAACATTAATGATGGTGGTGATTAAAAAAGGGGGGAGATGTAATACCCCTCCATTTTCTATGTTAATAATTTATTATTTTAAACATGGACTATATTTTTTTGACTAGAAAGCTATGGAAGCCATATCATACTTGTGAATGATGTAATCAATAAAACTCTTTGTGATATAATTAATAGATTATTATTAATAAATAAATTGTTTGAAATTACTTCGGAAAGAAGTACTAGAGTTAGAAGATTCTTTCCAAGTTGGAAACAGTTATTGGCGATTAAAATCACCATAAAAATTCCCTTAAATGTCTCGTAAAACTCCATAGGAGGAAATAGACATGATTTAATATGATGGGAGAGAAAGATATATTAAACACTTATTTGGATAAATATACTAAGTTCGGGTGAAATAAAGCATTGCAGGAGAAAAAGGAAATATTTAAAGAAAAAAGGAAAGAACCTTTCTATAAAAAAAAAACAAAAGACCTAGGAAAAAGGGTTGGCAGACCCAAAAGAGAGATGTTGCTAAAATATGCTGAGAAGGAAACTTATAAAAGAAACCACCAAGTAATCGATGAGGTTGATGATTCTACTGGCAAGATTATTTTAGCTCGAAGGTGAACTAGTGGATTTGGTTCATGGTTAGGAGGAACTCTCTCAGTTCCTATGTAATTTTTCCAAATAACAATTCTAGTTAGGATTACAGTAATTTTTATCTGAGTTAAATTACATTTCTTGTTTAAATTTTGGGACAATAAAGGAATGTTATGCTTCTACGTACGTGGATTCTATAGTGATAAGACAAGCTGAATAATATCTCTTGGGGAATTAATTTAATTTTTCATGAGTCATATATTGTTATAATGAGGTATGGGTCATGTATGTATACAGATAGGCATTTTTTCAATTATTATTATGATTCATGAGAAATTATTTGATTAATAATATACATGATAAAGAATGTGATATAGGTGTAGCTACAAGTATAAAGAAACTAATTGGAGGAATGTTTGGTTTATTTTCTCTCTTACCCATTTTTATATTACAATCTCTCTTTCCTTGCACTCTGGTTATAACAATTGCATTGCGAATCATTCTATTTATAGAAGAAAAAACTAGTCTTATACCTTCATGAGGAAGAGAAGAATTGAATACAAAGATCAGGAAATATGGAAGGTATGAAAGTACCTTAAATACTAAGTATCTAGGAAAACAATTTCTATATGAGCAAACAAGAGATTTTATTCCTATTTTAATAGCTTATTTCTCCTATATATTATTAGTCTTAAACAAAGGGATCCGACAATATTGCATTCTACAAAAATATGCATTCATATATATGTGTGTGTGTGTGTGTGTGTGTGTATAGTGAAATAAATTGTTAAGAGTTGGCATCAATACCACTGCCAAATTAGTACTTAAGTATTATTACTTTTCATGCATAGGACTTTGACCCAGTGATCAACATTGTCAATAGTATGATATACGTGGAATTAGGGAATCATTTCTAAGAAAACTACATAAGTAAAACGTGTTTGATATCCATAAAAACCAAGAACTCCTAACTATCTGCAAGAGAAATAAACAGACTATATGCATTCTAGGCCCATTGACAAACTTTAAGCGACTGTGCAAGTTGGTCAATAGTGTTTAGGATCAGAAGGGTATTTCTGCTACCAAATCATTACTAGATTCGAGTAGCCACCAATGAAAATCTCCCTTAAGTGGTGTTTAGATGACAGAGAAACAACAGATCACATCACAATGAAGAGTAAAATTCATTTAAAATAAAGTTTAACATGAAAACCATTCCATAACAACTGGCTTTTACAAACACTAGGAAAACTTGTGTTCCTGACCAAACCCTCTAAAAAATGGGAATGTTACTGAATACTTAGGGAATGGTACATACTAGATACCAAACTATATGGATTCCAACTTAGAGAGTGATAGTTGAATTAAGAAAGGTACATAACAAAGATGAGGGATAAGTAGGTGCGCACTGCTATAAATATAATAAAGATATTATTTATGTTCTAAGACTAAACGTTAATCTCTGGTCAAACCTTTAGTTTCTATAAATAAGTACGCATGGAAAGTATGCATAAAACATCTAAACAATGTATATGCAGTGACCAAAGATACCATTGAATTAAATAGGAAATACGTTGGAAATAAAATATGAAATTAAACCATCGTAAAAGGCAATCTACTTCGAAAAATTACCATAACTCAAGACTGTAAACCCTGGAAATCTTCCAGCTTTGCTTATAGTAAAATTACAAATCATCACATAATGATTTCCAGTACCATGACACAAAAAACTATATGTACTATCAAATATATCTCAAAATTCATAAAGTATAGGTTGGAGGCCACTACTAAAGTTCATGCCAATAGTGGATGGGTTTTTCCCCTTAAATAAATTTCCCTAGGGGAAAATTGGTAATAACTATCCTATAACAATAACTAGGAACATAACTGGAACCCAATATATCACCGAACTACACTAATTAGTAGGATTCCCACAAGAAACATGATGGGTACTGACTTGTAACATAGCGGGTAGGAGTTAGAGGTGAAAGTGTGTGCTTAGTCATATGAAGAAAATATGGTCACAACATCAACCTAATTGCAACCAGAATTTCAAGGAAGGTAAGGTAGTGAGAGAAAGCATTTTATTTTTGTGTAATTATTCAAACCAAAATTTAACTTCACCATAAAACGGTGAAATTTTACCTGTAGCTGTGAAATAATATGAGCACTTTCTTCTTGCATATTAACCCATGACTCCATTAGCACCAATAGAGTGGACGTGATTTATAAATACTCCAAGTAAACAATGATAAAATACAGGAAGTAAAAGAAAGAAAATATGGTGAGAGAATGTACTACACCATGACTTGAAACCCTCAGGAGGCTAACGCAGAAGGTGTGGTTAGACTTTACTAATTGATCATAACCAATTGGGAAAAATAGTGAACCCTACAAGATGCTTACTGGGGTCTCTTTTAGAGTAGGGACTACCCAAGGAGAAGCCTATTGATTTTTGCATAACAAAGCATGGATACTATAAGCCATGAAAAAAGAAAAAAAAATAAAGGAAGAAGGGTTTGTTTGGTACCCCAATAACAAATTTAAGAACACAACAAAACGTATAGAAAAAAACTGAGAATAAGAGTGAAAACAGATTACTTGTGGAAAACATTTGGGTATAATTTCATGCAGATGTTTGTGACGCCAAGTGGGGGTCCAATTCATTTTGATGCGGGATGATGAAGTGCACCCTGAAATAGCATAAGAAATAGTTTGATCAAATACATGGAACTAGAGGATTTTATACTATTATCAAAAGAAACAAAGAAATAATTAATTTAAACACTTATCAAATACTCTATTGAGAATGGCACCGAGTCGAAGAAGGGATATATCTATGACTGAACTCCCATAGAAACCATAGATGTCAGTATAATAGAACCTCTCATGGTAGTACACTCCAAAATCAGCAAGAAAACCAAATGAGAAAGGGGATAACTCAAAATTGTAGGGTTAGGGTAGGGAAAATGAATTTTCCACCCTTGGATTGGAGAAAACATATATCCACCATTCACGTTAACCAAGGACTAAAAGGCATGTGAAGACCATATGAACTATGAGGACGTGGGCACCACTAGTTTGAACACAAAAATGAATAATCACATGTCCATTGATTTTCTACTAAGTCCGACATGTATGCTACAACAAGAGGAACCTTGTCACAAAAATATAGCTAGCCTCTTTTACCATCAGTTGTGTAAGCACATAATCTAGAAAAAAATTTACCCATGCTTTTGTTGGTTGTGGAGCTTGATTATCTTCTTTATTCAGAGGTATTTCCACGTTGGACCCCAGTTCGTAATGTGGTGGCAACGCCGCCCATAAAAGTATGCTGCCAGGCGGGTCCATGGGGGGTGACGATGATTATTTGGAGCCCCCCCTTGGCAAGGGGTCGGGGGTAGTGCCCCCGAAGCTAAAAATAGATGTAAAATTTCCTTGTAAAATGTTGTAATTTCATAGTCAATCTAGGTCATTCATTAGGCGGAGATCTGACGGTATAAGTTATGTTTAATTATGGTTTTTTTCCCTAGAAGGAAACCCCTCATTATATATGAGGGAATTGTATTGCGTCTATGTAGATTTGTATTTCTAAGTGAGAAAAAGAGAGGAGATTGTGTGAGAGTGAAGAGGGAATTACAACGGATCTATTGTAGGTTGTATCTCTTCAGTTTGTTGGATAATATAAAAGGAAGGACTAACTGTTTCTCTGTGGATGTAGCCCAAATTGGGTGAACCATGTATACCTGTGTCTCTCTTGTTTTATGTGTTTTCTGTGTTTATATTTTTGCAATATATTTTATGTGTTCCATTGCTCCGTAATATATAATTTACTAAAAACTGATATCAAAGTTGAAGGTCTATTTGGTTCATAAAATCACAGGAGAGAAGGGTTCTTGGTTCGTGTGGGAGCAATGGAAAAAGATGGTAGGTTTAGGGTCGAAAAAATTAATGGTCAAAACTACCAGCTGTGGAAGATGTTGATGGATGACTATCTATATCAGAAAGATTTGTACCTACCATTGAGCAAAAAGACAAAGAAGCCGATGGGTATGATAAGCACAGAATGGGATATTCTCGATAGAAAGGCACTTGGAACAATACGACTATGTTTAGCAGTGTCGGTAGCCTTTAATATTTCAAATGAAATGACAACGAATGGTTTAATGTCAGCATTGGCCAAAATATATGAAAAATCTTCGGCCTAAAATAAGGTATTTCTTATGAAGCGTTTATTTATTATGAAGATGTCAAAAGGTGAATCTGTTGCTGATCATTTAAATGAATTTAATATGGTTATGAGTTAGTTATGTTCTGTAGGGATAACTTTTGATGATGAAGTTAGGGCTTTGTTATTTCTGTGCTCATTGCCAGAAAGTTGTAATGGTTTATTTATGGCCATTAGTAACTCTGTCTCTGGATTTAGTACTTTAAAGTTTGATGATGCTTTCGATGAAATCCTTAGTGAGGAAATGCAATGGAAACACTCTGGTGAGACATCAGGTAATGCTTTGATTGTAGAGACTAAGGGAAGAAAAATGGAAAGAGGGAAGAGCCTAGGATATCACAGTAAGTCAAGGAATGGAAGATCCAAGTCTAGATCAGGGATAGTGCGTTAGAAATGTAGGAAGAAAGGAAACCTGAAGAAAGATTGCAATTCTCGAAAGGGAAAAGAAGGAGACGTGCAATAAGAAAACAATCATGAAGCGAATGTGACAGGTGATGTATTGCAAGATGCGTTGATACTTTCATTAGAAAATATTATTGATGCTTGGGTGGTACATTCAGGGGCCTCATTCCATGCCACACCTGATAGGAAACATTTTCATGATTATGTTCAAGGAGATTTTGGATAGGTTTGATTGGCTGATGATAAACCCTATAAAATCTTTGTAATGGGCACAGTTTTCATAAAATAGAAGAATGGAAATCAATGGCCATTGAAGGAAGTAAGGCATGTTCCAGATCTGAAGAAAAATCTGATTTCAACAGGCCAATTGGGAGGTGAAGGCTATGTAACTACTTTTATAGATAAAACCTAGAAGGTCACTAAAGGAGCCTTGGTAATAGCAAAAGGAGAAAAGTTTGGTACATTGTATTTATGGAATGGTATTTCTAATTTTGTTAATGCTTTAACCTGTAGAGGAGAAGATATGACATTGTGGCATCATAGGCTTGGGAACATGAGTGAGAAGGCAATGCAAATTCTTCACTCAAGAAATTTGTTTCCAGGTTTGAAGCATGTTGATTTAAAATTCTATGAGAATTGTGTTTATGGAAAACAAAAGAGAGTTAGATTCCTCAGATTTGGGAAAGAAAAGAAGAGAGAAAAAATAGAGCTTGTGCATATAGATGTATGGGGACTTGCTTAGGTATCATCTCTTGGTGGCTCTCATTATTATGTTACTTTTATTGATGATGCAACTGGAAAAACCTGGATTTATTGTATTTGAAATAAATATGATGTATTTGATACTTTCAAGAAATGGAAAGCTTTGGTTGAAAATGAGACAGGAAAAAGGTTGAAGTGTCTCATATCAGACAATGGAGGTGAATATTGCAGCAAAGAGTTTGATAGGTATTGTTCAGAGAATGGAATTTTTAGAGAGAAGATAGTTCCAGCAACACCACAAGAAAATGGTGTGTCAGAAAGGATGAACAAGACAATCATGGAGCGTGAAAGGTGCATGCGATTTCATGTAGGATTTCCTTTACAATTTTGGGCAGATGTTGTAGATACTATTGTTTATCTAATAAACATAGGACCTTCAAGATCCTTGGATGGTGGTATTCCAGAGGAGGCATGGATAGGTAAAAAGGTAAACTACTCATTTTTAAAAAAAATTGGTTGTGAAGCCTTTGTCCACAATAATAAAGAAAATAGAACAAGGCTTGAGGAAAAATCAAAGAAATGTACCTTTATTGGATATGGTGTTAATGATTTTGGTTATCACTTTTATGATTATGAAATACACAAAATCATTAGGCACAGAGATGTCATATTCAATGAAAAGGTTTTGTATAAGGATCAGATGCAAGAAAACAAACAGGAAAAAGAAAATAGAGAATACACAGTGCTTGATGAGACCATAGGAAAAGTGAAGGTGCTTGAAAATCATAATGATAAACAGGCAGAAAAACAACAACAACAACAACCTCAAACACCTGAAAGTGGTGTTAGAAGATCTACCAGGATAAGTAGACCCCCTGAATGATACTCTCCTTCATTATATTATGTATTTTTGACTAATTTTGGTTAGCCAAAATGTTATTAAGAAGCAGTGTAGGTAGAAACAAGGAAGAAGTGGGAGCAAGCCATGAAAGAAGAGATGGACTCCTTAGTAGATACCCAAACTTGGGACTTAATCAGGTTGCCTGCAAGTAAAACAACATTACAAAATAAATGGGTTTACAGGGTGAAGGAAGAAGATGGAGGTAGAAAAAGGTATAAAGCTAGACTTGTGGTGAAGGGGTTTGCACAAAAAAAGGGTATATACTTTGATGAGATATTTTCTCCTATTGTTAAAATGACCTCAATCAGAACTATCTTATGTCTAGTAGTAGCTGAAGATTTGCATCTTGGGAAGTTAGATGTAAACGTTGCCTTTCTCCATGGGGATTTGGAGGAAGAGATATATATGCAACAGCTACAAGGATATGAGGTAAAAGGGAAGGAGAAGCTAGTGTGCAGGTTGAAGAAGAGATTGTATGGCTTAAAATAGGCTCCAAGGAAGTGGTATCTAAAATTTGACAAGTTCATGTCTGAACAAGGTTTTACTAGATGTCACTCTGATCATTGTGTTTATCTCAAAAGGCAAAATGATGGCAGCTATATTATATTGTTATTGTATGTAGATGACATGCTTGTTACAGGTTCTAACATGCAAGAATAAATGTGCTCAAAACAAAATTGGTGAATTCATTTGCAATGAATGATTTGGGTGCTGCAAAACAAATCCTTGGTATGACAATAACTAGAGATGGGAAGAATCTAAAATTAACATTGTCTCAAAGTGAGTACATAGAAAAGGTGTTGAAAAGATTTAATATGTAGAGTACAAAACTAGTTAGTATACCTTTGGCTAGCCATTTCTCACACCGTTGCTCCTCCATCAGTAGTGCAAACCGTGTCATAAAATATGGGTGACATCTGTATAACCTCATATTCTGAAACACTTTGTTGCTTCTATTTTTGCCTTACTTTTCATAAGGACATCCCTTTGAAGCTTCCTTGGAATGAAAGAGAGATATATCAGCATAAATAGTAGAGAGAAAGTAAGGCTAAAGATCTCTTTGAAATGACTTGAATCATGGGAAGATTTTGAATGTAATCTCTATATTAACTAGCCATGACTTGAAAACATTAACTTCTCTCCTCGAGTTGCTAAACAATAATTTCTTTGTCAACCCACTTGATATTTCATTAAAACTCAATAACTTCCCACACTTTATGCCTGATTTTCTGCATCACGACTTTCAAATGTTGCAACATAGTGTTGTTCGTAGATAATGCGAAATGCAATTGCGAAACATCACAATATCGCATTTCACAATTTTTAAAGGGATAACATAATGGCATGCCTTATTAAATTGTGACTTGCGAAGTGTGATCACATATTCTTATAGTGTCATGATCGGAAAATCATAGTGGACGCTTTATCACATATCGCATTTTAGGATTTTCTTTAGGATGTTGATAATTGTCACAGGAAAACTGCAAGATGCGATTTGCGACAAAAGTTTTAAGTATGGGTTCCATTCTAAAGGTTTAAGGCAAATTTTTAGAGTTAGAGCTTATTTTCAAAAGGCTAAAAAATTAAAAGGGTCCCCATTTATATGTTAAATACTAACTATTCATCCATATAAATGGGGGGGTTGTTTTATAGTACAATAGGAACACAAAAGGATTGATATGACTACATGCATTCCCATAATTTTCCTTAAAGAACATTTTTCCAATCTCTTAATGGTCATCCAGAAATATTTCACATGTGAAGGCAGATTTAACATGGTGTATCAGTATCATTTCAGATTTCTACTTCATTTCATAGGTAAGTGACCTCTAGACATTCCATTTTATCTGTTTAGAAGTTTGGGAAAGATGGTAGACAAGGTCCAAAACAAACCTAATGCAAGTGACACCTATGTTTTTAACCATGGCCTCATTAAATTGTTGGTTGTACAAGAGCTAAATAGGTTAAACATATATTGGTTTACCTTCTTATTCTTGAGTGGCTATGAGTTAGATACTCCCACCCCTTCTAGGAGAACTCCAATGTCTAAATCAATAACCCCTAGAGAAGAACAACAACTAGAGGTAGACCAATATCCAGAGGTAGAGAAACTTATAGTAGAGGCTTCCACAAGCACCAACAGGAGGATGACCAAAAGATAGAGTAAAGAATAGAGTAAAAGGAAGGGTAAGCTAACTGATATCCTAGACGCTATTGAGATTGAAGAATTCCCAATTGAGAAGCCTATAGAAGTGACCAAGGCTGAAACTAAGAAGAAGAGCAAGAGGGCTAAGAAGCTGTAATTCTCACAATAAGAACATGGTTTCATATTTAGGCCAAGGAACTTGTTACAAGGTCAATGAAGCAAGTTGAAAAGATGCTAGAAGTGCCTTTAGAAAAAACAGATCCATGCAAGAAAAAGAAAGGCAAATAAGTTGTACAAGAAAAAATTGAAATAGAGGTTCTACAAGAACAATTAAGATAGGATAGTCAAGAAGTTATTAATTCCAAACTTGAGTCTGAGAAGCGGCAAAGAGAGGTGCCAAAGTAGATAGATTTCTATGATGAAACTGCAGATAAATCCAAAAATATGATAAAGAGGATTTTGTCTTTGCACAAGATGTTGAAACACATGTACATAAGGAATAGTTGGCTCCAATCATACATGAATAGGTTACAGGTATAAGTCATAGCATTATAAACTCAAATTGAAATGATCAAAGTTCAGCTCAAAAAAAGAAATCTGAAGATTATTACTAAAATAGATGCTACTCCTTGAATATGGTAAAGCTTTCAATTTTGTCTTTACTATGTTTAATCAATAAATTCACCCTTATTTATAGTTGAAAAAGGTATTAGAAGTAATAAGGAGGCACACGAAGCCATGAAAAATAAGAAAACTTAGAATTTTAAAATTTTGTAGAAACTCCCCATAGTGAAGGTGAAAATTTGCTACGAAATTGTTGTAGCTTTTTATAGAGGAGAAGGAAAACTAAAAACACAGAAAGGGGAGTTATAAGGGAATGTATTTAGCTTAAAAACATCAAGGAAAACCTCAAAACTTGCAAAAAGAGAAGAGGGGTAGTAGAAAGGTATTTTTTTTAATTTGCTACTGAAGTTTGCTATGAAACTACTAAAGGCTCTGTTTTTCCGCTATGAAACTTTCAAAACACTGTTTCTCTATGTTTTGGAATATTTTGGACATCAAACAGCCATGCATCTAGATGGATTACAGTTCATGAAAGGTGTCCTCATCAATTTCTACTTTTCTGGGAGACGGTTCAACAAGTCAACCAAGTCAACATCCATGTGGCATGAGACACATCATCAACTCCAACACATTCAAAAAATCAGTTTTCTTCGATAAGCTCTATCAAGAGAATTTAGTTGAGTTCATTAATGTTGGAAGAGTCATACTTGTATTCAAATTGTAAAAAACATAAATCCCTAAGATTTCTCAATAGGTGTCAAGTAGGATAAGGTACCTAAATTGTTTGATCGAATCTTGCCCAAAGTGGGAGAATTTTGTAATTATTGATACGATGGTGGTCTTGCTCTATATATTGGTAGTTTCTTCACTCTGAAGGGGTTGATCAATAATGTGAGAAGCTGAACCTTTGTAATCTTTTGATCAAGTTAATATATATATATATATATATATATATATATATATATATATATAGATAGATATTGCGACAACTATGTTTTTATACATGAGATTCATGTTATGGATTTATGTGTTCTTGCCATGTTTTCTATATTTCTATCAATACTCATAGTATTTTAATTACTTGGAATTCCTTTCAAGTGCTTTGATTTCCTTCATTTACTATGTATGACTGTGAATGTTTATTTGAAATCATCTTTAAAGCCATAAATGCCTCAGCTTCCATTAAACATTATTGTTTGCCATGATTTTCTTTTATTTGACTCCATGCCCAATGGTTGCAGTCGTCACATTTTCCTTCACCTGTAAAGCCACATAAAAAGAAATCAGAGTTAGTCATCTGTAGTTTTGAGTTGATTAAAGTGAACTTTATAAGTGTTTTGAGAGACCCTTCTCAGATTGGAAGGGCTAAATTTCAGTCAATGTGATTTGAAATAGTTATGTTGGGTTGAATTTTGACACAACCCAACTCTTTTAGCTGAGTGATAACATATGTCATCATATACATCTATCAAAGATAAGGAGAACCTTCAAAATCAATCCAGTGTATCAAGAGGAATCATCACACCATAGGCAACTCAATTGACCATCCATAAGATTCCTATTTCCAATTTATTGATATCCCGTGACATAGAGATATCAATACGCAAGAATTAATCATCATCAACCAATCATAGCATGAGATTGTACAATCAAGTTTTGTTAATATCCCATACCTTTAATCTCATATTATCAAGATCAAAATTCTTTATATACAAAGAACCACAATCCTCAAGAAAAATACCATGTGTAGCATATCATGTACATGCATCATGTACATGCATAAATATGATCAACAACATTATAACAACTTTATCATCCACAACTTTACCATATGCACCTTGTGTATCATATAAGACACAATGGTGACAATATATAAATGTTAACCAATAGTGAGTGAGTCATTAACCATAGCATGCAGATCTTCTTCATCAAGTGTATTATGTGTAGGTTTTAACCCTATACAAAAATTACCTGCATACAAATTCTAAAAACACAGAAAATAAAAAATGCGAGAGAATAACACATAAAACAAATATACATAGAGATTTTCCTCTAGATCCCAAAACCAGGACTACCAGCTTGATTTTTCATTATGTTCCTTTCAATGTTACAATACATAATTATACATGCCATCGTGTCCAATACCATGGACCGAAAACCATTGCGTCCAATACCATGGACCGAAAACCATCGCATCCAAAAAACATGTGCGAAAATCATGCACAAAACCATAGGTGGGTCTGCCCAACCTAACATAGGGTCCAAAACCAAAATTTTCCAGGGCACTGCCTTAGACCCCATAAAGTGGGGTTACGGGTGCCCTTCAAGCCCTCTATTAACTATGTGGAAAGAATATAACACAACCCAACATTCTCCCACTTATTGTTTTCTTTCCACAGGGGGCCACAAGGGAGCTTAGTCATTTTCCTAGCCCTAAAATGCCCATTGTCTCTCTACACCAAGAGAATAGAGCTCACGGATTTTGTCATTGCATTTGCAGTATTCTTCAAAGTGTTCATCTTTACCAGCAACACCTTTTTGTCTTCTATCATATCCCTCACAAAGTGATACTGAACATCATTGTGCTTTGTCTTTGAATGATATGTAGGGTTCTTTCCCAAGAAAATTGCACTTTGGCTGTCACAGTCTATCCTTATAGCTTCCTGTACTAACCCCATACTTGAACACAATCTCTGCAACCAAACTGCTTCCTTGCTTGCATGAGTGGCTGCCATGTATTCTGCCTCTGTAGTTGATAGTGCCACTACAGATTGTTTCTTACTCATTAAACTGACTGCACCTCCAAATAGGTTAAACACCTACCCACTTGTAGATCTTCTCTGATCTAGATCTCCAGCCTAGTCTACATCAACAAAGCCACAAATATCCAACACCCTATCCAATCATGGTCTTCCTTGGTAGCACAGATCATAATCACTAGTGCCACGCAAATACCTGAAAACCTGCTTCACTGCTGTCCAATGATCCTTTCCTGGTTTTGACATAAACCTGCTCAATACTCCCACTGCATGTGCAATGTCTGGTCTAGTACAGACCATTGCATACATCAGGCTACCGACTGCACTTGCATATGGAACATGGGACATGTCCTCTTCCTCTTCTTGTGTCTTGGGACATTGTTCAGCAGATAACCTCACACCTACAAGAATAGGAACCTTCACCGATTTACTATCCTGCATATTAAACCTTTGTAGTATTGTCTTGACATACTTCCTCTAGTTTAACCAGAGCTTCCTCTTTGCCCGATCTCTTTTAATTTCCATGCCCAAAATATAGTTTTCAGCACCAAGATCTTTCATGTCGAATTTGGAGGACAATTGGGTCTTCAAATCCTGGATAATTTCTTTGTCATTTCCAACCAACAACATATCATCCACATACAAGACCAGATAAATAACACAGTCACCAATTAATTTAAAATATACATAGTGATCTACTTTTCTTCTGGTGAAGCCAAGTCCCCATATAAATGTATCAAATTTTTGATACCACATCCTTGGTGACTATTTTAACCCATACAGAGACTTATTTAACTTGCATACTAGTTCTTTCTTACCCTTCGCTGCAAAGCCTTTAGGTTACTTCATGTAGATTTCCTCTTCTAGATCCCCATGAAGAAATGTTGTCTTCACATCCATCTGTTCTACCTCAAAATAAAAGGCAGCAGCAATAGATAAAAGTAATCTAATAGAAGTTACCTTGGCAACAGGAGAAAAAAATATCACCAAAATCAATTCCTGGCACCTAGGAATAACCTTTTGCTACCAACCGAGCTTTGTATTTCTCCACTTTTCCTTCTGCATTTGTCTTCTTTTTGAACACTGTTTTTACACCTGCATCATCCAACTTTCTAACAGAAATCAGATTTCTGGCTAATGCAGGAATATGTAGAACACCTCGAAGCATTCTAATCCTTCCACCTTGCAACTTCAACTTTACTTTTCCATGACCAACTATTCTAGCCTTCCTGTCATCCCCCAAGAAGACATCACCACCATCATATTTCTCATACTCGCAGAACCACTCTCTATGGGGAGTGAAGTGAAAAGATGCACCTGAGTCAATCAACCATGCCTCATGATCTACATGTGTACTTGAAGAAGCCAAGTATACATCCCCACCTTCATCTAAGGTGGTTTTCGCCTCTACAGAAGGAGCATCATCAGATCCCTTTCCTTTGTCAGGAGATTTAGATTTACAGTCCCTTTTGAAGTGGCCTTCCTTTCCGCATTTCCAGCACACCACCTTTATAGGTTTTCCTGGAGATTTAGATCTCCCTCTAGATTTAGATCTCCCACTCGATGACTTATTTTTGCTTCTGTTTTGGGACCATCCTCATACAAACAAGGCATCACCATTTTGGCTTTCCATATTCTTCCATCTCATCCCCTTCATCAGCAAGGCTGAGACTATTTCATCAAACTGCAAGGCAGTTGTATTGCTACCTATTGCAATAACCAGACTATCCCACGAATCTTGTAGAGAACACAACAAACTGATGCACTTGTCTTCATCTGAAATTTTAATATCAACAAATGCTAACTGACTTACCACAGTATTAAATGCATTCATATGCTCTGTCACTGAGTCTCCATCTTTCATCCTCAGGTTATACAGTTTTTTTTGCAGGAATAGTTTATTCACCAGAGACTTAGATTGGTACAAAGTCCCTAACTTTTCCTACAAAGCCTTCACCATAGCTTCCCTTGATACATTCAGCAATACTGAATCTGAGACACACAATCATATTATGCTCTTTGCCTTCCGATCCAACTTCTTCCATTCTTCATCAGACACTCCTATTGGTTTAATACCTATATCTTCCGCGATCCACTAATCTTTATCCACCAATAGACCCTCCATCTTGAGTTTCCACAACTCAAAACTCTGACCATTAAATTTCTCAATCTCTATCTTTCCACTGCTCGCCATCTTCTTTCACCACCAGAATTGATCTCGCAGATCTCCCACTGAACAGGGTCTACAACAAGCCCAAGCGAAACCCCTCAGCAACAAAGGCATCCCCTTGAAGCCAAAACAGCTCTGATACCAAATGTAGGTTTTAACCCCATACAGAAATTACCTGCATACAAATTCTAAAAACATAGAAAATAAACAATACGAGAGAATAACACATAAAACAAATATACACAAAGATTTTCCCCTGGATCCCAAAACCGGGACTACCAGCTTGATTTTTCATTGTGTTCCTTTCAATGTTACAATACATATTTATACATGCCAAAGCATCCAATACCATGGACCAAAAACCATCGCATCCAATACCATGGACAGAAAACCATCGCTTCCAAAAAACATGTGCGAAAATCATGCACAAAACCATAGGTGGGTCTGCCCAACCTAACATAGGGTCCAAAACCAAAACTTTCCGGGGCACTACCCCAGACCCCATAAAGTGGGGTTATGAGTGCCCTTCAAACCCCCCTGTTAACTATGTGGAAAGAATATAACACAACCCAACATTATGTAGAATCAACTTTACTAAGTGCAAATTAAGCAGTATATCAAAACTTCAGCAACATATGTGTCTTTAGCAGGATCACCAATGATATATAGTTTTCATGAACACCATTATGCAATTAGTAATTATCAAGAAATCATAATGCCAACAAAGCACTATTAGAAGCATAGAAAATGCTCCCCCTGAACCTGTGTCGAATATCCACTGTTAGGTCTAACCATATCCATATTCATCAATTAGTAAAGCCATCAAAAGAACCAAAGTAGAAATGTCATATTGCAACAAATAATAACCATCATAAGCCAATACCACTTCTAAGTAGTATATGAGCATCAATATACTATAACCAACCATTGCGAGAACCAGAAAGCCAAATAATAACTAACTGAATCATATCAAAACATATCCCTAAGTCTATCCCACTGTTTCTTCATATCAAATAAACATACATGATTGTTTAGATCAGAACTCATGTATATACATGACTTTCCTTCATAAGATTCACATACAGAAAGTAAAATGCTGAATTTTTATAACCATGTCTCCCCCTAAGCCTACATTGTATGTTCTTATTCATAGTTACTATATCAGATGCACTGTCGGTAATATAAGCAACATGAAAATCAAAACGACATGGGAATCATCATTAAAGTATACATATGTATAGCTCCCCATGAGATCATACACCAATTATTTTGAGGACTTGATAATCAACTCCTTCTCTTCATGAGGTCATGTATCTCACATCACTTCCGTAGTCATTATGAGAAGTATTCTTTTAAGAACAATGTACTATAGTAGAGACCATCTTATTTTACTTTGAGTATGAATCCTCCTCATTTTTTCTAGAATTCATTTCTTTAAACATGTATAATTTTTTCGGATTTATGTATCCTCTTGCTATGACTTTTCCAATTTCTTCCTCCATAACCTTGCATTTGGTTGATGTAAACACAATTATATTTCCTTTATTTGTCATTTGACCTACACTTAGAAAGTTCTCCTTCAACCCTTGAATTAATAAAGTATCAGTTGCTCTTCTATATTTATTTATTTTGGCTCTACCTTTTCCCAGATCTTTTCTTGGAGCACTATTTCCAAGAATAACCTTATCATCTTGGTTTTTCCTGAGAGACTCCATCTTACTCTTATCTCCATTCATGTGATAAGAGCATCCATTGTCTATGTACCATTCATATTCATCTTCAAATGAGAAGAGAGAAAGACCACATATTATATGTTCTTATTCTTTGTGCTTATTATGAGAAATGTCGGTGGATCCATCATTTTGTGTCTATGAATATTTATATGTGATTTCTTTCCATGTTGTCTATGGAGATTCTTTTTTTGCTGAAGCAAGAGTCATTCCTTCTATTCACTTATATGCATAAAATAGATTACATAAAATACATCTAACCCAAAGGAGAAGAGGGCCAAAGAATTTAGCATTCACTTTTTGCTTTGGGAGAAGAGCCAACAGCTTGAGAACTGGACCTAGGGCCTAGAAAACTACTCACACCATCATCCAAGATCTAACGGTCAAGGATCAAAATGGCACGAAAACATGTGAACCTAAAAAACTAAAAGCGGAACCAAAGAGGACATAGAGACCACCATATAAATATTTTGGGTCCGCTAGGGAAGCCAGGAAGATACCCCGGACCCACCAACATGCACATTGAACCTAGGCCATTGATTTGCAACTACTTGATCCAATGGCTATGAGGAATATCAGGCTGAAAATAAGCAAGAGGAATACCCACCTAATGAAGGTAGTATTCTCTCTCCTCCTTGAGCCACGTGTTGAACGTTAAGTGGCATCAAGCTCATTTCTAGAATATCGCTTCGGGTTTTGAGGATGCCCGAAAACCCCCTCAACTGTAGCATAACCAAAATTACCACAGAATTGTTTCACCCATTGCCAACCATTCAGCTAAGAGACACATTTGTGCCATTGCCACACAGCTTTGGTCAGAATGCCGCAGTTTTTTCCAACTACACGCTCGCTAACCTAGCTCCTGTTCTGGGTTGATACTTCGGACCAAGGACTGGATGTTCTTTTCATAAATATTCATGGGTTGCTGCTTCATGAAGACTGTACATCAATTATTTCCAGAACTCTGCAATCTGCTAGAATCCCCTATTTTGATAGAGCTCTCAGTCCACATTCGCCTGTTTGAGACACTCATCCCTCAATCTTCCCTAGGGGACCTCTTTCCATCTATATTTATTGTTGCTTTTAGCACAGAGAGCTCCTTCATTAGCTAAAATGTTCGCCAATTTGTTGGTTGTCCGACACACATGAGTAAAACTTAGGGTTCTCATGTTCTGAAGGTGGGATTGGATCCTTTGATAAACCTGAAGAAGCCTCCAATGTTTCGAGACTTTTTCCAGAGCCGAGCCATAGCAGATTTTCTTGACCGAATTAATGATCAACTCAGAGTCTGCTTCAATTATGATGTTATGAAGATTTTTTTCCCTCAGGATTTCTAAGCATTGCTCAAGGGCCATGAGCTCTGCCATATTGTTTGTGGCTCTCCCCAAATTACAATGAAAGATGAGTTGTATGCAACCCTTTTCATCCCTTATCACTCCCCCATAGCCAGCCATGCCTAGGTTTCCTTTTGAGGCCCCATCTATGTTGCATTTCATAAATCCCTAAGGGGGAGGGTGCCAAAAGTCTTTATTAGCCACAATTTGATTTGTATTTTTGTTATTGCCCCAAGGAATAAGCTGCTGCATACCCAACTATAGTATTATTTTCACATCAGCATCTGAAGGGTGATTCTCAGGCGGTTTTTTCATAAGAGTTCCTACCATCTCCTTGAGCTATCTTAAAATTTGTTCCATAATGCTCTGGGAAGAACCTTTTTTATTTTTGAAAATTCTATTGTTACGTTCTTTCCAGACATCCCAGATTAGGAAAATTGGAGCTAAAGCCCAAGCTTTGTTGACTATTTCATAATCAAAGAAGTTTTTCTTCCAATTCTTTAGGGTGCCAGTGATGCTACCCATGTCCCTATCTGTTTTTCTAAAAATTGAAGCAATCCCATTCCACAATGTGGAAGTAAATGTACAGAGGTTGAGAAGGTGATCCATAGTTTCTTCTTGTGATTCACATAGCTGGCATTTGGATGGGCCAGATACACCTCTTTTCTGGAGGTTTTCCCAGGTAAGAATTTTCTTATGCTGCACTAACCACATGAATAGTTTAATTTTCATCCATCCCTGGTTCTACCAAAGATTCTTCCAAACCCAATCTGGGTTGGTTGAGTCAAGCCCAAGGGCTATGTGTTTTTCCTCTTTAAGGTTAAAGGTGCCTTCATTGTTATTGCCCCATCTCAGCTGGTCTGAATCAGCTGATATCAGGATCTTCCTTTGTTCCAGGATGGTTGTTAGAGCTTCAGCCTGTGCCTTCAAGGGGGCATTATCCCTGTAATCTAGTTCCTTCCATATCCTCCATTTTTCTCCATTATTAACCTGATCCAAAAATTCATTTACTCTGAGTAACCCTTTGATGTTAGTATCATTCTTGAGATTTGAAAAGTCTTCTCTCAACAGTTTAGGTTCCTGTTGCCACCTATCCTCCCAAAACCATGCAAGGTTTCCATCTCTAATTTCCCAGAAACTATTTTTCTGAACAATGGCTCTATTCTCCCAAGCTTTGTTCCAGATGTGGGAGCCTTTGATGATTCCATACATTCTAATGTGATCCATGTCTTTCCAATTGTTTGCATATTTTTGTTTCCAAATTTGTGCCCAAGGGGCAGCTGAATCTTTTAGCCATCTCCACCATAGTTTTTCCCCCAAAACTTTGTTTAGCACCTTAGGATCATCCAGTCCCAAACCTCCATGAGTTTTAGGTTTACAGATCTTTTCCCAGGCTACCAAGGCCCATTTTTTTTCTTCCCCTTTACCCCAAAGAAAATCTCTTTGGATATTCCTACATAGTTGCATGACTCCCTTTGGGGCTGGAAGGGCTGAGAACATGAAGATGGGAACAGATTGTAGGATAGATTTTGTAAGCACAAGCCTACCCACTAAGTTCAAAGACCTACTTGTCCATTTTTGTGTCTTGTCCTGTAGCTTGTTAATCATAGGTTCCCATACTGTCTTGCTCAGAGGTTTATCTGTTAGTGGTCCTCCCAAATATTTGGATGGTAGCATATCTCTTTGAAAGCCTGGAATTTTGGAAATATTTCTCTGAATAGAAATGTTGGTGTTAAAAAAGAAAATCTTTGATTTGGAGAGGTTTACCTCTATGCCCACAGCCATTGCAAAGTCTTACAATATTTGTTTGTAGGCTAAAGCTTCCTTGACCGTAGGTATGCCCTGTAGCATAGTGTCATCCACAAATAGTTGATGGGTTAAAGAATTTCCATTCCCAATTAGTTTGAGACCCTGGATCTTACCTTCTTCTTTGGTAGACTTGATAGCTAGGCCTAGTCCTTCCATCATGAGAATAAAGAGGAAGGGGGGAGAGAGGATCTCCCTGTCTGAGACCTCTCAAAGGATTAAAGGGCTTTGATGGAGAACCATTTAATAGTATTGAAAAACTTGAGGTAATTACAAGGGCCATTACCCATCTCACCTAGTTATGGTCAAATCCATAAGCTAGAAGAACTCTCCTTATGTAGGCCCAATTTAACTTATCATATGCCTTTTCTAGGTCAAGTTGCATAATCATTCTTGCCTGCCTATTGCTTATAAGAGAGTGAACCACCTCATGAGCTTGAATGATATTGTTGAGAATTTGTCTGCCTTCCACATACCCAGTTTGCTCCACAGAAACCAGAGTTGGTAGAAGGGGTTTAAGCCTGTTGGAAATTATTTTGGAAATTATTTTATACACCACATTGCATAAAGCTATAGGTCTGAATCTATCTGGTGTCAAAGCATTATCCTATTTTGGAATTAAGGAAATGAAAGATGTATTGAGCACCTTCAAAACAATTCTATTTTTTCTGGAGTCCTCCACCACATCAAGGATATCCTGCTTGAAAATACCCCAACATGCCTTAAAGAAGTTGACATTAAAACCATCTGGGCCTGGCGCCTTCCCATTTTACATATCTTTGATGACTTCATTGATCTCCTCTTCATTCACAGGCCTGTTTAGATTATAATTATCTTCTCTTCTCACAAGCTTAGGAATATGCTTTGTGAAATCATTAATGAATTGTGATATGTCTAAGAGAGGTTCTTCTGCTATGCCTTGGAAATGTTGAACCAACTCAGCTTCTATATCTTTGTGGGTGTTGAGTTGGTTACCTCGAGAATCCTTGATTATTGAGATTCTATTGTGAGACCTGTGATCCATGGTAGATTTGTGGAAAAACCTTGTGTTCCTATCTCCTTCTTTTAGCCATTGTACTCTTGATTTTTGTCTCTAGAATATTTCCTCTTGTTTGCATAATTCTTCCCATTCTTGTTGATGATTGTTAGCTTGTTCATTTCTTCCCTCGTTGAAGCCATTGGTGATGAGGGACTGATTAATTTCATGAATCTTCCTTTCAACTACTTTTTTGGCTTCAAAAATGTTGCCAAACTCCTTCTTATTCCAATCTTTGAGCCTGATTTTGATATGTTTCAATCTTTTATGCAAGAGAAACATTTTCGTACCCTGAATCTGCATATCCTCTTCCCACCATTTTTCAATATTGCTGATAAAGTCTGGATGGGTGAGCCAGATATTTTCAAACCTAAAAGGTCTATTTCTTGGAGTTCCTATATAGGATGCCTCAAGTTGAATAGGCCAATGGTTCGATCCACCAAAAGGGAGTATCATCGCTGACATGTCAAGGCCTGTGAGTATAAGGTCCTCTAAGATAATGAATCTATCTAGCTTAGAGGCTACTTGAGACTCTCCTCCCCTTTTATTATTCCAGGTAAAGAGGCCATTACTTGTCTCTGTGTCTACTAACTTCATATTGTTTATAAAATTCTAAAAAGCTATGGAGTCTCTGCCTAGTGATCTGGTTCCACCTTTTTTTTCCGACAGGGATCTGATCATGTTAAAGTCCCCTCCCAAAATCCATGGTATTCCTGAATGTCTGTCTCTTAGATCCTCCAGTGAAGTGAGTAGTTTGAGTTTGTCCTCAGGCTTTTGTGGACCATAAACATTTGTGATTAAATAAACTTTCCTATCCCCCAAAGGTTGAATAACCACTGATAAGTAGTTCCTAGATGCTTCAGCATCCAAGATACCTAGTTTCTGGGGGTTCCAAAGTGTGAGGATACCTCTAGCTGTTTTGTCTGCTTTGACTTCTAGAAATTCATATCTAGTTAGCCATTTGCTGTGAATTTCTCTTATTTTTTTGACTAAACATTTAGTTTCCTGGATGAAAATCATATATGGTTTTTATTCTTTTATTCTATTGTTGAGATTCCTTTGTTTCCTTTTACTCCCTAGACCCCTAATATTCCATGTTGTGAGCTTCATTAAGAAATATTTGTGAAAGAGTAACTAGTTAGGTCTTTCATCTTACCTGAATCTATCATCAGTTTTCCACATTCTATCAGCAGCTCGTTCTGTTTTTTCCTACCCCTCTTCCTACCTAGGTTCCTAGGCGCAAGTCCCGATGTAGTCTTCATAGTTTTCACCCCTTTATTGTCCTAACTATCGAGGTTTCTTTTGGCTCCCGACCCTTTTTCCTGAGTTCTCCACAGAAACAGTTGTTGCACTCTATTGAACTCCTCTTGTGGTAGCGAATCCATTCCTTTTGTGGTTCCCTGCTCCAAGAATTTTTCCAGATCTAGATGCTCCCTATTGAGAATATCTTGCAGTTCATGATCCTCCGTTTCCACCTCACTCAGGGTCATCTCTTGGTCCTTATCAAGTTCCATGGTACTCAGTAGATCCTCCTTTTGTTGGTTGTTTTCATGTGTTTCCTCCATATTTCTTCCTTTTCTTTCTCCCCTCGGCTATCCTTTAGAGTCAGATTTGCCTTATCTAGATCCTCTTCTTCTTCTAGTACCTTGTACCTATTCTAGCTTATCTGCTTTTCCTCATTGATTTTTTTTTTAAACTTTCTTCCTCCTTTACCTTTATTTCCCACCTTTGTGAAATCTATCAGTTTCTTTCCCTAAGGTAGCTTTAGCTTTGTTGTCTATTTTGTTTAGAGGGAAATCCCTGAATAGATGTCCATGTTCAATGCATTTGCGGCATCTGAAAGGAACATGCTCATAGTCCACCGCTTGTACCCATTCTTCATCAAAAACTTCAAGAATCACTTCATCTGGTAGAACTCTAGAAAGATCCATCTCCACGCATATATGAGCAAAGGATGTGTACTTTCCCTGCCTAGTGCCTCAGATATTTTTACAAAATTCCCTAGTTTATTTCCTATAGCTGTTAATGATTCAAGCTGCCAATAATCCAGTGGTAAGGGGTAGAGTCTTACCCAGACCGGAACCAAATTGAATGTCTCTCTCTCCGAGACAAAATTCATCACCCAAGGTCGCATATAGAGGCTTGCAGTAGCATAGAAGTAGGGCCCTCCTTCAAACACCCTGTCTTTATCCTCAATGTTAGTGAATACTACAGTGAAGAAACCCTTTGACCCAAGGTGTAGGTCTATATCTCCTTTAGGTTTCTAGTGATTCTTTATCCATGCCTGTAAAGCCTTCTCTATTGGCCATAACCCCATGAATTTACAAATGACTGCGTAAGTCGTCATGTGTTCCCTATGCGCTTGTAGCACTGGATCACTCAACACCACTCTGGGTGTGATAGTTGTCCTAGGCTTACACAGTCCATTTTGTTTTCTAGTGTCTGCATTCTAATTTTCTTCCTATATTCTTTTCTCTCTTCTGACGTCTTCCCACCTATTCTCCTGCTCCTGTGTGTCTCTATTGTCCTGTTTTCCTCCTCCTAAAGTACCTGTTTCAGCCTCCAATGGTTTCTTGCCTCGACTAGAGACTGCCTAACTATAGGAGGGACTGGAAATCCCCCCCTTACACCCCTCCCTGGTGCCCAACACTTAACTTCTTCTGAAAACACTAGCTCTCATGCCTTGCCTCCCTTCCTGGTCAATATTGAATGGCAATATCATGTTGTCTATGGAGATTCATTTATTTGTTCCTGCATTATTTTTCTACATGCCCAAACTTGTTACAACCATAACATATTATATGACCAGAAAAGGGAGAGAAATTACAATATTTCTGTTTCATATTCCTTCTATTGCTATCAATAGCTTCATGACCAAATATGTTTCAAGTAAAACAATATCCCTTGAAGAAACATGAGTACCTGTGAGCTGATGTAGTTCTTGGGAGATGACTCCTTGCTTGAAATAATTTTCTTCTATAATTGGCTGCAACATGTCCATAATTATGACATATAAAGCATTCAACATTATTGATTAGAGGAGAAAATCGATTAACACTTCTATAGTTAGGAGCATATGTTTTTTTTTGAAGATTCATTTTCCTTGGTTGTTGACTAGGTTGATTTCTTATCTCTTTATTGAGCTCTTTAGGGTTTGCATTGTTACCGTTTAGATTCTTTGCATTGGCTTGTGAATTATATTCTCCTTTAATAGTTTCATGAAAACCAATACCATATTTAATAGAAGGATACCTTTGACTACTAAGAATGTTATCCAAAATCTTATTACTATCTTTAAATCTCATGTGTTTATTATTTTCTTCTAATTTAACTTTTAGAATGTTTACCTCAACCTCCATTATTTTCTATTGCTTTTCCTTTTCAAGATACTACTTTCTCATTCCTTCTTCAACCTTTCTTCCTTCTTCCATTTGCTCCTTTAACTTGATAATTTATTCTTTTTGGTGAGCCCTAGTATTGCACCAAGAGTGTTGCAACTCCAAAGGGCTCCTCAACTCTATTTATCAACCTAGGGTTCATACAAACTTCAAGGTGATAGTGCTATATACACAATAGATGGGATTCTACTCATTCCACCCTAAACTATGACATTTGATCAATAATGCTCCAATACAATTCTTTCTACTAAATTAGAAGGAAGTTGACTACTAAAGGGCAATTCAGAAGCTAGCTCTAATGACAAAAATGAAAATTATTTTGAACCTCAACTTGTATATACTATTAACTTGTAAATGCTACTGAATCAATTCATGAAAGGAAACAAGAGCTACACTACTTGCATAAAGGAAACTACAATATTTGGAAATCAACCATCTAGCTACCAAATCCACTTGTAAACAAGAGTCTAACCTACTGAATCATAACTCAATATTTCATGCATCATCTATCTAGTTCACACTTTCATATAAATCAATGGTCTATTTGTGTTAAATTTGTTATAAATAAATTAATGCTATTATATCTTGTAGTGAAGGAAAAGGATGGTTGGGATGGCCTAGGTGCTTCCCTTGATCATGGAATCCAAGCTTGGGGCCAACCTACTCATAAAATAAGTCAAACTTGCATCATAGGTCAAAACAGGGGGTAAAACAGACTGCTATAGGAAGTTGCTACAGGTGCCCTATATTGCTACAAGAAGGCCTGTAATTCTATAGGAAGGCTTTCAAGAAGGCTTGGGAGGAAAAAATGATGAGATCAAGGGATGGCAAGTTAGATGGAGGCTGCGGTAGATTGATGAAAGGTGGCCAACACCCCTATCCAACTTCAACACCTCAGGAAGGCTTGTTTTGGACTAATAGGGATGCTCGCGGTGACCTAAGGGAATGAGCTCAAGAACATAATTTTGGGATTCATCAAAGAGGGTGAAGAATTTCTGGATGGAGATGGTGAAAGGCCCCCTTGGGTGTAGATCCAAACATCCTTGCAACATCACATGAACATACTCTTTTATCACTGACAAAATAATATAACTAATGGTGGAAAATAGGAGTTGAATTTAAATACCATCTAATATGTGCCAAAAACTCTGATCTAGTCACACATAAACTTTTAAGATACAACAAATAGATGAAAAACAGGATGACTAATATAAATATTCTTCCAAGAAATCATAAACATAGAATTTTTTGGTTGTGATAGTAGATTCTTCCATTCATGCTCCCATGAGAGAGATGAGATAGAGGTTGCAATCAAAATATTTTTGAGGGTTTATGTTCTAATGAAATGCAGAAAACTAATAAACATTCTAAGATAAAAAGGAATACCAATACATAGGAGGGACCTAAGCCATTGGAGTTGGGCCCAAACCCAAGATCCTCAGCCCTCTATAACCAACTCAGCGATGGATCAATAAGAAACTCCTCATTATCACTGCATCAATGTCAAATACATCACATAACTAGTCAAAAATAATAGTATCAAGTGCTTGAGCTCAATAGCTTCTTAGCTAAAAATAAAGTTCAAATCCTCATGAGATCTTTGGCATGTTTATTTTACAATATGGTTGCTACTAACATCTCCCTAGAAAATAGGAATGTTTTTCTCCCAAAACTCGAGAAGGATGGATCTAGATCTTCTTTTAACTACACTTGCTTGGTTGCCAATGACCTCATCCTGCTTGGTTACCAATGACCTCAATCTGATGAGAGAGAGTGTGGTGATTTTGGGTAATTGAGGGAGTTAAGGATGTGTAAAACCCCCTAGAATCTCTCTCTGTTATCTATTCCAAACTCTTGCATTGAGATCATCTCAAAATTGCTCAATTTCCTATATTTAAACCATATTAGGCCACTTGACATAGAAAACATAGTTTACCCCTCTCACTAAGCATAATATAACAAAAATTGTAAATAAATGTGAGAAAGAGATAGTTCTAAAACTGGAGGATGGAATTATGACCCTTATGATGTACTTATTGATGAGCCTCATCATTACCCCCTACTGAAATTGTTGCTCATCCTCTGAGAAAATCAGTCATCTATGTCCATGTCCTTCATGGCCCTGGTGGCCTCCCTAACATCCCAAGGCTCCTTAGATGGTGTGCCTTCTTAAGGATAGAAGCCTGCATTATTTTCTATCTTTGTCCACTCCTTCCTCTCCTCTGCTTCATTTCTTCCTTCCCCTAGGCCCAACAACAAGGGTGGATTGAGATTGATTCCAATCCAATTGACTTTTAATATTTGCATGATTATTTTGTACAAGGATGTCCCTCCAATGCATTCCTTAGCCTTTCAGGAGAGTGATCCTCCTTGATTTGGAGACTCTGGGGTAAGGAATTCCATCTCCTATGGCAGGCTTGCTAGCTTTCTTTCCTTAACAACATACACGTGTCTTCAAAATGTGAGTTGGCTTGTTCCTAGATGGCAAGGTATTTGGGTGCTAGGTCAGAATCATTGGACATGATGCTATGATTTCTAATGAAAATCATTGGGATGATTACCTGTGCATTGATATAAATTGGTTCATTTTCTTTCTTTTCCATGACTCTCTTTACTTACTCAACTCTAACCTCCTCATGAGTCATCCAGGATGCTAGGGCCATCAGTTGTGTATCCCCCAATTTTGCATTGGGATCCCAAATATTCATTTCATTCAAGGTTAGGTTATGAATGTAGAACACAACTAATTTCTCTCTATCTTTTATGCAAACCTAGTTGCAAAATTCAATGTATTGTTTGTAATCTTGAAATAACATAGACACATGCTGTGGTAAGTTCTTGATTTGTAATTGCATCCACTTCTCTTTGAGAAATAGTGCATAATACCTGGATGGTTGTTTTTACTGTAATGCCTCCATGGAGAGGTTTTCCATTATGGCTAGTTGATTTTCCTTCTCCTATAGATTCTCCCTCAACCTTCCTGTAGTTGCTCCCTCATTGTGGACTCCCTCTCTCTTATCTCACTTAATTCTTTGTCCATGTCAAGGAATTTTTATTCCATGAGGCCCACATCTTCCACCTTTCTAGACTTAGAAATTTGCATTCATCTATGGATTCTAGCTCTTTCTTCTTCTAGCTCAAAGAAAAGTGGGACTGCAAATTTTTGGGGAATAATTATCCTTCCTTCAATGAATTTATAATAGGAGCTTAGTTTAGGTTGTGGACTAGGCTCCTGGAGCTCTGGGAAGTCCCTGTAAAATTTTTTTGGGGAAGCTGCTACCTCCTGTAGTTGTTGTGTCACATTTTCCCCTCTTGTTTCACATTCTTCCCCTCCTGTAACACACTCTGTTTTTCCTGTAGCATTATCTTTTGTTATTGTTGGAGGGTGGTAGGTATCTTGGTTTGTTTGAAGGAGGTTGATCTGGTGGTGGGCCTCCTTACATATGCTATAGGAAAAAAATTTATGGATTTTGGAGAGGTGACCTCTTCAATTTTTCTTTCAACAGGCCCCACCTCCTCTTTCTTACTTTGGGAATCTTCAATTTTGATAGGGACTTTGGTCGGAGTTTGAGGCCTTCCTTTATTGATCCTAGTACTTTTACTGGTCTTAAAGTATAGGTGGGATTTCCTTTGTCTCTTGTTTTAAGGTTTGACAGGGGTGCTCAAGGTAGGTAAGGTTGCAGATACATCCTTTTTAGTGGGTCTTGGAGACAAAATTGCTTGCTTTAGGGATACCTCTATTTCTTTGGGCTCAGTAGTTTTCTTGGGACTTGATTCTTCATGTTGCTCCCCCTCTTCCTTTTCATCTTGATTTTTTTCTACGTTTGCCTCTGGTTATTCCTCTTATTTTGATCCTACTTCTTCTTCCTCTCCTACCTTTGCCCCTTCTTCTTCTTCTTCTTCTTTCTCCTTCTTTCCTCCAACATTAGAGTTTGGGGTCTCACCTAGTGTGAGGGTCTGTGTCAATGAAGGCCTCTCCATCCATGTCTATGAATTTTGACCAAAGGACAAGGATTTTCAATTTGTTCAAGGCATCCACCACTATCATTTTAATGAGGCAATGGTGTTCTAGGTGTTGGTGTTTTCCCTCTCTCACTTTTTGAATCATGTCCTTGATGCACTGTAGGAGGATGTATGGCACAATAATTCTTTGAGCCAAGGGAAATTCTGCTTGAAATTTAAATTCATGAACTAATCTAAAATGGTAGGCATAGACCACACTCAACTTCCCCTCATAGGAGATGTATTTCAGGATATGGTAGGCCACCTCATCCCAAGGATAAGGTAGTATTTCCATTCTAACTCCATTATTTTCCTTGATAGGCTTTTCATTATTAGTGAAGAAGTTATTTAGCAGTGACATTAGTAGTCTTGTCTTCTCTAACCCATTTGACCCCTAGGAGTAGGGATGTCGCTTTGCTAATCACCTCAGGGCTTAGTGAAATATCTAATCCCCTCACCATAGTGGTGGAACTGTATTATGTTTGTGAGTTCACGACCATGGAAAATTCAAAGGCAATGTCATCATCATATATTTCAACAACTTGAAGAATCCTAGCTACTGGTGTCTTCTAAAAATGTCTACCACATGAGGGTTTTTAGCCCCCAAATTTGCTCCTTTTTTACCATTTTTCCCTTCCTAAATCATGACCATTTACCATTGTTTTACTTCTCTTACACACCCTCATGATGCACTAGTCCAAGAATGATGACATATTTCACATGAACTTTATATTTCATATTTTTAACTTAACCTAGAATTAATTAATTATTTATTATGTGATTTCTTGATTATAATCACTCTTGCAACTTATCGATATCTCCAATGTTGTTTGATATTCAGGTGCTTACCATGACTACTGATCCTAGTGCAAGATTGGATCTTGCACCAGTGCCAGCACAACGAATCTTTGCAGTAGATCTGGACCTCCTTGATCACCGCCTTGTTTTGTGCCGCTCCAACCACGACAGCAGGTTAGATATGAAGGCAGCCGAGCACCAGCTATGACAGCGAGGAAATCCAAAGGTAGCTAAGATCAGATTTATGAAGAGCAAACAACTGGACATTAGCTATGGTCAGTTTTGTTAAATTGCCTAAATTTTGAAGGCCGAAAGCTAATTTCTGCATATTAGTTATGTAATCGGTTAAACGATCCTTTTAGCCTTCAGCCAAGGATCTATATAATGTGAAATGTAAATTGGACGAGATAGTTCTGATAAGTTTGTATAGAACAGAGATATAACCAGGAATGCGGTAGCAGGCTTGTATTTTTGTTGTCGTCCAAATATGGGCTGGATTGTGTAATCACGCATGTATTTGCCTCTATGAATTAATAAGAAGGGAGCTCCGCCTTACATTTTCATGAATCGTATTTTTATTTAAAAGTTGATGTATTGATAAAGTGTTGAGCAACATTTCAATTTAAAAAGGGAAACACATTGGTTGGCTAGGGCCCAGCCAACCCAACACGTTTACCCTATTTTTTGTTCTTGTAATTCATGTTTATACTCCTAAGTGTGTTTTAATGTACAACACATGAATTCCTGTTTGAATGAAAGCAAATCCACAGTGTGAAGTAGTTAGAATTTATTTTCCTGCATCTGATTTTGATTTGGTTTTCCCCACCTGGTTCAAGCAAGAGAAATCATCCTATTGGTGTGCTATTCATTTCTGCAGTTTTGATTGATTTGGTTTTCCACGCCTGGTCCAAGCAGGAGAAATCATCCTGCACCAATGCACGTTGGTGTGCTATTCATTTCCTGTAGTTTTGGTTGATTTGGTTTTCCCTGCCTGGTCCAAGCATGAGAAATCACCCTACACCAGTGCACGTTGGTGTGCTACTCACTTTCTGCAGTTGTGTCTGATTGGTTTTCCCACCTGGTAGAAGCAAGAGAAATGAACCTGCACCAGTGCATGTTGGTGTGATGCAGTAAGCCTTTTTATTTTACTTCTAGCAGTTTTCTTTCTTTCATTAATACTTCATGACAGGATAAATTATAAGGATTTTTTCTTTATTTTCTGCACTCTGTTAAAATCAGAAACATTCATTTTTATGTGTGCAATTTAATTTCATAACACTTGCAGTAGTTAAGCTTTTATTTCCAGAATTAAATACTAAGTGTAAGAAGCTCCGATTTAGCGCAAGAACCAATTTCTTATCACAGGATCCGAGTGCTCTAAACTTGAGAAAGTTCAAACCCTTGCATGAACGAAAACGATTTTAGTGAAAACACCATTTATACCCTCTACATAAACTTCTGTTCTTGCACTAGTGCTAGCAGACTGCACCAGTGCAAGATAGAATAGTGCAAGAAGGAAATCTCTATAAAAGTAGGTTTGAAGGGCCCATCTGTTGAGACTGCTAAAGTGTCTCTGCTAAAGAAAAAAAAACAGTCAGTAGCTAATCAATAGTCAAGTAGAGTGATTGCTCCTTTAATCTCTTTTGCAAATGCATTCTTCGTTGTTCCAGTCTCAGATTATTTTGATGGTTCAAGTTGCCCTTTTCCTTTCTTTAGTTTGATTCTGCAATCTTTCCGTTAAAGAAAGTAGGGATTGACATTAGAAATATTCTTACCATCTCTGGCATTGCATGTGCTTCATCTCTAAGTTTATGAATCCCCTGGGTTGACAATTAAGTGTTGAGAAGTTTGCTTAAGTGCAACCTACACCCAACATTTTGGCGTCGTTGTCGAGGAGGCGATTTGATTTGGTAATAATTTTCTGATTATACTATATAGGTAATTTTTCCTCCATTTTCGCAGTATTTTTTTGAAAAGATTATTTGAAGGAATTTTACTGGTGTTGATTGATTTTTGACAGCATTTTTTATTAGAAATTGTTTTGCTTATTTTTATTTCTTTTTTGAAATGAATGCCTAGAAAAGGTAGGGGTTCAAAGCCCACTAAGGGCCGAAAGAATTCTGAAAACCATTCTCATATTGGGTCTCCTTCTGTGAGTAGGAAGCCCAATCCAATTCAAACCCATCATGCAAGAATAGTCCACCTAGATTCTGGTGACAACAACTTAGGTGTGGTTCAGTCTGTTGGGAGCAAAAGGGAAACAATGGCAGACCGTGAAGATCATGGGGAAAGGACTGATGAAAACCAAGTAAGTGGGGAACAATCCAATTTTGTGTTTCCAATAGTGGACCCCAATACTGTGGCTTAAATGAAGAACATTCCACCATAATTTATCCCTCATTTTCATGGTAAAGTTCATGAATATCTTGACTCTTTTCTATTCAAATTTGATATTTTGTGTTGAAGTTATGATTATTCAACTGATGCTCAAAAGCTAATATTATTTCCTATTATTCTCAAAGACTCAGCTTTGCGCTGGTTTATGGGGTTAGGAGGAAAAAATATAGCCTCTTGGGATTAGATGAAGAGAGTGCTTTTATCTAAATATCAAGAATATTGCAAAACTCGGGACATGCAGGATAAGATTTTTACAATCATACAGGATGATGATGAAACTCTTGAAGACTATCTAGAAAGATTTCTGTATATTTTACAAAGGTCGAAACTTAAGCTTGATTTTAGTACTATTAGAACCTTGTTATTATGAGGACTTACTGATAATGGTAGAAATAATTTAAATCTGTTAGGACAAGGTGATATTTCTTAGCAAAATTTCGAAAAAAAATTGTGAATTATGCAAGAAATTTTCAAGGAATGAGTATAGATCTAGTAGAGGAACTCAAAATAGAAATAGAAAAACTGAATCTACTGATGCAATGATTATTGGACTAGAAAATAAAATGGAAAACATGAAAATTGATATCATGAATATTGTTAGCAAACAATTGGACTCTTTAAAATTTCAACAAAAACTCATGAAGGAACAAGAGTCTTTAAGTATTTTCTGTCCTAAATGTAGAGACAAGCATCCTCCTAAAGAATGTCCTCTTAATTTTAAAGAAGCTAATAAGTATGCTATTTGTGCAAAATACCATATCATAGAAAAATTTCCCTCTATACTAGGACTTAAAGCTGTATTTACAGTGGGGCATCCTGAAGCTGAATACTTGTATATTATAGGAGAAAAAAGAAATTGGCCTCAGGTAGGTGCAGGTATGGCTCCTGAATTCTCTCCACACTATTTTGGTTATAATTCACATGCATATTCTTATCCTAACACTAATCAACAATGGCAGTATGGAAATCGATATGAGCATGGGAAACCTTCCCAACCATGGAAACAAGGTTGGAGAGGGCCAACTCATTCTCCATATTCCTACCAGCCACCCATGCAGTCATATCCGTCTACACATGCACCTTATCCAATGCCTCAACCTTCGAGTCAGTCTACTCCACCTCAGTTGCCTGCTCAGCCTATGCCGAATCCTAACAATAATAAAGCAGTGCAAATGATCTATGTAACAAACCCACCTTTATTCGAGTACCAGTCTATTCCATTTGGGGTTCATGATATTCAATTAAGATCAGGAAGGACTATGACATCAGAAAATCAGAAGAAACCTAGAGTGATTGTTGAAGAGAAAGAAGAAGAGGAAACTCTTAATCATTCTCCAAAAGCCATCACTAAGTAGCCCTTACCCTCTGAATCCTTGCCACCTTCTTCCAACCAGCCTCCCTTCCCAGAGAGGCTAGTAGTGGGAAGAAGTAAGCCTATTTCTGAGACTAGTTTGGCATCAGAGCTTCGGAATCTTTTCATTAAGATACCATTGCTCCAAGTCATCAACGAGATACCTATTTGCACTAAGATTATTAAGGAACTCTGTCTCAAGAAACCTGGGAGGAAGAGATTGGAACCCCAAACCATTCAATTTGTTGGTAGGGCAGCGGCGTTGATGACGGGATGTGTGTCTATGGAAAAATTTATTGATCCCAGAAACCTTGTTGTCTCAGTTTAGATTGGTAATGTCCTTGTCTCTAATGTTCTTATATACCCGGGGGTAGCCATTAATGTCATGACTAAGCAAACCATGGATCAACTTCGGTTATCTCATCTTTGCCCTACTCCCACTGTGCTTGAATTAGCAGACAGATCTAAAATTAAGCCAGAAGGAGTATTGGACGATGTGATCATCTCATTAGATTCTTGGGAATATCCTACTGATTTCATTGTGCTTCAGCCAAAGAACCCAGTAGGAGGACATCCCTTGATCTTAGGTCAACCATGACTTGTTACAGTCAATGCATATATTGGATGTCGCTCCGATGATATGTATATTTCACATGGGGAAGCTAGGAAGAAAGTTACCTTATACCCCCCTGCCAGATCCATTCAGGACCTTTAAGATACTTTATTGTTAGACCAAAGTAGTGACGAGGAGACTCAACCCATTTCCTTTATCCATCAGCATACTAGGTCTTCACAAGAAGATGAGATTCAAGATTTCTTGAATAATCTAGACACTATGCCTAATTTTGAGCTATTGAGCCAAATATTCAGCCTAGATTTTCAAGATAACCATGATTCTCATTCTTCTGTGAAACTGCATCTGGCCACCCCCTTGAGTACTCCTAAGCCTGATACTATTCTTGTTGAGATCAGCACTGGTAAATCCTTGTATATTAGTTTGGATTTGGACTCATCTCAGCAAGAGCATCTTGTGAATTTGTTGCAAAACCATCTTAGTGACTTTGCATGGGGCTACGAAGATATGAAAGGCATCCCCCCTAAAACTTGTACACATCACATCTATATTCAAGAAGGAGCCCAACTTGTTCGAAAACCCCAAGGGCGAATGAATCTAGCTTTAAGAGATATTGTGAAGGAAGAAGTACAAAAGCTCTTGGATGTTGGGTTTATTTATCCTATTTCTGACAGACAGTAGGTCTCTCCATTAGTGCTAGTACCTAAGAAAGATGGAAGATGGTGTATTTGTATTGATTATCAAAAATTAAACAAAGCCACTCTCAAAGATTACTTCCCTCTCCCCTTCATTGACCAGGTGCTTGATACCCTTGTAGGAAAGAAATACTTTTCCTTTTTGGATGGCTTCAGTGGTTATAACCAAATACAAATTGCACCCAAAGATCAGGATAAAACTAATTTTACATGTCCATGGGGTACATTTGCTTATAGAGTGCTCCCCTTTGGGTTATGTAATGCCCCGACTACCTTTCAAAGGGCAGTCCTGGCCATTTATGCTGATCTAGAATTTGTAGAAATTTATATGGATGACTTTTCTGTGTTTGGTGATTCTTTTCAGGAAGCTCTCAAAAATTTGGAAAAAGTACTTCTTTGTTGTCAAGAAGCCCATCTCGCCTTGAGTGACAATAAATGTAGATTAATGTGCAAAGCGGGAATAGTACTTGGCCATTTGATTTCTGGTAAAGGTATCCAGGTTGATCCAGCAAATATCGAAATCATTTTGCATCTTCCTGCAAACTCAAAGGGAAGTAAGGGGTTTTTTTGGACATGTGGTTATTATAGGAGATTCATTGAAAATTTTTCTAAGATAGCTGCTCCTCTTTTTTGACTTCTAGCTAAGGATAGTGAATTTTCTTGGACTACAACTTGCCAACAGTCTTTTGAAACATTGAAGGAAAAGTTAGTGCATGCACCAGTTTTAAGAGGTCCTAACTGGTCTCTGCCTTTTCATATTTCCTCTAATGCTTCAGATTTGGCTATTGGTGCAGCTTTAGGACAAGAGGAAAATAAACAATCCTATGCTATTTATTATATTAGTAAGAATTTGTCTTCCGCTGAATTAAATTATACAGTTACAAAGAAAGAGTTTTTAGCTGTAATTTTTGCAATCAATAAGTTCAGGCACTATATTATAGAATATGAAGTATTTGTACATACTGATCATTCCGCGATTAAATATTTGATGAATAAACCATTAACTAATGGTAGAGTGACTAGGTGGTTACTATTGTTGCAGGAATTTAATATTATTATTGTTGATAGGCTAGGAAAATCTAATGTTGTAGCAGATTTTCTTTATAGATTAGATAATCTTGGTGAAGCAACTCCTGTTAATGATGATTTTCCAGATGAACATCTTTTTGCTATGTCAACAGATTCCTCATGGTTTGTTGACATTTCTAATTACTTGGTTACTAGGAAAACACCACCCCACTTGTCCGCTCAAGAAAAGCGGAGTATTGTTCAGAAAAGTGTTGCATATTCCTGGATTCAGGGAGATCTCTTTTACACTGGTCCAAATTTGATTATCCGTAGGTGTGTAAGAGAGGAGGAAGTGTTTGAAATCTTGAAATCTGCTCATGATGAACCTTGTGGAGGCCACTTCGCTGAGAAGCAGACTGCATATAAAGTATTGTGTGTTGGGTACTATTGGCCCTCGTTGTTTAAGGATTCCAAACAATATGTCAAGCATTTTGATAGCTGTCAGTGAATGGGCTAGCCTAATAAAACCAATGAAATGCTTTTATGCCCTCAAGTTATGATTGATATATTTGAAAAATGGGCTATTGATTTTATAGGGCCAATAAATCCAACATCATTAAGTAAAAAACATATTTTGGTTTGTACAGATTTTGTTACAAAATGGGTAGAAGATAAAGTTGTTTCCTTTGCTATAGAAAAAGTGTTGTTGATTTTCTTTTTACTGAAATCTTTACTAGGTTTGGTGTGCCTAGATAAATTGTTTATGACAATGGTCCACAGTTTATTTCTAATCTGGTACAGGGTGTGATGGAGCAATATAAGATCCGGCACAGGAAATCCACGCCGTATCACCCGTAAGCAAATGGCCAAGTGGAATCCACGAACAAAGTGATCAAGTCCATTCTTACAAAGACAGTTAATATGCATCGGAAGGACTGGGCTGAACGATTACTAGAGGCTTTGTGGGCATACGGAACCACTTGGAGAAATAGCACAGGACATACACCATATAAGCTGGTATATGGCAAACCGGTTCTGTTACCAATTGAATTCCAGATCAAAATTTTCAGAACTACAGTTTAGTTAGGACTAAATCTCTCTGAGGCACAATGACAACGTCTTCTCCAATTAAATGAGTTATATGAATTTCGTAGGGATGTTGTTCAGCAGAACATACTAATTCAACAGCAACATAAAAGGTGGCATGACAAGTCTATTCAGAAAGAGAAGTTCCAAATAGGTGATTGGGTGCTCCTTTATGATTCTAGATTTAAAATATTTAAAGGGAAATTCTATACACATTGGATGGGACCTTATGAAGTGATCCGAGTATTTGAGAATGGGGTAGTAGAAGTTAAAACTATTGATGGAAAAGATTTAGTATTCTTGGTAAATGGACACAGGCTAAAGAAGTATTTCTAGCCACCTACCAGGAAAGATTTTACACAACAAGTCCAACAACAATTTGGGACGGTAGTGGTGAATGGTAATACCAACCTTTTTAAAGCATGAATTCTCTTTCTTCTTAAAAATAAAATAAAATAAAATAAAATAAAATAAAATAATAATAAGAAAAAATATTTTCCTGTAATTATGAAAATTAGTTCACTAACATGATTGCAGAAGGATGAAGCTGAAAACCAGCTTGCTGGCAGTAAGATCAAAAATATCTAATAAAAAAGAGATTTTGCTTGATCTTTAGATATGCTAGCTACCACCAGGTAAAAGCAGGTTCAGCAAAACCAATCTTGATACAGTTGGGGTAATTAGCATGGATATTTTTACTCAAGTAATGCTCAATTTTCGTTGCAGTTGTTTTTCTTACACCAGTGCAGGCAGACTTTCCAGAAAACTTTCTACGTTTCTTCATATTACACTTTTGTAATATTCCCTCAGTTTTCTTCTTTAATCCCAAATGATTAACCTTCCCACATTCTTCTAAATTTACCATGTCTGCTTCGAAGAAATCCCACTTTACCCTTGAAATTTTTTCCCTATCCCACTTCTAGTTTATCCCTCTTTTGGTACTATTCCTGGAATCCCTATAAAAAAATTCCTTCCCATTCTAAAAAAATTCCCCTTTCCCACTTCCTTCTTCCCTCATCAATTTATTGCAGGATCTCGCACAAAGAGCAAAAGGATATGCTCTGAAACATCAAGAAAGGGCAAAGAAAATTTTTAGTATAAGTTGAGGAAGTCATGTGAAAATCCAGCCTATGTTTTATTTAAATTCTTTGTTTTAGATATTATGCTTGCACTAGTGCAAGCATGTTGTCCTATATGATAAAATAAGCAGCAAAGTACCAGCAGATTTAAGCGGTGCAAGCAGATCAATGCAAGCATGCACCTCATCAGCAACATAGTACAAGTTATTTTTTATGGCATATGGCATAGGAAAGTGGTCATCATGAAATCTATATGAAGTCCTTTCATTTAACCAACTAAGTACCTATGCTATCATACTAACTAGGAGAAATTATTTAAAGTACAAGGTGTTTTTAAGTTAGAAATCATGATCTCTTTTGAATAAATGCTAAGTTCTTTTCTTGAATTATAAAGGAATATGGGAATATTTTAACTATTGTTTGGACATGATTACCCTTCTCCACCATAATTCTAAACGTCCTTCACTCATAATTATTACCTCACCTAGTTGTTAAATCGCCGCTGCAAGTACCAATCTGACCTGACCTCAAAGATGGTGTGCATATACAGTGAATGAACCATTGATCTGATGGAAAGGACTAGGGATAGTTAGATTTCTATTTATAGGGACCAATTTCCTTGGTATTGCATGTAAAATTTCAGGACTCGACTGTTCATAGCCGTAAGCAGCAATGTTGCCTGTTCGAAATGAGCCCCGGTCTCTCAACAAAATAGAGCAGACTTTCGAGTATCGCAATCGTCTCGCACTATTGCGAGACTCGGGTTTTCTCCCGTTTCTATAGAAGTTTGATGGGTATGATAGGGAAGTGGCTTTATAGTTCGCAAGGAGTTTTAGGAATGGCCAAGTGAGAATTGGGCCTCTCAAATTCACAGTCACAGAGGAATTCGTAGCAGCAGCGATGGGCTTAGAGAACACTGGAGAGCAATGGTTCAAGAATCAAAAGCTAGAAAGGAAATGCTGGAAGCATTTCATCGTGGATAAAAAGATAGAGGTAGACTGGAAATTAGGAGTTCCATGCAGCGCCCTATTGGGTCAGTGGAAAGACCTCCTCTTTATTTTACAAGATGTTGTGACCTGCGAAGGAAGATATACCCGCACCTTGGTATATCACTTTAGGATGCTACAAAAATTTGAAGCCAACTGGCACGTCCGGTGGAGGATGAATTTCCTTATTTCCTGCTTAAAAGCTTGGAGAAAATGGCTAAAATTGTACAGGACGGTAGGGCAAACCAAGCCGACACAAGGTTATATCCTCACAGCCTCATAAAAATACTGGTCCTAAAACAATTAGAAGTGAAATATATGACATGGGAAGCGCTTTAAAACAGTTGCACAAAGGGAAAGCCACTAGAAAGGGGATAGAGGACACCGCCAGCACAAGTAAGAGCCTGATCAAAATGAAAAGGGAAGTACTTCTTGCACCAATGAAAAAAGGAAGCGATCTAAACAAGAAGAGAAGGCTTCGCCTTCAAATGTAAAGACAACTAGCGCACTAGCTGAAGAGACAACTTCGACCCCCAAAAAGGACAACTTGTCAGTCCTTGCAGACACAACGAAGATTGCAGAGGTTGAGGATGATGCTCTGTTGGCTGATTTTATCAAGAAGCCCCAGAAAAAGAGTAGAGTCTCTGGTGAAAGCAAAGAACCACAGTCCCCACAGGGCATGGAATCCCCTCTTGCACTAGTAGAGGAAGAAGCACCAGTGCAAGAACCGAAGAAAGAAGTAGAAAACAAAGAAGCAGAATAAGAAGAGAGAGAGGGAGAAGAATCAGATGACAAAGAACCCGCAAAAGAAGAAGAAGCAAAATCCGAAGAAGAAAAGGTGGAACCCGAAAAAAAAAAGAGGCAAACCCCATAGAAGATGAAGCAAAAAAATAATAAGAAGAGGTGGAATCTGAAGAAGAAGTAGGAGAAGGAGAGGCAAGAGAAGAAGAATCAAAGGAGGAAGAACCGGAAGAAGAAGAACCAGAGGAGGAAGAACTGGAAGAAAAGGGACTAGAGGGAAAAGAGTATCCTGATGTAACCATGGCGGATATGGAGGTCCCTGAGAAAGACATAGCTCCTGCCGAAACAAGAAAAGAGAAGGAACTGGTAACTCCTGATGCTCGGGTAATTGAGTTAGAACTTCAGGTATAGAATTTAGAGTAGCTTGTAGCGAAAGCATAGGAGGAAAAAGAACAGAGCAAAGGAGAATTGACAGCAGAAATCCAAAAGAAGAAAAGGGAAGTTAAAGTCTGGAAGTACCGAGTTGCACAATGTTTCAGGTGGCTTAAAAAGGTGACCAAGAAGTTAAAAAGTGCCAAAAAGAACAAGTCTGAAACATTGCAGGGTGATGACAGTATGCCATAGCAAGATTGAGCAAGCAGTGCTTAAAGTTTTGAAGTTTTTATACAAAGGTAGAGTTGTGTGAGGACACACAATAGTTTAGGGATGGGAGGATGTTAGTCCCCAAATTTGCTCCCTTTTTACCATTTTTCCCTTCCTAAATCATGACCATTTACCATTGTTTTACTTCTCTTACACACCCTCATCCTGCACTAGTCCAAGAATGATGACATATTTTGCATGAACTTTATATTTCATATTTTTAACTTAACTTAGCATTAATTAATTATTTATTATGTTATTTCTTGCTTATAATCACTCTTGCAACTTATCGATATCTCCAATGTTGTTTGATAGTCAAGTGCTTACCATGACTGTTAATCCTAGTGCAGGATTAGATCTCACACCACTGACAACACAACGAATCTTTGCAGCAGATCTAGACATCCTTGATCACCTCCTTATTTTGTTCTGCTTAAACCATGATAGCAGGTTAGATCTGAAGGCAGCCGAGTTCCAGCTACTAAAGCGAGGCAATCTAAAGGTAGCTAAGATCAGATTTATGAAGAACGAATAGTTGGACATTGGCTACGACCAATTTTGTTAAATTGCCTAATTTTGAAGGCTGAAAGCTAATTTCTGCATATTAGTTATGTAATCGGTTAAACGATCCTTTTGGCCTTCGGCCAAGGATCTATATAATGTGAAATGTAAATAGGATGAGATAGTTCTGATAAGTTTGTATAGAACAGAGATATAACCAGGAAGGCGATAACAGGCTTGTATTTTTGTTATCGCCCAAATCTGGGCTGGACTGTGTAATCACAGATGTATTTACCTCTATGAATTAATAGGAAAGGAGCTCTGCCTTATGTTTTCATGAATCATATTTTTGTTTAAAATTTGATGTATTGATAAAGCATTGAGCAACGTTTTGATTTAAAAAGGAAAATGCACTAGATGGCTAGGGCCCAACCAACCCAGCACGTTCACCCTATTTTATGTTCTTGTAATTCATGTTTATACCGCTAAGTGTGTTTTAATGTACATCACATGAATTCCTATTTGAATGAAAGCAGATCCACAATGTGAAGTAGTTAGAATTTATTTTCATGCATCTGATTTTGATTTGGTTTTCCCTGCCTGGTCCAAGCAGGAGAAATCATCTTGCACCAATGCACATTGGTGTGCTATTCATTTCTACCGTTTTGATTGATTTGGTTTTCCCTGCCTGGTCCAAGCAGGAGAAATCATCCTGCACTAGTGCATGTTGGTGTGCTATTCATTTCCTGCAGTTTTTGTTGATTTAGTTTTCCCTGCCTGTTCCAAGTAGGAGAAATCACCATGCACCAATGTACGTTGGTGTGCTATTCACCTTTTTCTATTTTTTTTTATTGGTTTTCCCGCCTAGAGCAAGCAGGAGAAATGAGCCTGCACCAGTGCACGTTGGTGTGATGCAGTAAGCCTTTTTAGTTTACTTCTAGCAGTTTTCTTTCTTTCATTAATACTTCATGATAGGATAAATTATAAGGATTGTTTCTTTATTTTATGCACTTTGTTAAAATCAAAAACATTCATTTTTATGTGTGCAATTTAATTTCATAACACTTGCAGTAGTTAAGATTTTATTTCCAGAATTAAATACTAAGTGTAAGAAGCTCCGATTTAGTGCAAGAACCAGTTTCTTGTCACGAGATCTGAGTTCTCTGAACTTGAGAAAGTTCAAGCCCTTGCATGAAGGAAAATTCTTTTAGTATAGACACCATTTATACCCTCTACATAAACTTATGTTCTTGCACTAGTGCAAGCAGACTGCACCAGTGCAAGATAGAATAGTGCAAGAAGGAAATCTCTATAAAAGCAGGTTTGAAGGGCCCATCTGTTGAGACTGCTAAAGTGTCTCTACTAAAGAAAAACACACACTCAGTAGCTAATCAATAGTTAGCTAGAGTGATTGCTCCTTTAATATCTTTTGCAAATGCATTCTTGCTTGTTCCAGTCTTAGATTATTTTGATGGTTCAAGTTGCCCTTTTCCTTTCTTTAGTTTGATTCTACAATCTTTCCATTAAATAAAGTAGGGATTGACATTAGAAATATTCATACCATCTCTGGCATTGCCTGTGCTTCATCTCTAAGTTCACGAATCCCCCAGGTTGACAATTAAGTGTTGAGAAGTTTGCTTAAATGCAATTCCTGCACCCAACAAGGGTGTAGATGGATTATTTTGGTATATGAGGGATCCCTTATGTTAAATTCTCCCCCCATCTCTTCTCTATGGTTTTATCTAAGTGAAGGAGAGATACTTCCTTTAATATCTTTGGTGTATAATTCATTGGCAGTTGTGGGTTAAAATATCAGGTTGATGATAATTGCCTACATTCCCTCTAATCTAGCCTGAAAAGATCTTTCAATTTCACATTTTGACTATTACTTCCTGTAGTATTTGAAGTGCACCTTCCATACAATTTATGTATGGATGAAGGAGATGGTGCACTTAATTTTTTTCATGTGTTCTGGCATGAAGGTAATAAATTAGATACCACTTACACCCCTTGTAGCATTCCTTCACCCTTTTAGTCTTCGTATAGTAATCTCTCGGCCTTCCTGTAGCAGTTGCAGGCTTACTTGTAGATCCCTCCTATAGAAATGGTAGAACATGGTTTGAAAGTACTCGATGGCACCCAAATCTCATCCTCTCCTTAACCATTTTTTAAATGAGCATTTATGCAAAATAATTTAAGCCCTAATACATAATATGACATGTTCGCTTAGGCTTGGAGTGCGGTGATGACCTAGTAGTCACACGAGGTTTTCTCTTTTGGACCGTTTTCCCCACTCGGAGTAATTATTCCCTCATTCCTCATAACTACCACCAACTCTCTATGATCCAACTCAATTTATGTGACACCTACACACTGCATGAGTTCTTACCATCACTTTTAGTTTACTAGCCAAGGGTGGCCAAGTTAACTCGCCACCTCCATCTTATTAAAACACCTCCTCTTGAAATTTATACATTTTCGTTATTTACACATAGGGAGGAGATGAAATTTTTTCATACCTGTGCCTACCTCATTATCTAACTTATGCAAGGATGTGCATACTGGAGCTGGACCTCATTATTGGTATCAAGGGAGTTGACTTGTTGTGTTTCTTTCCTGTGCATTTCTTCATTAGTCATCTTGATATTTGATTTTTGTGATTGTTGTGTTCGTGTACCTTGTTGATTTCCAAGATGCTACTGTTGGTAGAGAGTCTTGTTGGGAGTGATATGACTACTGTAGAGTGCCCTCATAATTTTTCATCACCCCCCTACTGATGAGAAAAAAAATATTATTTATTTCTGTGATGTGTGCATAGGCTTCTATAGCAGGATGTTATCTTCGAATAACAACCCTTTTCTTTTATCCTAGGGTCTTCAAGTTGGATGGTGGTGATAAGAGAGCATGGAAAAGGTCTGGGGAAAATGTTAGGACTTTGAGAGCATGGTGTAGATTTGTGGAAATGAAGGGGATGTGTTATGTGGGTTTGTCAAGAATTTTTTAACATGGGTAAGATAGAGTGGAGGGATTTTAGTGAAAACATTTTTTTTATGAACTGAGATGGATGAGTAATGGATGGATGGTCGACCATGGTGGGGGAACCTTATTCATCCTTTTTAGGGTCATCTTAGGCTATCCTTTCCTTCATATATCTCTCCTAGATCTTTTCAGAGCCCTCCGATAGCACCACATGACCTTGTAGAATTATAGGTCCTTCCTGTAGCAATCCAAAGAGGGGGTGAAACTTGAATTTTGGGCTAATGGGATGGTGGAGAGGATGATCACATGAGTGTGGAGGAAGGATATGAAGTGGATGGAGGGAGGAGTTAAGAGAATCTTGAGAATATTGGCCCTGTATCTATGTAATATTCTTTTGTCTTCAATCCTGCAAAATGACAAAAAAATTAGTAGACATGTTGTAGATCCGTTTCCCGTGTTTTTTCTTTTGTTATATTTTCTTTTCGAGACACACAGGGTCCCTCAGAGGAGGTTTTCAATTTCTATGCCTGCCCTAGGTGCCTCAAGAGATGTTTTAACCCAGGGATATTTATTATTTCTCTTCTCTTTTTTGCTCTTGGGCTGCCCCAAAGAGGATTTCCACCCAAGGGTTGGCCTCAATTGCCTCATAAAGGTTTTCATCCAGGCCTTTTATTTTTTATTTTTTTTTCAAAAAAGTATCTAGGATTGTTGCGGATTGGAAGCTATGACACTTCTAATCACATTTACTTCTCTACTGATTTTACTAATGGTACTAATTTGAATAGCTCCATTGTCATGACATTTCTCTATTAGGTATGGACCTAACCATTTTGTTATCAATTTTCTTTTTAAATCCTTGAACCTAGAATCATTTAGTAGTGCCTAATTCCCTTCTTGAAAAACCTTTTCTGTGATATGCCTATCATGCCATACCTTCCTTTTCAATTATATAACTTCAGTGTGTAAGAAGACCTACATTCTTAACTCATCCAAGCAATTCAATTAGAGCAACCTCTCTTTTTGTTCTTTGGTGACATCTAAGTCTAAGTAGGTTTCCATTCTCAAAGTATTATACTCAAACTCAATAGAAAGTAGAGATTTCTTTCCATAAACCAAATCATATGGAGTGAACCCAGTAGTTGTCTTGTAAATGGTGTTATAGGCTCAATTGGCCTCCACTAATATGTCTACCCAATATCTCCTGCTGCTACTCACAACCTTGGTGAGGATGCTCTCCAATTTCCTATTTGTAACCTCTACTTGCCCATTTTCCTGAGGGTGATAGGCAGTAGATGTTTTTTATTTGATATCGTGTTGCCTTAAAATATTAGCGATCAGATGAGATGTGAATTGAGCTCCCTGATTAGTGACTATCTCTCTGTGATACCCAAATTTGTAGGAGATATTTTCCCTTAATAACTGAGCCACTTTCTCCTTTGTTCTTTCCTTGACATCCTTTGTCTCAGCCAACTTTGTCAAGTAATCAATGCACATAATGATATAATTTTTTTTCCCTAATGGTGGATCAACTATCCCAATGAAATCAATGCCACACTTTTCAAATGCATCCAACGCCACGTAATGTTTTAGGGGCATTTCATCCCTAAGTGTGGGTTTTCCCATCCTCTGGTACTGATCACATCTACTGGTATACCTTCTTGCATCTTGGTGGATAGTGAGTCAATAATAGTCATCTCGTAGAACTTTGAAAGTTGTTATTTTGGCAGAAAAATGACCTCCACCAGGCCCATCATGACAGGCTAAGAGGATGTCAAAGACTTTCGTTTCCCTGACACATCTCCTTAAGATCTGATCTGGTCCCAAGTTAAAAATATTTCCCCCAATGAAAGTGAAAGGGGCACTTTTACTTACAATTCTACTCTTCTCCCTATTGTTGGGCACAACCAAACTTGACCTATATTTTGGCAAAGACTCTGCATTTTATGGAGTGAAGCGCACAATGGAGGATGCAGCAAAGCATGCAGTAGAGGAGTGGAACGCGAAGTGGACCGCGCAGTGGAGCACTTGGAATATACCATGCGGTGTAAGGGCTTCGAGGTGGGTTGAAGCCCCTCCTTTTTGTAAAAGGACATGATATTGTAAGGGATCAAGGGTTTTTGGGACCATAGTTGCTTGTTTAGGGTGTCCATGGTATTTGGACCATGAAATTTTAATGATGTAACCCTTCAATGTAATAGTATATATAGGGTAAAATAATAAGAAGAGATTCTATATTTGAGATATAGATTAATGTTATGGATGAATTATTGTGATCTATATTTTTTTGGTGAAGGAGAGGCTTTGTAGCTGAGTATGAAAATAGTCTGCAGCTTAGTGTGTAGGCCATGCATTGTTTTTTGTTCAAAGATTCATAATATTAGCAACAGTTCTTGTGGAATTAGCCCCACATTGGATGAACCAAGGTAATTTGGTGTTTTATGTGTATATTTCCTTATTATATTTTGTAGCATAGTAGTTATTATAATTTCATTTTATTGCAGAATAGTGATGGTTTATGTTTTCATATGGCATGTTTAAGTGATTACTTTAATGTGGTGAAGTGATTTATAAATCTTAATAATAAGAAAACATAATAATACCACATCCCCTAATCCTTCAAGGCTACAGAAACTTGTTTCTTCATCCTCCCATAGTCACTTTAGGTGAGACTGCGATCTGCTTCCGGGTCATTGCAGAAAGGGCCAATGATTGATGGTTTTGTTGGTGTGTAGTATATATCAAAGCTGGGTTAGCCTAAACCAAGCCAAAAAATGGTTCCATTGCCAGGACCAGGATCTGTTTGAAGGACATGTGGATGTGGAACCAGTCAAAGAAAGAGATTCAAGACTAGATAGAGATGAAAGAGAAAGAGTTTTCGGATCACAAAAACAGAAAACATCATCTGACATCTAAACCTTGGTTACAAAAGTATATTTTTACAGATAAATACGAGATTTTCTTCGCTTCATTTCCTATCAAATTGTATGAGTGGATATTGAGGTTGATCAAAAGGGAGAATTATTTTAAAGGTGAAGAACCCATGGTGTTGACTCCTTAAATAATACATCGACTCAAGAGCACTAACAATAGGATTTCAAGGGCTGTCGATTTCTAGGTTGATATCATTTTGGGAGGATTCATTACTGAGTTTGTCATAGACTAGACTGTGTCCTACAATGAATAAGAATAACGATTCTTCGAAGGATCACAAGGTAATTATTTAAAATCTCTTAAACTTTGGATTAAGATGCTTCTGTGTGAAAAGGGAGTTTTATAGATGTAGTAAGATTGGTAGTTTACTTATGTTTGGAAGAATAGGGAATAAATATGAGCAAGAGATCAGAGTAACGTGAAGTGGAAAGAGATATAGAGTATATACCAGAAAGATATCTGATGGAAAAGACCCAAAGATATTTATAGAAACTGATTATAGTCCTATTTTAAGTGAATCTAAAAGTGAAAGAGAAGAGATCCACCCTGATAACCCCCAGGTAGCTTCACAGTATTCACCTTTCCAGCATGAGAGTTCACAAAAGCCAGAATCTAGTAATAGCCAGGGTATTTTTGGCTTTTCCCCCTACCCCTCCTTCTCCATCCACCCCTCCTACCCCCCATCCCCATCCCCTTACTTCCCTCCCTCCCCCTCCCCCTCCCCCTCCAAGAAGAAGTACAACTAACGATATTAAGCTACATGTTTTCAAAGGAACTAGATTGGAGGATCCAAAATAGTTTTGATTGTTATGTGAAGCAATATGGACAACGAAGTAGATCAACGATGAGAATGTAAAGAAAGCACAGATCATTACGACATTTTGAGATAGATCATTGACATGGTATATGAAGTATTGAAATAATCAAAACAAAATGTTTATAGATATTAAAACAACACCGATAAGAGAGTTTAAGAAACCAAAGTCTGAGTTGCGATGCATCACTGAGTTAAAAGAGACCAAACAAAAACCTACTAAGTCTATTTGGGAGTTGTATTAGAGATTTAAGATGTTATTTGATTAAGTAAGCTTTGAAATATCTTTGTAGCAACATCAATAATGGTTTATAGCTGCATTGCCACCAGATATCAGATTTCCATTGACGCAACAAAAGATAGAAAGTCAAGCCGAAGCTCTACATATTGCGATGAAATTGGAAGCTTCACCTATAGGAGATACTAATGGATGCATGCAACATATTTAGAGTCATTTGATGAACCTAACCCTACACATACAAGACATCAAGAAAAGAAAATAATTTAGAGAAGAGATATGGTGTAAGAAGTGCAAATCGAAGGGCCATTCTAAAGAGAAGTACCCTATCTTCATAAATTACATGGCTAGTTGGGAATTAAATCCCTTGAATGCAAGATCTAGCCTGTGGTGCAAAATATGTAATAATAGAGGCCAACATTGTTCATAATATTGTTACTTGTTACATAAATATGTATAGACTCTGAGGAATCTAAATCGAAAATTTTGTAAATTAGTAGGTCATGATGAGAATAATTCTCAGGCTTATGAACTAATGATGGAGCATTGTACTGACATTTATAGAATTCTATCAAAAGATCATGGACATGAGGATAATGGATATCACAATGGTCGAGGAGGTTACTAAGGAAGAAGTCGAGGTGGTGGAGTTTTTTAGTGTCAGCCTTTGTATCCTTCCTCCAGTGATCAAATATGCTCTTACAAAGTGATTTTAAGGTGTCAAGGTCAAATTTTGTCATTTCAAAGAGTCTTCAAGCAAAATTTGGTCACTAGGCTTTAGGTCTAGGGTTTGTTTTCAGTCTTTTCAAAGTTGTCCAAATGGCAGTCCATGTCATCATTCAGCTGAGTGTATCATCATTCAGAGGGTTGTCATCATCATGTCAGGTTCCAATGGGTCATTTTACACCTTGTTCATGCTTCAGTTGCGTCTAGGTAAGTTCATTTCCCTGTCCTAGGGTTTTGAAGGCAATTTCTCTTGAATGGCCAAATCATCAGAAAAACTTTCATCCTGATGTTCATACACCTTCCCCTATCCTTAATGTCCCTTATTAAACACTTCCCATCAGTGAGATCCCCCAAATTCTTCATTTTCGCACAAACCCTAATTTCTTGCCACAACTTGGCAATTTTCTAGGCTAGGCTTGTGTTTTGCCCTTTTGGACCCCTTCCCCTTACTCGATCTCTGAGATTCCACTTTCCCCTGCTTCCTAACATCCCTCCCTACTTCCAAAAATTTCCCCAAGAATTTAGAAGCCCCTTATCCCCTTCATTTCGCTTCATTTCGACAAAATCCCTTGTTTCACACATCGGGATAGGTTTCACTCAAATGATGTTTCAGAGCAATAAAAGATGAATTTTGGAAAACAAAGAGAGGGTTTTGTTCAAAACATTCCAAGGAAGAAAAACCTCCTTCACTTTTTACACAGGTATAATGGTTTTTGAGAAATGTCAAGAATACCGTTGCCTCAGGAGAATTGATGCACCTGCTGGAAGTAGTGTTGGGAGATTTGATTTCTGACAAGGTAAATGAACTCCAAATTGAACAATTCCACTTGGGTTGGAAAGTAGACTCAAATTCCTTTCCAACGAGCTATCACACGCCTAATTTGGACACCAGGAAGGCCTCCAAAAGCCTCCTACAAAAGTGTGTTTCTCATACAAGGTGTGCGCTGCGCATATAGAGGTGCGCTGCGCATTGGGCCTCACTGGCTAGTGTAAATTAACAAGGGCGTTGCGCATATAGAGGTGCACTGCGCATTGGGTTTGTGCACTACGCATTGGGTTACAACACCAAGAAAACTTTGTTCATGTGACCAGATCTTGCCAAATCGACTCCAAAACTTGCAAGTAGGTTTTTCATTGCGGCTCAGTCGATTTTGAAAATGCTTATAGTGTGTTTAAAGTGGGGAAATTAATGTGTTGGGTATGGAGAGGTGACACCCTATGCTCATAAGAAGACTCATTCCTTAGGGTTTTAAAAACATGTTGATGGTTTTGTGAGGGTTTTCCAAGCTTGTATGGTTGATATATGTACCTATGCATCTATTGTCAAAGTGGCACTGCCCTCACGCTTTCAGTTTATCATTTTACCACTGTTGCCATTGCCATTGTATTACCACTGTTATTTCCTCTGTTTTATTATGGTCATTATCACATCGTTTTCCCATCCTCCATTGATAAAATATAATCCCATACTCATTTTCCCCTTTGACAAATTTTAGCCAGCATCATAAAGGCTGCACATAACACGTTTTACTCATTTGTCAAATACCCTTGTGATCAAAACAGTCACTGTTTTATGCCAGTCTACTTAAAAAGAGCTATTACCACAGTGGCTTGTTTCCTATGATGCTTTGGTATACATGTAACATGTTTAGGTTTTGAGCATACATTGAACTTTTGATTTCACTACACCTATATCAACATACATATTGCAGACATCTTGTTTTCAAAGCCATGTCAGACACATATTCAGTTTATGAGCAGGAGGTAGAGGCTAACCGAGAGATTTGGCTTGAGAGGGTCAACATCCACTTAGATAAGTTGCTGGCAAAGGCTAATAGAGACAAATACATGCTCCGTCACATGAAACATCATTATTGGGCTCGCATGCATGTCAACAAAGCAAAAAATGAAGATTTTGAAAAGGAGGTTGAGCCAAGCACTAAAACGGCGAAAGAGGCCGGATCCACTTCGAGTTTTGGCTGAGGCTTCACTGGTTGAGCATAACACATGATGGAGGGCCTTCACTCCGAATTTGAGCGAATTCGGAGAAATTTTTGTCATTTTGAAAATTTTGGTCCCCAAAAACAGGTTTTTTGGTTGTACACGCAGCGCGCATGCGCGCTTGCTTTTGATTGGGACACTTGCTGGAGGAAAAATTTATATTTTTTGGTTTGTCATGGTAAGTTATGCATGCTCAGCTATTGCCGAATCATTTCATCAAGTTCTGGATGGTCAAAAGGCACAAAAACACCATGAAAACCACCTTGCTGCCACCTTTTGCAACAGCAGGAAGTGCCTCTGGGAGAATGCAGTTTTGAGAGGGAAAATGAGCTCCAAATTGGACAATTACACTTGGGTTGGAAAGTAGACATCCAGGTCTTTCCAACGCGCTATTGTGAGCTCAATTTGGATGTCGGGAAGTGCCTAAAAATCAGCCTGAAAAGTGCGTTGCGCATAGAGATCAGGGCGCTGCGCATAGAGGATTTTGGCCAATTTTTCACCTTCCAGCTCAGAATTTCGGCCAGTTTTCACCAGTTTCACTCCTTGATGTGATTTTTGACTCAACATGATGTAATTTGATGTATGTAAGGTAACATGGCACTTGTCTACCTTCTTCTAGATGATTCATTCACAAATTAGCAAGAAATTAATGTAATGAATCAGTTTCCTTCTTTTTAGAGGCAGGTTGTTTTGGTCACCTAGATTCTTGCTCCATGTTTAGAATTTGTTCAAACTGCTCCTAGAAGGAGGAGCTCGACCCCTAGAGGTTAGGGAATGGGTTGGCATGGTCTATATTATGTAAATTTTCAATCAGTAGCAGAGGTTGGACTCTTGGGAAGATTTTGGCACCCTATTGTACATATCTTTCATATTTTGGCTAAGGAAAGATCAGAGATTTTGTAATCCACAAAATTAAATCACAACCTGCAACTATTGAAATAAAGGCACACCACACCTAGAACTAACATCTATTCGAGCTGGTTACTATTCCTCTGTTATTTAACTCTGTGTAACAACACAAGATAAATAGAAATAGCAGCGAATGCAATCCATGATTTTTATAACAGTGAGAAACTATAAATCAATAAACTGAATTGAAATGTACACTACCTAATCACTACAATTCCTACCAAAGAGGAGGGGCCTTCCTCCTCAACAGAGTGAAGGAAGAACAAGAAAAGTGATTAATAGATCAGTTAAGAAGCAATAACAACATCACCATGCCAATTGATATAAAATAAGTTTAGGAATTACAGAAACAGAGTAACAATACTCTTCTCTATGCTGCCTTGATACATAAAAATCTGAGTCTTTTATAACTATTACATCTCGAAAATTAGAAAACAGATCAATCATGAGAATCTCTGATTCTCATGCTGATCCAAAAATGAAGAAGTTGAAACCTACTACTAAATAAATATGCATTAGTTACAACTGCTTGAGTTGTGTTGCCTCAAAAATAAACAATCCTATTGCCGACAGCTGTTATGTGGAATAGTACCCACATTTCCAACTTCGGTGCAACAATATTGAGTAAATGATGGTTTGGGATGACGTAACATAACTGATGACAGCATTGTTGGTGTAATTCTAGATCCACGCAAGGTGTAATAGCACCTAATGTGTAACATCGACCTATAACAACACTTATGTCTAGCAGCAATCTGTAACAGTATCCACCTGTAACAACAATGATTTGTAATAGCACCTACTATGTAGCAGGGATATGTAACAGCACTCAAGGTGTAACAGCAAACTTTTCTATCCTTTCCTGCAGTTAAATTTTGTTGTCTGTCTGCTTCCGCGAGCCAACACCTAAAAACGATAAACTTCCCAACATGCTCCTTCAATGCTCGTCTAGTTAGCCACAAAAAGAAATAAAGCCTCGTATTTATTCATAAAATACAGCATAGTAACATGACAGTAAAATGGATTAAAAAGGTAAGAAAACAAGGAGTTTGGTCATATAAGGGCACAGATATGAAGGATAGAAAGGTCAAAACAAAGGAAAGAAGGTGCGGAAAATGGGTGAAAAACCACACCCAACATCTCCCCTCAACTGAAGCCACTGCATGTCCACATGTAGAATCTTAGACCCTTCTACTATGTCCCCGATGGAAATCTATAAAGTTGTATGTAGCAGTAGTATCATCACCTAGAGCTCTGAATCCTTGATCGGCCATTAACTCACATGGCCAGGATTCCTCTTCATAATCACTTAACTTATAATCGGGTTGATACTCCTCCAATGGAAACTAGATCAAAGGGAATCTGAACCTGAGGCCAATCCATAGCACCGACAATGTCAGCACAATCTGGGTGTATTCCAGCACCCTTGAAGTAGTAGCCATAAAGTTCTTATACTCAAATGGGTCCCCTTCCTCCAATTCTACACTGCAAGCCTCAATGCGCTTGAGACATCCGACCAACGCTTGGGTCCTCATGGTTGCAAATAAGTTGAGGCAAACCCTCACGATCTTTCCTCTATAGATGTTAGAATAATCTCTCCTTTCTGGAGTGCTCAGGAACTGCCTGAAATCTCATCGGAGTTCATAGGCCATTCCTTGTTCAGCCCGGACCCATAGTGTTGTCCTTTCCTCATCGGTCTCTATTGTGTTCTTAGCCAACTGCCACTAAATATGGTTCCTCATAAATGAGAGGAATGCCTACAACTGAAAATATCCCATGAAAGAGAGGATAGTCGCCACCATCTTTGTGCTCACATATTCGCACATCATGTTGTGCAAGAACAACTTGCACAACAAATTCTAATCATAAAAATCACAGGACTGAAAATTTGCCAAAAAGGTGTAGGTAAAAGAACCCAAATAGGACCTTTTCTCATAAACTACCCTCAACTGAAATAAATAGTAACGTTCCCACAGGAACACAGGGTATGATGGGGATGACTACCTGCATGCTAGCAGGTTTAGAGCAAGCTCGTAGAGTTTGGTCTTATCAAACATTAGGTGAGAGACCTCCCAATGCAGTTGATATAGCTATTCATCCTTTTTCTTCATCATTTCTTTATGCCTCCGTGCCTCCTCTTTTCTTTCCCATTATTCCTTCAACCATTTCTCTTGCAAGGAATCCATCATATTCTTATGCACATTGAGTGGAATCACTCCCTCCTATAGAGAGAGTGCCATTTTCTTCCACTTTTGCAGCTCTGTCAATAACAACAATTTCTCATAATTCCATCCTTCAACAGGACTCGATGTTCTTCCACATGCATCATCAACTAAGGGTGTAGCATCCTCATGAGGGTGAAGTTGTCCCACCTCGATTGTTGATTCTTGTGTAACAATAGCTTTGTCAATGGGTTTGACCATAGTTTCCTTATTTTCCTGGTCAGCTTCCATTCTTACTATTGGTTCTTGTGTGGCAATAGTAATGTCCATAGGTTTTTGCTCATCATTTACCTTCGGACCAGCTTCGATCTCTGCTACTGGTTCTTGTGTAACAATAGCAGTGACCATTGGCTCATGGATATTATCTTTCTCTTCCTCCACTTGGCTGATTTCCTCCTCCACTGTTGTTCCTAGTGAAACAACAGTGTCAGCAAAGGGTTCTTGTGTATACCTTTCTTGATCATTCTTTGTGGATTGTGCTGTCTCAGTTGGTGGTTCTTGTGTATCAGCAACGTCCTCGACAGTTCTAGTGTAACAACTTCCCAGTTTTTGGTTTAAGTCTCCCTCAAGGTAGCATCTACTACACATACTTTGAATCCGACTTCCACCAACTTCCCAGCACAGGCTACACACAGACTTCCTGGGATTTCTCCTCTTCTAGCCCTCTCCACAGCCTCTGCCAAAGTATCCAGCCCTGGGGCTCTTGGCTCTGCCTTCCCTACTACTAGATGTTCCCTTAATTCCTCAATCTCTTTTTCTAAAATTTCAATTTTTGACAACAAAGACCGGGTTTTGCTCTTACCAAGTGAAAGAGGTTTTTCTGGCTGAGCATGCTCCTCATCCTTCTCCTTGACTGCTTCCTTGTTCTTTCTCGACGTAGATGGGGACTCTAGTTGTCCGCTGACCCTTATCCTCTGCTTCGGCCTTCTGTCGCCAATTTGTTTGTCAACCCAATTCTTTCTGATCCTCACAGTCGAGGGTTGTGGTTGCTCCTATGTTACCTCTGGAGTTTCCCCAGCCGTCTCTGTTTGCCTTCTATGAGTAGTCATGGGCCTTTTCAACATGAACTCTTCCTAATTTTTGCCCTATTGGCTCAAGGCATCCAGCATGATGAGTTTAATAAGGTTTTGGTTCGTAACACATGTTTCTGGATTTGCATCCATTTTCACAGCCGCGGCCATGTGTCTAATATTTCCCAGTAAGAAATACGACAAGTTAATCTGCTACTGATGGCAGAGATGGTTCAGCAGTGGGAAGTGGTAATTAAACACAATTGTTGCTCTTCCCTCACAAGTAATGTACTTAATGAGGAAGAGAGAAACATCTACCCATGGCTGGGGGAGTGACAACCTATCAATTCCCCTACCCTTCTTAACCAACAACTTGCTTTCCTAAAGAAAATCCCATTTTAGTGAGGGGTCATTAACCTTCCTAGTAAACCATCTCTTCCCTTCTGCTAGAAATCCTATTACTCTGGCAATAACTTCTTTCATGACCTCCACTTTCAGTCCTCTAACTTTCATTTGGTTTCTTTCCAGATTCTTTGAGAATTCTATGGCCACACCATTGTCCTATCCTTCCAATGTCTAGAAGAATTCGAACCAGCCTACGTCTTTGAAGACCTGGCATGCCTTAGTATAGCCTTCCAAGGCTTCTGTAGTTCCTAGTTCATGATGTATCATTGCTCCACCCATTATTTCTGCAATTCAATGTTGTTTCACCTGCTTATCTTCCCTTCAGTACACACTCTAGCTGTTTCAGCCTCCACTACTACCTTCCTCCTCCCCGAGTACTCTGAATAGGGTTTCAGTGCTTCCAGCATGGGAAAATGATAGGGTGGTAGGGTGGCGCAGGTGCAAATTTGGATTAAGATTTGGCATGCATGGTTCATACAACTTAATGAATTTTGCTTTAATGGTGAGTCGTGGGGAGGTCTCGTCAATAGTGCCCTTATCCTTTTTTGTATGATTTGGTATGAAGTAACAATAACTCCCAGGTCGTGTGCCTTAATTGCTGGAATTTTTCAATAATTACAAATCATTCGATGGTCATGTCGTGACATGAGTCGTTCCCCCCCCCAGCTTAATTATGATAGCCGTCCTCGGCCGTTAATTAGTCATGTTAACTTACCATAATTACAAAATAAATCGAATGAAATATTAACTTTTTGATGACATACCTGGGTGATGTGGGGCATGGTGATGGGCAACGCAACATCAAATCATACTTGGGGAGTGAGACACATGAACTTAGATCTACTGATGAGGCTCACGGTGATGTTTTTGTTGTTTATTACAATAAAATATTTTGTTTCATTCCTAAAAAGTCGTCAGCTATTATAGGTGTAACAGCCAAGATGACTAGTATATATTAATTTTATTTTTTACAAAAAGATAAAGAACAAAAGATCGTGTAACAACACTTATCGTATGATACACTTTAAAGGAACAAATGATGTTGTAGAGAGTGTAATAGCCACCACCAAGTGGTTTTCAACTGCTAAAAAAGTGTCTCTCTACACCTGCAAAAGGTTTTCACAGCCAGATTATTATTATTATTATTATTATTATTATATAGATTTTATTTTTTTTCTTTTTTTCCTTTTTTTGAAAACGGTGTAACAGTCGCCACCAAATGGTTTTCAACTGTTACACTTATTAGAAAAGTTAAAATTTTTGCAACATAGGGGGATTTCACCTGTTTCCATAACCTGTAGATCCGAATTTGTGGCAATGTTGACAAATGAACCCTTTGAGGTAGGTTTGTGATACAACTGGAGACGGTGCCCATTTGAAAGTAATGGTGTCCTTGCACTGTCATTGGTTACCAAATTTATAGTCCCATTGTCAAAGACTACATCTACCACATAAGGACCTAGCCATATGGTGTGGAGCTTACCCTTGAAGTCCTTAAACCTTAAGTCGTATAAGAGAGCCCAATCTCCTTTCTGGAATTGTTTCTTCTTTATAAATTTGTCATGCCACTTAGCTCTCTACTGCTGGATAATCTTTGTTTGCTGGATAGCAGCCAACCGTTTCTCCTCCAATTCATTGAGCTGGTTCAATCTCTGCCTTTGTGCTGTAGTCAAATCCAAATTGACCTGCAATGCTGTCCTTAGTGTCTTGATTTCAAATTCAATGGGGAATAAAGGGTTCTTGCCATACACAAGTTCATATGGTGAGAATCCAGTGGTGTTCCTCCATGTAGTCCTGTATGCCCATAACACTTCCGGAAGTTTTTCAACCCAATTTCTTCGATGACTGGCCACAATCTTAGTAAGGATCCCCTAAATGACTTTATTAGTGCTTTCCACTTGGCCATTCACCTGTGGATGGTAAGGTGTTGTGATTTTGTGATGGATTTTATATTTCTCGACCAATTCCCAGATCTTATGAGATGTGAACTGTGGCCCTCCATTTGTGACTATCTCTCTGGGTATGCCAAACCAGAAAAAGATGTCTTCGAATAGAAAGTCTGAAATAGCCTGCTCCATGGCTCTAGTTAGTGCCTTCGCCTCGAACCATTTCATGACATAGTCAGTATAGACCAAGATGTAGGATCTCTATCTGGATGAAGGATTGATTGGTCCCACAAAATATAGAGCCCACTTCTCAAAATGTTCTATGACGATTTGGGGCTGTAATAGCATCTCATTCAATTGCAGTGGTTGGACCATCCTTTGACAACTATCACATCCCTTCACAAACTTCTTGGCATCCTGAAATATTGTTGGCCAGTAGTACCTTGTTCAAAGGACTTTGTATCCTGTCTGTTTATTTACGAAGTGTCCTCCACAAGGTTCTTCATGGTAGGCTTTGAGGATATCAAAGACCTTGTCCTCTCTAACATGTCATCTGATATGGAAGTCAAGCCTAGTGTGGTAGAGGTTCCCATCTATCAGGTATATGTATCACTTTGTTGTATGATTTTCTTTTTCTCCCTGAAGGACAAATACTAGGGAAACTTCCCTACAACAAGATAATTGGCTATATTTTCATACCAAGGTGAGTAAGTAGAAATAGCAAAAAGATATTCATCAGGGAAAGAATCTTTAGTAAGAGTGCAATTGTCATCAATAGTTAGCCTAGAAAGAAAGTTAGCTACTACATTGTCTTTTCGAGGCTTATCTACAATAGTGATATCAAATTCTTGTAACAACAATAACCAGCATGTAATCTTACCATTTGTAATTGGCTTATTCATTAAGAAATGAATGGTAGAATGGTCAATGTGCACAAATACTTGATATCCAGTGTTGTAATGTTGGAATTTATTGATGGCATGCACAACTGCTAAGAACTCCTTCTTGGTCACTATGTAGTTGAGCTCAACTGGAGTTAAATTTTTACCTATGTAGTAAATGGCGTAAGGTTTCTTATCCTCTAGCTGGCCCAGAACAACACCTACAACAATATCTGATGCATCTATAGCTATGTGAAATGCCAGCTCCCAATTAGGTCCTCGCAAGACCGGGGTTGCTGATACATAGCCTTTCATCTTTAAGAAGGCCTGCTCACACTTCCCTGTCCACAAGAAATCAACATCCTTCATGAGCAAGGAAAATAATGGCGATGCAATTCTTGAAAAAAAATCTATAAATCTTCTATAATACCCTGCATGCCCCAAGAAACTACGTACCTCTTTCTGCATTTTGGGGGTTGGAATTTTTAGGATCACCTCTATTTTTTCAAGTTCTACCTTGATTCCATTAGCAAAAATGTAATATCCAAGCACGATCCCTTCAGTCATCATCATGTGACATTTTTTGTGCTCAAGGCAACATTGGCCTATACACATCATTCTAATACTTTTTCCAGATTGACTAATGCTGCTTCAAAAGCATCTCCATAAGGTGTGAAATATTCCATAAATATTTCCAGACAGTCATTCAATAAGTTGGTGAAAATTCATAGAATTTCCCTTTGAAAGGTTGTTGGTGCATTACAGAGCCCAAAAGGTAACACTCCGTATGTGTAGGTTCCTCGAGGACAAGTAAAGGTTGTTTTATCTTGGTCTTCCAGGGGGATTTGTATCTGATTATAGCCACTGAATCCATCCAAAAATGAAAATAATTTCTTTCCGGAGAAAGTATCAAGGACCTGATCTATAAATGGTAATGGAAAATGGTCCTTCTAAGTGGCCTTGTTGAGTTCTCTATAGTCAACACAAACCCTCCACTTTCTATTCTTTTTAGGAACAATGACAAGTGGTGACACCCACTAACTGTCAGATATTGGATAGATAAAATTAGCACCCAGAAGTTTTTGTAGTTCCTCTTTCACCACTTCCTTTAGTGCAGGGTTCATGCAGCGCTATGGCTGTCTGAATGGTTTTTAGCCATCCTTCAAATAAATACAGTGAGTGCATAGGTTAGGCTGGATCCCTTTCATATCCATTTAATCCCATGCAAATGCCTTTTTATACTTCTACAACAGTTGTAATAGCCATTGACTCTGTTCAGCAGTCAAATTGGGGTTAACATTCAAAAACTTTCCAACCTCAATCTCAATTGGGTTGCTAGCAATATTCGGAGTTGTCCTCATTTGTTCAAAATCTATATCTTCCACCTCTTCCTCCTCATTTTCATTTTCAATAGAAGCAACAGATAGGGAATTATTTATAAAACCATTAATAACACCATCTTCTATTTTGTCTTTAAAATACTGGGCTTTCCCCAGAGTGAGGAGTGGTAGGGAAATTTCTGACTTAGGCTCAAACTCATCCCAACAAGGGTTGTACACATCCACATTTGGTTTTGGGGGATAAAGATTAAGGTTCTATGTTTCCTGGCCATCCGAGATCACCATGGATCTTGCCCTACAGCCTATAAATGCATCTGCTATGGCTAGCCAGGGTCTCCCTAGGATCAAAGGATGCCCCCCAAATTGAATTTGGGTTGTAGAATTAGGAAATAAGCCGAATATCTCTAGGAATCTATCATAATCACTATATCATCTAAAATCCCCTCAGGTTTAACACACGACCTATCTGCCAATTCCAGCACAGTGGGGATGTGTCTAAGTCCATGTAGCCCGAGAGCGATGAAGAGATCTTTCGTCATTACATTAATGGCAACCCCAATATCAATCAATGTATTGGCTATGGGTTGATCATTAATGTAGACGGTGATTGTAGGCTTGCCTAGATCGTTGTACTTAATAAGGAGAGGCTGAGCAGATATTAATTTAGATAACACTCCTATCACATGTATGGTGGCAGGGTATTTAGGCTTTCTTCTAGGTTTCTTGATGCACAAATCTCTCACTGTCCTGGCATAGATGGGTAATTTTTAAGGGCTTGTAACAAAGGGATTCATACATATAGATTTTGCAACTCCCTAAGGAAATCAAATTTAGGCTGGGAAGTCATCCTAGGTTTAGCCATTCTCTGAGGATACGGGGGATACTGAGTAACAGAAATTGAATCTATTGTTATAGGTGTGTCAACCTTCCCTAAAGTAGCTGTTACAGATGTAACAATTCTTCTTGGGTTGGATATTACAGATTCCTCTATATCAGCTATTGTAGGTGCAGTAGCCACCTCTGAGTCTCCTACTTCTCCTCTAGATGGTTCACAGTCTTCCTCCGTAATGATATGGAAGTGACTGGGGTTAATTACCATGCCCGATCGTAATTGTATTTCATTAAATTCCACGGGGGTAATAAGGTAGGTCTGGAAGGTTGTACGAGCCTCAATGCCCTGAGCTACTTTATTGTTTTGGTTTGGATTAGGTTGCATAGGTAGTTGAGGTCGTACATGTGGCAAAGGAGCAGAAGCTTGGAAAGGAGGTAACTGCAACTGTTGCCGCATGGGTGGTGCAGGCATAGTTTAATTTTGGGCATTTCCTCTCCAGTTCTATTTCCATGGGTATGGTTGGGGTTGAGGATATTGGATAGGAGGAGATGGAGACCATTGGTTCCAGGGTGAAGGGAACTGAGCTGAAGGAAGGGAAGAATATTTCCATGGATATGGTTGATTATTATATGCATTGTTCCATGAATTGAAAGAGGAAAAGTCTTGAGACGTACCTAGAGGTTGTGGTTGCCATGGCTTTCATGGTGCAATGAAGTAAGAGGACTACACCTCTTTTCTTGATTCTCTAAGTGTTGCCTTTAGTATAGGAAGCTTCAGACACTTCTCTATCGAATGTTCCAGCTCACAGATGTTATAGAGGCTAATGTTTTTCAGTTTGCATTCCATGTAAGGATGTTTCTTCCGACAAGTTGGACAGAAAACAGCTAGGGGTGTATAAGCTTTTGATTGTGACTTTTGATTTGCGTTGTTGTTATCTGGGCTAAGAGAGTACTGAGGATATCAGTCTTGAAATTTTCGAACAAATTTCTGATCTCCGCTCTGGTTACTCCTCTGCCTGTAGATTTTTGTATGTGAACAGAGGCATCCCGAATTATACTTCTTCCTCTAGATGATCCTCTGGAGCATCTTAGGCAAATATTTATAATTTCTGCGAATGCCTCTTGTGATATATCCCCCTTGCCTAATAGGTTCAGGGTGTCAAGGCAGTCATCCCTCATTCCTTTGATGAATATAGTCTTCAAGATTTCCGGGTCTAAATCATTGTGTTTAGACCTCTGCAAATTGTAGTGGAACCATCCACATAATCTTCCAAGATTTCTTCCTCCTTCTATGTAATTCTGAATATCTCTTCCCTTAAGTCCCTGGTCCTACAATAGTCTTGCTACTTTGACAAGAATGTCTCCTTCATATCATTCCATGTTGAAATGGAAGCAGGGCCTAATCCCATGAACCATCTGAAGGCTACTCCTTTTAAGGTAGCAGGGAATAGCTTTAACTTCTAAGCATCTGTTGTATAATCATAACTTCTACATAAGACATCAAACTCAAATAGAAATGTATCCATATCTTCCATATTCATCCCCTGAAAGGATGGTAAGGATGATAGAGGAATATTATTCATAGGTGTTGGCTTGAGGGGGCCTGACCCAGGCTCGGAATTAATTAGCCAAACAAATCCCTACACTAATGGCCCTTTCGGCATCACCCCAGGGTGCTTGGACTGAAGTCTCACCTGAAGCAATATGGGGGGATGGTAGAACCAAGTTTCCGCACCCTAGAGATGTCTGAGGGGTTGATTTAATCCAACAGTGCCTACCTTCACGCAGGTCGCTTTGCACACTGTCCTAACCTGTGAGACCTTCGCGATCTATTAGGATCACCTTTCATGCAGCCCTAACCAGGGGCTAAGATGCTTTCGCCCTGCTAGGACAGTGACTTGCACTATTTCCCAAAGTTACACTATGTATCTTACTTATCTTCTTACAATTGTTAGTTAACTTCGTGTAACAGATACCTTATCTCACATTTACTTAATCAACACAATCATATATGTTCGTGCACCATATAGACAACAAAAATGCAATTTAGACCTAATATATTCGATACAGAAAATAGGAAATAAATACACAACATTGATGTAAAACTTCTCTTTATTGATGCTTCAATAGTTACAGACTCGACTCACCCTGCGCACTCAGCTACGGACTACTAGGCCTCTGCACACTCAGCTGCAGAGCCTTCTCCTATATTACAACCCAAAGACTCGACTCTATGCTTAGATATTCCACTATCCTTCTATTCCATCATCATTCCTTCTAATTCTATTATCTTATTTCTCAACTACTTAGAGCCTCGCTCTATTTATACAATCCCATGGTCCGCGGACCATTGGTAGATATCTAAAGCCGACATTACATTACAAAATTGAGGGTGGAAAACCCTATGACTCATTTACAACTTTGCGCTCTGCGCCCACAAAATCTAGAGTCTTTACATCAGATTTACACTTTTTAGCCAAACTCTGGGCTTTAAGACTCAAAACTTTCCTTGGGGAATCCCGCGCCCAATAGGCCCCCAACACAAATGTCGTGACTCACCCTCAAGTCACTCTGTCGTTGCGGAGATATTTGAGCAGAGACCTCCCAACTCTACCTGGACTACTTCAAGATCGGCAGCGCACTAAGCAGCTGCCTACTGTACTTCCTAGACGTGCTGTTTAGACACTGTTGTAGCTGAACTACAGCCCTGCACTTGTTTATAGTCCCGCGCCTCCTTTCAGCTACAAGGAGCGCTAAGACTATGCTTCTATCGGCTAGTCAGATAGTCGGGCCACCCATGTATGGCTTCAACCGATTTCCATTCACTTTTCTTGGGGAAGGTTCTCCATTTAACTTTACCAACTGCACGATGCCTCCGTCTGTGACCTCCTTTATAACATACAGTCCCAACCAATACATTCTGAGTTTTTCCGGGAATTTATCAAACTTACTATCATACAGTAACACCAAATTGTTCACCTTGAAGGTGCGCAACTTAATATGTCGATCGTGCCAAGCCTTTTCGTGCTACTTTTGTACCTGTTGGTGAAAGCCAGCCAAAAATCATTCTTCCTCGAGTTCCTCCAACTGTGCAAGTCTCTCCTCCAAGGATCCATGGTCCTTCATACCTGTGAGCACTGCTATGCGTAGACTAGACACGATGTATTCCAACAACATTACAACTTCCACACCATAGACAAGCCTAAAAGGTGTCTGTCCTGTCAACTTCTTGCATGTCATCCAATAAGCCCATAATGTTGGTAGTACACGCAGGTCCCAATCACTTCGCTGCGTGTTGCATACCTTGTTTAGCGCGTGGCACATCTTATCAAATACGTCCACATGAATAACCTTCTACGCGATTGTTCTTTCCATATACTGTCTATCCAACCTTAAGAGCCAACTGCAAATTTGTCCCCCCAAAACACACTTATTGACCATACTTCTTAGCGTGGAGTTCATGCGCATCTGTGTAGGTTATTTTCCATATGCCTATATCCACTTGGCTAGATGTGCACGTGGATCATCCTGCCCATCGTTTTTATCTATCAATCATACCCTAGGCTTCCCAAACTATGTGCACATCATCCTTCTACATTCGCGCCAGTCATCAAATCTCCCTTTGTGCGTACCCCACCACCTTGGTGGTGTAGCACGTAGTACCCAATTCAAAGCTTGGAAGCATTACTTTTCCACACTTCTCTTTCAAATCTATCCAAGAAGGTATCTACCTCACTTAACCCATCATAAGTAGGCAGGTCTCTTACTTCTGTCGATATGCAGCGCAACGACCTTATCATCATATTACAATTCAGTGTAGTCACCTCATGTAACCGGTTCTTCCATCGCTCTGTATCCTCATCCTCATCCAAAGTATAGGAGCTCTCATGCTCCTATGCAAGTCATCCATCCACAGTGGGATTCACCCAATCCTAGTTTCACGCTATTATCTTATAGATGCAGTCCAAATCATCATCACTTTCAAGTCGCGCATCGGCTTTGTATAGCATGATCCTTCAGTGGGGTCCATAGGTATAACTATGCATAGTGACTTCTTCTCAAAAAACATCTTGCACTTCTTCAGATTAATCACCCCATTCATGTCAGTGGCCAATCAATTCCTAAGAGCGCGGGGTAGGGATTGTTGTCATCAACAATCTCTATCACTTCAAAGTCTACTAGTGTAATTGCTCCCTCAAAATCCACATTGATTCCCTGCAATTGCTCCATGGGTATTATCTTTTGTTGGTTCACCATTCACAGCTGAATAGGAGACCACTGTAGTGTAGGCCTCTCCATGCGCTCCCATGTCTACTTCGGCAGAACATTTGTGTCCGATCCTAAATCCAGAATTACTTGGTCCATTTCATATTCTCCAATATGCAGGGTTAACCTCATTTCTCTTTCCATCCTTGTCTTATGTTTTCCAATCTTCTGGACTACGCGCAGTTCTCTTGGCGCGGTCCCAGTGCATCTACGAATCAGTTCTTGTAATCCTTTTACAACCTTACTATCACATTGTAACTTCATGCATGTTTCCACAAACATCATAAGCATAGATGGGTCCATCTCCAGCTCAAGTCTATCTTTGCATCCTGAAGTGGAGGCATCAACGAAGTTCTTCTTAGCTTCCATGAAGGTTTCCAGAGCGCACTCCAAATCAAACTCCACTTCTTTTGTCGGAGCTTCACGAACCCAAGTACTATCTTCAGGTTGTTTGCCTTTGTCATCTCCCATCGTGATTCCATTTCAGAGCACAATGTTCACATTTGGATCTTCCTCGCGTGACTCATACCTCATCATCTGCAGGTTCTGAGCCGGGGGAGGTGGTAGCGCTCCCTTGTCATGTATCCTAGCTATCAGCATAGGACAATATTTCGTTATGGTCAAACAAAGTACAATATAAACACGACAGTCACATTGGATTCGTACAATCACAGGCATAATTTCCTAGCCCTCTGAAATTGTAGCATATCAACTGACCGCAACCTCTTCCAGGTCCTCCTCTGCCTTGGCCTCATTCACACCCCTGAAATCCTGTTTGCACCACTCCTGCATTCTAGTCTAGGGGCTACGATTCGGCCTAAACTCTATAGGTCAGAGTTCTATCCATCATCAACTCATAGCTCCTATAAGTGCACTCATCGTGTCCCACCGACCTACAAAAATTAGAGAACAATTGCTGCGAATCTTGTGTATACTTTTGTAACAAATGACAGTTGTCCGTAGCATGTTTTGCCACCAATTTGACAAATCGTGCACCACAAAGCAGGCACTGATCTAGGTCTATCTTGTGCTTCCAGCCTTAATGGCATCGGTCCTCCTCCCACAAGGTAATTTATGAACATCGGGCAATGGTCCTTATCATGACCCTGACCCTTGCATTTTACACACCACACCTCTTCGTGCACTTCTGCTCTAGCTGTCCTATCCTATTTCAAACTCTGCATCTGCAGGCATAAATTTTTCAATTGAGCATAGATCTGCTAAACTCCCAAGTTAGGATCCTGCATCAAGGTCTCATGCAGCCTCATCGCGATCTCTAAGGCCTTTGCCTGAGTCGTTAACTTCTGTTGCAATAGCGCGCTCCTTAAATGTGGTGTTAGCGATGCTACAAACCATTCACGATGTTGTGCACCTGTCAAATTCATATTAGCTTCTCAAATCGTACACTTCAACCTCTAATCCAACTCCCAAGGAGTCTCGCCTGGTAGCATCATGATATATTTAAATCCAATGATCGATTGTGCTTCAAACTTCGGCCTGCTAAATTCTCTATTTATTGCTACTTAGATATCCATGATTCCTGCATTTGGATTATCATTGGAGTGCTTAATATACCAGGTCAGTGCGCAGTCCTGCAGGGTGCTAACCAATGTTGCTTTCTTTATATTGTCATATGTAACTCCCTGTACTTCCCATACGGCTCTTACCATGAACCAAAATTGGTCCGGATTCTCATTTCCCAATCCCTTGAACACAAGAAACTTTATCGTGCTTGCCATATCTACTCGTGGGGGCAGAGGTGGTACGGGTGAAGATGGAGGTGAAGGCGGTGAAGGTAGTGGCAGTGTGGGTGGGGGTGGTATTCACAGAATTCTTTGCCTTATGATATGAATCACACTTCATGGTGAGACCTTCACAAGTTCTTCCTTGTCCCCTCATGGAGGTGAAATCAAGGGGCTAGTTTTTGGTCCCTTATTTCCTTCGTTCCTGTAAGTTTTTCCACTTCGCGTAGCCCTGAACATCAAGGTAATTGCATAACCCTCTTTTCACACAATAACATTTTAATCCAAGTATTTAGGGACTTTACGTAATTACCTCGCGGTCCCTTGAGAAAGCGTCGCTTTGCCTCGCTGTAGCTGACTGAAGTGTCAACCGCGAACTCAGTAATGAATCCTCCTATAATTCGATCAAGCCAGTGATCAATGACGCACGTGATATTATCCTCTGATGCTTCCAACCTGCGCACTAACTCTGGGGTCCATACAATAGGATTGTCGATTTTCTACCTTCCTTGGCTATCTGCTAGCTTCATGATCCACTTGTACAGCTGAGTCGAAAAATACGCAAAGAAGATTTCATGGATCTCTATGTACAGGTAGAAATCTAACCACTCTTCTTTTGTCAATCACAGATTCCTATTCTCTTACACCGCGAACTCATAAATCCTCCTGTCCAACCAACCTTCAATTTCCTTCTTAGTTGGATTCCAATGATACGACATCAGACATCTCTATGCAAATTCTGGTCCCGGCAACAGAACCATTTTTTGGCTTGAGGGGGCCTGACCCAGGTTTGGAGTTAATTGTCCAAAAAAATCCCTACACTACTGGCCCTTTAAGCATCAGGCCACAGTGTGCAGACTGAAGTCTCACCCGAAAAAGTATGGGGGGATACTAGAACCAAGTTTCCGCACCCTGGAGATGTCTGAGGGGTCGATTTAATCCAACTATGCCTACCTTCACGCAGGTCGCTTTGCACACTGTCCTGACCTATGAGACCTTCACGATCTGTTAGGATCGCCTTTCACGCAACCCTAACCAGGGGCTGAGATGCATTCGTGTTGTTAAGGCAACGATCTGTGCTATTTCCCTAAGTTACACCATGTATCTTACTTATCTTCTTAAAATTGTTAGTTAACTTCGTGTAATAGATACCTTATCTCACATTTACTTAATCAACATAATGAAATATGTTTGCGCACCATATAGACAACAGAAATGCAATTTATACCCAATATATTTGATACAAAAAACAGGAAATAAATACACAGAATTGATGAAAAACTTCTCTTTATTAATGCTTCAACAGTTACAAACTCAACTCACCCTGCGCACTCAGCTGCACGGGTCCGTGCACTCAGCTGCGAAATACTTGGCCTCTGTGCACTCAACTACATAGCCTTATCCTACTCTACGACCCAAATACTCAACTCTACACTTAGATCTTTGCCTATCCTTCTATTCCATTATCATTCCTTCTAATTCTATTATCTTATTTCTCAACTACTTAGAGCCTCACTCTATTTATACAATCCCATGGTCTGCGGACCATGGGTAGATCTCTAAAGCCAACATTACATTACAAAATTGAGGGCGGACAACCCTATGAATCATTTACAATGTTACACTCCACACCCACAAAATCCGGAGTCTTTACATCAGATTTACACTTTTTAGCCAAAATCTTGGCTTTAAGCCTCAAAACTTTCCTTGGGGGATCCTGTGCCCAACAATAGGAGCTTCACCCCTAATATTCCCAATTGGGAATTCAAAGGTGGTGGTAGTGGCGTCTGTTTTAGAATTGTTATCATTGTTTTCCCCCATGATTAATTCTTCTAACCCTTTCTGTAGAGGACATTCTTCCAGCTATGCTTGTGATGGCCTTGCAGACGCAATTAATGCCTCAGATACTCCTGGAGTTAGCTATTTCATCGCATTACTTGTATCCAGATATTGATAAGTCTCTAAGTGCTTCTCCTTCTCAGGTGTCTAATGTTCCCCCTTGGTTTCCTTTTTACGACCCATCATTCCTATGACTTATTAGAGTGGGGGTGATTTCAATATCTCTGTAAGTCCTAAAAAGTACACACATGTACCCTATGTGTATCCAATCAAACTCTAGGTATCTAAACCTTTGACAGTGGTGAGCCCGCCCAGGTATGTTAGAGAAATGTGCAGGTTCTTACCTCTCATATTACCGCCCAAAAACAGAAGAGCTGAAGACACACTAGTCAAAGCATCAAAATGTCCTAAGTGTCCTAGTGATCACAATGGTGAGCCCGCCCAGGTATGTTAGAGCAATGCGCAAGTTCTTACGTCTTGTCTTACTGCCCAACAATTGTGGACTAGGAGCACTCTATATTAAACAAACAACTTGGCTAACTGTATCGTCAACTTTCCATCCCTGGAAATGGCGCCAAAATGTAGTGTTGTTTTATCAACCTTAATTGAGTCAAACTACAACATTAATTGTCAACCCAAGGTAGGTCTTGTTGTTTCAATGGAGCTTTCACTATCTGTGCTGATACACTCTAGCCAAGCATAAGAAAGTGTAGAAAAACTATAAAATATGTCGCTGATCTAAATTACTGAATCAATCATGTATGCAGATATAAAAACAATCCACAAAATTAAATCACAACTCGCAACTATTGAAATAAAGGTGCGCCACACCTAGAACTAACATCTATTCTAGCTAGTTTCTATTCATCTGATGTTTAACTCTATGTAACAACACAAGATAAATAGAAATAGTAGCAAATGCAATCCACGATTTGTATAGCAACAATGATAAACTATAAATCAATAAACTGAATTGAAATGTACACTACCTAATCACTGCAATCCCTACCAAAGAGGAGGGCCCTTCCTCCTCAATAGGGCACAGGAAGAACACAAAAATTGATTAACGAATTAGTTAAGAAGCAATAATAGCATCATTGTGCTAATTCATATTAAAATAAGTTCAGGAATCACAAAAACAAAGTAACGATACTCTTCTCTATGCCACCTTGATACATAAAAAACCGAGTCTTTTATAACTATTACATCCTGAAAATTAGAAAGTAGATCAGTCATGAGAATCTCTGATTCTCATGCTGATCCAAAAATAAATAAGTTCCAACCTACTGCTAAATAAATATACATTAGTTACAACTTCTTGAGTCATGTTTCCTCAAAAATAAACAATCCTACTATCGACAGTTGTTATGTGGAATAGTACCCACATTTCCATCTTCGGTGCAACAATATTGAGTAATTGATGGTTCGAGATGACATGACATAACTGATGACAACACTATTGGTGTAACAACAGATCCACGTGAGGTGTAACAGCACCCATTGTGTAACATCAACTTGTAACAGCACCGATGTGTAGCAGCAATCTGTAACAACAGCCACCTATAATAGTGGTGATTTGTAACAGCACCTAGTATGTAGTAGCGATATGTAACAACACTCAGGGTGTAACAACGAACTATTCTATCCTTTCTTGCAATTAACTCCTGCTACCTATCTACTTCCGCGAGTCAACACTTGAAAAAGATAAACTTCCTGACATGCTCCTTCAATGCTCATCCAGTTAGCCACAAAAAGAAATAAAGCCTCGTATTTATTTGGTAAAATACAATAAAGTAACATGATAGTAAAATGGATTAAAAAGGTAAGAAAACAGGGAGTTTGGTCATATAAGGGCACAGGTCTGAAGGATAGAGAGGTCAAAACAAGGGAAAGAAGGTGCAAAAAATGGATGAAAAACCACACCCAACAATTGGGAATTTGACAATATGGCCATAATTAATCCAAATAAGAGACAATTGATATTTGAAGGAAACCATATGAGAGTAATTTGTTCCCTTGGATCCATCAGAAGGAGTAAGATATATAGAACCAGTCAAAGAAAAATACTACACAGCTGATATAGACAAAATCTATCAAATGATAGTGAAGGAACAAGATTGTGTTAACCCTACTATAGAAGGAAATTTGAGTTGGGAGAGTCATAGTTATTTTACCTAAGACTCAGAAGAAGAGTTAAAAAATGGCATAATATGCAACATGAAGTATCCACAAGGCATTGTGCAATAATTACCAAATCAATTCAATGTATGATATCTAAGGTATGTAACCTGCCTTCTGATAATGGCGTAGATGATGTAAATACTTTTCTTAATGATTATCAATAAAAAGTTCCAGAAAATCAAAGGTTGTGAGCCTTGGATATAGCCATGAAAACTAACCCTACTAGATGGTGGAATGCACACAAGAAAAACATAGGCCATTGTTAGATCTCAGACTTTTTGTGATCCATAATTTAGAAAACAGTCTTTTGGATTAATCACATTGCAAGGATTGGGTCGACGTTTCAAACAAACTAATGTGGTTGGAATGAATTTCAAATATTGATGGGGATAAGATTTGGATAAATAAATACAAAGATGAAGATAAAATATGATGGTGAAACTAATCCTAGGAAGCATATCCAACTATGCACTATAGCATGGAAGGAGATTCCACAGCAAGAATGGGTACTGTTATCACCCCAAGAAACTCTCCTAGGTTGTATCTCAGAGATGCCCGGGAACATTACAAAACTCAACTAAATTTTGAAATGGATGAATGGAAGGATTGATGCTTGTCCAAGCCAGATAACCACTTCTACTATGCTTAACTTCAGACATGGGTGAACACCCCCAGACTACAAAGCTTTAGACCCCCAATTACTCACAGTTTGAGGATTAGGTGAACATGAAGAATACTGACCACACCAGCAGATGCATAGGACCTTGTGATGGCTAGCTGCAACTAGTAAAGAGGTCTGCAAATCTATTTCTTAATGCACAGACAGGATGACAGCCCTCTGGCACTAAGTAAACAGAAACCTGCATAACACATTCAATGATACATACTAGAATTCAACATAGAGGTGGGATGACAGCCCCTCTAATGCTAAATATCAAGAGCACATGAACAAATGCATAATAGGCATAGCCTAGAACAGAATAGAAGTGGACAGTGAGCAATTAACAGTAAAAGAAGCTTGTATTAGCTAAAAATGAAGACCAGACGCTGCAAGTATCAAAGTAGTTACAGTCTCCAGAAGTTGAACCTTACATCAAAACTACAACCATCAACCCTAATTACATTGTGTTTTTGGGTATATATGGATTTTGATTACAAATGTGACCTATTGTTCTATGCGTGGAGGGGTCATAATTGACCACCAACCGCTTTAACTTCTCTGAAAGAGTTTCTTGGTGTAGGTTGCTACTTCAGTGGACAAAACCAATTTTTTCTGATATTCGGCTATACTTCTCGAGCAGGTGGAATGTAATGTGGATGCAATTCCATAACTGCTAAGTACGTTTAACTGCTCAAGGCACGTCTTTCTCGTTCTTCGGCCATACTACTCTTCAATGCATTTGTTGAGGAGTAACTACTCGGAGTACTGAACACTAGCCATCTTCATCCTTTCGGGAGCATAGAACAGTCAAAGGTGGCATACTGCATGGCGGGTGGATGATCTGGTCAGGGGAGCAAGATCGATCGTTGGATGGAACAGATGGACGACAGAGATCTCTCGGCGGGAGGTGTCTGGAGGAAACGGAGGTGCAAATGATTGTGAGCCATCGGATTTTGCAAATGGACGATGGAGAATGGCCTGCAGGAGATTTCAAGAGATATGAGAGTGGGGTGATCGCAGGCCATTGGATCTCATGCGGGTAGATCCAATGATCGCCGGATGCGGAAGAAGCATGGAGTTTATTGGGCAGGGAGAGCGAGCTTAAGCGGTAAGCAGTATGTATCGCACCACTATCGGAGGTCAAGCGGTAATCGTACACAGCTGAGCGATTCCACCCAAATGATGATGTGTGGTGGATGTGGTGAGACAAAAACCACTTTCCCCACGAGCTAACGTGTGATTAGTTTGTGATAGCGGGAGGAGCGAATGTCGTCGGATCACGAGTAGATGATTGGATGGTGGGGTTTAATTGCACATGTTCTTTTACTGATGTGACAAGGAAACATCGGATAACGCTTTTTGTGAAGGCGCGCAATTATATGGGTTTAAAACCTTAGCACCGAGGGGCTTGATGGAAAAGGGGCTTATGCTAAGCTTTGGAGGAAAACAGAGATGGCGGGAGGGGTAAGAGAGTGTAAGGATGATGATGGAGAAGAAAGAAACAGACCGCTGCGAGCTACCTCTAATCATAACACACGGCCAAGCTTGTGTTTGGTCCTCCAAAATGTTAAAACATGTAGTAGGGCTAACACTGGCTCCTTCTGGGGATGAGATCCTCCTTGTGAGGTCTCAAGAACTGCAGACCAATGCCTTTCCTGTGAAAAACAAATCAGCAAAATTTCCTAGTGTTCCATTGGGCATAGAGTCTACTTTTCTTATACTAAACTGATAAAACAAAATATTTACAACTTTAAGGCCAAAAGACCTTAAATCACATAAATTTTTAGAAAACGCCCATTAACTGGGCCATCAAAAACTGTCTCTCCTTCCATGCTTTTCAACATGAAGGTATTGTTCCCTTGGATCTGAGAAATGATAAAAGTCCCTGTGCAGAAAGCATCAAACTTCCCATGATTGCCTTTCTTTTCCTTTAGTGCATCCCACTTCAGAACCAAGTCTCCAACCTAAAAATTATCCGATTTTGTCTTCCTGTCAAAGGCTTCCTTGATCTTTTTCTGATGTGCTGCAGCCTTTTCAACCAGTTGTTTTCTAATTTGATGTACCTCTGCCAAATCAGTGATCCTTTTTTCCATGTCTTCTTCCTTATTACATTCATCTTGCAAGAACTTTGCCACAGGGAGAGTAAGTTGAATTGGGAATACAGCCTCAGTGCCATACACCTGCTTGAATGGAGAATTCCCTGTGGATTTCTTGATTGTCACTCTATCAGGCCACAATGCATATTTTAGCTTAGAATCCCAATTCTTTTTGTTTTCCTCCAAGAGCGTTTTGATTATCCTTATCTAGCTTTTGTTAGAGGATTCTGCCAAACCGTTACCTTGAGGGTAGTATGAGGTGGAATGAACCAGTTTAATGCCCATTGAATTACACATTTCCACCAGCTCTTTTTCTCTAAAGACTGCTGCTTCAATCCACTTAGTAAAATATTCAGTGGCTACTAATATCCATCTGTGCTGGCCACTGAAATGTGGATTGATTTCTCTAATAAAATCCAAGCCCCACTGCTAAAAAGGGCCTTTTGCAAGTATTGGTTTTAAAGGCAGGGACTTCAATTGTTGTTTCCCTTCAAATCTTTGGCACCTGTTGCAAGATTTAAAAAATGAAAATACATCAGAAAATAAGGAGGGCCAATAATATCCAGCTCTGAGGATTTTATGGGCTATAGTCTTCCAATAATGGTGCCCTCCACACATGCTGGAATGAAACTGTTGCATGACTTCTATAGATTTCTCTTTGTCCAAACACCTCAAAAGCATTCCAGATGGGTCCCTCCAATAGAGCAGATTTTCGTAGATGCAATATTTAGCCGCCCTTAGCTTAACAGTTCTGTCTTGACTCTGAGTAAAGCCTGGAGGGATTTCTAGCTTCAGCAAGAAATTGGCTATTGCAGAGTACCAATCACAAGAAGCTAATTTTTTTGCCAATGACTGCTTTCTCCCTAGTTCAGTGGTGGCTTCCCCTTCTGTTTGACCGTTTTTTGAACCTGTGCTTATGAGATTTATGTCTAATGTTCTGCAATTTTCTTCAGCTAATAGTCTAGCAAGGCCCTGACCTCTGACAAGCTTAGTGGGCTTCAGTTCTATGTTAAATTCAATCAACTTTGCAATCCATTTATCCCTTCTTCCGTCAGCATCAGGCTGTGTTAGAACATCTTTTATTGAAGCAGAGGGCACATATGCAATTATCTTAGAATGTAGAATGTAAACTCTGAAGGCTTTCAAAGACTTGATAAGAGCATATGCTTGTTTCTCAATAATATCATACCTCAGCTCAACATCCTTTAAGGTTTTGCTGAAGAATGCCACTGGATGCTCTGAGCCTTCTTCATCTGCTTGCAATAAAACTGCTGCAAGGGTGTCTTCAGAGGCGAATGAAAATATATGGAACTCCTTGTTGTAGTCTGGGCTGCTTAGAGTGGGATCTTCCATAATGGCTTTCTTAATGGGCTCAAAGGATCTTCTACTTGTATCAATCCATTTGATTTTTGACCCCTTTTTCAACATGGAAGTAATATGTTTCACAAGTTCTGCAAAATTTGGGATAAACCTCCTCACAAAATTTATTTTGCCCAGAAAGAATTGGATATCCTTCTTTGATCTAGGGACAGACAAGGTCTGTATTGCTCTTACTCTTTCTAAGTCAATTCGGACACCTGTAGCAAGGACAATATGTCCTAACAGCTTACCTTCTTCTAAAGCAAATTGTGACTTTTTAGGATTGACTGAGATCCCAAACCTTCTGCACTTTAGGAACACTTTCCTCAAATGTTGCAAGTGATCTTGATGACTGCTAGAGTATATTGTTATATCATCAAGGTAGATAAGGACAAATTTATCCTTCTCTCCCACAAATGCTATATCCATAGCTCTTTGAAAAGTGGCTCCAGCATTCATCAACCCAAAAGGCATCTTGGCATACATAAAAGTGCCCCAAGGAGTGGCGAATGCAGTCTTCTCTTGATCATCTGGATGTACAACAACCTGATTATACCCCGAAAATCCATCCAGGAAAGACATCACTTTGGCTCCTGAGACCTTCTGTAGCAAATGCTCCATCTTGGGTAAAGGATAGTTGTCTTTATTAGAGCATTTGTTCAAGTTTCTGAAATCAACACAAAGTCTGATTTCTCCACTTTTCTTCCTCACCACTACTAAGTTGGCTACCCACTTGGAATATCTGAGAGGGACTATGATTTTGGCAGCCAACAACTTTTTTATTTCTCTTTCAATCAAAGGAAGGAGCAAGGGGTTTATTGGTCTTAGCTTTTGCTTGAAAGGTATGGTGTCTTTCTCTAAGGGGATTTTATGTTGGATGATCCTTTTGTCATATGTTTTCAGGTCACTATATTCCCATGCAAAGACATCAGCAAATTGCTTCATTAAATTGTAGTATTCAGCACATTGGTCAATAGACAAATGAGTAGACAAATTTATATATCTTGGCTTACCTGGACTCCCTATATCATGCTTACAGGCTGTAGATTGATCTTATTTTTGGGTAGCTTTATAGGGCACGTCATTCTAGTCAAACAGTCTTTCTAGAGGAATTAGACCCTTAGGAATATGATTGCTGGGAAGATGGACAATACTATCCTTGCCAACTTTATTTCTAAGCTGGAATTGGGGGCTCTCTTGCAAGGATTCATTCTCTTGGTCAATTTGAATTTCAGAAAATTCATCAATGACTTGCAAGAACCTATTGACTTCATCATCATCATCAAAAACTTTCCAATGCTGGACATTATTAGGCAAGGATGGTCTATACTTCATTTGGACTTCATAAACTAGTCTGGGAGGCATGGGAGGGATGAACATGCTAGCAGACATAGCAAGGGAATCAGCAAGCTGATTTTTGGCTCTAGGGATATATGAAATACAGAAATTATCAAAAGAGTCTTTGAGTCTCCATACCTCATCTCTGTATGCTTTCAAACTTGGGTGCTTTGCTTGAAAAGTTATGTTTACTTGCTGAATGATTAGGTTAGCATCTCCAAACACCTTTATGTTTTTAATTCCTCTGTCTTTAGCTGCATTAAGGCCCAATATCAGAGCTTCATACTCTGCTATATTGTTGGTAACTTGAAAAGCTAGCTTAAAAGATAGTTATGTGCTTTCTTGTTGTGGAGATATCAGCACCACCCCTGCTCCTGCAGTCTCCCTAGAACATGCTCCATCAAAGAAAATCTCCCAAACCTGACTTCCTTGCTCTTCCTTGGCCTGAACTATTTGTTTCCTGAGCTGCATTGAGGCCTTCTGGGATTCTTTTATTTGGAGAATACATGCTCCAAAATCAATGTCCATGGCATGAATGGGATGATTAGAAGGATTATTTTCATCACTGATGATGTATGCCAGTTGTGCTTCTCTGTACAATCTCCTGCTTTCTCCTCCAAAAACTGGGACAGCGGCATAAGATAGATCATTCTATAATGTCCCACCTAGTCTCTTAATCCATCCTCTAGACAACAGCATGCCAAACTAAGGAGGGACATCTGCCACCACAATGTCCATCATCATACTTTTCATGGGTAGCTGAGTTAGGGTAATGGCTAAATCTTTAATCAACCTCAGACATTTCACCTTTCTTGAGTCAAATGAGAATAAATCATGATATGGTCTAGTGATGTCAAGGCCTAACTCTTCCATGACAACTTTTGGTATCAAATTGTAGCTAGCCCCAGTGTCTAGCAGGTAATTGTGGAGGATTTTGTCATGAATGGTCAAGGAGACATAAAAGGATGGAGAATTATCATCAGCAGGTTCAGTTATTGGACTAAGCACAACCGCAGGCCTATCATCTTGCAAATTGACATAGTCAATGGAGGTTTGTGTGGCTTTCAGTTCAAGAGAATCAAGGATGGGTTTTCTAAACACTTCACTCTTTACAAGTTCTAACAGAGGCACGGATATTTTTAACTTTTGGACTTCTACTTCAAAGTTGAAAGGGGAAGATGACTTGTCAGGACCTCTTACCTCTTGAACTGGTGCTTTGAGGATGACTTGATCAACTGTTGGTTTCTTCTGTCTAGTATTTTGTGACTCTGTTTGGACAACAGCTCTTAGGGCAGGATTCTCCTTGACATTATTTGCCTTTGACCTAAAATTATATCTTTTCTATTCACCAGTCTGCAGAATAGCCTCTCTGTCCCATTCTTGACTAGTTTGGTCCTACAGCAATGCTTCTTCGTATGCAGCCAATGTCAAAAAGGCAGCACTGCCTTTATCTTCCATACAATGAATTTCATCCTCTTCTTCAAACTGTTCCTCCTCCATGACTACATTTTGAAAAGGAGCCTTCTGTTCTTCATTTGGTTCTTTACCCCTCTGAATGATTTGCAACTATTAATTTTCTCTTCTAAATGGATTTGGGTTTCTTGGAGCAAATGTGCCTTGAGTTCTTGTTTTTCCTGAGTTCTGCTCAATCTTTAGCTTAGATATCTCAGCAGCCAATGACTCTATCATTCTAGTCATTGTATCTAATTTTGGCTCTGAAGATGAGGCAGAGGAAGAAGAAGCCTCACCTCTCTGCCTTCTCCTGTCAACGTGACTTTTAAGCTTTTCTGTAGCCATAATATTAGATTCTACTTCTAGGGCTGCATCTTGCATATCAGCTAGAGTGGCACATCTTCTTTCTCTCAATAGTAGGCAGAAATCAGAGTCAAAAGCATTGGCATATGTAAGTTTGGCAGAGGTGGGAGTAGGCTTTACCTCAGATGGTATCTTACTATACATACGATTGAATCTTTTATTACATCAGGCAATGATTCCCCATTCTCTCTCTTCAGGTTACCAAACTCAGTATGGTAATATAGCAAGTCTTTTTTATCTCCCCAGTGCTTCAAAAATGCATCATCTAAAGCTTCAATATCAGCAATAGATCTAGGGGTCAATTCTCTAAACCACTTTCCAACCTCTCCATCAAGGGTCTAGACAAAAACTCTCATCCACACATCATTTTCACTGTTGTCTAATTTATCAGCATAACTATAAAAAGATTCAACGTGCTCTTCAGTTGTTACTCCCTCTGTACCAGTAAACTTGGGCATATATTTCTGATACTCTCTTGTAGGCATAGCATTCAAAGGAATAGGCAAAACTAGGGGTCCATACCTAGCAGCTACGATTCTTTCCATCTTAGTGGGTACTTGCTGGCCTGCCATGACTAGGGTAGGTGGAAGGATGCTGGTAGATTGAGTATTATGAAGCAATGTAATGGATGACAGAGACAAAGGGATGTTATGGATTTTATGGGATGCTTTCTTTGGACTTAGATCCAAAGGGGAACTAAATGAGCAAGGAGATTTATAAATCTCTGAAGCTGCTTCTTCACTATCAATACTAGGTTCTAGTTCTTCAAACTGTGTATCTTCAACTAAAAACTTCTCATGCAGAGACAAATATGATTTCTTGGGCTTACCTGATCCTGATGCTCCTTTCTGCGAAGTTTTCTTCTGCTTAACGATCTTCTCAGAGTCAGGCACTAGGTCAGCTGGTGATTTCTGAGGATTTCTTTGAGTATGTCTCACAAACTGAGCCAGGATTATAATGTGGAGTCACCAAAGGTTGGTCTTCCTCCAGTGGAGTCGCTAGATAGATGATTACAACCAGAAATGTGTCCAGACTTTGTCTATCATCAAAATCTAGAACTGTGTCATTCTCTCAGGGAAGTTGGGCTTCAAACTCCTTTCCCCAGCAACGGCTCCAATTAATGTTATCACCCCAAGAAACTCTCCTAGGTTGTATCTCAGAGATGCCCGGGAACATTACAAAATTCAACTAAATGTTGGAAATGGATGAATGGAAGGAATGATGCTTTTCCAAGCCAGATAACCACTTCTACTATGCTTAACTCCAGACATGGGTGAACACCCCCAGACTACAAGGCTTTAGACCACCAATTACTCACAGTTTGAGGATTAGGTGAACATGAAGAATACTGACCACACCAACAGATGCACAGGACCCTGTGATGGCCGACTGCAACCAGTAAAGAGGTCTGCAAATCTATTTCTTAATGCACAAACAGGATGACAACTCTCTGGCACTAAGTAAATAGAAACCTGCATAACACATTCAATGATACATAATAGACTTCAACACAGAGGTGGGATGACAGCCCCTCTAATGCTAAATATCAAGAGCACATGAACAAATGCATAATAGGCATAGCCTAGAACAGAATAGAAGTGGACAGTGAGCAATTAACAACAAAAGAAGCTTGTATTAGCTGAAAATGAAGACCAGGCACTGCAAGTATCAAAGTAGTTACAGTCTCCAGAAGTTAAACCTTACATCAAAACTACAACCATCAACCTTGATTACATTGTGTTTTTGGGTATATATGGATTTTGATTACAAAGGTGATCTATTGTTCTATGCGTGGAGGGGTCATAATTGACCACCAACCACTTTAACTTCTCTAAAAGAGTTTCTTGGTGTAGGCTACTGCTTCAGTGGAAAAAACCGATCTTTTCTGATATTCGGTTGTACTTCTTGAGCAGGTGGAGTGTAATGTGGATGTAATTCCATAACTGCTAAGTACGTTTAACTGCTTGAAGCACTCTTTCTCGTTCTTCCGCCATACTGCTCCTGAATGCAGTTGTTGAGGAGTAACTGCTCGGAGTACTGAACACTGGCCATCTTCATCCTTTCAGGAGCACAAAACAGTCAAAGGTGGCATACTACATGGTAGGTGGATGATCTGGTCAGGGGAGCAAGATTGGTCGTTGGATGGAACAGACGGACGATGGAGATCTCTCAGCGGGAGGTGTCGGGAGGAAACAGAGGCGCAAATGATTATGAGCCATTGGATTTTGCAAATGGATGGGGGAGAATGGCATGCAGGAGATGCCGAGAGATATGAGAGCGGGGTGATCGCAGGCCGTTAGATCTCGTGCGGGCAAATCCAACAGTCACAAGACGCGGAAGAAGCATGGAGTTTATCGGGCAGGGAGAGCGAGCTTAAGTGGTAAGCGATATGTATCACACCGCTATCGGAGGTCGGGTGGTAATCATACACAGTCAAGCAATTCCACCCAGATGATGACGCATGGTGGATGTGGCGAGAAAAAAGCCACTTTCCCCGCAAGCTAACATGTGATCAGTTTGTGATAGCGGGAGGAGCGAATGTCATCGGATCGCGCAGTAGACGATTGGATGGCGGGGTTTAATTGCACATGTTTTTTTACTGATGTGATAGGGAAACGGCGGATAGTGCTTTTTGCGAAGGCGCGCGGTTATATGGGTTTAAAACTGTAGCGTTGAGGGGCTTGACGAAAAAGGGGCTTATGCTGAGCTTTGGAGGAAAACAGAGATGGCGGAGGGGTAAGAGAGTGTAAGGATGATGAGGGAGAAGAAAGAAACAGACCACTGTGAGCTGCCTCTGATCATAACACACGACCAAGATTGTGTTTGGTCCTCCAAAATGTCAAAACATGTAGTAGGGCTAATAGGTACATGGATTAATTCGTACACTAGAGACAATCCCTAAGAACTGGTACCTAGAAATAGAGCTTCGACATGGTATCGTGAACTGGGAATACATGTTTGATGGCTTCACATTAAAATTCAACTTTGAGGACGAATTCCCATACATATATTTGGCCCTTCAGACTGTCAAGAAGAACATATTTGAGAATGTAACCCCACTGACATGCAACAACTTGATTAGGCTACATGGATATAAAATGCACTAGAGTGCTATAACCTTGCTACATATGAAGAAGAAGATCCTCACAACATCAACATAGAATATTTAGAATGATATTGCGAAGTAATTGGACATGAGCTAGAGATACGAGATATAGAAAATCCAATGAATACTAAGAAGGTAGATATAGGATCAAAGAAGGAACCCAAGTTTGCAACAATATCATATTAACACATACTTTATTAAATTTGGAATTTTTTTATTACAATGACATCAATAGAATTGAGATTTTTGGTTATTTTGAATTTCTAGATTCACAATTTAATTTCGAATTTAATGAAATATGTGTTTATTGCTAGGATGAGGAGATAGTCATTAAATTTACAAAGTTACTTCATGAATATCAATAACTAATACCCATCAAGTTTTTGGAGATGAAGGGTATAATACGAGATCTAGGAGTCACGAAGATCCCCCTTAAACTTGATGCAAAGCGAGTCAAACAAAGACCTTACAGGCTAAACCCAAAGTATAAGGAGAAAGTGAAGGTAGAATTTTATAATATGATAGCAATGGGAATTATTGAACCAGTAGAAGAATCAAAATGGGTGAGTCCTATGGTAGTGCAAGAGAATAATACTTAAGGAGATTTTAGGATCTGTGTTGATATGAGAAAGTTGAATGATGCATATTTACATGATCCCTTCCCTACCCCTTTCATAGATGAAGTGCTAGACAATGTACGAGGCCATGAAGCTTACTCATTTACAGATGGATTCTCAGGTTATCATTAGATTAGGATTGCACCTGAAGATCGGCATAATACCACACTTGCTATAGAATGGGGCTCATATCAATACACAATAATTCCTTTCGGATTAAAAAATTCCCCTGCTATATTTTCTAGGATGGCGGTTGCAGCTTTTAAGGAATACATCCACAAGTTTTTAGAGGTATATTTTGATGATTAGACAATATTTTGATTATTGAGAGAACATGTTGGAAGTTTAAGACTTATGCTCGACACATGTAGATAATATCAGATATCTTTGAACCTAAAGAAGTGCATATTTGGTGTGCCTTTAGGCATATTGTTGGGACATATTTTTTGTAAGCAAGGAATAATGGTGGACCCTGCTAAGATTGCTATCATTGTGAACTTTCCTCAACCTAAGATAGTAATACAGATTCACACTACGTTAGGACATACTGGGTATTACAAGAAATTCATCAAGGGGTATTCTCAAATAACTGCACCTATGGAGAAATTTTTGAAGAAGGATGTAAATTTTCAATGGAATGAAAAATGTCAGAAGAGCCTTGACATATTGAAAGAAAAAAATGGTAGTTGCACCTATACTAGTGTTACCTGATTGGAATAAGGAATCCCATGTCCATGTGGATGCCTCTTGTATAGCTTTGGGAGTGGTATTGGCACAACCCGGTGCAAGAGATATTGATCATCCTATAACTTTTGCAAGTAGAAAGTTATCTAAAGTAGAAAATAATCACGCTACTACATAAAGGGAAGGACTCGACATGGCATATGCTTTGCATAAGTTTAGACACTCTTTTCTGGGGTCACACTTTAAAATGTTTACAAATCATTCTACACTAAAGTATTTGGTTAATAAGCCTCTCTTAGGAGGAAATATTTGTCGATGGTTACTATCAAAACTAGAAACAGGGGAAGAACCAACCAGCATAAAGGATAATCTCCCTGATGTGCAGTAATTTGTAATCAGAGTTGCAGATGACCATTTTGTAGATATCATTCAGTTTTTTACCACAGGAATGGCTCCTTCAGAGTATACTATGTAGCAAAAGAAATAATTAGTGGTTAACTAAATTGACCTTTCATTAATATCAAGACAATCATATAAGATGGGACCAGATGAGATATTGCACAAATATGTTCCTGGACATGAAAGACAAATGATTCTAGCAGAGGCTCATGGGGGTGCAACTGGTGGACACTATGCAGGAAAATTTATTGCGCAGAATATTTCAAGAGAAGAATTGTGGTGGCCTACACTACATAAAGAGGGGAAGGAGTAGTATCAAGCATTTGATGCGTGTCAAAGAATAGGGAAGCCTTACAAAAGATATTAGATGTCATTTGTACCACAAGTTACATTGTAGGCTTTTGATAATTAGGACATTTATTTTGTTTGAACCATCAACCCACCTAGAAAGAGGACTGGTGCAAGGTACATTATTACAACTACTTATTACTTGACAAGATGGGTTGAAGCACAACCAGTAAGGAACTACAGCGCAGAGATAGCTGCGAAGTTTATTTTTGAGTACATATTGTCTAGATTTGGATGTCTGAAGATTTTGATGAGTGATCAATGTTCACACTTCATAAATAAGACTATTGAAGAATTGACTAAGGAGTTCCAATTTTATCATCAGAAGAGTACCCTTATTATCCTCAAGCCAATGGAATAATAGAAGCATTTAATAAGATTTTGGAGAATGCACTTACTAAGGTATGCAATGTGAATAGAGATGACTAGGACCTTAGAATTCTAGCAGTATTATGGTCTTATAGGAACACATGTAAAAATTTGACAAGTTAGACACCCTTTAGGTTAGTTTCTGGGCAAGAAGTTGTGATTCCCATGGAGTAAATCGTGCCTAGATTGAGAATTGCAACTTTGACAGATATGGCAGACCCTGATAAAATGGAGGAAAGAATATTGTAGTTGCTTGCTTTGGTGGGAGATAGATTTATAGAAGGATTCCATTAGTAGGTACATAAAGAAAGAGAAAAGTCTTGACATGAAAAACATATTAAGTAGAAGAAGTTCTAGGTAGGAGACCTTGTTCTCCTCTATGATAGTAAGTTTGTAAAATTTCTAGGAAAAATCAAGATGCGTTTGTTGGGCCCAGACATTATCAAGCATATTACTGATGGAGGAACAATTCAATTAGCAAATTTAAATGGATAATTGATTCAAGGAAGGGTAAATTATAGTAGGGTGAAACTGTACATGGAAAACCCTTCCCCTACAGCTTTGCTCTAAAGAAAGAAGAAGAGTCTTCATGCCAACTACAGTTAAAATTTGGCACTGGACTATAAACTACACTACAGAGAGATATTTGACATAGGAACCTCGACGTAAGAAGGATTTCTCAGTAATATATGGGATGTGTTGAAGCTCGCCAAAAAAATATGACCGTTAAAAGGGAAAGTTAACATTAAAACATGTGGAAAGTTACATTTATGAGGAAATATTGAATGAATCTAGCAATAGATATGCAATTAATGAACACTATTTGAGCTAATGATGGGGTTAGAAACTTATATTTGTTATAAAAAGTTGCATCCTTCCCAAATTTGGCACTTTGCTGAATTGAGAATTAGAATTGCGAAGAAGCTGCAGAAATTTTCGCATGAATATCATGATGACTGAAGAATTCATTCATATATCTAACGTGAAGGTCTTAGCCAGAGTCATGGAAGCAACATCTGATGCATCATTAGTTGATATGCCTACAACAACATCATCATGCACCTAGCGAAGATCTCCACAATAGAAAACATCCAAAGAGGAGAGAACAAAGAAGAAACAAGACAAGAGACTTGTTGAGAAGCCCGAACAGGTGAGATATAGTGAAGAAGAAGTAGAGCAAGTGCAAATGGAAATGGATGGTGCAAGGTTTCCATCACCTCTACCACCATATATCCTACCAAGAAAAACAGATGCAAAACCAGTAAAAGAGTCAAAGGATGTGAAGTATTTCCCTTCACACCTTTATTGTCGGAGTCAATACAGTTTACTAGAGAAACCCTTAGGAAGATTCGGCAGTTGATGTTCATGGACTATGATTTCAATTATAGAAATAAATATTCGTAGTTCACACTAGAGAGATACTTAAAAAAAGTACACTACCCTGAGAGTGGTGTGACGAGGTTAGAACCACAACAGTGGGCAGATAGATTAGCACAATCAAGCTTGATGAACATGTTGAATGTGTCACACTTCTGCAGAAGTCCAAGGAACATGGCCTGTGTGAGACAAGTACTCATGATAGTGAATGATGGACACTTATGGATGGGGAATAGGATCCCTATCAACCCAATGTTGATGTGGAGAATCAAAATACTATTGTATTGATGGTGGAACCCCGTAGAAGAATTCTTTGGGAAAGATCAGGACAGAGCCATAGCAAAAAACATGAATAGAATGTTTGGACTGGCAAAAGGGAAGCAAGGGTATGACATAAACTCTATTAATGACCAAGGATTTCACTTCGAAACACACATATTGGCTAGGAAAAGTATGGAGAAGTGTTAGGCTAATGAAGTCCTTGCACCAGTGGTTTCATTAGTTGCGCAATGCATTAATGGGGTTCAGTACAAATGGGCCGCATATCTTTTGCAAGAATTTCTGTACGACTGCCGTGAGCATCAGGAGAAATGTACTCCCTTTCATTACACATGGTTGATTTTCATCATTGTGGTGCTTGCATGGAGAGAGCCGAAAGATTCGTAGTTCCCTCTGGTACCTTCAGATGTTTTTGAATCTGCGTGATATGCCTCACTATGGTATACCAATAAATCGACACAAGCATAGGAGAACATAATGTTTTTTGTATTATACCATATGGATTTAAAAATGTTGGTGAACCAACACCCTCACCTTTCATTGAGCCTATACTAGTCGTATAACAATGTAGCAAAGTTTAACGCTGACTTCCACAGAAATTACTTACAGGCTCATAGGGACACAAGGAAGAAATGGCATTGTTGTGGGGAAAAGTATCCGACTCGGAATGACCCTATCCCTACTCTAAGGGTGATAGTTCCTTAGCAACAACTGAAAGTAAAGCTTTGATATTTTTCCTTTATGAAAGTACAGAGAAGGAAGAAAAGATTGACCAACCGATGTCTTTCGCTTTTGTCAATCCTGTCTTCTCTCTTTGCCTCTTGTTCCCAACTCCTTGCTCCTTTTGCCGGCCCAGCTACACAAAGATCCTGCAAAAACAAGAGAGGGAAACTACAAGAAACATGTACTCATAACTGATGCATGGATTAGAATGAATCAAATATACAGATAAAAACAATACATCATTGCAATACAAGTATATAGGAGAACATCAAAGCTTTATTGATAGAAGAAAAAGGTTCTGAGAAGGTTACAACCATAAATGGCTCCAATCCAGCAGCACCTCCCCAGCAGCAAGAAATCTCCTCTTCCCCTCTATAAAAGCAATCACCCAATAGCTCTAACTGTAAACCAACAGCACTTCCTTGCTTTGCACCAAATTCCAGCCTCCCTAGACCTCATAGAAGAGCTCTATATATAGGAGATTTGGAGAAAGGATGAGTCAGCTTGAGACTGACCTAAAGCTACCTTGTGTCCTCTCCCTCTTCAGTTAAACTTCAGTTCTTGAGTCCACTTGGAGATCCTTGCTTCCACATGGAGATCAAGTACCTCTTACTCATCATAGGGCGAATTCCTTGAACCAAGTGTCAGTTTGGAAGCTTCCTGGGCAGTTGACACCTTGCAGAATGACTGTGCCACTTGGCCAATCTCGCCCAGCGCAGGTAGCCTTCATTGGTTTTGACTTTCAGCGCAGGTACAAGGAGGAGCAGTTGACATTCAGCGCAGATGCTCAGTGGAGCAGCTGACATGATCCAAAAATAGCCTGTTTTTGAGTGTTTTCAGGTGGAGAACTGATAGGAAGTGCTGTGGTTTGCTGACCTTGTTCCTCTAGGGGTAAGAACAACATGTTTAGGGACTGAGGATCCCTGTAATTATTGACATTTCATGCTCCATGCTGCGAGTCACAAAAATGTCTATAACAGTTGCCCCCTAAAGTATGAGGTCGTTTATCGGGTGAAATGATTTATCCAGAGGGTCCGAAGTTCATTCAAGTGCTGAGAGGTGCCCTGTAATACAATACAATACAATATATTATTTTTCATTCTGTTTTCATGATCTAGCTGAGGCGGGCATTCCCATGCTCAGCTTTATAAATACATTTTGGTACATAGAACAGACGATCGTCTGATGGTAGACTGATAATTTTCTGCTGAAATTATCATCCTTTGAATAGGATGATCATCTGCTGCAATGATGTACATGAAAAATGCTTTTATATTTCCTGAATATGTATCACAGCCTGGATGGATGAAACTAGATCCGGGGTCTTCAAACTCGTTCGATCTTCACTCTAAGTACAAGTCGATCCATGTGAGAATTTCGCTGAAGTCGAACATGGAAAGACATCGCTTGATTACCGGTCAATGATGAAAAACCGTTAACAAGCGCGAGAGGAATCACCGATAATGATAATGACCCTCAAGGTACTGCAGTACAATTCACGTGGCGTGAATAAAGGACTTGGCGTCGAACGCCACGCAAAATCTTCTGGTCGAAGGTCATTGATGTATACCTGTCGCCGGAAGTGAGAAACTTGCCATTGAGGCATGCAAGCTTCAAAGTACTGATGAGGTTGTTCCTAGATCAACTTCTTGGATAATGAGCTGAAGTCGACAAGAAGCGATCCGTCAAAGGAGGGCCTTAATGAATCCCACATCAATGACACGGAACAGAGCTAATGATTTTAGTGGAGGTGAAAACAAACTGTGACATATGATTCAGGGTGGCGATCATGAATGGATGAAGGATAATGTATGGCAGTGGATGGGACACGGTTGACACTTTCAGAATGACCTCTCTTGAACATATAACGACACTGATTGCAATGGATCGGTAGCATTACCCCAAAATGTGGATGGTTTGGCGAAGACCATGGTGATGAGACCGGTGAATGAAACAACCCAACCCGATGTGGTACGGAAGAAAAGTGTCATGTTCAAGAGCGACTTGCTACCATTAAGCTTTGATGTTCTCCCAATTTTTCCCCAGTCAATTCTGACCAGTACCTCTTTATTTTTGTCAAGCTTGAGGAGGATAACATATGCTTGTTCTATAACCTACCCTTCGGGCAAGCCCATCGCTATGATTTAACGAGCTTAGCGATAGGGAAACTCGTTCTCGTCTAAAGACAAGTTTGTCGCTATTTAATCATTTTAACGAGTCTAACGACAAGGAAAACTCGGTCCTTTTCATTTTTAGAGAGTCTGAAAAGGTACAGAAAGTTAACTCCATAATTCCTTTTTCGTCATCTAATCCCTTAAGTCCGAAAAAGTATAAAACAATACAGAAGGGATGGGTGTTCGGTACTTTTAACGAGCCGAACAAGACAAGCGCTCGATCTTTTTGTGTAATAATCCCTCAGGTCCAAAAAGATTAAAGTCTAAAAGAGGGATAGCTCTTCCGGTCCCTTTAACGAGCTGGAAGGCCAGAACTCGGCAAACTTTTCATATTTTACGAGTCAGAAAAGAGCTCAAAGATGACTCGTCTTTTGAGGAACGAGTGATAAACAAGGATAGCAACTGATTCCAGGTACAAATTGGAATTTTCCAATCACGGTAGTGTCACAAGGATGGCTAGGTGAAATCACTCTTCGCAGCTGTTCCTCAAAATGGGTAAACAATCATATGGGGGTGAACGACCGGCCAAATGACGGTGGAGGTGATGGATGAAAACACGACCAAGGCTTTTAAGGCTGATAAATTTACGATCGCAATGGTTATTTACCGGGATAGGTTCATTTTTTAATGAGCTTGAACTCTGGTGGAAACTTTTTCTCACGCTTTTCTATTTTTTAACGAGCATAAATTCCGCGGTAAAACTGCTCGATTCATGGTCAAATTTGATTTTTTACTTCTACTAGCTTTTCTCTTTTCAAATGTAGTACTTCACCTTCAATTGCTGCAACAAACTTTGTTAGAAATGGACAATATTTGCATGAAAATGAGATTATAACCCTAATATTTAACTTTAAACTGTGTAAAAAGTCATAAAAAGGTGTTTTTACCTCTCATTTACCATTTCATTTGCATTTTGCTTGTTGGAGCTCTGGAGGTGCCTCTTCTTCCTTGATTTTCACCAGCTGATTCCGGGAGATTCTGTGGACGATTTTCGGCGCCGTTTGGACCAGGTAGGAGCTAAACCTTAGCCCTTCACTTTCATGGTTTCCTTTTTCAGTTTCATGCACATTTTTCAGGGTTTCTAAGCCTCAGGGGTTTCATCAAGGTGCCCTGGCATCAGCGCAGGTTCTCCTTTCAAAACCTGCGCTGCATGTCAGGTTGTCTTAAGGCAGACTGCGCCACAGCGCAAGGGAGAGACTCTCTGCCTGCGCTGGGGCTAGAAAAACTGATCCTGCATGTGATTTTCGATGATTTTTCGCCAGTTTTTCATCAAAATTAGGAACTTACTCCTTCTCTTGTTTGCTTGCAGGGAACTTTGAACAAAATGTCCCTTACATGGCGAGAACGAGAACATGAAGCAGAGGACATGGTTGCACTCCATGACCCGGTCACGGTGAACGCGCTTCGGAACTGTGGCCTACTGAAGTTCTTCCGTATCTCTAGCATGAGAGCACAGATTTCTTTACTGCAGTATATGCTTGATGCTTGGGATCCTGTTAACCAAGTATTCTAGATTAGGGGGAAAACCATCCCCTTGACCATAGAGGACATGTACTTCTTGACTGGGTTGTCAAGGCGGGGTGCCCCCATTTCTTTGTCAGGTACGGCTCGAGGGACTAATTCCACCAGAGACTATATCCGTCAGTATTGCCGGGAAGGTTCACAGCCGAGCAAAGACGGCAAGATCAATATCCGTGACATCACTGACAGGTCTCTTAGGTCCATTCTGTTTACCATTGGTAGGATGGCCGGTAGCGCAGCTTTACATGTTGCCAACAGATCTTACATGCAGCACGCCTTGGAGTGTCTCCAACCGAAAGTGTTTAACTGGTGTGATGCAGTACTTGTTCAGATGAAAAGTCAATTGACCAAGGTAAAGGACGGAAGGCTGAAGAACTTTGGATTTGGTTCTATTCTGACTGCCTTCGCCTTGGAGAAAATCCCATTGATGCAGCCTCAGTACATCATACTTGACTTGCCTTCTCCGACCGAGCCACGCATGCAGAGGTGGGTTGACCACATGTCCCGACATGCTGGTCAACCTCAGATTACTTTCACTGAGGCCTTCTTTAGGTGGTTCGAGCGTCAGGAGATGGTGTTTTCTGAGTATCCATATGTGGGTATGGACTACCGAGGTGATCCGGACTTGGTGCTACCGGATGGCGAGCAATGGGGCGCTATTGGTAAAAATCTCTGACCATATCACTATTTATTGTTTTTACTCATGATGTTACTGTGCAAAACTAATCAAACTCTTGGGTGCATGCAGATGTTGGTCTTGTTCGTCCAGCAGCCCGTCCACGATCGCCAGCTGCTGCCCCAGCAGCAGAGCCTGCTAGGAGAGTTGTTATTCGCGACCTTGGTGATACTGAGACACTTACAACTATGCAGGAGCAGGTTGAGAGCCTTACTCGTGGTCTTCCGGATGTACAGATTGACGAGTTACCTTTACAGTTGCAGCGGCACACTATTGGCGTGCCTAGACGATGGACTCGTCTCTTGCGCATGATTGCACAGACCGTGACGTACTATCATGAGCACCACTAGGCTAGGGTGCCCCCTAGCATCTTTTTGAGTTCTAGGTCATACGACCAATTTTGTTTTGATTACAGCACATCATGTACAAACTATAAACAGCTTTATATATTTTGATTTTCGGGGTTTATTCTGGTTTATTTGTGATCCACTTGCATAGCACCGATGCATCTCTTTTTATATATGTCGTAAATGTCTATCTAATACATAGTTTGCTAATGAATCTGTTAATGTGTTCAAGTTTCTGGAAATATGTTGGTATTGAATTGAATCAAACTCTCTTTCCAAAATCTTAACCCTTAGAAACATTCGATAAATGGCTAGATTGCGGACTGAATATATACCAGTGAGTTGTAGTATCACAAGCTGTGAGTCTAGCCTAACAATTAGTCGGCGTATACCATGAGCGATGGTATCAGAGAGGAGTTCAATCAACGCGCTATACTCAGCGGTGTTGTTCGTTGACTGCCCAATACACACACCTCTGAAACTCACTAACTCGCCGCTTGGATCAAAAATGGCCCAGGCTGCGGAGGACAAATTCCGCGTACTACGACTTGCTCCGTCGGCATATCCTACATATGTCTCAGAAAAATTCGACATCTGCAACAAACGAGAAGGGTGGATTACTAAACCGAAACAAACGCTTTAGCGAAAACAAAATACAACAAAAGCACTCAGGTTACTATTCAGGCATAGTAACGCTTGAGGTACAACCCGTTGCGGGGTTGCGCCAGTGGTATCCCGTCATAATCCATTAACTCGTAGGCTCCTTTTGCTAACACCCTTTTAACAATATAGGGACCCATCCATAAGGACTTAAATTTTCCTGCTCCTAATTTGTCGGATTCTTGGTCGTAAAGCAAAACCAAGTCACCCTCAGAGAAGATACGAGGTTTGACATTCTTGTCGAACTGTGCCTTGACTCGTTTCTTATGGGCTTCGTTCGCCAAAGCGGCGTCACGACAATTTTCATCCAACTGGATCAATTCCAAGAAACGAGCCTCTTCTTCTGAGGTTCCGGGGAGGAGGTCAATTGCGAGTTTAAGAGACAAAATTTCGCACTGGATCAGTAAGACTGCCTCCAGGCCATACACCAATTGGAATGGTGTGAACCCAGTGGCGTTCTTTACCGAGGTTCGGTAAGCCCACAATGCTGAGTATAGGAGTAGGTGCCATCTTCTTTTGTGAACCCCGATCATCCTTTGCAACATACGCTTCAGGACCTTGTTGATTGCCTCAACTTGTCCGTTGGCTTGTGGATAATATGGGGTAGAGCTGTCGTGAGATAGCCCTAGTTTGGCAGCTAATTCAACCATCATGTGATTGCGAAAATGCGATCCATGATCTGTCACTATAGCCTGCGGAACGCCGAACCTGGCGACTACATGATTAAAAAAGAAAAGGGCAGCTGTTTCACCAGTGTTATCCAATGTAGGCATCGCCTCGGCCCATTTGGTAAAAGAGTCAACAGCGACTATAATATACCCATGCCCCCCGGTCGAGGTGGGGTTACATTGCATGAAATCGATGCCCCACTTGGCGAAAGGCCCAACAGCAACTATAGGCTGCAAAGGTGCGGGCGGTCTCCTGGTTTTGCTATCAAAGATCTGACACGCATGGCAACTTCTGACAGCTATTATGCAATCTTTAAACATAGTTGGCCAGAAATATCCTGCTCGTAAGATTCTTTGTGCTGTTGCATATCCAGATTGATGCCCCCCGCACGCGCCTGAATGACAATCATTCAGGGCTTTCTCGGCCTCCTCATGGGTAAGGCACCTCCTCAGAACCGTATCGACACCACGACGGTAAAGTGTATCACCGACGATCATGTAGTCTTTAGATTGGTATCGTATACGCTTCTGTTCCGAGTGTGAGGTATTAGGCCTAAATTTTTAGGTTTGGAGATAAACAATGATGTCTCCATACCACTCATCGCTTACTGATATCAGAAACAAATTTTCATCCACGATTGACTCTTCTGATGTTTCATCGTTGGACGACGATGGGAGATCGCATAATAATTCCGCGAAAACTAGAGCTTTCTTCGATTTGGATTTTACAAAATCCAAATCAAACTCTTGAAGGATCGCTATCCATTTTGAATATTTGCCCCCAAGCAACTGTCGCGACAGTATATACGTCATGGGGTTGCAATCTGACAGAATGGTAGTTTTCCTAAAGAGGACATAATGTCGAAACCTTTGAATCGCTTGAACAGCAGCAAGCGCTAGTTTTTCAACATAGGAATATTTACTTTCTGTGTCATTTAAGTTTTTACTTAAATAATAAATAGGATGTTCAATTCCATCGACTTCTTGCACTAAGACCATCGCAATGGTCGTATCTGCTGCAGCTAGATACAGGTTAAAATCTCTTTGATAGTCCGGGGCGTACATTAATGACGCTCTTACTAGGGAATCTTTCAGAGCGTCAAAGGAAGCTTGCGCAACCTGGTCCCAGACAAAAGGTACATCTTTTTTCAAAAGACGAGTATAACCTTTGGCAAGTTCTGCGTAATTTGGAATGAACCTCCTCAGAAAGTTTGCTTTCCCTTGGAGTTTCTGAATCTGAAGCAAATTTGAAGGTGGAGGCAAATTAATGATTGCCTGAACCTTACAGGGGTCGAGACGAATCCCATCCTTAGAGACTACAAAGCCAAGTAAACGACCAGAACCGACGCAAAACACACACTTGTGCGGATTGAGTCTTATCTTGTAGTGTCGGCAACGTAGAAATATTGCTCTCAAATGCCGTGGATGATCAGTCCGCTTCTGCGAATGAGCCGGAAGATCGTCGAGGTAAGGTTGAACGATGTTCTTGATGTCATGGAAGGCATAATTCATTGCCCTCTGAAACGTCGCCCCTGCGTTCTTTAAACCAAAGGGTAATTTTCGATAAGCGAATGTGCCCCACAGACAAATAAATGCAGTCTTAGACTGGTCCTGTGGGCGGATATTTATTTGATTATACTCGGAAAATCCATCCATAAAGGAAAAGATTTCACATCCGGCGCATTCATCAATTATCTGGTCGATGAAGGGTGTAGGGTAGTTGTCCTTTGGACAAGCTTGGTTTACATCCCTATAGTCGACGCACACTCTTATCGTCCCTTGTTTTTTCATAACAGGGACAATATTCGATACCCAATCGATTAGAGGAACCGGGTAGATGAATCCAGCATGGAGAAGTTTTTCAACTTCTGCCTTAATGGCAGCGGCTTTCTTGGGGTGCACCTGCCGAAGCCGTTGTCTTACTGGTTTGACATCAGGATACATTTTAATCTCATGTTCAACTATGCTCGAGTCAATGCCTGGCATTTCATCATATGACCATGCAAAGACATCTCTAAATTCGCGAAAGAGAGCACCATATATTTCCAGTTCTGAAGGGGAACAACTTTTGCCGACATGAATATTCTCTACAACATCAGGTTTTGTCAAGATGTTTATGGCTACGGTCTCTTCAATATTGGATAGGTTTCGCTCTGAATCCACCGTATTTACATTATTTGTTAGGAATTCAAACACTGAAGGGTGATATAGGTCGTGTTGAGTTTCTTCTTCACACTCTGGAAGAAGGGAACGATGGTGGTGATCATTCCATGGTGCCCCCTCAATCATCATTGATTGTAAGATTCCTTCGTCAGTCCCATGAACTTTTGACCATGGATCTAATGGGGTACCATATTCTCCAGACCTATCTACCCAAACGCTTGACGAGCGTTGATTTGGGCTCGCCTCCCATGCCTGAAACATTGATTGCTACAATATTTCTATAGGGCTAGGTGGCAAAACCACTTGATAATCCATGACGACTTTGTCTCCTGCGACCTTCGAAGAAGATACCATGTTGCATGTTGCTACAAACGGGATATCCCCTACATGGAAAGGAGGTGGCAACGCGAAAGTTCCCATCATTGTGGGATCTTTTAGCAAGCCTACTCCGATATCTTGCACTGAATGGTCGCTCCCATGGATCATGGGAATGCTTCCAGTAACTTGTGAACCATTAGGGAGGAAATTCTGTTGGTCGACGATCGTAATCCCTCCTTCAAACGGGAATGCGATCTTCCTAAAATATGTCGACACTACAGCTGCCATGGCATATATCCATGGTCTTCCCAGTAGGATGTTATAGTCAAGATTGCCATCAATGACTTCAACATCAATTTCCACTGTTTTTCCTCCTAGTTCAACCTTAAAGTTATTTAGGATACCGTACGGAGTGTACGTCCTACCGTCAAATGCTTTCAATGTCGTCGAAGATCGCGACAAGGTTGGAGATCCAAGAGTTTTCCAGCAACTCATCGACATGATACATGTCGATGCTCCCTCATCAATAATCGTTCTATGAACAGTTTTGTTGAGTGCTTTCACTTGAATAAGGAAAGCTAGTTGCGCTGGTAACTGAGGATCATATCCTCTGTGATCAAAGGATACAAGATTGGAATCTTTAGGATCCACTCCACCAATTGCTGATAACAATGCCTACCTTTGGGATGGAAAATTTTGCAGTACCTCAAGAGTCGACATAGCAGATGGCGATTGGGCCAAATCTTCCACTATGTTATAATGCTGCGCCACTCTGGCGTGAGGATTAAATGTCGACTTGTGTACTACTCCCTTAGGTGGCTTTATTGTTAATTCATGCATGAGGGGGGGTACAGCTTCTGCTGAAGTTGTTGTCGAACTACTGGGTTGATCTTTCCCTTTGTCGTTCGACACCGGCGGATTCCCATAATCTTTATTCCTGGTCGAGATCAAAGCATCATTTTGCTTAGAAACCGACAACATAAGCACTTGTGACGGGGAAGCATTTCCACTATCAACCATATTTTGACCTGGGGTGGGAAATGGATCAGTCAACACGGCTGAAGTTTGGGAACTTTTAAAGAACCTCTTTAACTCAGCTTTGAACGGACAGTTCTTTGTCGAATGATCCTTTTCATCGCATATCTGACATGGATAAATTTGTTTCCCTTGCCCAGGAGGGTTTGAAGGAGTTTTTTGAGGGGATGACTCACCCTGTTTTTTCTTCTTCCCTTTGTTTTGTTTCTTCTTGCTTCCTGGTTGATTGGAGTTTTTGCCTTTATCCGTAGATACAGCATTTACCTCCGAAGCAAGAATCTCTTGATTTGCTTTTTGATTCGAAGTCTTACGGGCTTTCTTATTTGAATCCTTTGTCGACTTAGCGTTTGCAGTTCCAATCACGCCATCACCGGCATGAGAGTCACTATTCGATTCGGGAGGAGGAGGGATTGAAAATTCCGGTTTGGGGGCGTCAGGTATCTTATCATAGAGCGTGCCCGACTGAGTATATACTAAGTCCAAATATTGAGCACGAGCAATAACCTGCTCCTCTGTTACGACGCCTCCCTTGGCCACATCTTCTGTTATAGCAGGAAGAAGCGACTTTATAAACCACTCAGCTAATAGCTGATCTGGAACATAGGTCTTTACCATTCTGCGACGACGACGCCACTCATGTATATGATCTGATATATGTGTGGCCGTTGTCTGCTTGAAATTGGTCAAGATCTCTGTTCCAGTTTCGTACCTTATAGGTAACTGAAAGTGTGTTAAGAAAGTCGTGGCTAGGGAACTAAAATTGTCGAAAGAGGCTCTAGGTAATTCAATATACCATTTAGCCGCCGGACCAGTCAATGTCCTCTGGAAAAGGCGAAGCCTTATCGAATCATCATTCAAGGTATTCGATGAACACCACAGATGGAATGTCATCACATGATTCGACGGGTCTTCGCCAGGATTTCCATTGAATTTAGGAATGTCCGAAGGAAGTTTGTGAGGAATCGCTGGCCACCAATGGGCATAGGCGATTGGATCGTTCGTCAATCGATGTAAATCTGGTAATTCTAGAGTTGCCACGAATGGCAACTGCTGATTCAGGTTTGGCGAGGCGTACCCAGGATACGATGGAATCGCCTGAGCAGTAGGCCTTTGCATACCAGCATAATGCAACTGATGTTGATATGACTGATATGGCTGGTGGGCTTGGCCACTGTAAAGTGGTTGATTTAACCCGTTCTGAATATAGGGTTGCCCACTATTCGCAAAGATCTGTTGTTCAGATCCCTGGTACACCTGTTGAAACTGAGGTTGTTGGTATTGCACCATCCATGGTTGCGAAGCCATGTTTTGCTGTGCGATACTAACCGACGGACCAAGATGCGGGGTTATGGTTCCCGTTTGTGTCTGTGTCGTCCCGGCAGTTGGCGATTGTGGTTGTGTTGCAGGTTCAATGGGCTGTTGCATTACAACTTGGGGTTGACATACAACAGGCATCGATTGAACTTGCGACACGGTTACAATTGCTGGCGTCGTCGGGATACTAGACATAGGTACACACTGTTGCATGGAATATACAACTCTTGGTTGTTGGGGTAACATAGGTACCCAACCACTCGTCGTTACTTCAGTCAAACCTGAATGTTGTTGAAAACTGCCGTATGGGTATCCCCCCGGAAGGGGAAGTGAAAGGGCATATTGCCCCCCATATGGTAACAATCTGGAACTCAAGGGTATAGATTGCCTTTGAGGACTGGATGGCCCAAACTGATTTCCAAAGGGATCAATTTGTCTAGTTTCAACATAAGAATTACCGGGTATTATACCGGAAGAACAAACTGGAACAGACCAAGTTGTCGTAATAGTCCCTGGGTGGACTCCTTCTAGCTGATGAGAGCTATTCGGGACAGCTGGTATGCCGGCAAACATCGTTGGAGTGACAGCAGGAGTTTCTGTTGTCGCTGTGTCATTTGGCACAGCCCTAGATGTCGACGGTTGCTCAGACATTTTAAGTCTATCCAATAAACTGCCTAACGATTCTACAGGAACTTCCAGTGGCGATGGACAAACTTCTGATGCAGAAGGAAAAAGAGTGGCGCCTACTCCAAAATGAGTTGGAGTATTTGCTTGCTGGTCCTCTACGATTTCCTCTATTGCAATCAGACCAGGAGGAAGAGGAAGACCGTCAGGTCCGTAAAAGATTTCTGGTGCCGAAGAAGGGGTTGCTTCGATAGCGACAGTTGTTTGAGCAACAAGACTCTGTGGACCGGTTTCAGATGGAACTGGTTCAGTTATGCAAGTACTTGTCCTCAGACTAGGATCAGTACAACTGTCCCTCTGTTGCTGTTGAACTTCTTCAATAGAGGCAGGGATTCCAGAAATATTAGGAGTGACCAGAATCTCAGATGTTGTCGGAACTGTTGTTCTAACTTTAATGGGAGATTTTGACCCGGTCAAGCGAGTTCGCTTCGTCCGTACTACTCTCGATTCCGGAGACAAAGACGGTTGACTCGCGAGTCTCCTCGAACGACGGAGTTTTAATTGACTTTCCTCCACGGTTGCGGATTACTTGATCAACTAAAATACAAAAAGGGGAATTATGTTTCCGTATTGAATGAATTTTATTAGACGCTTTTAGACACAACTTTGCTTTTTCATGTTTTAAGAGTCGAGAAAAAGCTAAAGATGACTCTAGTCGCCTTCGATGTATTAACGAGCCCGAAGTGACAAATGCTCGGTTGGACTTTTTCAGTTATAGAGTTTGAAAAAGGCCAAAAGAAACTGCTCTGGAGATCTAGGCAGAGGGTGTGCCAAACCTTTCGCGAAACCACAGAATACGTTTTACGGTACGGGTGGTCGATCTTCGTGAATGATGTGTTCACTGCATCGCGATCAGTAGGGCGGCCGACACGGCTTCCTAAGGATAAAGGATAAATGCCTATAGGGGTCTCCCAATATACGCGATGGTACGCGGGAGCACAAGTCCGTATTAGTGCTATCGTCCCTCAGGAGGAATCACCCACCTTCGTAGAGATCGACAGTCACTACGTTTAACGACGCCGGAACACGTCTCTACCTAGACCTCTATTGTGAGCATTATGTTACAAAGCGTTTTTAGATTCATTCAATATATTTTAAGTTGATCTTGTTTAGCAGTTTGTCTTTCAGGATCACCACGAGATGTATTGGTACAAATTCCTAAATGCAGCTAAAATGATAAGCAAGCTTTACAATCTTTTTAGCTTTGAAAATCCTAACTACTGAGGGGAGAGAAAAACATTATCTTTCCACACAGAGCACAAAGCACAAACTAATGCACTTTCCCCTAGATCAATCACGCAAACTTATCAAAAAATGCAAATGCAAGATGCATGTATTTCTTTTCTTTTCCCTTAATGTTGATGTAGACAAAAGGAAACTGTCGTATAATTTTCGAATTCAATTTGAAGCGTAAACAAACAAGTTTTGTCTAAAATCAAAAGACGCCTTACAGGTACTTGTTTCGACACTAAAAATGTATGAATTCAAACCATAAAATGAAAAACAAACAAACTCAAACAGCCATGAACAGTAATAAAACTAGCTCTTAAGATCACGACGACACTTTTACAGTTCAAGATCTAAGAGGCCACAACTATACTGGTTTGCTTTTCACAATGGGAAACTGTAACTGAAACAAGAAATACTGAAAGAACAATCACAGTTTCATCACACAACTGAGGTGGAATAATGTCAAGGAAAGTTGGTTTACAGCAAGTACAAATGACAAGCAATCAGCAGCAAAATAACAGTGAAAACAGGGCCAAGACTCAGTGGGAAACCTCAGGAAGACATAGCCTAACTGGTTCAGCGCAGGCTCTGGTCTGTCAAACTGACTCTCAGCGCAGTTCCTGAAGGGAGTACCTGCGCTGAAATGCAGACTGCCTTTGGACAGCCTGCACTGAGACACGAGAGTTGCGTTTACAAGGGTTTCCGGGTCATAAAAAGCTCAAAAATTCACTGTTTTTGCTGAAATAAAAAGCTATAGGTCAAGTACAAGCTAAGGGATGATCAAGAGGATGAAAAGATATCACAAAGAGCACAAGAGTCCTTGTGGATCAGCTCTTCAAATCATAAACTTGCTCAGAAACTGAGCCAGAGCAGCTGCCCTCTACTTTGCAATTGAACGACTCAATTGCAGTTCGATTTGGTGCTCTCCTTGTTTATGAGATGAATAGCAAGAAACACAATAAACCAACAAGATACTAGTTTCCCCAGCGGAGTCGCCAGTTTGTTGTGGGGAAAAGTATCCGACTCGGAATGACCCTATCCCTACTCTAAGGGTGATAGTTCCTTAGCAACAACTGAAAGTAAAGCTTTGATATTTTTCCTTTATGAAAGTACAGAGAAGGAAGAAAAGATTGACCAACCGATGTCTTTCGCTTTTGTCGATCCTGTCTTCTCTCTTTGCCTCTTGTTCCCAACTCCTTGCTCCTTTTGCCGGCCCAGCTACACAAAGATCCTGCAAAAACAAGAGAGGGAAACTACAAGAAACATGTACTCATAACTGATGCATGGATTAGAATGAATCAAATATACAGATAAAAACAATACATCATTGCAATACAAGTATATAGGAGAACATCAAAGCTTTATTGATAGAAGAAAAAGGTTCTGAGAAGGTTACAACCATAAATGGCTCCAATCCAGCAGCACCTCCCCAGCAGCAAGAAATCTCCTCTTCCCCTCTATAAAAGCAATCACCCAATAGCTCTAACTGTAAACCAACAGCACTTCCTTGCTTTGCACCAAATTCCAGCCTCCCTAGACCTCATAGAAGAGCTCTATATATAGGAGATTTGGAGAAAGGATGAGTCAGCTTGAGACTGACCTAAAGCTGCCTTGTGTCCTCTCCCTCTTCAGTTAAACTTCAGTTCTTGAGTCCACTTGGAGATCCTTGCTTCCACATGGAGATCAAGTACCTCTTACTCATCATAGGGCGAATTCCTTGAACCAAGTGTCAGTTTGGAAGCTTCCTGGGCAGTTGACACCTTGCAGAATGACTGTGCCACTTGGCCAATCTCGCCCAGCGCAGGTAGCCTTCATTGGTTTTGACTTTCAGCGCAGGTACAAGGAGGAGCAGTTGACATTCAGCGCAGATGCTCAGTGGAGCAGCTGACATGATCCAAAAATAGCCTGTTTTTGAGTGTTTTCAGGTGGAGAACTGATAGGAAGTGCTGTGGTTTGCTGACCTTGTTCCTCTAGGGGTAAGAACAACATGTTTAGGGACTGAGGATCCCTGTAATTATTGACATTTCATGCTCCATGCTGCGAGGCACAAAAATGTCTATAACAGGCATCCCCTGCCATATTTAGTGTCGTAATATGATTTCCTAGCTTAGATATAGTAGTGGCCCATGAAGTGGATGACTGTGCTCGAGACACAGATAGAGGATAGTCCCACAGAGGAAGACATGGCACAGAATGGGGGAGCTAGTGGGATGGATAAGGATGAGCTAGAATCAGAACATGAGGATAAATACGATGAGGGTCACCGGGATCCTCCTGAAGGTGATGAGCATAATAGAGAGTCCAAAAAAATAGAGACATACCTAGATGTCGCAAAGAAGAGGAAGGAAGGCATTGAAGCTACCACAAGATCCAAAAAGAAACAAAAGGCAGACAAGAAAAAGGACATAACGCTAGTGGTCCTCACCAAGGGAGACTTAGATCAGATTGGGGATAATATTTAGGAAGTGATGCAAGAATCATGGAACAAGTTAGAGGATCACTACGGTGCACTTCTAACATGTGTCGAGGAGTGCATTTCAAAATTAAATATTTTTGCACAAACAGTTAGATAACCAGTGTAGGCTGAGGAAAATCTTGCAGAGGAAAGATCAATAGTGCCTACACTTACAGCATGGATAACACCGATACCTACTAGATCCCTGCAATTTGACTCTGCCGAGATACAACAACAAGCCAAAGAGTGGAGGTATGTGAACATGAACATCACAACAGTATCACTTTGGAGACTACACAAGCTACATCAAGAGATCATAGATGAGCTGAAGCAGCATGAACAACTCACGTCGAAGTTAAATATTCAGGTAGAGAGAGTGCGAGTTTCACTGCAGCAGAAGTTGAACGAGGTGATCGAAGCAACATGTTGTGAGGTTCCATACATTGATGTTCGAGAAGAGGAACCAGGGAGGAAAAGGTCGCGAATCTTGTCCTTGCAGTAAAAAGATACAAGGATAAGATTGCAGAAGTGAAATTTTCATATGAGATGAAGATAAGTGAGCTACAGATGAAGCTACATCCAACCACACCACAGGAAGTGCTAGATTAGAGGGAGAATGACCTTAAGGTTGCAATGGCCAGCATCTCCACAATAATGGCATATTGTGGGAAGCTTTTGGATGAGAACTTACAAATTTGGACTTCACTGCAGGAAGATCCAAATGTGTAAAAACTACAAGAGGATATTCAGTAGAAGCAGCAGTAGCGGGAGGAGATTCAAGAAACTATGAGAACGTTGTCAATCTGATAGAAAATTGTAAAGATCAATGAGGGAAATTCCCTCCAAAAGAAGATTGAGGAGATGACAAAGAAAGATTTGGTTTTGACAAAGAAAACTCAGCCATGGTAGGATGAGGCTCTCCAACTGTCCCAAGAAGATGATGAGAAGCTTAAATAAAGATATTTGATAAAGGGAGACAATAATGATGCAGAAGGCTATAGAACCTATAACAAAGGCACTTTTGGAGGAAGTGTGCAGCAAATAGAAGCAGGTCACAAACATTCTACAACAGTTCAACAATACCTACAACAACATTACAACAAATATCATAGGAAAATTGGCTAAGTGACTTAGGATGAGTCACATGTTAATGTTGGTGGCCTATTGGGTGCAACCCAACTTGTACTAGATTTTGGCAAAGACTCTGCATTTTGTGGAGTGGAGTACATAGTGGAGAATGCATCAGAGCGCGCAATAGAGCAATGGAATGCGAAGTGGATAACGCAGTGGATCACTTGCAATATACCACACGATGTAAGGTCTTTGGGGTGGATCGAAGCCCTTCCTTTTTGTAAAATCATGTTATCTTGTAAGGATCAAGGGTGTTTGGGACCATATATTCTTGTTTAAGGAGTCCATGGTATTTGGACCGTGTTATTTTAATGATGTAACCCTTCGATGTAATAATATATATAGGGTAAAATAATAAGAAGAGAATCTATATTTGAGATCCAAATTAGTGCTATGGTTGAATTATTGTGATTTGTAGTTTTGTAGTGAAGGAGAGGCTCTGCAACTAACTTCACAAAGGCATAAGTCTATAATTGAGTACATAGATAGCTTGTAGCTTATTGTGCAAGCCAAGAACTATTTTTTTTTTAAAGATTCATTATATTAGCAACATTTCTTGTGGATGTAGCCCCACATCGGGGTGAACCACATTAATTTATTGTTTGATGTGTATATTTTCTTATTGTAGGTTGTATCATAACAGTTATTACAATTGTGTTTTATTCTAGCATAGTGATGGTTTATGGTTTCATATGGCATGTTTAAGTGATTATTCTAATGCGGCGAGGTCATTTATAAATGTTAAGAATAAGAAAACATAATAATAACATATCCTCTAATCCTTCAAGGTTGTAGAAACCTAGTTTTGTATCCTCCCATAGTCACTTCAGGTGAGACTGCGATCCACTCACAGGTTGTTGCCAAAAGGGAAAGTGATTGAGGGTTTTTTTGGTGCATAGTATAGATCGAACATGGGTCAGCCCAAACCAAGCTAACACCTAGATGACAAATTTCAGGGAAATTTTGTAGAAACTAGGTAGATGGCTATGTCAACAAAACCATGGAGAGAGAACTGAGATAGAAAATAGATTCTCATCTCGAAGTTGATCATCGACCATCCCTTCATGACTTGCAAGAAAATAAAGTCTAGACAAAAAATATGCAACTACATTTTCTTTTCTTGGCTTTTCAATGATAGTTAAATAAAAATATTGTAACAATAGCAACCATATAATGATTCTACCATTCAAATTGGGCTTATTCATCAAGTATTTAATAGTTGCATGGTCAAAATGCACAAAATTTTGGTTACAATGATGTATTGTCTGAATTTGTTTGAGTGGACAACAACTAGGATTTCTTTCTTAGTTACAGTGTAGTTCAATTCAACCTTAGATAGAATTTTACTAATGAAGTAAATGGCATAAGGTAACTTACCATCTATTTTTCCTAGGGCTTTCCACACAACTTTGTTAGATGTATTAGCATAGATATGGAAAGGAATAGCCCAATTTGGGCCCCTAAGTATGGGTGCAATGGTTAATTTCGCTTTCAAAATCTCAAGGGCCTTTTGGCAGCTATTTGTCCAATAGAATTCTGATTCCTTGGCAAATAATCCAAACAATGGTGAATCCACTTTACTAAAGTCCTTGATAAACCTCCTATAATATCCAACTAATTCGAAGAAACTCCTAACATCCCTCTTTTTTTGAGGAGTAGAGACCCTGTTGATGATGGAAATATTTTTTGGGTCCACTTGTATTCCCTCCTGAGTTATTGAATGGACAAGGCAGTCTCTGCTTCATTAAGAATTCACATTTCTCAAGACTAAGAAAGAGGTTTATTTCAATGCATTTCCTGATGAATTTTCCCTGGTTAGAGAGAGCCTCCAAGAAGTCACGCCCATAGGGATTGAATTCATCCATGTAGATCTCTACAGAGTCATGGACCAGCTCAGCAAAGATGCTCAGAACTTCCCCTTGAAAAGTGGAAGGGGAATTGCATAGACCAAAAGGGAGGACCCTATAAGAAAAGGTACCCCAAGGACACATGAATGTAGTTTTGTCCTAGTCCTTAGGGGTGATATAGATCTGATTGTAACGACTGAATCCATCTAAGAAAGATAAGAACTTCTTCCCTAAAAGACCATCTAAAATTTGATCAATCAAAGGAATAGAGAAATGGTCTTTCTTGGTGGATTTTTTCAATTCTCTATAATCCACACATATCCCCCACTTCCCATTCTTCTTTGGGACCAAAACTAGAGGGGAAACCCACTCACTATCTGAGATGGGTTATATGAACCTTGCATCCAACAACTTTTGTAATTCTTCCTTTACAATGTCCTTGAGGGCTGGCTTCATTCTCCTTTGAGGTTGGCGCACATGTTTGCATCCCTCCTTGATGTAGATGTGATGAGTACATACCAAGGGATGCACCCCCCATTTCTTTATAGTTCCAAGAAAAAGAATCTAAGTGTTCTCTCTGCATCTTGCACAACTTCTCTTCTTGGTTGGCTGAAAGAGAGAGGTTAACATTTAAGGTTCTAGGTGGACCAAATTCTAAAACTTTGACATGGGTAGGACTTGGGTCAACTAAGCATAATTTATTCCAAGGATTGCTCTAATACTCTTTCAAAAGCTCAACAAGAGGCATAGTATTAGGGGTTTAGTTCTAGAGGATCTATTCAATGAGTTCATCTTCATCAGGTTGGGCCCCTCCTATAACAACATATAGGGTACATATTGGATGGGATTTTGTATGATACGCTTCATTCTCCTCCTCCTCTTCTAACCATAGGGGTAAGTCGTGCTCAATGGATAGCTGAGATGGAGGGAAAAATACCAATTGTTTGGACAAATGTCCATTCTTAATGGTCATGTTCCCGACCCTACAACTAATATAAGCATCATCAGTGGCTAACCATGGCCTTCCTAATATGAGAGGATAAACATTGAATTTCGTTTTGGGTTGGAGAACCAAGAAGTCGATAGGATACTCCCAGGAGTCAATAGAGACTATTACATCCTCAACAACTCCCTCGGGAGCCACTATGGTTCTATCTGCAAATTGGAACATTGTAGTGGTATTTTTGAAGGATCCTTGGAGGTTTAGTTTTAGCACAGTTTCTTTAGTCATCACATTGATGACAGCCCCAAGATCAATCAACGTATGAGGGAAAATCATGCCATCAAAGGAATATCTACTACTAGACTTCCAGGGTCTAAATATTTTTGACAAATCACTCTCCCCAACATCAAATTCGATAATTAACTAATAACATTGATGGTGGGGGTGTCTCTTTTTCTCCTCCCAATGTGTTTGAAACATTTCTCTTTGATAATATTATTGTAGATGGGAACATCGTTAATATCTTGGCGGAGGGATATTTTAACACACAGATCCTTCAATTCTCTTGGAAGTTCAGTCTCTTATGGGGTGTGTTGGTTAGGATGGATCAATCTCTAAGGAAAAGAAGGTGGATTTACTTAAGGGATAATCTCTTACTTTTTCTCTTCAATTCATTCAGGTGGAGATGGAGGTTGGTTATCTTGAAGAACTCTTCCATACCCGAGGTTGAATTCTTGAATATCCATAGCATAGGTAAGCTAATATGTCTCTCCACTGTAAACCTGTTGTGCTTTCTTGTTATTTGGGTTCAAATTGGGTTGAGCAGGCATCTGAGGTTTCTTGGGTGGAGCAGGATGAGTGAGTTGTGGTTGAGATGGAGGTGGAGGCAGTAATTAAGGAGGTTGGTTTAGTTGAGGCCTCCACCCTTGTGATTAGTTATTCCATTGAGGATGTTTAGAAGCATGTCGCTAAAATGGTTGATTGTCGGGTTGGGGAGGATATTGAGGAGCATAAGGCCAAGATGGAGGTGTGGATCATGATGGATGAGTAGAAGAGTAGCAGGGTGGAAAGGGTGCATTTTGGTTGGGATGGTTATAAGAGTAAGATACACCTTGCATGCCCTACTAGTATGGTCGAGGTCGTTGAGGCCTGCTTTGATTTATAAAATAGAGTTGCTTAACCCCAATTTTTTCCCCTTGGTATACACTTTTAAACTAGGCAAAGAAGGACATTTATCTATGGCATGGTTTTCATTATAAACTGAGAAAACCTCTATGACATTTAATGGGCATTCATTTTTTTGGTGCCTTCCAGTGCATTTAGGGAAGAAAATAGCTAGGACCCTCCCTACTTCCTTTTACCTCCTCTTGATCTGCATGGTATCCATTTGCAAGGAAACAGTATGTAGAACTTCACTTTTAAATTCCTCCAACATGTTCCCAATCTCATTCTTCATGGATGTTGTGGAAGGAGAGGAACCGACCAAGGCTTTACTAGCCCCTTCTTCCTAGTAGCCCTAGAGTGGTTTATGGACACTGTTTTGATGTCATTATAGGATAAATAATAGATGTATCCCCAAGAAAACATGTTGCGGGTTTCCAACTTGTCCTCCTTGATACCTCAGAGAAGAACTAGGTTGAGTGATTCAAGATCAAGAGTGCATCTCTCCCTCCTATAACTGAGTTGAAATCTCTCCTCATAGTCCTCTAGGGATTCATCAGGTCCAAGAGTCATTCTAAATATTTTTTCATTGGTTTCCTTGTACCTCTAGGGATTCATTAGGTTCCAAGAGTCATTCTAAATATTTCTTCTTCGGTTTCACTTTTAAATTCCTCCAACACGTTCCCAATCTCATTCTTCATGGATGTTGTGGAAGGAGAGGAACTGACCAAGGCTTGACTAGCCCCTTCTTCCTAGTAGCCCTAGAGTGGTTTATGGACACTATTTTGATGTCATCATAGGATAACTAATAGATGTATCCCTGAGAAAACATGTTGCGGATTTCCAACTTATCCTCCTTAATACCTCAGAGAAGAACTAGGTTGAGTGATTCAAGATCAAGAGTGCGTCTCTCCCTACTATAACTGAGTTGAAATCTCTCCTCATAGTCCTCTAGGGATTCATCAGGTACAAAAGCCATTCTAAATATTTTTTCTTTGGTTTCTTTGTATCTCTAGGGATTCATTAGGTTCCAAGAGTCATTCTAAATATTTCTTCTTCGGTTTCACTTTTAAATTCCTCCAACATGTTCCCAATCTCATTCTTCATGGATGTTGTGGAAGGAGAGGAACTGACCAGGGCTTGACTAGCCCCTTCTTCCTAGTAGCCCTTGAGTGGTTTATGGACACTATTTTGATGTCATCATAGGATAACTAATAGATGTATCCCCCAAAAAACATGTTGCGGGTTTCCAACTTGTCCTCCTTAATACCGCAGAGAAGAACTAGGTTGAGTGATTCAAGATCAAGGGTGCATCTCGCCCTCCTATAACTTTGTTGAAATATCTCTTGATGGTCCTCTAGGGATTCATCAGGTCCAAGAGTCATTCTAAATATTTATTCTTTGGTTTCATTGTACCTACATTAGTCCGTGTACTTGTTATTAAAGGCTTGCTGCATTTGAGTTCGGGCAGTGATGCTATCCCCAAGTAGACCCATAAACCAACGCAAGGCTACATCCTTAAGGGTAGATGAAATAACTTCATCTTCTGGTCATCATAGGCATATACATAGGTCCTAAAGACAATAGAAAATTCAAACATAAAAGTATCAAGATCCTCAAAGTTTAATCCATGGAAGTGTGGAAGGGTAGTATGACTTATATTCTTCATTCTAGCCTCTCCATTAGTCTCTCTAATAGGGAAAAACTCATTATTCCTATTTTCAGCCATGGTTTGGGTAGGATGAAATGGGTTCTTCTTCTTCCCCAATATGTTCCACTACAAGAAAAAAGGACATTGGTGATGGTCGAAAAGTGTCACCATAAGCTCATTGGTGACAAACAAAATAGCCTCTATCACCAGAGGTGGCATCATCAAAAGTATAGGTGTTATGATGACATTCAAGATATGTCACCAATAATGATTTATAATGATGGATAGTGACCATCACCATTTCATATTATTAATCATGATTGAACTTAGCCTTTGTCACAAAAAAAATTGAACGTCACTAAAGGTGGAATCACCAAAAGTATGTGTTGTGGTGACACTCAAGGTCCATCATGAATAATGACTATAATGACAAATAATTACCGTCGCCATTTCATATGAAAAACAACAATTTATTGTGATGGACCTTTCATGCTTGTCACTATTGATGCATGTATATGGAAAAGTTTGTTGACCGTCACCATTTCATATTTTGGTGAGGGTCAAAAAATATCACCGTAAGCCCATTAATGACGGTTAAAAGAGCCTCTATCACCAAAAATTGAACGTCACCAAAGGATGCATAGAAAAAATTACATGCGTTTTGGTGACATTCAAGGTCCATCATGAATAATGATTATAATGACAAATAGTGACCATCACCATTTCAAATGAACAACAATTATTTATGGCGATGGGCCTTTCATGGTTGTCACTATTGATGCATATATATGGTGGAATCCGTTGACCATCACCATTTCATATTTTGTTGATGGTCGCAAAATTTCACCATAAAGTCATTGGTGATGGTCAAAAGAGCCTCTATCACTAAAAATTGATTGTCATCATTCCCTATGAATATAAGGGTACAATGGAATAAAACCACCAATCTCTTGCTTGTAAAGAAGGTGCTCTTCCATTGATCTAGCACCCTTTAAATAATTATACTTTAAAAATTTAAACCTTGAAATATTATAAATTATAAATTCTACGATTTTCAATTAATTATAAAACTTTGTAAAGTGTTGGCAAATCTTTTACTAAACATGCAAAATAGCATTGAAAGTGCAAGTCTCTACCTAATGCTTATGGAAATTCTCAAAATTGGGTGGGGGAAAATAGTTACATATAAGTTACTCAATATGTTTAGTTGAATACTCAATTAGAAGTGAAATTTTGAAGATATTTATAGCTTATAAATGACTTATAATTATCAAAACTAAAATTTGTAATTACACCAAATATTGATTTCTGAGCTTGTGAATCATGTAAATTTGTTGTGATAGCATTAAAAAAATTCCTATAAAAGACTAATTTGCATGCCAAAATGTAAAAATTAGTGAATATATATGATGCAATTATGAATAATGAGCTACTGCTTGAATCCTACTGGCTATGGGTTCTATAAAACTAATTGGGAGTGTTTTTCATTATTAATGAATTCAAGATGTCAAAATACAATGATCAATAACAATGATCCTAAAATGAAACCCCTAAAAAAATGTTAAAATGGTAAGCACAAAGTTTGGCTAATACCCATTACACCAACAAAATATCCAAGGGGCATTCAAACACTTCCAAATCCACACCAAGCACGAGTATCTAAATATGCAATTGCATGGATACAGGGAAAGAACTCTCTACCTCTCAATGCTAGCTATGTCCTCCTATAAGTACTCCAACTAAAAATGGGTGTGAAGACAAGAACCTCAAAGAAAAAATAACTACACAATACAAAAATACACTACACCCCCCTGTACCTTTATAGAATAGGTTTAGGTGAATAACAAAAGATACATAGATAATAGGACTAGCAATTGCCCGTAAAGCTGCAAAGATACACTGAAGGAATAAAAGATTTGTGTCTGCCCAACCCAAGTCTAAAAAGAGACACCTTTGATGTAATTATGCTACTTTGTCTCCATGTAGCTAAAATTAGGTTAAATTATCTCGAGTAAACTTTGCAAAACCTTCCATTGACATTTTTATGATATGCTCTAGTTCAGGGAATTCATGTTTCTCAATTTTTTTTTATGCTCTAATAGTTCGATTGAAAACATGTAAAGAGCCTATCCATAATGCTAAAGGTAAAGTTCGTCCTAAGTTGTTTGTTGGCCAAAAAAAAAATCAAGTTCAACCAAAATTGCATAATGGCCAAAACAAGCGTTGCGTGTTAATGAGGGAAATCAATTATTTTGACAACTAAACCATTCATGATCTCTCATATTGATCAGTGGTTTATTTCATGATCTATTATGTTTACTGTATAAGTTCAATGACTGCACCATCTTGTATTATATATTTATTTCTTGTTAAAGACATGTCTCAATCTCATCATGAAAGAGAATAGGATATCTAATGTTCAACAATTGTCTACTCTCCACAAACTATGAGACATTTTCCTCTTACAATAACTATAGTTTAAATATTAACAAAAAAAATCACTAGACTAGATTGTCTGTTTAGTGGAAGCTTCTAGTTGGGGTTCTACATTTTACATGTGTCCGTCACTTTATAAGGGCCAGAATGTCCATGGTAGAATAAAATGTTACATCATTGCAATGCAACTTAATAAAAACAGTTAAATGAAAAATGGCAGCTATGAGAGAGTAATAAATTCATATATGGGTAAAAAGAATACTAAAAGTAATATTTATATAAAACAAAGAGTACATGACCAATATTTTACCCATGAAATAAACATGCAATTTAATGAGATTATGTTCAGATTCAAAACATGCATTCTTTACAAAAATAGAAGAGAGAGATTTAATTTTCATAAATTAAGATCACTTTAAAAGAGTGTCCATCTTCATGACAATTTAAGATATGTAGAAATGTATAATAGAAATGACATGATCACTAGGTAATTTCGCTAAGCACAAGCCTACCATAGGCAAATATTAGATGAATGACAAACTAATGTCACGTGAGATGCAAATTAGTTAAAAGAAACACACATGAAGAGCTTTGAAAGCATTGTTTTTTCTTTAATCTTATTACAAATAAATGCAGCTTCAAGGATTTTGATTTGGAACCCTATTTGGATAGAATATTGTTGACAACTTACTTTATTTTAGTTTCATTCACTATTCATTTACTGGGGCACTTGGCTTTGTTCAGTGTTAAAAGAAACTTTTATAAAATTATATGGTATATTTACATTACTGCTAAATTAAAATTATTCTCACTAAAATATAATATTTATGGATGATATCATTTAGTGTGGATGTTAAGAAGGATTTTGTTGTAAAAGTTGTTAGGGTTGAAGCATGAACTTCTCTAGTTTTAGGGAATAATTATGTCCTTTTGTTGGTTTTGGCACCAAGTGGAAATAAATCTTACCTTTGTGTTTCTTGGTTGAACCGACAACTCCCTCCTCATCCTAATTAAAATATACAACTCTAAACTAGATCATATAATTATATGAAAATTTAGTAGGTTGTATCAAGAGACAATACCTCCTCACACTTCTTCCTTGTAACTACATGAAATGGTGTGTTTCCATTTCTGTTAGGTAGAATAACTATTGTTGGGTCAACCTGAAGTAGTTTATTCACCACATACAAGTAGTTGGCTCCTTTGGATGCCATGTGCATTTTTTTCTAGCCCTTTATGTCTATTATTTGAGCCATTTGTGGATCCTTTGCTAGTAAATCTCTCACAATATCTATGTAACCACTTCTTGCAGCCAAATTGCAGTGCATTCTTACCATTGTTTCTGGCAATCCCTGTCAACTGTGTCTAGCAAGAAGCTCGTTGACCACCTCAACATGACCCTTAGTTTTAGGAGAAACGAGGTGCTACATTTGATAAATCCAAAGTTTTTCTCAGATCAAGGTTGTGGTTTAGAAGCTTCTTGACAACACATGTGTACAATTTATCAATGAACTTCATATGAATGTATTATGCTATGTATTTGTGTATCAACATTCATAATATGTGATCCCAGAAACCAATTCAACCTCAATAGATCACAAAATGAATTCCATTATTTAGTAGTACACAGCTCACATTCATCAAAAGAGAAAATTGCATATAGGTTTATCACATGGCATGTTAGATAAAAAATCAGGCAAATAACATAACATAAGAATTTGATTTCATATGCATTGTTGTTTTGAAATTTGACCTAAGATTTTTTATAGCAGGTTGTGAAGCGAGAGTATGAGTATCATTTCTCCTTATGTGTCTCTCCAATGGTTCCCAATAGCACATAAGAATCATGGAAGCTTGCTAGTCCAAATGGTGATGCTAAATCACCTTACACTTGAGATCAGGAAGTGGTTGTACTGCATTCTTTGTTTGGTAGAGGGGAAGTATTTTGCTTGAGGGTTAGTTCTATTTCTTTTATTCCATTTGTTGGATGCATGATGGCTATAGCTTTGCTTTGCAACTTTGTCTATCATCATTGAATCATGTTCCCAAGACTCAGAGTGGTGAGGTGGAATTCATTGATTATGATTGTATACACATTTCTCTAACCTCTTTAGAAAATGAAAGCCTCTTGTGATGATAATGCATGAGAACCAAATTATAGCAGCCTATGGTGCCTAGATAGAAGAAGCACAACATGAATTTCACTCACAATTATTTGCTCCAATTACACCTCAGTTAGAAAGGATTTAGTTGGTTAAACTCAATATTAGAGGGTGTCTCTATCAAAAGTGTTCTCTGTGGTTTTCCCTATGCATGCACCTGGAATGATGATGTGATATGGTATCAACCATGGGAAAGGAGCATATTGAATGTTGGCTCCATTTATTTATTTACATATATTGGTAATTTTTTATTTGGTAACTCATCACTAGGAATGCATAGGTGCTACGCTAAATTCTACCACTCCTAAAATGATTAAATATGAGAATCTACTTTTATTGATTCTCTCAATATCCTAAATGGGACACCAGAAAAATATTAATACAAGAATATAACATGAGTAATAAGTGATAGGAATTTCGGGTGCTATTAATTATTTGGGATTATTCATCTAAAAAGTTATGCCAATTTTTTTAATAGTATTGGACTATGGTCTGAATCCCTATATATGGTGTTTAAGTGAACTTGGAAGAAGTATTTTGGAAAATAAACATGGGCTATACATATGTAGCAGCCATTAAAGGATATTTTGCTAGATTTATTATGTTTTTTTGTGTTTACTCAAAGGGTCTTAATGTGAAACAAGGTTAAGAAAAATGATCTAATAGGAAAGAGACCAACTAGTTCCCAGGAGTTGTGTAAAAGAACTTGAAATTTATCATCAACTCCATCAACAACATATGTACGGAGACTTTGATCCTAACAATATGATAATGCAGAAGGAAATAAAAATTTATATTCATAGTTGATGATAGAAGTCAAAATATAGCTCAGTACATAGCAACTGAGAACAAGGGTGAATGCATATGGACCAGAACACTTTCACAGATCCCTTTAGTGGAAAATCATAATAAGTTCAAACACATCTAGTTGTTGTAACAACTACACAACTAGTGCATATTTGTTTTCACCTCTTGAGCTTGCAAAAATGGAGGACAACCCCCTCAACTTGGCACAAAATTACGAGAAGCTCTGAAATTTTTTCCATCTCAATATTTGTGGGGCAAGCTAAAAATGATGTGGATGAGGTTATTTAAGTGCATGTGATATGTAGATATAGAAAAGAAGCGACTGTGGGGGAAAAATAAATATTCACTAAACAAGGAGAGCTATAGAGAATTCAAAAAGCTAAATTTGATAAGGACACCTGTAGAAAAATATATCCCAACAAGGACACCTATAGAAAATATATACTAATAAGGATAACCTCTTAGTATGTGTCCTAATATGCAGTGTGGGTATCAAATTCCACAATCATATTTTTTATTTTTCTTACAAAATGATAGAAATAAGCTTGAATATTAACATTGTTAAAATTCAAGTGGAAAGATGAAGGAAAAACAATGGCCAAGGAGAATGCACAATGCCCCAAAAACAAAAGAAGAAGAGGATGCAAGGATTGAATTTGAAGCAAATAGGAGAGTAGGGATGGAGGCAGTAGGAGGGATTTCAAGAGGAGGTATGGACTAGGATGACATAGGTCATTCCGAAACTAGGAAAAATACTTTTACTTTGCGAAATATGTCCATGATGAAGATTAAAAAGTTTTCTTAGGAATCAGGCAAGAAGTTCTTAGAATTTAATGGGACTATGGTAAATCTATGGAGTATAGTAAAGATTGGAGTTGATGTGTGGGGTGTGGAAAAGTAATAACAACATTTGACATAAAATGTGATTAAATAGCAAAAATAGGTTGGGGAACAAAACATGCAATTGGACAAGGTACTAGAAAAGTTGGATGAGACATGAACTAATGACTCAATTGATTTACAGTGTCAAGGAGTGAAATAAAAGTTAGATTGGAGATGAGGAAAAACTCCTTAAGCTCCTTGAAAAAAACCATAGCCTTGACCCAAAGGGTATATTCGCTTAGAGAATTTTGGGTTTGAGTTAGGAGGTTATGCTTGTAATTTTGGGATTTTGGGGTTGCAGCTAGCCCAACTTTCTATCTGGTATCTCTATATAAATAAATATATAAAATTCTTTTGTCTTTTAAAAATCACTTGTGTGACAAAACACGACTCTACTTGGCTCCTTTTGCAAAAGGGCAATGGAATGAATGATATTTTAAACCAGTCACATTCATTTCTTGTAATGAATACATGATCCTGACTCCTAGCATCTAGGATCTACTAAAGAAAAGATAATCATAATGAATTGATTTAATTGCCACAAGAGAAGATATGTGCATGGCCCAGTGATGGAAAATATCCATCCTCAGAGGGGATTTCTCATACACCAGAGGTGGGAGATCCAAAAGAGTGAATGGATTTTTTATCAATACATATCCAATGACTATTACAATAGGTTCATGTATAATTATATTTTCTTCATATCTCTTTATCAAATAGTCACATTATTGTCTCTCTATTAATAGCTATTAAAGAATGCTATTATTATTCATTTAATTGTGATTGTCCTATTCATAATTACCAAAATGGTACGTAATATCTTGACAAATGTTTTCCCTTATACTTCTATTTTTTCTCAGGAGAGAAACTATAAAATTTGCAGTCCTATGCCACCATACATTGCTCATAGCTTCCCATAATGGACTTCAAAATTCTACTTTACCTAGTCAAACATGTGAGAAATATGCATGGCATAGGACATCAAAATAGCCTATAAATTTTGTATATCCTACAATTAAACATGTCTAAATAATTATTATACTCAGACTTATCCAGAAGCCCCATTGCATAGGCATCAAAGTAACCTTAGTGACACCCTAATGACAAAGAATTCCCTAACTCATCTTTGTAATAATAGTAAATACATTTTTACAAGCAAGAAACAACTATACTATGATTGATGCCTAACTAATATTTACAAGAAATATAGGGAGATGTATTATCAGTTCCAATTTCCATATCAGTGCATGATTGGTTTACAAAAAAAGATTCTAAAAAGGGGCATGTTAAAGGGAGTTTGTATATTTGTTAAGTACAACACTTAAAAGTTAACATTAGATCAAATTGCAAAGAGAAGAAAATGGATAAGAAAAAAAATAGTATAGACAAAAATGTGAATGAAAAAATTACCCTTCCATCCTTCTAGTGGTGCACAGTGGCATCCATCATGTATCCCATGTAGAGAAAACTGACCAATATCAACACTTATTTTTCTTTTTTTAATTCATTCCAAGGAAAACGTCTCAGAAAGCCATGAGTACTTTGTTATGATCCCTAGATAGTAATGGGGTCCACCATTGGAACTGATTATGGTGCTTAACCCTAACCTCCCAACTCTAAAAGGACCCACGTCTAGCTACAAGATCTCTTGAACCTACCCTTGGGGCTATACCAATATCACCACTTATTTCCTAGTAGTGCAGTTTTCATACTTGTTATTCCTTTTCAGTTTGACTTTTCCTTCCCTACTCATATTTTGGATTCCATTTCAAGTCCATAAATGTGTTTCTCCTTGGCTACAGTTATTCCAATTAACATATGGGATTTGTCCTACTTCTTGTTTATCAATACATTACATTTAATATGATGATTTAGGATGTGGCATGACTCCTAGTTTGAAAATAAAAAGTGTGAAATGTTAATATGATTTTAGAATTCTTGTACAATGTGTAGATGAACATGCATATTCCTTCAGAGGTGGATCTTTTAAGTTGGATGATTGTCAAAAGTTGTGCAATAATATTCCAAGCATTTATAAACATGGAGAAATCAGTTTTCTAGAAGAGGGTATTATGCCCATTTGTGTTTCTTAGATTCCTGACGCAGAAGCTTCATTGAATGCTGAGTATATGGATAGTAATCCTTTTGCACCAGTAAATTCAAAGTTTGGTAGCACTTTTTAGATACAATATCCATCTGAGTGGAAATTTGAATTAAAAGATGAAATATTACTAAAACTGGAGAGGGATGAGTGTGAGTTTGATAGGGTGGAGAAGGAACATGGATGTTTGAATTTTCAAATTCAAACAAAGAATTGTCATTCTAGTTGTTTTGATGTTTCCGTATATTATTGGTAGGAATCACTCATAGAAACAAATTAAAAAAAATTCTCAAGGATTTAACTTGAAGTACTAAACCATCTTCTTCAGGGTACATAAATAAGGATAGAATTATGGTACCTTCATTGACATCAAAGTCAACTGAAGTAGGGGTTAGAAATCAATGCTTCATAGAGTTGTCATTTCAATGCCATGGAAAAGGAATAGAAGACAAAAAAACCTATTATGTGGACTGTTGGAAGACAAATTACTGAAACAAAGGATTGTGGTGTTAACATGGATGCTAATTTGGAAGATGATGTTGTAGAAATCTAATCAGTAATAGCTGAAGATTCAAGTTCACATTCTTATATCAAAAATAAATCTAGGGAAACTTTTCAATTGAGTTCTAAAGTGTCCAGTTCAGTACTGTTTAACTTAATGCCTTTTCCTAAAAGTTCTATTGGTGCCACTTGTTATTATCTTCTGAAATTTCACATGTCACTATGGAAAAAAAATGTTGTGGTGCTTTAACTTCTGAAATTTCCCAAATGTCAGAGGTTGTCTCAATGATTACTTTAATTTTGAAGGAGACTCCTCCTAACAAATCTCTTCAAGAAGATTCAAATCAAGTAAATGTTGAAACATCTATTATAAATCTAGAAAAAGACGATGTAGTATCAACATGTTTGCAAATAAAGACATCAAATAATGATTGGTGAGTTCCAGTATTGCAGCAATAATGCCACAACTCCTGGGACTCCATTCTTTACTTTTATCAACCCGATAGTTCGTAACAAACTTGGAAGCGACAGTGTTGTATGCACAAGTACTAGCTCTTGCTGCAGCTGTCACTTGGTCAGCTGGCACAAGTCCACTAGGGGCTCAAGCCAACTTCTGTGGGCTTTGAGAAGAAGGTTTTTAACCGATGGATGAAAGCTACTTTAAAGAAGGCTGATCTACTTGCAGAAAGATAGTGAAAAGATAAAAGAAAACGCAAACCCTAGCAAACCCTAATTCTACCAGCTAACTCTACTGATGCCAAGAAGAGGATGAAAACTACTGAAGGAAATTCCATTGACTTCTAGGAAGGTAAATACATGTACCTAAGCTACTTCTATAGTAACATCTGAAAGAAACATCCTTTTTGCATTTTTGAATAAGTTGCCAGAGTTATTATGCCTATGATTTGACTGTTTTTGGGCTGTGCAGAGGTGGATATGCAAGAAGAAATGCTTGGGAAAGGTCAAGAAGGTTCAGAGAGGGCCTAAGGGGTCCCTAACACCCTTCCATAGAGTCTCACCAAGTTTGGCTGTCGAGAAACCTCATTCGTGAGCCTCTACAGGAAGTCTGCAGGGGTTCTACAGGATGTCTGCGATTTTCTACAGGATGTCTGGAATTTTCTACAAGATGTTCAGAGATGAGGTTTTTGATGGATGAATGGAGAGGGAAAGGTGAAGGAGTGAATTTGGAGGTAGGGTGAGGGTTGGAGATGGTCTAGAACTCGGTGGATGGAGTTGTGGATAGGTGTGGATGGCGGTATTTGGTTCAAAGAAGACTAAAGCAATATTACACACAAAACTAGGGTTATGGGAGCGAATGGCGAACAGGAGGCAAGGATTCTAAGCAGAGGGTGGAATGGATGGTGCTGATGGCGAATGAACAGATGAAGGAGTGGTACAGGTACTCTGCAAAGCTCTTTTTCCAACTGATCCAACGAAGACCTGTAAATTCAAAATCCTAATTATGATGACCTAAATCTGCTAGCTGCCAATGAAGAGAATGAACAGAAGTGTGACCTGCAATGAAACCATGTATTTTAACTCATGCAACTAAGCAAATGAAATTCTGAGATTGCAACCAACTTATACACATGAAACTCGAACACTAGTGATTGCATGGCACGGCAAAATTAGTGTTTTTGTGGCCAGCAAAGTTATCCTGATCCCAACTCCAAATCCTACTGAAGGAGAGGTGAAACCAGAGATGTTTGATGGCCCTTTTCTTGAAGCTTTTTCCCCTTAACAATTCAACAAAATCTGAGCATTCAAAAGTCTATCTAACCATTTACAGTGACCTATTTAATCAGCAAACTTTAACCTACTTAACAGAAATGTTTTTGCAAATGCATAAAGAACAACTAGCAATACATAGAGGAGGCCTTAGCACTCGGGTTGGGCCTAACCCCAAGAGCTACAGGCTCCTATAAAAGACTCATATCTGATACCAAGTAGAGCTGCTTATCATTATTCAAAAATAACAATCATAAGAAATTTGTACAGTAGTAGCTACAATAAAACAGGTTGAGCAAAATGGCAGCACTATAGTGCAAAAATAACAATGGTTCCAAAAGTAAAGTATGAAGGCTGAGGCCTTCCTATTTGTACAATATGAGGGTGCTAGCAGCCCTCCTAGATTCAAGGGACTCGGCTGTCCCAACTGCTAGTGAACAGTTACTCCTCCAAAATCTGCTTGGCTGCCTTTAAAACTCGGTTTGGTGGCCTGTGGAGCTCGGTGTTGAGGGTGGAGATTTCGAGGAAGGCCATTTAATGCCAAAGACAACCTCCCTAAGAATCCTCACCTCAAGCTTGGCTATCAGCTGACCCATGATTGCTTGGTTTTGCTCCATAATTTGTCCAAAAAACCTGAAATCACAACGTATTAGTCTCCTAGGTAGAGTGACCACCCTTATTCGTTCAAATAACATAAACATACTAGGAAAACATGCATAATATATGAAAAATGGAGGATTGAACAAGGATAATTAGGCAAAATGAGCCCAATAGGTTACCCAATTTGGGGGCTCATCATCACCCCCCTGCTGAATCGGTTGCTCATCCTCTGAGCAACTAGTCCAGCTCATCATCCTTTATGACTTTGATCGCCTCCCTCACGTCCCAAGCCTCTGCTGTGATATCCTCTTCCTGGTTGTGGAATCTTGCCTTCCTCTCCACTTCTTCCCATTGCCTACCTTCCTCCTCTTCCTTTACTCCTTCTAGCAATCCCAGAAGTAAAGGAGGACTGAATTTCAAGCCAATCCAATTGGCCTGCAAGTCCTGCATCAACTTTTTGTAGAGAGGTACCCTTGCCAAGGCCTCCCTCATCCTAGTGGGAGAATGGTATTCCCTTATCTACAGGCTGTGAGGCAGTGTGTTCCACCGCCTTGTGTAGGCATGCATACAGTTTTCTCCCAACAGTCTCTCCATGTCTTCAAAATGGGCAATGCCTTGAGCCTATTGTTCAATGTATTCCAGTAGATCCTGAGGACTATTGGCCAAGTGCTGGTGGGCACTTATCACTGCTGATGGGTCATCTGGCTCTGCTCTAATCATGAGAGGCTCACTGAGCTCTCTGCCTATGATACTGCGAACTTCTGCTACCCTCTTCTCCTCATGGTTCATCCAAGAGGCCATGGCCATAAGTTGGATATTCCCTATCATCGTGTTAGGATCCCATGCATTCATGTCCAGAAGGGCAAAGTTGTACAAGTAGAACTCTACCAATTTGGCCCTATCCTCAGATGAACTGCTGCCACATAAAGCTGCAAACTGATGATAATTTTGGAAAGGGGTGATGCCCCTTTGAGCCAAGGTATTGATTTGAAACTATAACCATTGGTCCTTGAAGTAAAGGGCATAGGATTTGGCAGGTTGCCTGCACTGCAAAGCTTCCATTGCCCAGCTGGACATGCAGGCCAGTTGGGCCTCCTTTTCTTGCAGTTGTTGTTTTAGAGAATGTATCTGTAGTTCTTGTTCCTGGAGCTGTTGGTTCAGTGCCTCAATTTTAGTCTGTGTCCCTTCCTTCCTTTGTTGTTCATAAGGGGTATCTATGGCTGTTGTGGGCCCCTCCTGTTGCTCTTGTTCCCCCAAGATGTGAGGCCTATCTTCCTGCCTCTGTCCCTGTGACTGTAGCTGTTGTTTGAGCTGCTCATTTTCTTCCTATAGCCTGACCCGCTAGATGCTCTCCACATGTTGCACCATAGCCAATTCTCTTCTGGCCTCTTTGAGCTGCTCTTCTAGAGGACCTATATCTGCTACTCCCTTGGACATAGCGATTTTCATCCAAGTGTGGGTCCTCACCCTCTCTTCCTCTAGTGCAAGGAAGAGTGGCACTGTGAATTTCTGAGGAATGATCTTTCCGACCTCCAAGAAGTTATAATAGGAGCCCAAGCTGGGCTGGGGGCTAGGTTCCATAATGTGCTCGACCTCTTCTTCCTTCTGTGGTGATTTGGCTGCCTCACCCTCCATTTCTTCGGTCTCCTTCAGTCTAGTCAATGTTTCCTGTAGAATAGTTTTAGCATCCTGTAGAGAGGTTTTTGTGTCCAACCTTTCCATTCTCTCCCTCTAGGTGGATGTCTTCGGGCTTCCCTACTCATAAGTGATGGATGCCTTGGAGGGGGACCTCTCCTTTGGTGTGGTAGGGGTGTCTACAATGGTGATTGGTTCTTTGGATGGAGGTTGGGGTCTACCGGTTTTAATTCTTACACTTCTTCTTGCCTTAAAGTACAAGGGAGGCTCCCTCTTTCACTTTTCTTTCGGCTTGGGAGATGTGCTTAGGGTGGCCAGCATAGCTGCTGCCTCCCTAGCTAAAATCTTGACCGATTTCTCCTTCTACTACCCTTTCCCTGGACTTCCTGTAGAAAGTCCTGTAGTGGCCATTTTTTGGCTTCCTGTAGAAGCAGTTTTCTGACTTCCTGTAGAAATGGCCTGCTGGCTTCCTGTAGAACCAATATTCCCTGATTTGGCTTGCTTAGCTGAGGGTGCCTTCTCCTTGACTTGTGCTGTGGTTTCCTTGGGTGTTGTTTGCATCCTTTCAGTCTTCTATGCCCGAGCTTGCAATCGTTTCTCCCTTGGCATTGGTGTTTTTATTTTACTCCCAGCTTTGGCCTCAACAGCTTGTCCTATTTCTTGCTTTTCCTTTTGTTGTTCTTGTGGCTTTTCCTGTGATGACCTGTCCTAGGTTTTCTTACCATTAGCTTCCTTACCTTTAGGTTTCTTCTCTGCCTCAATATGTTCCTTCTCCTCACTGCTGGATGAAGTGAGTTCTTCTGCCAGGGTCCGGATATCATCATTCTTGGTCATATTATGGAAAATATCCCAGGAGATAGGGACGGTATAAGTATGGAGGGCATATTCTACGAGGAGCTTGATAAGCCCATGATGAGCCAGCTGGTCTAGTGTGCCCTCCTTTAGTTTTGTGCCACACTCAATCAATGACTGCAGGAGGAAGTATGGGATGCTCAATTTTTGTTCTGAGGGCAAATCCATCTTATGCCTGAGCTCAGTTAACAAGTGGAAGTGATACCCATACACAATACTAAATCGCCCCTCACAGGTAATATATTTCATAATTTGAAGGCTGACCTCACTCCAAAATGGCTGTAAGCTAGCTCTCCGGACCCCATTTTTATCCTCTGAAAATTGTTCTTCTGGTAGGAAGAATTCCTTTTTAGCTTTTTGGCCCAATTTCCTTTCCTCTTTATCCCAGGGCATCCCCAATGGCAATTCAGTGACCCGGCTAATGAGTTGTGGGGTGAGTTTCAAGGTCAATCCCCTGAAATTTACAGTTGCCAATGTTTTTGATTTGGGCTGCAGGGACCTTAGGAACTCCTCTGTTATTCCATCATCATGACCTTGGATTTTATCACAGAAGGTCATCCACTTTGCACGGGTAAACAAGTCTACCACCTTAGGAGTTTCTCTCAATTTCTTGGAATCCGAGGGTTCCTTTCTGATAAACCCTCCAGGCATGGTGAAGATACCATGTTTTCGGCTTGAGCTCTGGTTAGAATGGAAATTCAGATGTGGTTTTCCCCCTCGGTTCTCAGGTCAAGGTTCTCTAATGTTTGTATCTCCCCCCTTTCACCAATTCTCTAGTTAAAATATTGTTGCCGCCCAAGACTTCGACTTGTCAAAAGGAATGAAGCTCTCACAGACAGAGTGCAGAGCAAATTTTTATACCAATCATATAACAGTCACACAAAAAAAAAATTGATACGTGCACAGGTGAACCTTACAGCAGTTTGTCATAATAATGGGAAGAGTTTGTTAACAGGAATCGTGGAGGTGAGTACGATGCAGCACTATTCAAAAGAAATTATGTGTATTATATAAGAAAACCACCGTTCTTGACCACAGGCAAACTAGTTTCAATTTTCCCCCTTCAAAAAAGCTAATTCACCACCTTTCGAAAATTAAGCATGGGGATGGCATGTTCGAGCCTACCTCTCCTCGAGATTTCCATTTTCGACGCACAGACACGGGTTTCTCTGCTCTGGTAGCTTTCACTCTGCTTCCTGTAGAGCTCCTTCCTGTAGAGAGCTTTTGCTACTTCTGGAGGACGTCACAGTACTACGGAGCAAGTTTGGGACGCGGGAATAGTTTGAACTGGGCCGAGAAATTCGGACTAACGAACTGCAGAGGAGGAGGATGCTCACGGTGCTGAAAAACCGGTTGTGGTGTAAATGACAGTGGTTGAGGTGCGTGCTCTGGCTGAATGATTTTGAAATACGGCGCAATTCATGGCACGGGGGTGAGGTGTCCAGGTCGAGCCGTTAAACAATGTCACGGCCATCATTCCTCGGCGTGTTTCTGACTGCCAATATCTATCTCTGCCATTACCCGCCGTCATCCTTGTTAGTCCACCGATTTCACCACAAATCTGCTAATTTCCCCGACTGGACACTTCCCACGTGTCGTCTCCACGTCTTTCTGGTGGAATCGAGCGTAACCATGCTCATTCAGATCCCATGAGACAGTTCAACTGGCTGTGGATGGCCAGTTGACTGACCATTGCATTTGTTCAATCCGCACATTCACAGTCATGCAAGTTTCACAGTATAGTTCATGTTAATTTGACGAAATAAGGTTAGGCACTTACCTGGAGGTGACCGCGGATGTGTTTTGCAGGTTTTTGGACGTGAAGCAATGGTTTTGCTCGCTGCTGCTTCATGCACAGGCGTGGTAACTCCCTCGTCCATTTGCTGATGCCAGATGCAAGGCTTTCGGGAACCGGTCCTATGGTGGTGAATCGTCGCATGCACGACCCCGCCTGCTCTCAGCTGTGGAGAAGGTGTTCATATTTCCGCGGAGCTAGTAGCATGCCTTTTGTGCTGATTTGACCTGCTCCTGACTCCATAGTGTGTATTCCAGGCGAATCAGCTGCTACAGGATTCCTGTAGGACATCCTGTAGCTGCTTCTCCCCCTGGGCTGCATGCTGAAACGGGCACGGCTACAGTCACGGGTGAAGGGTCCTCTTGGAGCTTTTGACAGGTATAGTATGCGGGCCTTCATGTATTTGATTTGTCCCCTGGAAAAAAATGGCGATCTGAGGAAAACATGACTTTTTTACATCACTGTGCACAAGTACAGGACCAAATGGTGGTAATGGTAGTGGAAAGAGAGGGAACAGGTGATGGATGGGACAAAGGGGTGGCTGCAGGCCTCACCAACAAACTTCAAGTCTTAAATCCTCCTCCAAAATCAATTTTGGCTCATCCAAAGGTTCTACAGGATGTTTCCTGTAGAAATGCAGAACTTCCTGTAGAAAGCCCTGAATCTTCCTGTAGGAGGTTGAATCTTGACCCGAATGTGTCCAAATCCTAGAAAAAGTGTGTGGCCATGGAGGGAGTGTCGGTGAGGATGCCTGGTAGCTTGGGATGGACCCATGTCCTTGGTTTGCGTGACCCTCTTTATCTGCATTATATCCCTGCAACCTACAATAATTTCAAAGATCAGACCTGTTTTTTTCTTTTTTCTTTCTTTTTCTCCTTGTTTTTTTTCCTTTTTTTCTTCCTTTTTTTTTTTTTTTGAGAGAGAGACAACAAGGGCACCTCTATGAGGTTTTCACCCGCACTATCTACCCTGGGCGCCTCAAAGAGGTTTTCACCCAAGGATCTTTTTATTACATTTCTTTATTTTTCGAGAGACAGCAGGGGCGCCTCCATGAGGTTTTCACCCTCACTGCCTGCCCTGGCTGCCTCAGAGAGGGTTTTGTCCAGGGATCTTTTATTTCCCTTTTTTTTTTTTTTGATGATCAAGGTGTGGCCAGAACAGAGGCAGAACCCTGCTCTTTTACCAGCACTGATTTTTCCATAGTTTCAATGAATTCCTGCCTCGAGAGGTGTCTCTTGTAGATTTTCAGTCGATGTCCATTGATAAGCATGGGGATGGCCTCTTCATCAATGGTCCTGATAAGGACTAAACCATTGTCATTACGTTTCTCCACTGTATATGGTCCTAACCATCTTGTCCTCAGCTTCCCTTTGAAATCCTTGTATCTTGAGTCATACAGCAGTGCCCAATCTCCCGGCTGGAATTGCTTCTCATTAAGGTGCCGGTCATGCCATATCTTCCTCTGGAGTTGGACTACTTCTGAGTGGAGGAGGGCCTACATTCTTTGTTTGTCTAACCCATTCAGCTGCAATAATCTCTCACGTTGAGCATGGCTGAGATCTAGGTCCAGCTGAGCTGCCACCCTCAATGTATTGTACTCGAACTCTATGGACAACAAAGCTTTCTTCCCGTAGACCAGCTCATAAGGTGTGAAACCGGTTGTGGTCTTCCAAGTGGTGTTGTAGGCCCAAGTGGCCTCAACTAGGTGATCTGCCCAATCCTTTCTGCTGCTACTCACAACCTTGGTCAAAATCCCTTCCAATGCTCGATTAGTGACTTCCACCTCCCCATTTGCTTGAGGATGATAGGGGGTGGAAGTCTTGTGCTTGATCTTGTGATGAGCGAGCAAATCTTCAATCAAGTTGGAGGTGAACTGGCTTCCTTGATCTGTGACTAACTCTCTTGGGTAGCCAAACTTGTAGAAGATATTTTCCCTCAGAAACTCAGCCACCTTTTCTTCTGTTGCTGCTTTGATTGCCTTTGTTTCTGCCCACTTGGTCAGATAGTCGGTGCACACAATGATGTAAGACCGTTGCTTTGAAGGAGGGTTGATAGGACCCACAAAATCCATGCCCCACTTCTCAAATGGCTCAAAGGTCACTTAAGGTTGGAGAGGAATTTCATCTCTTGGAGTCGGTTTCCCCATCCTCTGACATCGGTCACACTGGCTGACATATCTTCTGACATCCGGATGGAGAGTAGGCCAATAGTAGCCTGCCTGTAGAATTTTGAAGGCAATCCTTTTTGCCGCAAAGTGGCCTCCACAAGGTCCATCGTGACAGGTTAGGAGGATGTCAAAGACTTCCTCCTCCCTAACACAACGTCTCAATATCTGATCTGGACCAAGCTTAAACAAGTTGCCCCCGATCCATGTGAATGGGGCACTCTTCCTTACAATTCTACTCTTCTCTTTTGAGGACAGATGCGGAGGAAATTGTGCTGAGACCAAGTAATTTGCTATATCAACAAACCATGGAGAGAGTACTGAGATAGCAAATAGATGTTCATTTGTCATCTGGTCATCCACTGTTCCTTCTACACCTGCAGGCAAGTCCACTCTAGACAAGAAGTCAGCAACAACATTTTCCTTACTTGGCTTTTCGACAATTGTCAAATCAAATTGCTGTAACAAAAGTAACCATCTAATAATACGAGCATTGACATCAAGCTTATTCATTAAATATCTAATCGCAGCATGATCAGTGTGCACAAATGTTTGATAACCGATGATGTAGTGTCTTAACTTGTTTAGGGAATGGACTACGGCCAGGAACTCTTTCTCAGTTACAGTATAGTTCATTTTTGCCTTGGGCAGGTTTTTGCTGACAAAGTATATGGCATATGGGATTTTCTCCTCAATTTGTCCTAAGGCTGCCCCTATGGCTTTGTTCGAGGCATTAGTGTGGATGTGGAAAGGTAGGGCCCAGTTTGGACCTCTCAAGATCGGGACGGACACCAGCTTTTCTTTCAACTCATCCAGTGCCCCTTGACAGTTGTCAGTCCATTTAAACTCAACATCTTTCCCTAAGAGTCCAAACAAAGGTGAGGCTAGCTTGCTGAAGTCTTTAATGAATCTTCGATAATATCCTGCTAAGCCTAGGAAACTCCGAACATCCCTTACCTTTTGAGGAGGTGGGACCCTTTGGATGATAGCAATTTTATTAGGATCCACCTGTAATCCTTGGCGAGAAATGGTATGTCCTAGCACGGTCCCTTCAGTCATCAGGAATTCACATTTTTCAGGACTGAGGGACAGGTTCATCTCAATGCACTTGGTTAGAACTTTTCCCAGATTGGTCAATGCTTCTCGGAAGTTGGACCCATAAGGAGTGAAGTCATCCATGTAGATTTCTACCGAATCATGGACCAACTCAGAGAAGATGCTCAATACTGCTCTCTGGAAAGTGGCAGGAGCATTGACTGAGGGTCAGGTTCATCTCAATGCACTTGGTTAGAACTTTTCCTAGGTTGGTCAATGCTTCTTGGAAGTTGGACCCATAAGGAGTGAAGTCATCCATGTAGATTTCTACCGAATCATGGACCAACTCAGAGAAGATGCTCAATACTGCTCTCTGGAAAGTGGCAGGAGCATTGCATAGCCCAAAGGGAAGGACACGATAGGCAAAGGTACCCCAAGGACAGGTGAAGGTGGTTTTATCTTGGTCTTCCGAGCTGATTTGGATTTGGTTATACCCGCTGAACCCATCTAGGAAAGAGAAAAACTTCTTCCCTGCTAGTCCATCCAACACCTGATCTATGAAAGGCAAAGGGAAATGGTCTTTCTTAGTGGCTTTGTTAAGTTCTCGGTAATCTATACAGATTCTCCACTTCCTGTTCTTCTTAGGCACAAGCACTAATTGCGAGACCCACTCACTATTGGAGATAGGATAGATGAATCCTGCATCCAACAATTTTTGCAATTCTTCTTTGACAATGTCCTTAAGGGCTGGATTCATTCTCCTCTAAGGTTGCCTGACTGGTTTACAATCTTCTTTAATGTAGATGTGATGGGTACAGACTGAAGGATGGACTCCTTTCATCTCCTTATAGCTCCAGGCGAAAGCATCTAAATGTTTGTTCAGTAAGCTACACAGCTCCTTCTCCTGGGAAGGAGATAGGGAGGAGCTGATCTTCAAAGTTCTTCCAGGGACAAACTCCACATTCTTAATTCTAGGAGAGGTTGGATCAGTCACACAGAGGTCCACTAAGGTGCTGGCTTGGGTATCCTCCACCAATTCCTCTAAGGACAGTGCACTGGGAGGTGGATTCCGAATCAAGGTCTCAATCAAATCATCCTCGGTTTGAGGACCTCCCCTAGTGGTTTCTATGGTGCAAAAGGGTGCAAAGTATACCTCATCCTCATCCCCTTCTTCCAACCAGAGCGATAAGTCATGTTCTAGCAGGGGCTGGGCAGGAGGGTATAGGACTAGTTGCTTGGACATAGGACCATTTTTTATGGTCATGTTTCCAGCTCGGCAACTGATGTAAGCATCCACAGTGGCTAACCAAGGCCTTCCCAAAATGAGGGGGTATCCAGTAAGCTTTTCCTTTGGTTGAAGGACTAAGAAGTCCACAGGATACTCCCAAGAGTCAACCGAGACCAAGACATCCTCCACAATCCCTTCGGGAGTCACGGTGGAGTGATCTACCAATTGCAGGACTGTCGAAGTCTTCCTTAAGGAACCCTGAAGGTTGAGTTTAAGCATGGTGTCCCTGGTCATCACATTAATGGCAGCCCCTAGATCAATCAAGGTATGGGGGATAATGGTGCCATTGATGTGGACATCAACTACAGGACTCCCAGGGTCCAAATACTTTGGACAGATTACTTGCCCCAACATTAGATCAGACAGTTGTCCTATGACATTGATCGTCGAGGCATCTCTCTTTCTCCTACCTGGGTGCCTGAAACACTTCTCCTTAATCAATTTGTTGTATATCGGTACATCTTTGATGGCCTGGAGAAGGGGTATTTTCACACACAACTGTTTTAGTTCCCCCAGAAGTTCAGTCTCCTCTGGGTTTGGTTGTGTGGTTACTGTTAGTCACTCAGGAAAGGGTGGAATGGATTTGGGTTCACTTTCCTGTTTCTCCTCCTCGTCCTCTGGGGGAGGAGGTTGGTGATCTGGAAAGGTCTTTCTGGATCGTAAGTTGATCTCTTGGATCTCCACAGCACAGGTAGGACATGTTGTTTCCCTAGCGTATACCTGCTGGGCCTGTCGGTTGTTGGGGTTCGGGTTCGGTTGGGCAGGCATCTGGGGTTGTCTTGGAGGAGTAGGAGGTAATGGTTGTGGTTGAGCTAGTGGTGGAGGTATAATGGTGGGAGGAGAGTTGTATTGGGGCCTCCACCCCAGTTGAGGTGCATTCCACTGAGGTTGTGGCTGGACATGTGAGTGAAACAAATGAGCAGTGGGTTGAGAATGTTATTGAGGTGGATAAGACCACGGAGGAGGTGCAGACCAGGAAGGATGAGCAAGGGGACCCCAAGAAGGCATGTGAGCAGATTGGTTGGGGCTATAATAAGATTGGGATGTCCCTTGCATCCCCTGCTGGTAAGGTCTAGGTCCATGCGGTCTCCTTTGGTTGAGGAAGTAGAGAGGTTTAGTGGGTGCCTCAGTCCCTTGGTACATGGCTTTGAATCCGGACAAGGTTGGGCATTGGTTTGTAGTGTGGTTCTCCTCACAAACGAAACATACCTCCACTGATTGTAATGGACACTCGTTCTTAGGGTGCTTCCTTGTACATCTGGGACAGAAAATGGCCAAACCCCTCTCAGCTTCCTCTTTCTTTTGTTGGATTCGGAAAGTATCAAGTTGCATGGCAATGGTCTGTCTCGCCTCACTTTTGAGGTCTTCCAGCTGATTAGCAAACTCTTGCTTGGAGAAGGTAGTACTAGCTGAAAGTGGATTCCCCCTACCTCTTTTCCGGGCTGCCCTAGAGTGGTTTCTAAACACAGTCTTTATATCCTCATAAGGTAGTTGGTAAATAGCTCCTCCAGCTAGTATGTGAAGGGTATCTAGAAGGTCTTCAGGGACTCCTCGGAGCAGAACCAGCTTTAGAGATTCAGGTTCAAGTGTGCACCTGGCCCGTTTATAGCTAAGTTGGAACCTTTCCTCATAGTCCTCTAGAGACTCATCATTTCCCATGGTCATCCGAAACATTTCCCCCTTGGTTTCCTTTGACCTACAGTAATCCTGGTATTTGTTGTTAAAGGCTTGTTGCATCTGAGCCCAAGTAGTGATACTATTTCCAGGTAACCCCATGAACCAGCATAATGCTGCATCCTTGAGGGTAGAGGGAAAAAGTTTCAACTTTTGCTCATCTTCTGTATAGTCATAAGTTCGACAAAGGACAGCAAACTCAAACAGGAAGGTATCAGGGTCTTCAATGGTCCATCCATGGAAATGAGGTAAGGCTGAGGGACTTATGTTCTTCATTTTCATGTCCCCGTTAGTCTCTCGGATGGGGAAGGTACCTTCTATTCCTTCATCATTGTCTCTACCATTTCTGTTGTCAGCCATAGTCTCATAGGGAATATTCTCTTGCTCTTCTTCTGTTATAGGATCTTCGTATATCTCAGGAGGTTCACCTATAGGTTCTTCTAGATCACTGCCACCAAAGAAGAGTGAAGGGTGACTTAGTGAAGTGGTGGGGATGTTGGGTAGGAATTTTCTGGTATTATCTCTATTCCTACGAGGCATGAAAGGAATTTTGGTTGTTTTTTGCTTTTTTCTGCTTGTACTTGCAAAACTGAAACAGATGGAATTGCAACTAACTAAAATCTATCTTGCAGAAATGAAAATGCGGAATTGAAATGAAAGCAGGGAAAGACTAATCTATTTTGCTGAAATCAGATTGCGAGAAGGAAATACTAGACTACACTTGCAGAATTGAAATTCTATTCTACGCTTGCAGAATTGAAAGGTTAATCTACGAAAGCAGGAAATGTCTAGTTTACTTTTGCAGAAATGAAATTGCAGAATGGAAATGAAATAAACTACTTAGCAGAAGGTGAGAGTAGGAAAATAGAAGAAAAGCAGCAATCACAAATACTCTGACGCTTCCCCGGCAATGGCGCTAAAAAGAGGTGGTGAGTTCCAGTATTGCAGCAATAATGCCACAACTCCTGGGACTCCCTTCTTTACTTTTATCAACCTGGTAGTTCATAACAAACTTGGAAGCGACAGTGTTGTATGCACAAGTACTAGCTCTTGCCGCAGCTGTCACTTGGTCAGCTGGCACAAGTCCGCTAGGGGCTCAAGCCAACTTCTGTGGGCTCTGAGAAGAATCTTTTTAACTGATGGATGAAAGCTACTTTAAAGAAGGCTGATCTACTTGCAGAAAGATAGTGAAAAGCTAAAAGAAAACGCAAACCCTAGCAAACCCTAATTCTACCAGCTAACTCTACTGATGCCAAGAAGAGGATGAAAACTACTGAAGGAAATTCCATTGACTTCTAGGAAGGTAAATACATGTACCTAAGCTACTTCTATAGTAACATCTGAAAGAAACATCTTTTTTTCATTTTTGAATAAGTTGCCAGAGTTATTATGCCTATGATTTGACTGTTTTTGGGCTGTGCAGAGGTGGATATGCAAGAAGAAATGCTTGGGAAAGGTCAAGAAGGTTCAAAGAGGGCCTAAGGGGTCCCTAACACCCTTCCATAGAGTCTCACCAAGTTTGGCTGTCGAGAAACCTCATTCGTGAGCCTCTACAGGAAGTCTGCAGGGGTTCTACAGGATGTCTGCGATTTTCTACAGGATGTCTGGAATTTTCTACAAGATGTTCAGAGATGAGGTTTTTGATGGATGAATGGAGAGGGAAAGGTGAAGGAGTGAATTTGGAGGTAGGGTGAGGGTTGGAGATGGTCTAGAACTCGGTGGATGGAGTTGTGGATAGGTGTGGATGGCGGTATTTGGTTCAAAGAAGACTAAAGCAATATTACACACAAAACTAGGGTTATGGGAGCGAATGGTGAACAGGAGGCAAGGATTCTAAGCAGAGGGTGGAATGGATGGTGCTGATGGCGAATGAGCAGATGAAGGAGTGGTACAGGTACTCTGCAAAGCTCTTTTTCCAACTGATCCAACGAAGACCTATGAATTCAAAATCCTAATTATGATGACCTAAATCTGCTAGCTGCCAATGAAGAGAATGAACAGAAGTGTGACCTGCAATGAAACCATGTATTTTAACTCATGCAACTAAGCAAATGAAATTCTGAGATTGCAACCAACTTATACACATGAAACTCGAACACTAGTGATTGCATGGCACGGCAAAATTAGTGTTTTTGTGGCCAGCAAAGTTATCCCGATCCCAGCTCCAGATCCTACTGAAGGAGAGGTGAAACCAGAGATGTTTGATGGCCCTTTTCTTGAAGCTTTTTCCCTTTAACAATTCAACAAAATCTGAGCATTCAAAATTCTATCTAACCATTTACAATTACTATTTAATCAGCAAACTTTAACCTACTTAACAGAAATGTTTTTGCAAATGCATAAAGAACAACTAGCAATACATAGAGGAGGCCTTAGCACTCGGGTTGGGCCCAACCCCAAGAGCTGCAGGCTCCTATAAAAGACTCATATCTGATACCAAGTAGAGCTGCTTATCATTATTCAAAAATAACCATCATAAGAAAGTTGTACAGTAGTAGCTACAATAAAACAGGCTGAGCAAAATGGCAGCACTATAGTGCAAAAATAACAATGGTTCCAAAAGTAAAGTACGAAGGTTGAGGCCTTCCTATTTGTACAATACGAGGGTGCTAGCAGCCCTCCTAGATTCAAGGGACTCGGCTGTCCCAACTGCTAGTGAACAGTTACTCCTCCAAAATCTGCTTGGCTGCCTTTAAAACTCGGTTTGGTGGCCTGTGGAGCTCGATGTTGAGGGTGGAGATTTCAAGGAAGGCCATTTAATGCCAGAGACAACCTCCATAAGAATCCTCACCTCAAGCTTGGCTGTCAGCTGACCCATGATTGCTTGGTTTTGCTCCATAATTTGTCCAAAAAACCTGAAATCACCATGTATTAGTCTCCTAGGTAGAGTGACCACCCTTATTTGTTCAAATAACATAAACATACTAGGAAAACATGCATAATCTATGAAAAATGGAGGATTGAACAAGGATAACTAGGCAAAATGAGCCCAATAGGTTACCCAATTTGGGGGCTCATCAATGATGCAAATGATATTTCTTTGGAGGAATATATTAAGGGGAAAGAAAACAAATTTTCTGTGAAGAAAGGTGAACCATCCACCACTACTTTGGTTGTGTGTCCAACAAGTGTTCTTAAGCAATGGGCACAAGAAATCTGTGACAAGGTTATCAAAAAGCCAATTTGTTTAAACTGGTTTATCATGGAAGCAACAAGACAAATGGCCCTAATGAGCTAGAAAAGCATGAAATTGCTTTCACTACTTATCCCATGGAGGTTCCACAATAGGATCTTGGAGATTATTATGAATAATTTGAAAGAAATCCTGATGATTTTGGTCTAAATGACTCTTTTATTCTTAAATATAAAAGGAAGACCTCAAAGATTGCTAGGAAGACAAAGAGTAGAAAGTCATAAAATGGATCCTCAAGTGAACCTATTCCTCCCCCTCTTACAAGAGTGGGTTGGTTTAGGGTGGTTCTAGATGAAGCTCAAAGTATTAAGAATCATAGGACCCAAGTTGCTAGAGCATGTTTGGGTTTACCGGCAAAACAAAGGTGGTATCACTCTGGGAAAACAATCCAAAATTCTTTTGATGATATTTTCATCTACTTTAGGTTTCTTAAATATGACCCATATGTTGTTTATAATTCTTTCATTTCCAAAATAAAGTTGCCAATTTTTAGAGATCCAATTTCAGGATACCAAAATCTCCAAGTTGTCTTGAAGATAGTAATTTTGTAGTGCACAAAAGGTACTACCATTGATGGGGCACATATTATTACATTACCTCCTAAAACAATTACCTTGCAGAAGGTTGAATTCTCTGCGGGAGAACGTGATTTTTACCACTTGCCTAAAGCTCATTCACAAGCTCAATTCAAGGTCTGGGGCCAATAGGTGGTTTTGGTTAAACCCCGAGTCAGCTCTCATTGGCCCCACTCGCTCCTTTTGGATGTTTCTATAAATAAATATCTCGCTGAGAGAGAGTTGTGGATATTTTTTGTTTCAAGGTGGTAGATATCATCGACACACAGAGGCTCATATATCTAGTTGAGAGAGAGAGAGAGTTGTGGGTATTTTTTGTTTCAGGGTGGTAGATAACATCGATACATAGAGGCTCAGGTTTTTCTATTGGTGGAAGCTCAATTCAAGGTCTATGTTGCTGTAGGAACTATGAAAAATAACATAGATGTAAATATATTATTGATGTTTTTATGTCTTTGTTAAGTATTTGATCATCCTGTTTTTGTTAAAAGGAACTTATCCATTTATACTTGGAGATGTTCTTAAGAAGCAGTAATGAAGCTACACAAGGAAAAATAGATTGATTTGATAAATCATTTGGAAGGTTCATTGGCTCTTTGTAGCCTCTATAATGATGCCCCTGAAGAAGCCGTTGTCACCATCTGTGGTCATTTATTTTGTAATCAATGCATATTAGATCACCTTACTCAGTCAGACGATAGAATTTTCCCTACTCAAGGCTACAAAAGCCATCTAAAGGATGATTATGTGTTTTCTCTAACTACCTTAAAGCATTTCACTTCTGATGATACTGTCAATGATGAGATCTCTGCAAGTTTAGAAGGGGTCAGTGAATTGAATTTGAAATATGATATTCCAGACTTTCATTCTTCAAAGATCAAAGCTACGATATAAACTCTCCAAACCCTCCCAAAGTTATGTGCAAGTTCCTTTAGCAACAGTTATGTCAATATTATCAATAAATATTCAGATGAAACATCTCATAGTGGTAATAGTAATCAACATGCAAATCCAAGTCTAAAGAAGCAAATTATAGAGACATCGGAGAAAGCCATAGTTTCTCCCAGTGGATGAGTATGCTGGATGGAACTATGTTTGTAATAGAATGGGATAAAGTTTTGAATGATTTCAAGATACTCCCAGGTAATTGTTATGACAATGTCCCTGAAAGTTGCAAGTTTTCATCTCAACATGGTTGCTACATGTTATGTTCTTCTACTTGATATTTGGTGCAATCCAACAATTGAAGACCAATCTACTGGTAGATCACATCAAATTTTACAATTTTTTCCTATAATGGTTTCCTGATTTGTAGTTATAAATATTGTGTAAGATCATATTTATCACTATAACTATTGATGAACATGTGGTTGACATTGGAGACAATCTTATAGGAGATATAACCTGAAATTGAAAAAACATGTCATAGCTTGCACACCAAAACATTGACATCCCGTCTACGATAGACAATATCACAATGATCATATCACCCATTTACCATAGACAAATCCACATATCCAAATCAAGCCAAGACAACATGAATTCAAAGAAAGGCATTTTCCAATAGACCCATACAAAAGAAATTCAACTCTGGGCCACGAGTAATTAGCACTATTACTGTTGGATGAACATGTGCTTGAGATTGGAGATAATCTTATAGTAAGCATAACCTGAAACTGAAATAATGTGTCATATTTGGCACTCCAGAATGTTGACATTCCCAATACGATATACAATACCACAATTTTCATATCACCCATGTCCCTTCAAAAAACCCACAGATTCAAATAAAACAAAGACAAAATAAATCCAAACATACGCATTTCCAACTGACCCATACAAAAATACATTTAGAAAGACATACAAAATATAAATTCATATTAATATGAAACAAAAAGAGGTATATTTAGTCAGGGATGACCATGAGGATTCGTTTCATTGTTTCCATCTGATGGTGAATCAGTTGAGTGGAGACACAAATACTTCTTCCGTCTCTTTTGGGAAAGAGCAGCATTGTGCCAACTAAATTGCATAAAACCATGAATACTTCTTGCATGTTTGATGGGCTTCCAAATCCTTGGTCTATGGCAATAAATAGGAAATTTGGGAGATTTGATCACATAAATTCTGTAATGGGCATTTACTATACATACAAAAGTAAGTATTCCTCTCTTGCTATCTAGTTGAAACCCATTCCAATCTACCTAATTATTGATGTGATCTTTTGTGGTGCAGGAGTTGATGATTTCTTGAATAAGATTCATAGAAAAGCCAATATATATCTCAAATAGATGCTCAGAAGCAAGAAAACAATAATAGTTCACTCTAGTAATGCAAGTGAGAAATTCTCGCATTAACATTTAGGTAAGATGGAGTTGGTGGTCGTCAAAGATGCCTTGCAGAGGAGGACATGAAATATCTATTTATGGTTTGACGACATTGGTCTTAGTTCAAGAAATGAACAGTCACTGAGGAGTTACAGAAAAAGAAGCAAAGAGATAGTTTCGGAATTCATGGGATAAAGTTGTATATGAATGTGAATTTTTAAGTTTTTGATATAGTTCCGTTGCATTACTCTTATGGAAGGTTGCTCAGAGGTTCTTAGCACAAGACTTTTCCTAATGATAAAAATTTTTCCTCGTCCATTAGACAACTTCCCACATAAGAACTTGGAAATAGTATCATGGACTGTGACAATATCTTACAATGGCCTTTAACTATCAATTTTTTTTTTTATTGATTTTTTTTATTTTTATTTTATTTATTTATTTCTTTAGATATATATATATATATATATATATATATATATATATATATATATATATATATATATATATATATATATATATATATATATATATATATATATAGATATATATATTAAACTTGATGGACCTCATAGTGTGTGAGAAAAAGTGAGCAGATCACATAGTATTTGGTTATTTCACTCCTTGCAAAATATCTACAGATTTTTTTAAGTAATTTTGATTTATAAATCATACGGTTTTTAAAGTAATTTCTAATTATTTTCATAATTTAAGGGTTTTCACTGATCCAAAAATAGAGAATGAATAAATGGAATAGGAGCATACTAATGGTGACATCACCATCGTTGGTCAGGAGTATATTTTCTATTCCTTTGGGTCGAGTGAGGTGCTGATCATTCTCACAATGGCCCTAGCTACCAAAATGTTAGCCTTCTAAGCATCTAAGTCTCTCATTCGGGTTTTCTGCTCTTTCTCCTTTATTATTATAAATGGTCTCTCAAACTCATCAAATTCCAATGCCCTCATTGCAAATAGTAACAAAATGCAACACAGATATTAAAGCCTAAACATACCCGTTTCGATGCAAAAAAACAATGGATTTTGAACCAGATACCTAAGATGTGTGTACTCCTCTCTTGGTTAGTATGTTTTTAGTTGTATTTGTCAAAATATTGGAGTTGGGAGGGATTTTTTAAAGCAAAATTAAGGCTTTTTTTTTCAAATATTCTAAAATTTTCCTTCCTCAAATACAATAAATACATTGTTTTATTTTATAAATACATTATTTTATTTTATAAATACATTATTTTATTTTCACTTAAATACATTATACATTATTTTATTTTCTCTTGGATAGTATGTTTTAGTTGTATTTGAGAAACTAACGCCCTGGGGATGTTTTTTGTTGTGTTTGAAATCATTTCTTTCATATTTGGAGTTTTTATCATAATAATAATAAAAGTTTAATTTTAAGATTATTGTTTTTATGCAAAGATTTTGTTTTTAAAGTTTATGGAGGTAAGCATCCTCTACTTTTGGAATTTGAATGTGAGACATTTCATAAGGAAACACGTGCTCTTAACTTGGTTGTATTCAAAAAATTTAGGTGTAAGAAGGAAACATTTGCTCTTAACTTGCTTGTATTGAAAATATTTAAGTTTTCTTGCATATTAGGTGGGTGCAAACAAAACAGAGTATATAGTAAGCCGATTTAATAATTAAAAACAAGTGTTTGTTTCTTAAAAGTCATATGAAAAATTTGGAAGGAGTAGGGTATGTACCCTACCTTAAATATATTCAAACTGTTGTTTGAATGGGTTTGTAAGACCTTGTGTTTTTATCTTGATAAAATGGAATCCTCTTCAAGTCACTCACATAGTTTAGGTTGTTATAAGAAAAGTAGGTGCTTTGCCTTAAGATGTAAAAATTTGATTTTAAATAGTAAGATGATGTGGTTTCAGCGAGGCATTAAAATATGGAACGGACATGTTCATTTGGGATGTTAGTTTTATTTTTTTCTTAAGGCGTGAGTGCACATCCAAGAAGACTCTAACAAGGATTAAAGAGGTGGAATAGTTAGAGGGGTTGGGGGATTGTGGTCTCACTTAAAGGTGTAGAAAATAAAGTTATGCACCATAAGTTTTGAATCTAACTTAAGACATTTGACAAGTTGTAGAAAGACAACTTCGTATTGATACTAAGTGAACATACCTTGCTCAAAGTTGATACCCTCTCCTTGCACTACCACTTTACAAGACGAAGAAGAAATGTGAAATATATGTGCAACCCATTAAAGAGGTTGGCAAGGTTGTTGCAACATATATAGGTGGTTTTTTTGTGTTGCAGAATGAGGTGTTGAATCTTGGAAGGTGACCATTGGAGTTGATTTCTCATGGATTTCTAAGGAGGTGAAAGGATTTGATAAAGACTGAATTACACAAATCTAACAAGTAGGCCATATTGGGTTAGAATAGCACTTTTTTTGGACATCCAAAGGTGAAGGTGCATTTTATGGAGGTGTAGTCTAAGCGCTTGGGTGTGGGCCACATCTTATGGGTATCTTGGAATTTTTGTGTGTGTTAGTGGAGTTAGTGCATTGTGTTGGATGAACACTAGCTAGAATATGTTCCATGAAGGCGAAAAGACCATGAGTTTCAAATGGCTTAACCATTTCACATTGTAAGGTGTGTTATGCCCAAGAAACAATTAGAACCATCTTAGAGTGTGATGGGTTATACCATGGACTTACATCCACTTGTATAGGTTGAGGTGTAAAGGTACCCCATGAGCTGAGGAAAATGATTCCAATTCTTACCTATATATAGTGTTTATTATATAATGTTAATGATTTTTTGTTGGGGAATGGCAAAGGAAGATAAGATAGGAGAGGCACTGAATTTTGTTGTAAATAAATCAAAAGGAAGCAAAAATGTCTCCTATTAGTAGGAATTTTCATGTTGCCTCTTAAATAAGACTAAATTTTAGTTGGAGCTAGGTTGTTGGCCTCAAAAAAAATGATTGGGTACTCTATAATTCCAAGACCTAACATATCAAAGATAGTCCATTAGATAGATTCATCTTGGGAAAAGGTTGCAAAGGCATGGTGAAAATATCCCCTTTTTAATGTGGGTTTTAAACATTCCATTTGAGAATGTTAAAAACAAGGCCATTGTCATGAAATGAGGTCCTTGATTCTACCAAAACCTAATTCCAATGCTTAATACATAGTGTGATTCTTTCTATTTGAGTTTGGCCTTGAACATTGAGATCTATATTTGGGTCCAGCTATCACTTTGTTGTTTCACTTATGTATTGAGAAGGTATTAAGGGCTATAGAGGGTGAGATAGTTATTTTCCAATGCCCCTCCCTTGAAACCTTGTAAAGAGATGGTGTGCCCCATTTTTTGTCGTAATATTTCAACCACAATCTCTTCCTATGAGGATTCCCTTGAAGGGAGGGTTTTCAAAAGAAGTGAAAAAAAAAAAACAAAATTTCATGTTGAGTCAGAAGAGGGGTATAGATTATAGGTGTCTCTAAAGGTCTTGACAAAAGTAAATGTTAATGGATTTTACCTCCTATTGTAAGCTCATTTATTCGACCATTCAAGGTGCTAAAGGGCGTTGCCTTTAAGGGTCATATGCGAAAGCCCATGAAGATCTTAAAAATGAGAAGGTAGGTGTGACTTAGCATAGGATTGATTCTTTAATGGTTTATGTTTTGGGTGAGATTTCCCAGTGAATGGAAAAAAATGAAGCCCTGCTACTTATAGATTAATTATATTATGAGAAAATCTTTCCTAGGATTCAAAGAGTCTCTCCATTTTTTGTCCATGAGATCCATGGCAGCTATGTTCAAGTGTGGATAACTCATGTTAAGATATCATATTTGATTCATGGCACATGTACTTCTTCAAATAGTGGTGGAGAGTCTAACAAATGAGTAGGAAAGGTTGTTCATTTACAAGGTTAGAATCAATCAATAATTCTCCCTCTCTATCAAACTAGAAAAATATTGACTTTGTCAAACTTTGATATTCCGATAAACAGATAATTGACCTAGTCAAACATTGGATATCTGACAAACATTCAATTGTCGTCGCATATCTGACAAAAAAAATTATCGTTGGATATTTGAATAACATATCGTCAGATATCCAATGATAATGTTGTTTGTCGAATATCTCACAAGTGTTAGAGATTTAAAAATAAAAATAGAAATATTTGCAAGTAAAATCCAACAATATGACTAAACTTATATTGAAGTAAGACATCAAATTTTCCACCCATATGTACTAGTGGGGGTTAGGGTTTAAGGGTCATGGGTTAAGAGGATAAGGGCTTACGGCTTAGGGGATTCATGGATTTTAAGTTACGGGCTAGTGGCTTAAGGCTTAATGGTTCAAGAGGTTAATGGGTTATGAGTTATGAATGTACGGGTTAAGGGATGATGGCATGGAGGTTAATCGGATAAGGAATTTAGGGGTTATGGGTTAATGTCTTGTGGGTTGTGATAATGGAGCCCCTAATCCCCTTATCACCACTATTGGGGGTTTCCCTTTCAATTTCTCTCATTTCCTTCCCTCTAGTCCCCTTAACGAATATGACATTAGGTCCTAAGATGTCTTCTCATTCTCTAATTCTAGGATTATAGATCTTACTAAACCATGATTGGACCTACCCTTTCCACATTCAATACACAAGAATATAGCCCTTTGACCTTTTTTTCCATAACATTCAACTTCTCCTAATGTTATGAAACCCCAAGTTTGTTGCCAATTCCCCTACAACTACACCCTTTCCCCCACTTGGATAAGGGCTTAAATGCATTGGGGTTTATGGGATGTGATAAGGGAGACCCTAATCCCATTATAAAAACTATTGGGGGTTTGCTAATCAATTTTAATTGCATGATACATATGAATAATTGAGAGAAGAAGGCAAGGAACTTGGAAAATTAAAACCAGTTATTGAAGAATTAATGAAATGAAAAGCTATCATGGAGGTGGGGAAATGAAATGGTGAAGTTAGTCCAAAATAATCCAACAATGTAAGAATTACATGTGTAGGCTATTTAATTTTTTATATATGTTTGACCTATGTTTGACAATAAGGTTGAGTTTGACCTATGTTTTCACCTCTTAGTGTATCTTCTAGCCCCACATATGTTGATAGTATTAGTGTAATGTTGTTTCGAAACAATCCATTCCTAAATAATGAGGTCATATTCTCACCAAATGAAAAAGGGAGATCCAATTGTGAGATGTCCTTGGTCAACTTTGTATTGAAGGCACAAAAAAAGGGGTCAAAATGGGATGAACCTAGATATACATAGCTTGAAGATTGCACCATTCATGTAGTTGAGGATTGTTTGTGTTAGTTTTGAATAGACTTGGAGCAAACTAAGGGAATTTTAATGTTGTTCTGAACATGTTGCGGACAACACCTTTTGAGAAATATTGTAGATTTGTATGGGACTATTACCCATACATTTGGTAAGAGAATGGACCAATGTTAAAGGATGATGATAGCTAAAGGGACATCCTTATATCCTATTTTTTCTTTTAAGTGGACGTGAATTACATTTTGGTCATGCATGGAGATAAACCTTACTTTATTCATGTGAACTTAGATGAATTTGTGGATATTATAAGACCATATTGTTTCCCTTTTAAATGAAATACATGGAGGATATTTTGGGGGAAATGTGACTGTCCATAAAATGTAGATCAGATTTGGGGAACTTGTGGCTCCTTTCCTTGGACTCTAATAGTGCTTGGAGATTGTTTTTGGAGGGGTTAGCAGACAAAAATTCATGAGAATTCAACATTTGGAGGTGATCATTTAACAACCACCTCTAAAAGTTAATTTTAATGAATTTGTTTCTTTGGGGGGGGCAGGGTAGGGTGGGTGGGAGTTGTCCAAAACTGCCTCCAAAAGTTACATTGTCATGAATTTTAAGGTGGTTATGAGTTATTAGTGTACATGTTAAGGGAATATGGCTTGTGGTTTAAGGGGATGGAGAATTTAGTGGTTATGGTTTAAGGGCTTATGGGTTGTGATAATAGGGCCCCTAATCTTCTTGTCACAACTATTGGGGGTTTTCCTATCAATTTCTCTTGTTTCCTTCCCTCTAGGCCCCATAGCCCCTATGTCATGAGGTCCTAAGGCCCCTTCTCATTCTTTAATGTTAGGATTATAGATCTCAGTAAACCATTCTCGAACCTCTCACTTCTACCCATCCATGCTACCCTTATGTCCCCTTGCCCCGTCTAATACATCAAAATATCCCCTTCCCCAAAATTCATGAGAATTGAACATTGGAGATAGTAATTTAACAATCACCTCTAAAATTTTAATTCTAATGAATTTTGGGGTGGGGTGAGGGGTTGTCCAAAACTACCTCCAAAAGTTACATTGTCGTGACTTTTAAGGGGGGTTGTCAAACAAACCCCCTTAAAAGTCACAAGAATTGAACTTTTGGAGGTGGTTTTTGAGACCCTTCCCCAAAAACAAAATTCATTAGAATTGAACTTTTAGAGGCAATTGTTAAATGACTACCTCCAAATGTTCAGTTCCAATGACCTTTTTTGAGGGGGTTTTCGAAACCAGCCTCCAAAAGTTAAATTCTCATGAATTTTAGGGGGGTTTTCAAAAAACCGCCATGAAGAATATGTTTTGGGGAAGTCATTTAAACCACCCTCCCACCCCACAAAATTCATGAGAAAAAACTTTTAGAGGCGATTGTTAGAAATCTCCCTGCACAAAAAAAGTTCAATTTTCATGAATTTCAGGGGGGGTGGGTTAAAAACTGCCATGAAAAATACACTTAGGGGAATTCATTTAACCAACCCCCCCCCCCCCTCCAAAGTTCAATTTTCATGAGTTTTTGGGGGTGTTTTAAAAAAAAACACCATGAAAAATATATTTAGGGGAAATAATTTGAAAAAACCCTTTAAGGGTCATGAGAAAACACTTTTAGAGGAAGAAGGGAAGACTACATCAACCCAACGGCAGAAGAGTCTATCAGCTAGTAGAGCATTCTGAGTTGTGAGGTTGGCTCAAAAGTTTCTTGGGATGATTGGCAAAAGGGTGGATATGAAATCAAAACTAGACATTGCACCACAATCTGTCGGATCAATTGGATTGGCACTAAGGTACGATATCTCCCTATCTTTAATGGTATAGATTCGACAAAATGATTTATCAACGAGATTGAGGCAACTGTTATTGAAGAACATAAAGTACATCTACTAAATGTCACATTACAACCGACATCAGTAAGATTGTGGGGAGTTCACCACAACTACCTCTGAGAATGGGAGAAAATCAAAATAGCCATGGAAGTAAGATTCATACAAGTGGGGAGTACCCTCAAAATTTCATCAAATATAGGGGCGACTTTGATCCTCGACAACATTTGAAAAATTGTAAGGACAGATGGAATCAGGAAGAATTTACAAAGGAGTTATGGGTGCATGGTTTTACACACACCCTCAAAACCTTTCCAAAATCTTGTTATGTAAAAGAAGAAATAAGGAGACATACGGGAGATTGGGATAGTTTGGTTGATTACATTGTCAACGACTTTTCTTTTTCAAACTATGACAAGAGACTAACTCAGGCGTTGCAGGATGTCAAGAAGATTTTTCTCACCTTGGGTCAAATAATGGAGGGGTGCATAGATCATAAGACTTTTCAACATATTTATGAGTCCAAATATCATGAAGAAGTAGCCTGTGGGAAGGTCGAAAGAGACCCAAATGAAGATGATATGGGGGAATTACAACATCTATCATTCCACAAAACTGAAGATGATTGCTTCATAATTAATCCCATTGAATTTGTGGAAACATAACATCAAGTCCATTAAAAGAACCAAGTTGGCCTCAAGTTTAGATTATTGGGATGAGCAACTACAAAGGATATCTTCAACCTCCTAAGAGAATATGAATACTTCTTCCCTTTGTTGGTCGTAAAAGTTAAGGAGATCAAGGAAGATCTAGGGGATATGAAAATCATGCTAAAACCAAATGCAAAGCCAATAAAGCATCAACCATACCAACTGAAGCCAAGGGTTAAAGAGAAAACAAAAAAATAAATAGAAAACATGCTAGCAATAGGGCTTATATCTCTAGTGGATGAGGCGGAGTAGGTAAGTATGATTTTGATACAAAACAAGAAACACACTACATAGATAAGGGTTTGTATGGATTACTGTAGTCTAAACAATCCTTTTCCTACACCATTCAGTGATGAAGTTCTAAATAATGTAGTGAGGAATGAAGCCTACTCTTTTATGCATGGATTCTCTGGTTATCACCAAGTCATGATCAGAAAAGAGGATAACAAGAAAACTAAATTTACCATGGAAAGGGGATCATATGCCTATCATGTTATGCCATTTAATCTCAAGAATGCACCCACGGTGTTCTCAAGAATTATGATTGTCGCCTTTAGAGATTACATCCACGAGTTCCTATAAGTCTATATGAATGACTAAATGGTCTATAGTCTACTGAAGAAACACTCCATTTCTCTCATAATCAAGTTTGATCGTTGTAGACAGCTACAAATCTCACTAAATTTTAAGAAGTGCATATTTGCAATCCCTTTTGGCACACTTTTGGGTCACATAGTGTGCAAATGAGTATGTGTAGATCCTTCTAATGTTGTGGTGATTGTGAATATGGACCCACCCACAAGTGTAAAATAGCTTAGATCCACCTTGGGACATACTAGGTACTATAGGAGGTTTATCCACAACTATGCCTCGATTACTGCATTGACGGAGAAGTTGTTGAGGAAGGTTGAATGATTCATGTGGTTGGAAGAATGTGAGGTTGAACCCAACATACTGAAAGAAAAACTAGTAAGTGCGTCGATCCTGGTCTACCCCAACTGGAACAAATTATTCCATCTCCACATTGATGCATCAAGCATTGCTCTGGGTGATGTTCTAGATTAGTTGGGGGAAGGTAGCCTCGACTACCTGATTTATTTTATAGCAGAAAATTGTCCATAGCAGAAGAGAACTATACCAGAACTAAGCAGGAGGCACTGGCGATGGTATATTCACTCTAAAAATTCAAATTTACTAGGAGGCTCGTTTATGTTTTTCATTGACCATTCCGCTTTGAAATATTTAGTGAACAAGTTTATACTCGAAGGAAGAATTTTTAGGTGGTTGATGTTATTCTAGGAATTCCCATTTGAAGCGATTGTTAAGCTTGGCTGATTGAATGTGGGACCTGATTACCTATCACGACTAGAATCAAGAGAAAGTGGAGGATCCCTAGATGATCAGCTACTAGACACTGATCTACTATAGATTGAAGTAGTACCAAATTACTTGGAAGACAGTGTAGTTTGTTTAGCTACAAGAAAATATCCAGAAGAATACACGACCATAGAAAGGCGATATATGGTCATCTGAGTTATCGATTATCAATTAGTTGTGGGGAAAATGTATAAATTAGGCCTTGATCAGGTGTTGTGCAAATGTGTTTTGCACCATGAGAAACACAATGTACTATGGGAATGTTATTCAGGAGTTGCAGGTGGACATGTTGGAGGAAAGGCTACCTCAAGGAAAGTATTCTAGGCATGACTATGGTGGCCGATGATTTTTAAAGATGCGAAGGGATGTGCGAGGGGATGCAATGTTTTCAAAAGGTTTGGGAGACCATCACACCATGATGAATTTCCATGATCTAGGTGGCTCTAGACATTCTCGTAATTCATAAGTGTCTTAGCAAAAGCTCAAAAATAAAAGTCCTCATATTGAAGTGAAACCATAACCAAATCGTAGTGCTCATCATCCTGGTTCCAACAGTATGAACGACACTCGAATCTGATTTCATATGCTCAAGTTACAACTGGTCAAAGTTTTGGTCAAACTTGGCCAAGTGGTAGGTTTAAGGAGGCAACAAATTGGCAAAAACCCGCTGCATAGAATCCGACCACTAGAATGAGTGAATTCATCGAACCATTAATTTCTCCAGTGACCCTTATTTTTGGAAAAGTTAAAAGGGAACAATATTAAAAAATAAGGGGCGAGTCGGGCCCGCCAGACCCTCCCACCCCACCAGACAACAATCGAATTATATATATATATATATATATATATCTATATATATATATAGATAGATACAAAGTCCAAATTCGGTCGGCAAGTCGCCACCCCCGCCAAACCCCACGCCACTTTATATATATGCGTTATATTTGGTGGGAAGGCCACCAAGGGCGGACCCGCCATACTTTCCATGAGATATGTAACCACAAACTGGCAGGTTAAACTATTGTTATTTCAACCATTATGCCATAAACGTATGCTGCCAACATATAATGTAATTCCAAAACATTTGTTAACACACCGCAATGATTACCATTGCAAGCGATGATCACCGAGTCATATGCCAATGTATTACACCAATATTTTTCTATATAAAAGTTTAACCGCCCAAATTCTAGAATCAATGTTAATGCAAAAAGCCAAATTATCATTGTCGCCTTAGGGGATCAACCCCTAGTCTCCCACCGCCCAATGGCCTGTCAGTTGTGGGCCAGCCAAAAGGACAATAACTTTCTTGTTATATCTGCCCTCCAGTATTATATTTATATTGCAATAGTAAATCATTCACCCAACTAATGGAGAAGCGTTGAGCCAGACTAGAGTGGAACCATGAGCAAACAGAGACAGTGGAACCATGAATAAGGGATCTGCAAATATGCCAAAAAGATTCCCTTGACGACCAAAGCTGCCAATGATAGAATTTGACAAGTTAATAATCATTTTTGCAGGTTTTCTTGCCACGAGTCCAACTATGTAGTCTAAATCTCCATCTTGGCAACAAAAATTCAAGTGTCCAGCAGCAAGGAATCTTTGGAAAATATTATGGAATTTAAAAGATTCCCTTAGAGAGGCAGAATGATGTCGAATTTATAGTCATTTTTCACAGAATTTTGCAAGGAGGGCAGTGGCGTGCTTAGAATCTTCATCCGAGCAACAGATTTTCTAACCATCTTCAGGAAGGAATCTTTGGGGGAATATAAAATATTCTTGAGGTTCCAAAATTTGACGATGTGAGAAAGGGTCAAAGTTTCTATCCATTTGACACAATTTCATGCCACAAATTCAGTGGTGGTATCCATTTCAATAGTTGAGGTTTTCATTTTTTAGTCATCCTTCAAAGTGGAGGTATATGATGTAGTTATGCCATGCTTTCTTTTGATTTTTTGAGATGATTATTTTGTTGTTGAGATCCTTGATTACCATTATGTTAAGGGATACTTCTATGCCACATTTTGTGAGATTTTATTAGCTTGTCATGTTGAAGGAATGCCCATTTGAGTGAGAGTTCTTATAGGGAGAACATACTATCAAGAGGCATGCCACTCTTGTTGAGGGATTTTTCCTATGTGAATGAGAGTTCCAAAGAACGTCTCATGGAGAGACCTACCACTCTAGTTGAGAGTATTTATCCTTATAGTGACAAAGAACATACTGTGTACGTCATCATCATTTGCAGCATTTAATAAAGCGACCTCCCCATTCTTGACACCATGGCTCATAGATATAACCCACATTGGGTGAACTCCATTATCAATGTGTTTGTGTTCTTGATTTGATGTTCATTATTATGTTTCATCCTCTTTACAATATGAACATGTGGATTTTCACTCTCTTTTGAATGCAATTTTGCTAACATCATAGAAGTAAAAGATCTTATTTAATTATGGTAGTTGAAGAGATATGGATCATGCCATTACAGCCAGTATGTGCACTGCAGATATTTGAGAAATAGGTGGTTGACTTTATATAACCTATCAATCTGTCGACATGACAATCTCACGCCAAGTATATAATCACCACAACAAAGTACCTGACAAGATGGGAAGAGGCCGCACCAGTTAAGGACTATACTACGGATATTGCCACCAAATTCATATTTGAGAACACCATATCCAGATTTGGGTGCCTCGGGAGTCTCACCAATTATCAAGGGACCCACTTCATCAATGAAATAATTACCTCCTTACTTCAAAACTTCATGATATAGCACCATAGGAGCAACCTATATCACCCTCAGGCTAATGGTACCATAGAGGCTTTCAATAAAATATTGAAGGGTTTGACTGAGATATGCTCAAGCAATGGGGATGACTTGGATGAGAGAGTTCTAGTGACTATATGGGCATATCGCACAATTGCTAAGCTTTTACACAACCATACACCTTTCCAGCATGTGTATGAATGAGAGGTTGTGGTACCGGCTAAATTTTCTATTACCATCCTTCTCATATACTAGGCCATTCATATGACAGAGGAAGAATAAATGAAGAAGAGGCTAGATGAACTTTCAGAGCTCAATGAAGCTACATTTATAGAATATTTCTATCAAATGGTTGAGAAGCAAAGGTAGAAGACATGGCATGATAGACATATCAAGAGAAAATTATTCACAGTAGGAGGTCATGTTCCACTATACAATATAAAATTATTGAAGTTTCCTGGAAAGTTGCAGATGCATTGATTAGGGTCATTTGTTCTTACGGAAGTAATGGAGTCAGTAGCTGTTAAACTTTCACAATTGGATGGGGTATTTATACCAGGTTGGGTGAACGACACATGCCTAAAACCCTTCCACAAAACAAACATTGTTACTTAGAATTGATTGGATCCCCGAGAGGAGACATAGGTAGGAGTTGGTAGGAGTAGGTAGGTGTCTTTAGTCCGGCCATGGCAAGCCATATCAGTTAATTTATTTTTTTCCTAGTTAGTCATTTCTTTTCATCTCAAAATAATACTTCTACCAAGTCTCTTCCAGTTACAGCTGCTATACCACCTCACTGCAACTTATTGTGGCCAGGGGGAGTCACACATGTTAAGAGTCATTTCCTTAATAATTAGACAATAACTATGGTGTCAGCCTGACTTTCCATTAAATCTTTCCCATTATAGCAATAATCAATTCCTAAGCATCTTCCATCACAATAACATAATTACCCATCAACTCCACCTTTCCTTTTTCAGTATTGCGTCACCCAAGCTAGGCCCAACTCAATTGACAATAGGATTAACATGATTGAATATGCATAGGGAAATTTGTCATAGTAATTAGGTAGGAGTTCTTGACAAAAACATCGTGTTGATCTAATCTACTTAATCTACATGGAAATGCTAAATTCTTCACAGTTCAAAGCCAAGGTGGTAGAGTCACTTAGTTTGCAGTATGCTTCTAAGTTTTGTCGTTCCATGATCACATACCAATCCCTTGTATTTTTTGTTTAGCAATGCCACTTCAAGATCATGAAGACTATTCTATCTATTCTAGAGATAGGATTGGACGAGAGAAATTTAATGAGGGAGCCAATTTACAGAAAGTAAGGTAAAGTCGTGTTGGTTGACAACGCTCTATCAGACTCCTTGCAGTTTCAGGCCATGAAACGTGAATTCTACATCAAAATAGTCTTTATTGCTAGATTTAGGTCCACTACTGAGCACAGGACCGATCATTACCCAACCACTCACTACCACTAGTAGACCACTCTCACTACCACTTCATTTGTTTCCTTCAATTCCATCATTCCCTGTTTCCATCCAAACCATTCCTCCATTAGCTGAACCATCATAGTAGGCTACCTCTCCCCATGGACACTCCGAGAAGTTTTGCATCAGTGGGAAGCCCTTGTAGAGTCAATTCCTAGATCCCTCCACTATGCACCAAGATGATCTCCAAGGTTGTTCCTCAGCCCAGTTATTTAATTTTATTCAACTATCTACACAAAGAGATGAAATGATGCACAATGATTTAACTGCAAAGCATGAACAACAACAACCACAAATTTCCACATTCACAACAGAATAAGATTAGCTTCGCCAAGATAAGAAACAACTACAATGGTAGCTAGAGAAAATCACTGCAAAATTCCTAGTACTGTGGCCTTCAATTTCTAATGTTGTGACAAATTCCCTAGAAGACTTTTCATCTTGTGCATTGGTTGAATGTTACGACCATATCCAAGCCGCCTACCACAATTTAATATCTTCCAACCAAGACCTCAAGAAAATACTCCTTGCAGCAAGAAGTCCATTGTCGTACCTTGCCACAACATATGCGAATGAAATAGAATAGAAGATTACTAATGCATATGCAATTAAATACTACATTGTCAATGGTGTGAATGACACCTACACTCTACTGCAACAAGTTCACGACTAGTCGAGTTGCCTTGTGAAGAAAAACCAACTAGTCTACCCCCTCCATATCAGCGCTAGTCAACTCCTCAATGATGATAGGAACACTAAAGACAAAGATCAATGGAGGATTATTAGGGTAGAGATAGATGCTATGGAGGCCCACATTCAACATATAGAATATGATTCGGCAAAGACAAATTAGATACTCTGAGACCTCGGGCCATGGCTCAAACAAACCTAGAGACACTATAGAAGTTAAGTGATGACTTCGATACACAATAGACTTCCTTTTTAATGACATGGCTAGCCCAATAAAAGTCTGACGCAATGTCTAAGTTCCTAAAAAAGGCAGTTTCGATTACAAAAATATGGTAATGTTGACGATGTTGGACCTGCCAACATGTCAGGGAATCTTCGAGGTAAGAAGTCCCAACTAGACCTCAGACCATTTGGAGTGGGAGTCCCAATAGTGAGTAGTACGGTATCGCTTTGACTGCAATCATGTGTAGAGGTAAGGAAGATTTCTTTGTTGGAAGAAAGGATGTGGCCTTGCAGCAAGTCAGGGAAGATGCATGGAAAGGCTCCAACACATTAAAGGGGAGAGGAGTGCACCCCTTAAAGTCCTATAATAGTACGTAGCTTGAAAGGGAACAAGCGAGCTGGAAGACATCACAAGATGGAAAGAATAATAGTCGACAATCCAAAGTGATGATTTAAACCAACAACATGCTTCGATAAGATTCATACAAACATATATGGAATAGTCCATACATACATGCATAAGTTACAACTACATACATTGTTAGAGTAACCAGAATAGTCGAACTACAATAACAATACATGCATGAAATGTGTTGGCTCTGTTATATTAAAAGAGTGAAATATCCAATCATACATACAACCATGACAACCACTAGCCCTAATAGTGGAACGTTACAGTCACTTCAGTCTGCTCCTCTAAAGAGATGTACTCACTCTGCACTGTGTAGAAGCCAAGGCTTTTTACAATACACTCCAAGCTTTCTCTAAGTTATACCTATTAGAATATTCATTCCCAAAATCTAGTACAATGAGTTATGAGGTGGGATGACCCTTGACATTCCCCTTTGTGACTCTTCAACTACCCTCATGACTCTTTAACTTACACTTGACTCTTTACATTCCACTATTAGCACATGGTCTTTCACTTTACAACATGTTTACAATACATTCTACACATGTACCAATGTGAGACAAAAACGGGCTTGAGTAAGCCATACAAGACATCATTGAGACTCGGACAGCTGTGGGATGACCAACTCATCTACATCTTCCTTGTGATCATTGGTGGTGAACTGATGCAAAGATTGGTATTATGTTATGGTGTCTGCATAATCTATGGTGACATCCTTATGAAAGAAAAATATTTCCCCTGTAGCATCTGGGTACGCTGATATGGCACCTCTGTCCAACTCGTCATGTAGCATCCGCATCATGGTCTTGAGTGCAGCCCAACCAATGATACACTTATGCATAGTGTCTAAGCTCATCTACAAATATTTGATGGTCACTATGCACATTAACTACTCGAAGTACATGTCTAGCTCAAGTCAGACTTGGTTCTTCTCTTTCACCTCGATGAGTGTGCCAATGGATGCGATCACATGTGTGCACACAATGACATCCATGCTCCTAAAAACTCATGCATGTGAAGCGTGTAAGATGGTGACGAGCTGTGAGATTTGCTCATAGTTCTGGATCTGACTCTAGATGTGTGCTTTCAACTCGATTACCTTAGGCTTTATCATCTTTGGCAAGTACAATGGTCTCCCTTGTACCTCATTGTCCATATCATCATGTGATCGAGAGTAGTGTGTATGTATGTAAAGATGCGTACTCTCTTAGCATAGTGGTGCTACCAACCATTACGATGGATAACTGAGTTATGCACAGTGACAAACCTGAAGTACAGCTTTCGTATGACTGTCTTGAGAGATGATACTTCATCAAGTATTGATTTCTTCCACTCTGTTTTTGTGGATGTTGTAGCTTTCTCTTCTCTCTTCTTGATCACTCACAATTCCTTAGCCATGCGCTCATTCTCAGATATCAAGAGTCTCACACTTGAGATTGTGGCTTCGGCATATATCTTTGTAGCATCGGCTAATGCAGTTGGATTTCTACACACATATGACACAATCACTCACTCTCGAAACTGCACAGGAGATGCATGGACATCTAGGGTGGACACTCTACACAACTTCACAACCCTGTGTTGTGACTTGTCAAAGGATATGTTTTGTGCATCTGCTTCCAGATTGTCCTCACGGATGTAGGTTTTAACCTCGTACAGAAATTACCTACATACGAATTCTAAAACACAGAAAAATAAACAATGCAAGCGCATAACGCATAAACCACATAGACTTTCCCCTGGATCCCAAAACTAGGACTACCAGCTTGATTTTTCATTATGTTCCTTTCAATGTTACAATACATATTTGTACATGCCGAAGCATCTAATACCATGGATCGAAAACCATCACATCCAATACCATGGACCGAAAACCATCGTGTTCAATACCATGGACCGAAAACCATCAAGTCCAAAAAACATTTGCGAAAATTATGCACAAAACCATAAGTGGGTTCACCCAACCTAACATAGGGTCCAAAACCAAAATTTTCTGGGGCACTACCCCGAACCCCATAAAGTGGGGTTATGGGTGCCCTTCAAAACCCTTGTTAACTACGTGGAAATAATATAACACAACCCAACATTCTCCCACTTGTTTTTTTCTTTCCACAGGGGGCCACAAGAGAGCATAGTCATTTTCCCAGCCCTGAAATGCCCATTGTCTCTCTACACCAAGAGAACTTCTCAGAGCTCACAGATTTTGTCAATGCATTTGCAGTATTCTTCAAAGTGTCCACCTTTACCAGAAACACCTTTTTGTCTTTTATCATATCCCTCACAAAGTGATACTGAACATCAATGTGCTTTGTCTTTGAATGATATGCAGGGTGCTTTGCCAAGAAAATTGCACTTTGGCTATCACAGTCTATCCTTATAGCTTCCGGTACTAACCCCATACTTGAACACAATCTCTGCAACCAAACTACTTCCTTGCTTGCATGAGTGGCTGCCATGTATTCTACCTCTGTAGTTGATAGTGCCACTACAGATTGTTTCTTACTCATCCAACTGACTGCACCTCCAAATAGGTTAAACACATACCCACTTGTAGATCTTCTCTAATCCAGATCTCCAGCCCAGTCTGCATCAACAAAGCCACGAATATACAACACTCTATCCAATCGCGGTCTTCCTTGGTAGCACAGACCATAATCACTAGTGCCGCACAGATACCTAAAAATCTACTTCACTGCTATCCAATGCTCCTTTCCTGGTTTTGACATAAACCTACTCAATACTCCCACTGCATATGCAATGTCTGGTCTAGTACAGACCATTGCATACATTAGGCTACCGACTGCACTTGCATATGGAACATGGGACATGTCCTCTTCCTCTTCTTGTGTCTTGGGACATTGTTCAGCAGATAATGTCACACCTACAGGAATAGGAACCTTCACCGGTTTACTATCCTGCATATTAAACCTCTGCAGTATTGTCTCGACATACTTCCTCCAGTTTAACTAGAGCTTCCTCTTTGCCCAATCTCCTTTAATTTCCATGCCCAAAATATAGTTTGCAGCACCAAGATCTTTCATGTCGAATTTGGAGGACAATTGGGTCTTCAAATCCTAGATAATTTCTTTGTCATTTCCAACCAGCAACATATCATCCACATACAAGACTAGATAAATAACACGGTCACCAATTAATTTAAAATACACACAATGATCTACTTTGCTTTTGGTGAAGCCAAGTCCCCATATAAATGTATCAAATTTTTGATACCACATCCTTGGTGACTATTTTAACCCATACAGAGACTTCTTTAACTTGCATACCAGTTCTTTGTTACCCTTCACCGCAAAGCCTTCAAGTTGTTTCATGTATATTTCCCTTCCAGATCCCCATGAAGAAATGTTGTCTTCACATCCATCTATTCTACCTCAAAATCAAAATCAGCAGCAACAGATAAAAGTAATCTAATAGAAGTTACCTTGGAAATAGGAGAAAAAATATCACCAAAATCAATTCCCAACACCTGGGAATAACCTTTTGCTACCAACCAAGCTTTGTATTTCTCCACCTTTCCTTTTGCATTTGTCTTCTTTTTGAACACCCATTTGTTGCCAATGGGTTTCCTTCCAGCCGGCAACTCCACCAGATCCCAAGCCTCATTTTTGTGCAAAGATGCCATTTCATCAACCATGGCCTCTTTCCAGATTTTTCCATCCTCTGAATCTACTGCTTCCCTCACAGTTCTGGGATCATCGTTAGTAATAGATAAAGCAAAATTTGAATAGAAAACAAATGGACTATACCTTTCAGGCTGCCTTCTTTCTCGAACTGATCTTCTCACAGCCGGAGTTTGTGGCTCTTCATCTTCTGATTCCTCCTCTGCTATAGAGTCTGATTCTTCCTCCTTTAGCTCAAACTCTATCTTCTCAGGTTCCTTTCATTGGACTTCATGTTTAATAACATCTTTCACCTCTCTAAACACCACATCTCGACTGTACACAACCTTCCATGTGACTGGGTTCCAAAGCTTATAACCCTTTAAACCATCCTTGTACCCAATAAATATGCACTTTTCAGATTTACTATCCAACTTGATTCGTTTCTCCTTTGGAACATGTACATATGCATCACATCCAAATACCCTCAGATGTGAAAGAGAGGGTTTCTTACCAGTCCATACCTCTTGTGGAGTCTTATCCTCCAACACTGTTGAAGGTGACCTGTTGACCAGGTAACATGCAGTATTCACCACTGAGCATGCTTCTTTCCCTTTCCATCAACGTCTTATTCATTCCTTCTACAACTCCATTTTGTTGAGGTGTATGTGGAGTAGTCTTCTGTCGTGCTATACCACACTTCTTATAGAATTCTTCAAATTCATTACTGCAAAACTCTCCACCATTATCTGTCCTCAACACCTTTACCTTCTTCTCTGTCTGGTTTTCCACTATAGCCTTAACTTCTTTAAACCTATCAAAGACTTCAGATTTCTTCTTAAGGAAATATATCCATGTATTCCTTGAGAAGTCATCTATAAATGATACATAGTACACAGACTTACCTAGTGACGGAACCTTAACAGGTCCAAACAGATCACTGTGCACAAGTTCTAATATCTGTTTCGCCCTCTTACTACCAGAGGGGAAACTCACCCGATTCTACTTCCCATATACACAGTTTTCACAGAAATCAAAATCCAGAGAGATATTACTCATACCTTCTACCATACCTTTACCATGAAGTATCCGAAGGCCCTTTTCTCCAATATGTCCAAGCCTTTGATGCCACAGCATGGTCTTCTCTCTAGAGCCCACTAGATTTTCTGCTCCACTTTCAAGAACCACAGAACTATTGCACCCATCTATAATAGTGCTACCTTGTAGCTTGCACAGAGTTCCAATCCGAACTCCCTGCATCAATACCAGTGCTCCCCGCACCATCTTGTAGGTATCCTTCTCGAACACTGTTTTTACACCTACATCATCCAGCTTGCTAATAGAAATCAAATTTCTGGCTAATGCAGGAATATCTAGAACACCTGGAAGCATTCTAACCCTTCCACCTTGCAACTTCAACTTTACTTTTCCACAACCAACGATTCTAGCCTTATTTTCATCCCCCAAGAAGACATCAACACCATTGTATTTCTCATACTCGCAGAACCACTCTCTATGGGGGGTGAAGTGAAAGGATGCACTTGAGTAAATCAACCATGCCTCATTATCTACATGTGTACTTGAAGAAACCAAATACACATCCCCACCTTCATCTGAGGTGGTTTTCACCTCTACAGAAGGAGCCTCATCAGATCCATTTCCTTTGTCAGGAGTTTTAGATTTACAGTCCCTTTTGTAGTGCCCTTCCTTTCCGCATTTCCAGCACACCACCTTTACAGGTTTTCCTGGAGATTTAGATCTCCCTTTAGATTTAGATATCCCACTCGATGACTTATTTTTGTTTATGTTCTGGGTCCACCCTCGTACAGACAAGGCATCACCATTTTGGCTCTCCATATTTTTCCGTCTCATCTCCTCTATCAGCAAGGATGAGACTATTTCATCAAAATGCAAGGCAGTTACATTGCTACCTATTGCAATAACTAGACTATCCCACGAATCTAATAGATAACACAACAAACTGATGCACTTATCTTCATTTGAAATTTTAATATCAACAGATGTTAACTGACTTACCACAGTATTAAATGCATTCAGATGCTCTGTCACCGAGTCTCCATCTTTCATCCTCAGGTTATACATCTTTTTCCACAGGAACAGCTTATTCACCAGAGACTTAGATTGGTACAAAGTCCCTAACTTGTCCCACAAAGCCTTCATCGTAGCTTCCCATGATACATTCATCAATACTGAATTTGAGACACACAATCATATTGTTCTCTTTGCCTTCCGATCCAACTTCTTCCATTCTTCATCAGACACTCCCGTTGGTTTAGTACCTGGATCTACCATGATCCACTAGTCTTTATCCACCAACAGGTCCTCCATCTTGAGTTTCCACAACTCAAAACTCTGACCATTAAATTTCTCGATCTCTATCTTTCCACTGCTCGCCATCTTCTCTTACCACCAGAATCAATCTCGCAGATCTCCCACTAAACAGGGTCTACCACGGGCCCAAGAAAAACCCCTCAGCAACATAGGTGTCCCCTTGAAGCCAAAACAACTCTGATACCAAATGTAGGTTTTAACCCCGTACAGAAATTACCTGCATACGAATTCTAAAACACAGAAAAATGAATAATGCGAGAGCATAACACATAAAACACATAGATTTTCCCCTAGATTTCAAAACCGGGACTACCAGCTTGATTTTTCATTATGTTCCTTTCAATGTTACAATACATATTTATACATGCTGAAGCATCCAATACCATGGACCGAAAACCATCGGGTCCAAAAAACATGTGTGAAAATTGTGCACAAAACCTTAGGTGGGTCCGCCCAACCTAACATAGGGTCCAAAACCAAAAAAATTTGGGGCACTACCCTGGACGCCATAAAGTGGGGTTACAGGTGCCCTTCAAACCCCCTGTTAACTACGTGGAAAGAATATAACACAACCCAACAACGGATTTGAGTTTCTCCTTTATCACTTAGGACTTGCTCTGCTCCCAGATTTGGTGAAGCCTGTGGAGTGACCTATGGGACCTTGGGCATGAAGTTTGTATCCTGATCCTACTCCGGTTGAACCAAATCCATGTCCATCTATTCCAATATCTATTCAATCTCCTGACCAAAGTCTTGCTCCTGTGACTGCTCACCTTGTTGGCTATCCACCAACTATTCTTATTCATTAACCTGTATCTGCGGAGTGTCCTTAATGTGTGCACACTACGCATCCTATTATTCATGTTCCTGTTGCGCTTCCTTCTCTCTTATACACAACTATTGTTCTTCCCTTAGTTTTTGCTCCACTACCTACAACTTCTTCTCTTCCTCCTCCATTCTCTGCTTCTCCCTCTATCTTTGTGCAATCCTTCTATTATGTTTTCACCTCTTTGCTTCAATATCGAAAGCTACTCTTTCTACAAGTGGATATTCCTTGAACTTGTAGCTTTGCTCTACGTCTGCGTTGTTGGCAATATTCCTTTTTCCTTTGTCTGATATAGGTTTGTTTCTCTCTATTGTTGTTGTATTTGTTTCCCTATCAAGTGTTATTGCCTTGTTCGTTGCTAACCATTCTATAGCCACTCTGACTGGTTCATCAAGCCTTAAGGAGTTATAGCAATATCTCCATGGGTCTTCCTCAGGCCAATCACATGCTCTATGGATCCAAGGATGATACACTCTCACATAGTGGTCCTTCATTACGTAGTACAAGTCATATGGATTAAAAATTCTAGTGTTGAAGGTGAATCTCTTGGATTCCTCTGTCTCAGCCTCAGCTTGTTTGAGACTCTAGATCTCATTCAACCTGATCAACAAGGGAAGAGTGGGTCAAGGTGCCTTCTTCTTCCTATGAAGTCTTGTTGAAAACTGTTGGACACCTAATCCTCAATGGGTTAGTGTGGAACCCGAATAGACAAAATGAGTCCAAGAGACCTTGGGATGTGAAACCCAACAGTCAAACCATGTACTATAAATGTATATCAATTGTTAATAGAAATGTAATTCTCATGTTTCATATTTTAGATTATGTTGCTGCCCATGTGTGTTTAACATGGTACCAGAGCAGGCGATTGCTGGTCCTGCTCCATTTTGAGCCATTTGTTTTGTGGCCTCTATGTGCATATCAGTTATGAAATTTTTGTTCATTGTCCATAACACTCCATTAATTCACTGACAGTTAGAAATTTGTTGCTTTTACTCTGTCGATTCCTTGGATTATCTCTATGTTGTTCCTAATCGAAATTCATGCACATCTGCTATAACGTATTCTGCTTCCACTACCTTTGACTGTTTCTCTTTAGATTCTTCTTTGAAAAGTGATTTGTCAGATCACTTTCCTATTGGCTTTTTGTTGGCCTCACAAAAAAAAAATGGCATTTGTTGATTCTCTGACTACTTAGCGCTCACTATAGTAATTGTGCGCTCAAATTAGTGCTATCTTTCATTGTTATTATCTGCATTGGATATCTGGCTGGCCCACATTGGCATTTCTCTCCTTGCCAAGCATTATTCCCATGACGGTTTTCTCTGCTCAGAGCTATTCGTTGCATTCTCAACCTGCCTTCTAAAAATGCTCCTTGCTCAGACCTGCCATCTCTGCCCTAACAGGAACGCACCTCTGACTTATCATTGTTGGCACGTTTTTTGCATGAGTGTAACGTCTCTCGGTTTTCCAGAACTAGAGCGTTGAATCTCTATGATGACTACCCAACTCCTGGTGTTGAATCTCTATGATGAATGCCTAGCTCCCATAGAGAAATGCCCAAATTTGTAACGCTACTCCGTTGATTGAGTTGAACGCTAGTCTGTTGATTTGAATTGAAGTGTCAACGCAGTTCTAGTGTATTATTGAGATATTATTGAGTTTCACTGTTTTTGAATTCCAAAAATTGTTAAAGCGAGTTGATTGTTTATTTGTGGAAAATCCCATTGAGCTTTCTATGGGGGGGGGGCGTAAAGAACACATATCGCACCAAAGCTTGCTTGCGAAAAGGGCTAGTATCAGAGGCTCAACCTATTGCGCAGCAAGACATCTATGTCTTTGGGGAAGAATTCACAGAACCCGTGACCCAGAGGTGATGAGGGGGAATATTTGAAAGCCATTAGCGTTAACTAAGATATCCAGCAATGGTGATGCAATGCATATTCGCAATTCTCCTCCATCTTGGATGCTGAAAACGAGCATCTTGGGTATCCTGACAGGTCGATTTTGCATGGAGAAATAGTAAAAATAACCATCACCGAATGTCATATTATGGATTAGATCCAGATCAATTAGAATCTGCCTCGCGATCCTCCAATATTTTATAGAGGAATCGTATATTTCAACTATCTTTGTATTTGTTGGGCCACGTCTTCTTTTTCTGATGACAACCACTTTGTAGATGTGTAGCGATTTATTTTATCATTTGTCGTGCTTGTTGCGAAGGTTGTGGGCTGTGGCCATAATTTGTGTAGACATTATGTGTGGTAGTTTGATGGACTTTCACCCGTAAGGATTGCAAATGACGTAGAAGGAAGCTCGATGTACTAACGGATAGGCCCTCAGTACTAGTAACCTCCCTGCAGCTGATCCTCGCCAAAAATACTGGACCAGATAGGAAAGAAAGGGAGAAGTTGGCTCCCAAGTTCCTCTATAGAAGCAATAAGTCTAACAACGCTCTCTGGAGGCTTTAGGACACAGAATTAGCCATGGCTTCCTGTGAATAGGCGCGTTGACCCAGAAGTCACTAAGAAATTTGCTAGATGAAAGGAGGGCATTCAATTCCCTGCACATCCTTCTATATGTAGGAAGGGAATCCACTGGCAACCAAGCTAAAACATCCACTTGCAAATATTCAGTCAACCCATTCCACCACACGGCATCAGCAAAAACTAAGGACGACTACTGATTTGTGATTCACACTGTCATTTCCATTTGGACCAGTCGGAGTTTAGACAATGAGCGCCCTAGCAGAAGAGGCCACGAGGTACTAAGGTCTCAAGCCAGAGTATCATGTTTCCTGGACAGTGATGATGGCAGGATATGCACTCGTTGGTTTGGCCTAGATGCAATAGTGCATGGTTTTGACAACAAGTACTTTGAGGTCGTGAAACTTTCCATTTCATTGATGGTGAGCCTCTGAAGGTGCATTGCAATCATTTCATTGCATCACATATTCATATGTTCTCAATGGTTTTCATTTCATGTTATCGTTGATGCAATTGACCATAATCCTTTGCTTCCAAAAGTTCTGGAGTGAATGAATTCAGCTAAGCACAGAGAGGAACTAATTGTTGCCTGGTTTGCATCGTGTGGAGTTTTGATGATGAAAATCCCTCATTGCACCTATTGGAATCCCTTTATTTGAAATCTGTGTGTTTCAGTCCTCTGCGTTGCAATTTTTAAAAGGTGACATATGGACAGTGGCTAAAATTCTAAGATTTTGCTTATATTGATTGCGTTATATTCATATATTCCTTTTGCCCTTAGCGGAGTACATTATATGTATGCTATTTGTTGTTGATTGATTTATAATGGAGTTTGGAGTTTAGTGTTGAGTTACTCGTTGTTTTACTATTTTTTGAGGTTGATTTACTCAAAAATGGCTCTAATTGGTGAAGTATTAGAGTTCCTCAAAACCCTGATACAATATACTGTTGAAGACACAGTAAAAATCAGAAAATTCAATCTTGCTCATATTCAAATATGTCTACAAGATGCACATCAAAAGATTGATTTTTTGCAATTAGAATCTCAGCTTTAGCAAGAAGAATTAAAACACAGGAATCATCATTCGAAACCTGTTTATGTTCAGAACATTGAGACAGCAACCCATCAGCAACAAGTTAATATTGTTATAGTTCATTCAGATTTAGTACCCAATAAAGAAACAGTTGTACATGCAGATGCAGAAACTCAGTCTACACTTCCCAAGCCCATCATCAGAACTTGGGAATAGCTTTTCCACAACAAGCATAGAACTGGTCCTGGATATGACAAGGACTTGTCCTTTCATATTCCAAACTACTCAAAATCCATTCAGTTTCAAAGTGTTGGATTCATTCATGACAGTTCACCTCCAGCTGTTCCAGATTCTGCTCCTCTTCCACAACAACAACAATAGATTGTCAAATGCCAACACTGTGACCAAGTTGGCCATCTAAAATATCACTGTTTTGATCTTCATCCATGTAAGCACTATCATAAAACCACCCATTCTTCACACAAATGCTTCAGAAACAAACGTCCTGCAAGAACAAAGATTCATCTTTGATGGATCACTTCCTGGCAATGAGCATGAACAGCCAAGAAGATATTCCAATGACATGTCAGAACTTGTTCCAGAGTATTGAACAGTCTTGCAGTTGAGTTTTCTCCATCATCTCACCTTGTATTTGACAGGGGGGGAAATGATGGTCATCTACAAGCTTCAAAGCCACATCAAGCGAGCCTGAGCCACAACCTACCACACCAGTTTCAGAGTTGTAGCCAGAGACCAAGATGCCCCAAAGCATGCCTTCAATTGGTAATCTGGGACACTTCCTCTAGCAGAAGACTTTAGCTTCTTGCCAGTTTTGGAAGAATTCTAGGAACAAAATTGAGAACACTTCCTCTAGAAAAAGACTTCATCTTCTTGCAAGTTTTGGAAGAGTTCCAGGAATTTCATTAATCATTCCAGAGTTGTTGGTCATCCTTAAACCATCACAAATTGAGACTTCCCTTTTCAGGTTGAAGTTCTCCCTTTTATGTGGGGTGAGACCTCCCTTTATTGGTTGAAGGTTTCCCTCTTCAAAACAATAGGAGCACTTCCTCTAGTAGAATACTTCAGCTTCTTGCCAGTTTTGGAAGAGTTCTGGGAACTGCACTAAGCATTCCAATGTTGGTGGTCATCCTTAAACGACCACCCTTTATACCAACATTTCAGAGAGCATATTCAGCCTAGTGCTGCCATGCATTTTTGCACATTTTGTATTACAACTCTCTTCTTGGACTCATACATAACCCTTCGGATTAAGGGGGGGAATGTTGGACACATAATCCTCAATGGGTTAGTGTGGAAGCTGAATAGACAAAAGGAGTCCAAGAGACCTTGGGATGTGAAACCCAATGGTCAAACCATGTACTATAAATGTATATCAGTTGTTAATAAAAATGTCATTCTCATGTTTTATCTTTCATATTAAACATTTGAGATGTGGTATGCAACCTCTTCCATGATCAACTTTTCCATGGAAAACTTTGGTAACACATGTGGAGCCTTCTCCACATTATACATCTAGATGAAGGTGCCAAAGGGTGAGGCATACCAATATGATATGTTAACTAATGCCTCCATCGTTTCCTATGACTTGCAAGGTGGATCCTAATCAAAGATAATCCTCTACACCAGGGTGATGAAGTGGTCTGATAGTTGTAGTATTACTCCATGGAAGCTACACTATGAGAACAACCTAAAATAGATGTGCACAGAGGGTTCTGAAGGTGTCCATGACCAACCCATACTAGGGATATGTTGACGGGCATAGACTCCATCAAGAATGTAGGAAAACATTAAGAGCTTTTCTTGCTGACCCTTGGGCATATGTCATGCATTTGTTACTTGCCCCTTCAGCTAGAGAGCCAACATGTCGAGCCAATTGAAAGGTCTTCATTTGTTCGCCAGTTGATCCAGCACAATCACCCAAATCTGTGGTAAGGTCTTTGTACTTTCCTAGCCATATAAGCAGCATGCGAAGATGACCAAGTATTGATAAGCCTTATGGAGTGTCTTTGTCTTCTATACCTAGTTGGGTGTCATCCTGAAATAAGAGGACTCTCTTACCCAACTCTTCAAGATGCCTCTTGAGATTGGATTGATGTTGGGATTGGTGAAGAGTGCATCCATTTTATTCACCAGTTGCGCAAGTGATACATCTCCTGAAAGTTCTCTTCCCTTAAGGTAGAATTTTTTGTTCCACTGACATTGCTCAGTAGCATTTTCTTTAGATCTATATGCGACACAATCGAGTGGATCATGTCCGCGCATGGAAATGTGGGATACCTACATGAAACTCAGTACAAGCCAGACTTGTGTATGTTGACATAGACTCTGCGGTCCTCCATATTCTCCTCAAAGGTTCTTGAAAAGATTTCATTGATGTCCTGCCATGTGATCTTGATCTCCTTGTCTATGAACAACTTAGTATCTTCATAGCTAGGCAAGTTCACATATACTTGCTCGAACACATCTCCAGTTGTGTGCTCTGTGGTGTCCTTTGACCCTACTCTCGTAGAATCCATTGTACATATATCACTAAGAGATTGATGAACCCCTATGATACCTAGAGTCAGATTAGTGCTCATGGCAAGAAAAATGTCAGCTGGAAACCAAAAGCAACTTGAGGACTGACATGCAACGCACCTAGGTGACTACTTCAGAGAATTGTGTAGTTTTCTCTTGGAGAGGCTGGGAGACTGACTACTGGAACTGCACAGAGCACAATCCAGGCTGCCAGTGAGTTGACTAAGTTCTACAACTACATAGAGCACAATCCAACTTGGCCTATTGAAACTACACAATGCGCAGTTTCAGTCAGCATGACTGCTACTTGGGAAATTTCACTGCACAATCCTAGGAGGCCAACTGAGGCACTGCCTCCCAAAACTGCCCAGAGCACAGCCTAGGAGGCTAGTGTGAGGTAGGATCTACACAATTCTTGGGAGCAAGCCAAGGCCTTCCATCCCAGAAATGTGGAGTGAAAGCCAAGTAAGGCAAGGTCTAGGCCAAGGCAACTCAGATCTGCCGACGAGCGATAGAAAATCAGTGAGGACTGAATACCTGTGCAAAGATGGGTGCATACATGAGTGAATAAACATGCATGCAATTAGTAAGTGCATGATTCAGTAAGATGGGAAAACAATGAAGATTGTGAAGCGAGTGGCCGCAACGACAACCATTAGTGTAGAAACAATCTCATGCATGCGAGAATAAGGAAATGCAATGCAAAACTCAGAACAACACTTCTACAAGCTAACATATATTGAAACAACATAAATAGTTCAATAAAACCAAGAAAAAAACATTCACACAAACTGAAATGTAAAAAGTGATAGAAAAACAGCAAAAGACATGAAAAGTAGACTTACCCAGAAAAAGTTGCGATGAGTGTGCTGAAGGTTCCTAAATGCATTGGGAATGCTAGAGCTCCAAGATCAAAAGTGAAGAATGAGATCTAAGGCATCAAATAAATATTTTTGACAAGATCGAGGCTTATGATGCACATTCCACAATTCTAGGAAAAAATGACACTTGGCAGGAGCTTCTAAAACGGATTTTGCATGTAACCCCCAACTGCTAAAAATAGATCCCTAGAATCTAGGGATGTTTTTTTCTTTTTTGATTTTTTTCTTTTTGGGAAAAATTTACCATGCATGCAGGGCAAGATTGCACAGTCCTTGAGGGAACTGGTCAAACTATGAGCACATGCAGTGGTCAGCAAGCCATGGGATGACTTCTGTGTAGTTTCTGGGTTGAGTGGCTTTGGCTGCCCCTTAAGCCCTATGCAATTTCTCAATAGAAGCCAGGGTTTCCAGCCAAAACTACACAAAATATGAGAGTAAGCCCATAGATGGGCTGCTCTACGCAATTTTCTTTGAGAAGGCAGCTTTTCAGCTCTGCACAATTCCAGAGAGCAAGGTTGGTTCCCTCCAATGTTGTGCAGTTTTCCAAGTTAGCACAAGAACCGGTTTGACACCAAGTCATGGGAGGTCAACTTGTGGGTGAAAGACAAACAAGTTAGTCAACAAAAGTTGTTATGCCAAATAAACTCAACTGAAATCATAAGTACCTGGGTAGTAAAAGACATGCTGCTAAGGATGATTGGTATTAAGGCTCCAAAACGAAGCTAAGGAAAAATTTTGGAGGGTGGTTGTAGCTGCTAAAACATTGGTGACACACTGGTAGAACTCCAACTCTCTGAATGGATCTTGTTTTGTGAAAAGTAAGTCTAACTCTTCCGGAAGTATTGTTTGATTCTTTGATCATCATGGATTCCACACTAGCTTGAGTGAAAGATGTAGCACCTCCCATTCTCTTAATCGGTCAGCACATTCCATGCAAAGTCAATTCAGTTGTTTTGATTGGGGATGAGGGGTATATTGGTGCACAAGTAATATAGCTATCAAAGTTTAAGTTTCATCTCTAGTGTTTCTCTGCTGCCAACATTCTTGAACAGTACCCTGAAGGAGTCACACAGGAACACAAGCATCACTCTGTTGCCAACGAGCCTGGTCAGTACCCAAGTGTAGTTACTTGCATCACCTCTCTGCATAGGAAGCCTTTCCCTTCTTTCATATTATTCATTTTCATTTTTATTTTATTTATTATTTTTTTTCATTTTGGAAGAACTTTGCATATGCACTTATTTATTTCAGAGGCGAAAGAGGGATCCCAAATTATTGAGAGAAGAAGAGGTTTTTCCTTCAGAGATGTATGTTATATACACCTATGACATACTTGTTAAGGTTTTCCCCCTCATCCTACTCTACTTGAATGAGCTGATAAGGGTTAACCCAAAGAATAACCGACTAGAGTAGGTCGTACTAGTTAGATCACAAGTGTTCGATTTTCACCAAGATTTACTTTGAACGGAATGTATTTTCCTCATTGAATGAAGACAACAAGTTCTGCATAAAGAGAGAGGACAATGGATAACCAAGTGTTGATAGATGTATGAGTCCTCTTGTACTTTAGCCTACTTTTCGTAAGAGTCGCACACAGTTTCATGCGAAACTAACCTACAGATGTAAACAAGCAAACAAAATAACAAAGAAAAGAGCAGAAGTAAATGCAAAAGCAAAGAAAGTAAGAAAAGTTGGCAAGTAGGTAGACAAACAAAGTAAAGAAAGCAAACATCCATGTATACAGACAAGACACAAAGAAAGCATTACTCCTACTCCTAAGATAACGGTGCACGGGCCTGATCACGTTAAGTCATATTTCCAATGCAGCCACCGGCACATTGGTTGACCCATGTTGGTGAAGGCATGGTTCATGAAAAGGATAGTCATGTGAACCAGAAAAAATGAAAGATATAACAATGAAGACAAACACAGTTCGAGTTTAAATGCGTCCACAGAAAATAAATGAGTGAAAACACAAGACAAGCATTTTGCGGACTTAACATGGTGTTTTGACACACTTCATGCAAATGATAATCATGCACACTCTTTTGACCATGACAAACAAGAAAACATGAGAAAGAAATCCAACTTACACTTTTCAAGTGTGCTCATTTTGTATTATTCCTCCAATGCATGAGTAGTAGGATCATGTGATTCGGGTGGAGGTAGTGAAATATGTGTATGGGATTGATCTTCGGTGCATACAGACTAGTGATAATGAGCCTTGGGTGGTTCAAAAATTTCCTAATTGGAAGTGAAACTAATATTAGGACATCATGGTCCTGACATAACCATCAACTCAGGCTAAAGTGCCTCAACAACCTATGGGGTTTTGACTTCATTGACAAATAGATCATCATAAATGGGTGGCTTGGAAATATCAAAAGAAATTGAATCAACATCGTGATCGAATACATGAGTAAAGAGATCATGATAGCTACCGTCATAAAAAACAATGAGTTCATCAGCATCCTCATGATCTAATGAATCATACAAAGGGGTAGATGAGAAGCAAGAATGTTCAACTTCTGTGTTTCTGAAAATAGTAGACGAAATGTCGAGTGGATTCTCAATGTAAGATTTGTCCTCTCCACTGTCAAATTATGGAATTACATCGGGTGTGTTATATGAATGATTAGATGTAGATGCATCCATGTATGGATTTACACAACGAAAATCAGAGATTGCAGAATTACCAAAGATGAATAGAAAAAGTGAAGGAGGCATGGACAGAAGGAGGTCATCCTTCACCGTGGGTTCATGTTCAAATTCCTAATAATACTCATCATAAATGAAAACGTAGGTTTATTGTGCAACATCAACTCTGTCGATAGCTAGATCCTCATTCACAACAAGTGTGGAGTCTGGAATAGAAGAACACAAGGCAGTACAATCCAAAGGATCAGAACAATGTGGAGATGGAGGTTGAGGTAACAAGTGCATATGATAACCTATGGGCTTCCCAACCAAATCTGCGCAGAAATTGAGAGTAGGTGGGGTGGGAGGATGTGACAGTTCCACAAACTTATGTCCACACTCTCCCACATAAAACTGAGGGGGTGGATCTGTTTGATGAGAGGAAGGTGGGAAATCCCTTGTGACAACAACTATGTCCACCTAAGATTGAGTAGTTCCATCACCGAATTATGCTGAGAGGGGTTTGAGATTTTTTTTCTCTTTTGGATTGATCGATTTGATACAGAAATACTCAAATATTTCAAAAAGATATTGGAACTTCATCTTACTTTTTGGAGCTTCAAAGGAGAGAGGACAGAAGTGATCCCAAAATTCCATTACAGATTCATGTAGGGCCTTTCATTGTTGTAACATTTTCTTATCAAGTTCTTCACGATAAAAATGGTGACAAACTGATTCTATTTGATCATTGCACTGTTTGAATGAGTGCACAAAGACATGAGGTGGTATGCTACAATATAGAAATGGGTAGTCGCAAAGTGTGTGTACGAGCAACGTACAGGCCATAAATTCATTAGGATCTTCCAAGCTCTCCATGAGTGCATGGAATTCATCTAAGTTCTTAGGCCATGCTACTTTGCCTTAACCATCATACGTGATTTGTGACAAGTCATCCAGAACTCCCTCTCGACTTCAAAGATATATCCATTGGACATACATTTCAGAGGGTGAACTGTAACAAACTCCATCATAGATGTGCTAAGATTCAAAATAGATTGTGAGGACTCAACTTTTCATTTTGCTCTGATTCTAGCACCAAAAATGTTGACAGTGCTGGACCTGCCAACATGTCAGGGGATCTCCCTAGTAAGAAGTCCCAACTAGACCCCAGAGCATTTGGAGTAGGAATCCTAGTAGTGGGTAGTACGGTATCTCCTTGACTATGATGATGCATAGAGGTACGCAAGATGTCTTTGTTGGATGCGAGGGTGTGAACTTGCTGCAAGTCAGGGAAGATGCATGGAAAGGCTCTAACACATGGAAGGGGAGAGGAGTGCGCCCCTTAGAAGCCTATAATAGTACATATCTTGAAAGGGAACACATGAGCTGGAAGACATCACAAGATGGAAAGTAGAATAGTCAACAATCCAAAGTGATGAGTTAAACCAACAACATGCTTCGATAAGATTCATACAAACATATACGGAATAGTACATACATGCGTAAGTTAATACTACATACATTGTTAGAGTAACCAGAATAGTCAAACTACAATAAAAATACATGCATGAAACGTGGTGGCTTTGTTATATTAAAAGAGTGAAATAGATAATCACACATACAACCATCACATCCACTAGCCTCAATAGTGGAACGTTACAGTCACTACTGCCTGCTCCTCTAAAGAGATGTACTTGCTCTACACTGTGGAGAAGCCAAGGCTCATTACAATACACAACAAGATTTCTCTAAGTTATACCTATCAGAAGCTTGGCTCCCAAAAGCCAGTGCAATGAGTTATGAGGTTCTTTATATATCAAAGGGTAGGGTGACCCTTGGAATTCCCCTTTGTGACTCTTCAACTACCCTCATGACTCTTCAACTTAGACAGGATTGTTTACATTCCACTATTGACACTTGGTCTTTCACTTTACAACATGTTTACAATACATTCTACACATGTACCCATGTGAGACAAAAATGGGCTTGATTAATCCATACAAGACATCACTAAGACTCAGAAAACTGTGGGAAGAATAACTCGTCGACATCCTCTTAGTGATGTTGGTGGTGAACTGATGCCAAGCTTGGTAGTATTCTATGGTGTTTGCATACGCCATGGTGACATCCTTCTGAAAGCAAACTCTTCCCTCCATATTATCCGGGTACACTAATCTAGCACATCTATCCCACTCATCATGTAGCATGTGCATCATGGTCTTGAGTGCAGTTGGACCATCAACATACTTCTACATAGTGTTTGCACTCGTCTACAAATCTATGCTAGTGGCTATGCATAGAAACTGCCTGAAGTACATGTCTAGCTCCAGTCAGAATTGGTTCTTTGATTTCACGTTGGTGAGTGTGCCAATGGATGGGATTGCATGCATGCGCAAAATGACATCCATTATCTTGAACACTCATGCATGTGAAACCTGTAAGTTGGTGATGAGCTATGGCAGTTCCGCATAGTTCTAGATCTGACTCCAAATGCATGCTTTCAACTCCATTGCCTTTGGCTTCATCATATTTTGCAAGTACAACAGAGCTCCCTTGTACCTCATTGTCCATATCTACATTTGATTAACAATATGTATGTTTGTCAAGATGTGTGCTCTCCTAGCACGGCATTGCTTCCAACCATTAAGATGGACAATTGACTTATGCATGGTGATGAACCTGAAGTACAACTTCCACATGACTATCTCGAAAGACAATACTTCATCAAGTTTCGATTTTTCCCACTCTTCTCTGTCGGATGTTGTATCTTTCTCCTCTCTCTACTTGGTTTCTTTCAACTCCTTAGCCATGCGCTCATTCTTAGCTATCAAGAATCTCACACTTGAGATGGTGGCTTCGGCATATGCCTTTGTAGCATTTGCCAATGCTACATTAGACACAATCACTATTTCTCAAAACTACATAGGAGATGAATGGATATCTGGGGTGGACACTTTGCGCATCTGCACAACCCTATGTTGTGACTCGTCAAAGGATATGTTTTGTGCATCTTCTTCCAAATTGTCCTTAAGGATTTTAGTATCTCCTTGATCACTTAGGACTTTCTCTACTCACATATCTGGTGAAGCCTATGGAGTGATATCTAGGTCCTTGGGCATGAGGTCTGTATCCTAATCCTGCTCCAACTGAACCAAATACATGTCCATCTATTCCAATATCATTTCAATCTCTTGAGAAAATTCCTACTCCTACGACTACTCACATTTTTGTCTATCTACCAGCTGTTCTAATTCATTAACATGTATCTGTGCAATTTCCTTAATGTGTGCACAATGCACTTCTTGTTGTTCTTGTTCCTACTATTCTTCCTTCCTTTTGTGTAGCTCTTGTTCTTCCCTTAGTTGTTTCTCCACCTCTTGCAATTTCTTCTCTCCCTCCTCCAGTCTCTGCTTCTCCCTCTTCCTTTTTGCAATCCTTCTGTTGTGATGTCACCTCTTTGCTTCAATCTCCAAAGCCTCTCTTTCTACAAGGGGATCTTTCTTGAACTTGTAGCTTTGCTCCACCTCTATGCTATCGACACTCTTCCTTTTTCCTTTTTCCGACGCACGACTACTGCTCTCCGCTATCGCTATAGTTTTTTCCCTGTCAAGTGCTTCTCCCTTGTGTGCTTCTAACCATTCTACAACCACTCTAACTAGTTCATCGAGCCTTAAGGAGTTATAACAATATCTCCATGGGTCTTCCTCAGGTCAATGACATGCCCTCTAGATCCAAGGATGATACACTCTCGCATAGTGGTCCTTCACTATGCAGTGAGGGTCATATGGATTAAAACTTCTGGTGTCGAAGGTGAATCTCTTAAATTCCTTCATATTGGCCTCAGCATGCTTGAGGCTCTAGATCTCATATAACCTGAACCTGGAAGGAATAGCAGGCCAAGTTGCCTTCTTCTTCTTGTGCGGTCTTGCTAACAACCCTGTCAAGATGTGGTATGCAACCTCGTGCATGACCAGCTTGTTCATGGAAAACTTCAGTAACACATGCAGATCCTTCTCCAAATTGTAAATTCGGATGAAGGTGCCAAGGGGTGAAGCATACCAATATGCTATGTTAACCAATGTCTCCATTACTACCTATGACATGGAAGGTAGATCCTACTCAAATATCATCCTATACACTGGGTCACGAAGTGGTCTGATAAATGTAGTATTACTCCACGGAAGCTACACTCAAAGAACAACCTGCAATAGATGTGCACAGAGGATTTTGAAGGTCTCCATGCCCAACCTAAGCCATGGGACTATTGACGTGCACAAACTGCATCAAGAATGTAGGCGAACATGAAAAGCTTTTCTTATTGACCCTTGGGTAGATGTTGGGAATTTGTTACTTTCCCCTTTAGCTGGAGAGCCAACATGTCGGACTAGTTGAAAGGTCCTCCTTCATTTGCCAACTGATCTAACACAATCACCCAACTCTGAGGGAAGGTCTTTGTATTCTCCTATCCATATAAGGGCATGCAAAGATCACCAAAAATTGATAATCCTTCCAGAGTGTATTTGTCTTGTATACTTGGTTGGGTGTCATCCTGAACTTAGATGGCTCTCTTACCCAACTCTTCAAGATGTCTCTTGATTTCACATTGCTACTGGGATTGGTGAAGAGTGCATCAATTTTGTTCATTGGTTGTAGAAAGTGATACATCTCCTGGACATTCTCTTCCCTAAATGTATCAAGTTTTTTTCCACTGACACTACTCAGTACCATTTTCTTTGCATCAGTATGTGATAACATCCAGTGGATCATGTATGCGCATGGAAATGTGGGATACCAATATGTAACCTAGTACAAGATAGACTTGTGTATGTTAACATAGACTCTGTGGTCCTCCATATTCTCCTAAAAGGTACCTAAAATGATGTCATTGATGTCCTTCCATGTGATCTTGATCTGCTTGTCTATGAACAACGTATATCTTGATAGTTGGGCATGCTCATAGATACTTGCTCAACTACATCTTCAGTTGTTCTCTCTTTGGTGTCCTTTGACCCCACACTCTTGGAAGCCATTATACCTGTATTGATGAGAGACTGATGAACCCCTATGATACCTAGAGACATATCAATTCTCATGATAAGCAAAATTGTCAATTGGAAACCAAAAGCAACTTGAGGACTGACATGCAACACACCTCGATGACTACTTGGGAGAATTGCATAGTTTTCTCTAGAAGAGGTTGGGAGACTGATTATTGGAACTGTGTAGAGCATAGTCCAGGCTACCAGTGAGATGACTGACTACTGAAACTACACAAAGCACAATCTATCTTCACCTGCTGAGGACTGGAACTGTGCAATGTGCAGTTTACGTTAATGTGACTGTTACCCGGGAAATTACACTGCGCAATCCCAAGGGCCAATTGAGGCACTGCCTCTTAAAACTGTATAGAGAATAGCCTAGGAGGCTGGTGTGAGGAAGGCTCTACGCAATTCCTTGGAGAAATGAAAGACCTTCCATCCTAGAAATGTGCAGTGCAAGTTGGGAAAGGCAAGGTCTGGGCCAAGGCAACTCAGACTTGCCCACGAGCAACAGAAAATCAGTTAGGACTAAATACCTACACAAAGATGGGTGCAGACATGAGTGAATAAATATGCATGCAATAAGTAAGTTCAGGATTCAGTAAGATGGGGAAATAATGAAGTGTGTGAAGCGAGTCGCTGCAACGACGATTGTCAGTACAAGAATAGTGTCATGCATGCGACAACAAGGAAATGCAATTAAAAACTCAAAACAATGCTTCTACAAGCTAACATGCATTGGAATGAAAAAAATCATTCAATAAAACCAAGCAAACATAATTCACACAAAACGAAATGTAAAAAGCAACAAAAAAGCAGCAAAAGACATGAAAATTGGACATACCTGGAAAAAGTTGTGATGAGTGTGCCAAACGTTCCTAGATGCGTTGGGAATTCCAGAGCTCCAAGATCCAAAGTGAAGAATGAGCTTTGAGCCATCGAATAAATAGTTTTGATAAGATTGAGACTTATGATGCCCATGCCACAATTCTAGGAAAAAGGGACACTTGGTGAGAGGTTTCTATGACCAAATTTACATGTAACCCCTAGCTGCTAAAAATAGATCCCTATAATCTAGGGATGCTTTTTTCTTCTTTGATTTTTTCTATTTTCAGGAAAAACTTCCCATGCATGCAGGGCAATATTGCACAGTCTTGGAAGGAACTAGTCAACCTGTGAGCACATGCAACAGTTAAAAATCCATGGGATTACTTCTCTGCATTTCTTGGGCTGACTGGCTTTGGCTTCCCCTCAAGCTTTGTAGAATTTTTGGACTAAATTCGGGGCTGCCAATTAGAATTGCACAAATTCCAAGAGCAAGCCCGATGATGGGCTACTTTGCATAGCTTTCTTGGGAGGCAACCTGCCTGCTCTGTGAAATTCTAGACACTAGTGCTGGCTTCTAGGATGCACTGCGTAATTCCAGAGAGCAAGGCTTCTTTCCCTCTAGTGTTGCGCAATTTTAGACCAAGTCATGGGAGGTCATCTTGCAGGTGAAAGACAAACAAGTTAGCGAACACAAGTTGTTGTGCCAAAGAAACTCAACTGAAAGCATAAGTACCTGGGCAGTACAAGACATGTTGCTAAGGATGATTGGTAGGGAGGTTCCAAAACAAAGCTAAAGAAAAACTTTGGAGGGTGGTTGTAGCCGGTATAGCAGGTAGGAAACACTCAGTTAGTACATGCAATTCTGTCAGGCGGCCATCAAGTCTATCATTGAATTAGGGCCTTCATTTAAAGAGGCCATCCAAGAGTAAGCACTAGCAGAAGCATCGACATCACCACCAATAGTTGAAGCATCATCAACACCACCAATAGCAGAAGCATCAGCAGCACCGACGGTGCCGAATAAAGATTGACTCGGGGACAAGTCAATGGACTGTGAGCGGGGCCTGTTGGGGCCTTCATTTTTTGAGGAATTGAGAAGTTTTGGAGAGAAGTCAAAAAGCTAGTGATAAGGGGTGGAAATGGTCATTAGAGAGTTGCTGGAATAATAGCCGAGAAAAAAGAAGGAACTCGTGGAAGACTGGCAATTGTAGAGGGATTGCGTTAAGGAGAAGATACAGCCAAGTGGTGAAATATCAAGGACAACTGAGGAATGGATACAACCGATCAAGGGAAAAGGAATCCTGAGAAGGAACTGGCACTCCATGTTGACACGTAGAGATGATTCAAAAGGTAGAGAGGAGAACCATAAATGGTTGTTGTTGTTATTGATGTTGTTACCATTGTTGTTACAGAACTATGAGATTGCTTTGTATCTGTCAATCCATAAGCTTTTGTATCATTCTATTGAGTCTTGTATGTTGAAAAATAGGCCCGGAACCTAATGTAAGGTATTCACCACTTAGTTAAATGATGAAGACTACTATTGGGACTATTGTGTGTTAGTTGCATGTTATTCTGGTTCTTTAAAATTTTTATGTATGTGCATATTTTAAGTAGTCTCTCTGTTACAGTATATATGGTTTGTTGTGATTTGACTTCCTTGTAGAATGATTAAGTGTTCTTTGTTCTCAATTCTCTAATATGATTCTCCCTAATATCAAATATCAACCCCCATCTAACTAAAGCTATGGCACGCTTCAAGTGAGACTCCTTACCCATTTTGGGTAAGGTGAAAATTTCAGCATTGTACTAGACTACAACAAAGCCTTGTTGGCCCCTATGCCCGAACCTAGGATCTTGACCCTGTTGCTATTTCTGTGCCAACACATGGTAGCATTTATAGGATGCCAAGGTGTTCCAACATGTGTGAAGGAGTTTAAAGGCAATAAAAGGGAGAACCAAGTTAAAATGCAAGTAATTGAATGCATAAGAGGTTTAATGGGTAAGGACTTTATCTTTTTCAAAAGGGGCATGCTAGGTCCACTAACAATAGGTTCTAATACATGCCAAGTTCCAATGCGTGCTAAGTGATAATGTATGTCAATGTATGCCAAGGTATTTCAGGTCATGCTAGGGACTATTGGTCATGCCAACACATTTTAGGGTACTGCCATGTTGTGCTAGGGCATGCCAACGTGTGCTTGGGTATAATAGTCATGACAAGGTGTTATAGGTACAAAGTTGTTCCAAGACTTGTGAGGTGCCAATGAATTTTAGTGTGTGCAAGAACATGTCAAGGTGTGCAAGGAGTTTTGAGGAGCATTGGGTCTATCGCAATAATAGAATTGACTGAGATTGATTATGTATTAAATATTATGGTTCCTACTCACATTAGTGCAACTTCATCTAAAGGGAATTTTCTAGATAATAAACCTAACATAGATGAATCATGTGTCAACTCATAGGAAAAGTATATGATGAACCATGTGTTGACTCATAGGAAAGCTATATTCTCATTACTTGAGGGAAATGATACACATTAATTACTTCTTAACAAATTGATTGACTCTAGCCACTATGTCCTTAGAAACATAATTAAAAAGACTCCATAATAATGGTCTTAAATTGTTATCTTTTGAAAAAAAATATAGCAACATTCACATAGTGTCATCAAAAACTCATTGTAATGATCAATGATGACAAACATTTTTTGACCATCACCAAAAGTAACCGAAAAGAGAATTGGTGAGGGCCAATAAGAGATTATCACTAGAAATGTCACCAAAGAGAGAATTAGTGATGGTCATTTAACATCCCTCACCAAAAGTGTCATTGAAAATGGAGTTGGTGAAAATCCTTAAAGGACTATCACTATATGCACTTACAACAATGTTTTTTTAAGGACCCTCACCATATGCAACATTGGGGATGAACCTTAAAGGTCTATCATAGGCATGACCCTCACCAATGCCCTTTTTTCTTGTAGTGTTCTTCAAAGATATCAGGTTGTTCACCTAAAGGGTCTTCTAACTCCCCTGTACTCAAAGAGGGAAGCTGACAGTCACCGAAGAAGAGTGAAGGTTGAATTTTTGAGGGTGTGGGTGTGTTTGATAAGAATTCTCCTTGAGTATCTCTATTCTTACAAGGTATGAAATAATTTTTTTCTTCTTTTATATGATTTTTTCAAAACTGAATGAAAAGCATAAAATAATTTTTAAGTAGAAATAACATCTACCTAGACACCTTCCCTGCAGTGGCACCAAAAAGTGGTGAGCCCTGGTATTGGACCAAGAGTTCTGCAACTCCCAAGGGATCCTCAACCCTATTTAACAACCTGGGGTTCATACAAACTTCAAGGTAACAGTGCTACATACACAGTAGATGGGATTCTACTCATGCCACCCTCAACTAGGAAATTTGATCAATAGTGCTCCAAGACCATTCTTTCTACTGAATTAGAAGGAAATTCACTATTGAAGGTGAAATTCATAAGCTAGATCTAATGAAAAAAGGCAAATTCTTTTTCAACCTCAACTTGTAGATGTTATTAACTTGTAAATTCTACTGAATCAATTCATGAAAGGAAACAAGAGCTACACTACTTGCAAAAAGGAAACTACACTATTTTACAATCAACCATGTAGCTACCAAATCCACTTGTAAATAGGAGAATACCCTATTGAATCATAACTCAATATTTCATGCATCATCTATCTAGTTCACACTTCATATAAATAGATGTTCTATTTGTGTTAAATCTATAATAAAGAAACTAATGCTATTCTATCTTGTAGTGAAGTAAAATTATGGTTGGGATGGCCTAGGTGTCTCCCTTGATCGTGGGGTCAAAGATGGGGGTCAACCTACTCCTAAAGTAAGACAAACTTGCATCATAGTCAAAACAGGGGTTAAAACGGGATACTACAGGCATGCTATAGGAAGCTACTACAGGTGCCCTGTATTTCTACAGGAAAGCCTGTAATTCTATAGGATGGCTCCCGAGAAGGTTTGGGAGGTAGGAATGATGATATCAAGGGATGGAAAGGTGGATGGAGCTGGCGGTAGATGGATGAAAGGTGGCCAACACCCCTAGCCAAGATTAACACCTCAGGAAGGCTTGTTTTGGACTAAGAGGGTTGCTCATGGTGACCTAACGGAATGAGATCATGAACATAATTTTGAGATTCATCAAAGAGGGCGAAGAAATCCTGGATGGAGATGGTGAAAGGAACCTTGCCTGCAGAACAAAATATCCTTGCAACATCACATGCACATACTCTTTTATCATTGAAAAAATAAAATAACCAATGGTGGAAAAGATGAGTTGAATTTAAATACCATCTAATCTATGCCAAAAACTCTGATCCAGTCACAAATCAACTTCTAAGCTACAACAAATATATGTAAAATAGGATGACTAACATAGACCTTCTTCTAAGAAATCATAAACATAGCGCTTTTTGGTTGTGATTATAGATTCTTTCATTCATGATCCCATGAGAGAGATGAGATAGAGGTTGCAATGACAAGATTTTTGAGGGGTTATGTTCTAATGAAATGCAAAAAACTAATAAAAATTCTAAGCTAAAAAGGAGTACCAATACATAAGAGGGACCTAAGCCACTGGGGTCAAGCCCAAACCCAAGAGCCTCATCCCTCTAGAACCAACTCAGTGATGGATCAATAATAAACTCCTCATCATCATTACATCAATGTCAAATACATCACATAACTACTAAAAAAAATAACAATATCAAGTGCTTGAGATCAATATCTTCATAGCTAAAAACAAAGTTTTAATCCTCATGAGCTCTTTGGCATGTTTATTTATACAATATCATAGCTACTAACATCTCCCTATAAAATAGGAATGTTTTTCTCCCAAAAATCGAAAAGGGTGGATCTAGATATTCTTTTAACTGCACTTGGTTGGCTATCAATGACCTCGTCTTGCTTGGTTGCCAATGACCTTGAGCTGATGAGAGAGAGTGGGGTGATTTTGACTGATTGAGGGAGTTAAGGAGGTGGAAAACACCCTAGAATATCTCCCTTCGTTCTACTCCAAACTCCTACATTGAAATCATCTCAAAATTGCTCCATTTCTTGCATTTAAACAATATTAAGCCACATGACATAGAGAAACATCTTTTACCCCTCTCAGTAAGCATAATATAACAAAAATCGTAAATAAATGTGAGAAAGAGATAGTTCTAAAGCTAGAGGATGGAATTATGATCCTTATGATATACCTATTGATGAACCTCATCACCTTCATCCCATTCTCTTTTTCTTCAAATGCTTGAAGTAGTGATTCATTTTGCTTGGATGACTTTTCAAGATCTGCTTTTAGAGAGAAAACTCGGCTTCAAGGCCTTCACAATATTGTTTAGATTACACTACAACATTTACTAATTTAATATGATCCCTGTTATCATATGACTACAACTTATCTTTAAGATTAATAATATTTTTCAAAGCAAGATCAAGTTTTATTCTAAGATTAAGAAATTCCTCTATTATATCTTTTTCTAAATCAGTAACATACTCATATTTTGATGCATCATTATTTTATTTAGAAATAAGGCTTGTTGGTTCTTCTGATGAACAATCTTCCTTTTTTATTCTTTCATGGATTTCCTAAAGGTTATCCCATACTTCCTTTGTGGTTTCATAGTGCATAATATTTCCTAAAACTGAAATAGTTATGTTACAAAAGATCACACTTAATGCTACATTATTCTTTCGTAATTCTTCACCTGATGGAGGGGATTTAGTGCAACCATTACATACTAAATTACAAACATCATATATTTGGTTCATTCACTTAGATTTCATTTCTTCTTTCCATTCCTAATAGTTGTCATTACTTAGTGTAAACATACCTTTATTGTTCATTGTTTCTAACTTCCCTTGTTCTTCTTCTTCTAGGGCCATCCTTTTTGAATCTGTTATCTCTTTAGAATGATAACTTCAATTTTACCCATGAGAGAAAGTTCATTTGATTCAGTGTCATCTTCACTATCATAATTATTACCTGATAATTGTTTGTTATTGTCTTCTTCATTCTTGATCAATAGAAAGCAGGGTACTCCCAAAGCTGAATATTTGTTGACGTTTATAATGGTCAATGTATCTAATATATCACTGTTACTACCACAATTTTTTGACTCCTTCCATTGAGTTATCTTCTTATTTCCCATCATCCTTGACCCACTCGAAGTGGTTAAGCTTCAACTGAAGTGACATGCTCTGATACAAATTATTTGGGAAAATACTAAGAGGGTGAGGGGGGGTGAATCAGTATTTTAAAAGTCACTTAAACCTTTCAATTTCTTATTCATATTTCTATACACTACTATCATTAAGTAAAATAGCATATGTACATGAATATGATTAAGGAAAACAAATTGTATCCTGTTAACTAACTTTTCATATATTTCAGCATTTGTTCTACTTTAAGCAGTGTGTCATTACTTCATTACCCTTTAATTAAACAATAACCAAGAGTAGTAAGAACATAATGAACCATCACACATAAGAAACACATTAACACATGATCCAAACTTAAAGAGTAACCCAACAAAATATAGATATAATGACAAATATAGAGATGCGGCAGAAATAACACTTTGTATTATTAATATCAAAGAACTGAAATATGCTTACAAACATAATGGAAATAAACTAGCTCGAGCGATGGTATCTTATCTCTGAGAAGAGATATGGTGGCTACATGCCTCTAAATTATGTTATAATGAGACTCAAAGGCCTATTTATTATTAAGAAACAATGGAAAACCCTAAACATCCAAAAACCTAACCCTGGGAGACGAAGCACCAAAATTGTGGGCCTCGTTTGGGTAAATTGGTACAACAACTTCCCGGGGTCGTAACTTTGGCACACAATCTTTGTTTGGCTATCATAATACCTCATTTAAAAGATCTCAAAGAGGATTCCAAAAAAAATTAGGTAAACTAGTTTTCGACTTTTCTAATCTCTCCTTTTTCCCTAAAAATGTCTTTTAGTCCCTCAAAACAAATCGAGAAGTTTAGGACTCGAAAAAATTGCCAAAACAATTAAGGAAACTAAAAAGAAACAATGGTGGAGGTCCAAGTGGAATATACGGGTGGCCACCAATATCCACCTAGATCAGTGTTGCCCCCTTAGGAAGCAATGGTCCCCATTGCGTTGAGTGCCTCCATGAGACGGGGAAACTTCTATTAAACTTGTTCCCCGGTGAGACACTTGCCTTGGTACAGGAGTTGGCCAGCTTTGACAACCCGATACAATTGGATTTTCTCCTAGTGAGTGTTCTTGATCTACATGTCCATGATCTGATCAGTTTTGGCATGTTCCATGCAGTCTGGGTTTAACTCTGTTGGTGTGAGTTGTTCTACAATGTCTGATGTGTCCAATAATGGTGAAAAGTATGGTCAAAGGTGATCCACATTGAAAAATGGGTGCAGGCCAAGGAATGGTGGAATGTTGAACTAGAAAGCATTGTCCCCTACTTATTGTAGCGGCTACAACCACCCTCCAAAATCTTGGCCTGCACCAATTTCGGAGCCTCCCTTGAGAGTTTCACTTGATGACTGCACACACTCAGGTTCACTCCATGAGCTCGTGTGAGTACTTACATCCACCTTGCCTGTTCATTTCATTCAAGTTTCTACATGCTGGTGTCTAAGTCATGCTTGCAACCATGTTCTAGTTATCCTCAAAATCTACGCTTTGTATGTGCTTGTTTTGTTCACTATGAAAGCATTTGTCGCACTCACACATGGAGTCACATTCACAATTGCGCAAGTGTCATCTCAATCAATGAATGGTTAATCACGAGTGTCGCGCTTGTCACTTGCACCGTCAGCCAATCATGTTGAACATGTGTGTCTGGATGGTTTGAGTCATTTCTTCATCCAGTCTTGTGAGTGTGTGTTTGTATGATCACTTATGCATCTTTTGATCATTCACACACTTAGTCATTTTTGTTGAATTTCTTATGACCAAACTCCCCTATGATGGTCGGACCATCACCCCACCATCAACTCGATCGACTGTCAACTGGAATAGTGCAGAAGCACCAAGCTAACCTTTTCAAGCTGTGATACTCGAAAGCAATTCAATCAACTCTCATGCTGGACCCTCATACAGTCGGACCTGGTAGTCACCCCAAGACTGACTCCACTCAAAATTTGCACAAAGGCCATTGAACTTACTCACTCAGCTGACTAAGGAAATTACACAAATAGCCCATATAGATACCAAGTGCTCGTCCCTGTCTCCCTTAGAAAATTGCGTAGTTTTCCCAGTTAGTCATCCTGACAGTCAACCAACTACTTATCTCAGAAATTGCACAGTTTTCATGAGCAGACCTTCTCCTACCCAGTAGTAAACTCAGCTTAGAAATTGTGCAGAGATGATCAGGAGGCTAGCCTCCCAGCCTCAATGTAGTTTCCCCTGCCAGCAGCTCCTAGCAGTAGACTACCAGTTCCCTCCAAGAATTGTGCAGTTATTGCTGCCAGTGACTGAGCAGCCAACTACCAGCTCCCTTTGGGAATTGCGCAGTTTTGGCTGCTAGTGACCCCAGCAACCAACTACCAGTTCCCTCTGGGAATTGCACAGTTTTGGCTGCCAGTCTCTTGGGAAGTTCCTCCCAAAAATTGTGCAATCCCTGCCTGCTAACCCTCCTTACAGCCCAGAATGTTCGTGTAGAAAATTGCATAAATTTTGCCTTCTAGCCCCTGCTACCCACTCATTCTGAAAACTACACAGATCCTACCTACCTTGCCTTCCTGCAGCCCGGACTGTCCCTCCCAAAATTTGTGCAATTTTTCCTTCTATCCAAGCCAGACCTCGTTGACAGTCAATGTTGACTTGGACTATCCATCTCCATCACTCAGTGACTCTTGTGTATTTTTCATCAGCAGTGCCTGGAGCCATCATCCTGCTTCACAACCTTGCTGCCTCTCCCAGTCACTTACATCTAAAATGATCATGTGTCATGGTAGACTAGGAGGTTTTGGATTTGATGTCATCTCATCATGAGTGACTACAGGTACATGTACACCAACAAACATGGCAAGACGATGAATGGGATGAATGAAGGGAGCACATGCAAAAGGACAGGTTCACCAATATATGAACAAATGATGCATGCAAAGAGATGTGCTCACCAATAGATGAACAAACGAACGTGCACCTTCGTGAATAGATGAGCTTGTCCATCCTTCCAACATGCAAGCAAGGAACAACATGCCAAAGCTTCATCAAGTGAACCGAATACCATTGAATACTCTGCATACTTCGCCATGCGCAGGTGAATCTGTGATACACCGTGAAGACATCCATCAACCAGCAGCACTGTAGCTTGACATGTATTCCAGTAGCAACACAAATGTACCATCAATGTCATGTCAAGTCATGTCATGAGTCATGTCGCCCACATCTCTACTATGGGCTATGTTTTTAATCAATGTGACGTAACGTGGGAGTCCAAGAGACCCACTTTTTGAACATAGAGTCATGTAAGTCAAAAATTCATGGAAGCCAAATGGTCATGAGGGTAGTTGAACAACCACAAGGGTCAGTTTCACCCTTGGCTATAAATACCCCCTCATTTGTACTTGCAAAGGACTTTTCACCTCAGCTCCTCCCATATAGCCAAGAGAGTCTATAATGTTTTCTTTGAGGAGTAAGTAGTGGCTCCAACGCCCTGCTCTCGAGGTTAGTGATGTATCGTATAACGATGTTTCTTGGAACTTTCGCTTAATTCATAAGCCTACTAACAGGCCAACACATTTTCACAAATGTATTGTAATTGTTGTAAGACTAATCTTTAACACTTTTAATGCATGATGTTTTAACCTGTGTTCTACATCTGAACTATTTCACTTGTTGTAATACATAATCTATTAATGGAAATTTGTTGTACATGTTGTTAACATTGTCTCACCCGTGTAGACTACTCTCCCAGACACCAAACATACCTTTCTCATAAAACTTGTTGTAACAACCATTGCACTCATTCAGACTCATCTGTTGAGTGTTGTACGTGTTATCTTACCTTGTGTGTTGTGACTTCCGCATCCGTGTGGACTACTCCTCCGAACGTTGTGCATGTCTTGTTGTGTTGTGTGTTCCTATTCGAGTTGGGACTTCATCCCAACAAACTTGGGACTCAGTCCCACTCTCTCCCTCTATAGAAAAAGAACCATTGACACAACATTTACACTCACTAGGCACGCGAACCTCACTTCTCGAAGACATAGTAGATCACTCTCCTATGCTGAAAAGCAAGAGTTGAGGAAATTCCTTAATATAATGGTAACCGAGCCATCATACCAGATGGAAATCCCACACCAAATGGTGTGAGGTCTAATTGGGACTTCATACCAGGGTGATCCCATGAATGTTGGTGGGTCCATCACTGTCAACATTTCTGGCACTAGAATGAGGGCAGCCAGTTGTATATGACTGAAATTCCCCTCACACTTATTCATCAACCATCTGATCAAGGCAATAACTCACACTCCCTCTCACCTCCATGTGACTCTAGAATTTGTTACTCCTCACCTCCTAGAAGAGATTCCATATCAACACCTTCGCTCTATCCGTCCCATCACTCAATAGTTCACAAAAGCATACGATTTCATCCCAGGCATACACCATCTTCCATACACATCAAAGAAGCCAAAAGCCACTCCCACCGGAGTTTTTGTATCATTGGTGGAAGAAGTAGTCCTTGCCACACTTGAAGGTCTGGCATAAGCCATTGAAGATGGAGAGAAACCTTCGATCTTCTGGCAAGGCGAACAAGACACTCTTCTGATCTTGGGATCAAACTCTTGTATAGGAGGCAGAGGGGAAGGCAGCGGAGGAGGAAGAGACAAAACAACCAACTCAGAGCCGGAACCATCAGACTCCAAAAGAGAGGAAGAGCATGAAGAAGAAGAAGATATGGCTGACCCAAATCTTGAATGGATGACTCAAGGACCATTGGCTCTCCTGGCTGTTTTGCACAAGATTCCGAAGCGAGCAGAGAAAATGAACATCAAGTTCAACCCTGACAACACAATGAAGGATGAAGACCACTTAGACAACTTCCACCTACAATTGCAGACCCTTGAGGTACGTTATGATGATGTAGCATGTAGATTGTTCCCATGTACCTTGGACAGCCACGTAGCTTCTTGGTATCACAGCCTTCCACCCAACTTGATACAGAACTGGGGTGCTTTCAAATTTATGTTCCTTGAAAATTTTGTTGATGACAAGACCCCAGCCATGCTACTCAAAGAATTGGGAAGCCTCAAGATGGAGGGAAAAGAGAAAGTGAAATACTTCAATCAAAGGTTTACATGTATTTTGAACAAGTTTTCAGTAGACACTAAACCTCATGACTCCATCACTATTGAATATTACATGTCCACACTGCCAACCAACATTGCACATTTCGTCAAGTGAGCTGTGAAACCAAAACTCTTGGAAAGTTGCAAAGAGGCTATTGCTGTTGAAAAGGACTTGCACATAATCGGAGTCATCAAGGATGATGAATGAACAAAGGACTCCAAGGATGCAAGCAGGAAGCCCAAGCAATAGCAAGAAAGGGTACAGACAAGGAAGCAACCAATATTAAGACCCTCACTCGCCTTGTCAATAATTTAACCACAGCAGTGTCTGAGCTCAAGCAACAGAAAACAGAAACATTTTCAAGTAGTCATCTACCCAGATAGAGACAGGAAAACAGTTCATCGACTGACTCATCAAGCAGCAATTGGTTCGATTCAAAAATTGCATAGAAGCTTGTGTTCCAACTCGATCAGTGTGCAGATCCTAAGTTTTGTTCCTTCCATGAAGAGTATCACCCTGAGAACTCTTGTTCAGATTGGAAGTGAGTCATTACATCTGTCTGTAGTCATACACTCTATGCAAAAGGCGATTTGTAGGAGCAGTTGGAAGACACCAACGATGACGAAGATGTTTCACCTAATGAAACACCAATTTCTGGGCATGTGGTGAATGCATATCAGTGCACACAATTAATCTCAAATACGAACACCAATAAGTAGCCCCAAAAGCGAAATGATCATTACAATCTTAGGAGTAAAGGGGCTCCCCCACACTTGGAGAAATGCAAGAGAAGGTGAGACTACTAATAAAGAAGGTCGATCCACCGGTCACCTCAAAGAAACAAAGGCAAAGCAAGTCCAGGAAGACAACGATGGATAAGAGTAAATCCATGAGCAACAAGTTGCAAAACACTCCGCCAGACAACACAAACACCTGTTCCACCCCAGACACCTTGGTGAGTCTACCACTTCTGGACTACAACATAGTTGATGACATGAAGAAAACATGAGTGAACATTAGTTTGTTCAAGTTAGCCAAAGTCCACAGTCAGTGAGATATCCTTCTCCACACATTTGGACAAATTGCAATAGACAGTGCAGCCTCTACCAGCAAGGGAGCGGGCACACCTCCCGGGTCACTTTCCACTATGCTCAATATCCTCCAGATGGAAGAAACAAACTCAGGTTGCCCCCCATTCCTACTTTCATTTGAAGTTTTCAATTACAATGTTAACAACTTCTTGGTTGATTCTTGGGTGGTAGCCAATGTCATGTCGCTCTCCATTGCTAAGAAGATCAATGCACAATGGAGTGAAACATCCGCAAGAATCATCCAACTTGATCGAACATCAGTACTAACCATTAGTGAACTACAAGACGTGATCATCCCACTATCTCATGACAGTCAAGTCCACCAATGCATCAACATAGTTGTTGTTGACATACCGGAAGCATATGGCCTACTACTCAGCAGAGACTGGTCCAGCAAGCTAGATGGATATTTTGCTACAAACTAGTCTCACATGTGACTTTCATACAAGAGAAAATGCAACCAAATCTGGGTGTTATCCGAGAGGTATATGAAACACAATTTCACTCCCCTTAACGACGAGAATGAACCGTTGGCCTTCACAGAACTCGTGTTTGGAAATTGCATCTTGGAAACAACATTGGAGTGCTATCGTGCATAGCCAACTCCAACCTCATCAAACACACAGTTGGGACTCCTTCCTTGCCCAACTGATGGTAATGATACTTGTATAGTTTATTTTTCAGAATGTAGCAGTAGTTGCAGCTGCAGTAATAGCATTAGTACTAGCATGCCAAATGGTCCATGTACAGATGAGCTATGGACCATGAGTCTTGATGAATTAGAAACACATGATGGCTCAAGGAGTGAGTGTATCTCAGTCATCCAAAACAACAAACAATGCATAATTTCGAGTTGTTTGAATTTTGAATGCACAAACAATGATGTTGAGTATGAAGTTAGTGTGTTGAACATTCAAAGGACCACCGCTACAAATGAACAAAGCATCCTGGGAACCTATCATGATTCAAAGAAGGCCATTCTCGGTGCAAGCTAGACACCGCACCAATGACAAATATTTGACCGCTTCACCAAATAGTACCAGGATGGGTCTACATGGGTAGATGATGACCTGAGTACACGCTACACATGAGCAATCCAACATGAGATTCCAGGTAAAGGGGGATGCAAGCCATTACAGCGAAGACTAGGTAACACATATATGTTGTTTGCACTCCTTTTACAGAAAAATTTGACTAACATTTTGGGTGATTGGACTACTTGCAAAGTTCATCATCATACTTGGTTTTCTAGTTTAAATCCCACACGTAAGCAATCTAGGAAAATATGCTTATGCATTGACTTCAAAAACTCGAACCCTTCCTAGAATAAAAAAAAACTACCCTGTGCCATCATCCGAACCCATGTTGCACGCAGTACCTGAAACAGTGGTGTTGTCTTCACTTGAAGGTCTTCTGGAATGCCACCAGGTTCTGGTAGCAGAGCCTAATGGACTTGCACTAGTATACAATAAGCTTGGTCCATGCATGTATCACTTGCAATCACTTGACGAGAGGATTGACAACCTTCCTGTTAATGGCCAAGATCTCAAGCATTATTTTCAGTAGGTTGGGCCCTGCCCATGCCACATACATAGTCTACTCATTGCTTGTTGTTTTCATTTTGTTTGCTTTGCTTATCATATTTGTTTATTTGATTATTCTTACTATTTTTTCTTACGTTTGTTTAGTTTTCTTCGTATATCACTATTTTTGTTTCTGGAAATAAATGCTGCCAACTACTATGTTCTGAATTTTGAATAGAGTATGTGGGTGAAATTTGAAGAGACTTGTGACACTGTAGCACTTGGCCAGTCTTGTGTCCTTCTTCTATGTGCTTGGTTATAACCTTCGACCGATGAAGTCTTGATGAAAAATATGAGCCGTCTGCAAGGGAAGCTTTGGTCCAACCATGAAACTATGTCCACACTGGAAGCCCCATGCTTGTACTTAGCCTTCTGTCCTGTGTGTTCAAGCTCATCCAACTAGTAAAAATGGAGAAGGGGAAAATCTAAACGAGCAAACCTATGTCAGAGGTCTTACATGCTTCTCTGAAGGAACAACCTCTTCTGCTCTCAATGAGTCGGGATCCCTCTTCCACCCCAAAAATAAATAAATTCCTATGCACAGTCCTCTTGAAATATACAAAGGTGAAAGAAGAGATAGGCATCCTGCGTAGAGAGGTGAAGCACGCAACTCCACCGGTGTACTGACCAAGCTCACTAGCAGTGGAGCAATGTGTGTGTTCCTGTGTGACCCTATCGGGGTATTGTCTAGGCTTGCTGGTAGCAAAGCAACACCGGAGATGAAAATTTATACTCTGAAAATCTTCAACTCACGAGCTAAACTACCCTTCCCGGATTCGGAACAATGAGATATAAGCTAAAATTTTGATTGTGTTTGACTAAGTTGGAAAAGGGTGAACCATGTATGTGCATGGGGTAAGTTGGGAAGCTGAAGTAACCCACAAAGTGATTCAATACTCCCTAAAAGACCAAGGCCCTGTGCTAGCAATGAACCGAAACGGAGAAGTTGGACTTCTACCTGTGTGTTGCCAAGTGTTGTAGTGGCTACAACCACCCTCCAAAATTTTGGCCTGCACAAATTTCAGAGCCTCCATTGAGAGCTTCACTTGATGACTACACACACTCAGGTTCACTCTGTGAGCTCGTGTGAGTCCTTGCATCCACCTTGCTTGTTCATTTCATTCAAGTTTCTGCATGTTGGTGTCTAAGTCATGTTTGCGACCATGTTTTGGTTATGCTCAAAATATGTGCTTTGTATGTGCTTGTTGTGTTAGCTATGAAAGCATCTGTCGCACTCACACACGGAGTCACATTCACCATAGCACAAGCATCATCTCAATCAAATAATGGTTAATCACAAGTGTCGTGCTTGTCACTTGCACCATTGGTGAGTCATGTTGAACATGTGTGTCTGGATGGTTTGATTCGTTTCGTCGTTGAGTCATGTGAGTGTGTGTTTGTATGATCACCTAAGCATATTTCAATCATTCACACACTTAGTCATTTTTGCTAAATTTCTGATGATTATACTCCCCTTTGACAGCCAAACCATCACCCCACCATCGACTCGATCGAATATCAACCAGAATAGTGTAAAAGCACCAAGCTATCATTTTCAAGCTGCGCTACCCGCAAGCAATTCAGTGAACTCTCATGTTAGCCCCCTAGATAGTCAGACCCAAAAATCACCCCGGGACTGACTCCCCTCAAAAATTGCACAGAGGCCACTGAACTTACTCGCTTAGCTGATTGAGGAAATTGAACAAATAGGTCAAACAAACACCAAGTTCCCGTCCTAGTTGTCCCATTCAGTCATCTTGATAGTCGAACAACTGTTCATCTCAAAAATTGTGTAGTTTTCATAAGCAGGCCTTCTGCTGCCCAATAGTCAGCTCATCTTAGAAATTGCATAGAGATGATCAACAGGCTGACCTCCCAACCCGAGTGTAGTTTCCCCTGCAAGAAACAGACTCCTAGTTCCCTTTAGGGATTATGCAGTTTCTGTTGCCAGTGACTATGCAGCCAACTGCCAATTCCCACTCAGAATTGTGTAATTTTTGGCTACCAATGACCCCAACAGCCAATAGCCAGTTCCCTCTGGGAATTGCACAGTTTTGGCTGCCACTATCCAAGGTAGTTCCTCCCAAAAACTGTGCAATCCCTACCTACTAACCCTCCTTACAGCCCAGCCTGTGCCTCCAGAAAATTGCGCAAATTTGGCCTTCTAGCCCCTGATGCCCACTCGTTCCAAAAACTGCGCATCTCTTAAAAAAACTTTGGAAATATGTCCCAAAAGAAGTTCATATCTAGTATCCAGCATAATTTCCTACCTTGCCTTCCAACAGTCTGAGTTGTCCCTCCCAAAATTTGTGCAATTTTTCCTTCAAGCCAAACCAGACATCACAGATAGTCATTGTTGACTTGGACTCTCCATCTCCATCACTCAGTGACTCTTGTGCAGTTTTCATCAGTAGTACCCAGAGCCATCATCCCACTTCACAACCTTGTTGTCTCTCACGGTCACCTGCATCCGAAATGATCATGTGTCATGGAAGACTAGGAGGTTTTGGATTTGATGTCATCTCTTCATGAGTGACTACAGGTACAGGTATACCAACAAACATGGCAATACGACGAATGGAATGAATGAAGGGAGCACATGTAGAAGGACAAGTTCACCAATTAATGAATGAATGATGAACGTGCACCAAGTTCTCAGCAGCGAACGAACGAACGAACAGATGAACGTGCACCTTCGCGAACAGATGAGCCTGTCAATCCTTCCAACATGCAAGAAAGGAGCAACATGCAAAAGCTTCATCAAGAAAACCAAAGACCATCGAAGACTCCATGCACTTCGCCATGCAGAGGTGAAGCTATGATACACCATGAAGACATCCATCACCCAGTAGCACTGTAGCTCGACATGCATTTCAGCAACAGCACAAATGTACCAGCACTATCATGTCTAGTCATGTCATGAGTCATGCTTCCCACATCTCTATTATGGGCTACGTTGTCAATCAATGTGATGTAATGTGGATGTCCAAGAGACCCACTTGTTGAACATAGAGTCATGTCAGTTGAAAATTCATGGAAGTCAAATGGTCATGAGGGTAGTTGAACAACCACAAGGGTCAGTTTCACCCTTGGCTATAAATGCCCCTTCATTTGTACATGCAAAGGAATTTTCACCTCATCTCCTCCCACATAGCTAAGAGAGTCTGTAATCTTTTCTTTGAGGAGTAAGTAGTGGCTCCAACACCCTACACTCGGGGCTAGTGATGTATGGTGAAACGATGTGTCTTGGAACTTTCGGTTAATTCAGAAGCCTGCTAACAAGCGAGCATGTATTGTAATTGTTGTAAAACAAATCATTAACACTTGTAATGCATGTTGCTTTAACCTATGTTCTACATCTGAACTATTTCACTTGTTGTAATACATAATCTATTAATGGAAATGTGTTGTATATTCTGTTAACAATGTCTAGCCCATGTAGACTACTCTCCTAGACACCGAACAGACCTTTCACGTAAAACTTGTTGTAAAAACCGTTGCACTCATTCAGACTCATCTGTTGAGTGTTGTACATGTTATCTTACCTTGTGTGTTGTGACTGCCGCATCCATGTGGACTACTCCTCTAGAATTTGTGCATGTCCTATTATGTTGTGTGTTCCTAGCCTAGTTGGGACTTCATCCCAACAAACTTGGGACTCACTCCCACTCTCTCCCTCTATAGTGAAAGAACCATTGACACAAGTAACACTTACATTCACCAGGCACACAAACCTCACTTCTTGAAGACAATGTAGATCACTCTCTTGTGCTGACAAGAAAGAGTTGACGCAAATCCTTAAGACAATGGTAATCAGTCCATCAACCGAATGGGACTCCCACACCAAACAGCGTGAGGTCTAATTGGGAATTCATACCAAGGTGATCCCCTGAATGTTGGCAGGTCCAACACCGTCAACACTACTTCAAATCAATTCATTCATAACTAACCCATTACATCCACACTTAAGACTTTGATCTCCAATTCCTTATATAGTATAATCCTTAGCCAATACCTTAGGCCAGTCCCTTAGTAATGCTGATGGTATACTTTGACGGGATCAAATATCCATTGTCGCATTCAATACTATGGGCCAATACCATGGTAAAGATCCCTAGTATTCATAATACCATGGTGTGAAAATTGTAAGTGAATTCTCTTCATGATACTTGGGTATATACACACCTTTTCTTCATAGTACCCACATATACTTTCCTAAACTTCACCTTTATCATTCCTCTATATTTGAACTAATATTCCTTTGTCCATTCTCTCTGTCACACTACATAAACATCATGTTGACATATTTATCAAGTAGGTTTCCATCAAGCACAACACATTATTCATAATACCAACACTAAACTACATGTGGGAGCCCTTTACTTGCACCAAGAGAGATAATAGTGGTGGCAGTGGCATCAGAAAATTTATCCAAGGAGGCCAACTTGTAACATGTTCTCAAAAGCCATCTGTCATCACTTTGATCAGGAATCTCACTTTTTGGGTTGTCTTACTAGGCTTAGGAAAATAGGTATAGTAAGGGACTACATTATATCTTTTGAACAATTGGCCATCAAAATGGAAGGAATAGGAGATGAAGTGTACTTGGCATGTTTCATCAGTGGCCTAAAGGAATCCATCTAGGCCCATGTTTGAATGCATCACCCAACTACTTGGTTGTATGCATGATGCAAGTCCTGAGATGTAGAAGTTTCCTTAAATGCCCAGTCCAATTGTCCAAAATTTGTTGTAAAGGCATGTCGCACCCAGGCTACGGCCCCACCCAAACACTTAAGGTTCAAAAAGTGTCACCGATAGAAATGGCTGAAAGAAGGAAACAAGGACTTTGCTACTACTATGATGACAAGTACTCCCCATGACATAAATGCAAGGAACCAAAATTATTTCAAATTGATGCTACTAAAAATATCTCAGTCGATGAAGCTCCATCCATTAAATTGCATGAGGAATAAGTGGGTGAACACCAAACCAACCTAAGAAAGATCTCATAGCTATGATAAATGAGTCGTTTATATCACTACATGCCTTGGCTAGAATTTCTTCGCCCTAGATTCTCAAAATCTTAGGTTTTATTAAACATCGGCCAATAGTGGTGTTAATTGATACTGGAAACACTCGTAAATTTGTCCATAAGGGAGTAGCAGAAGTTCTTCATTATTTTGTACGAGGACTATCTAATTTCAAATTCCTTATCGCTGATGGGAGGACCATGAAATGTGAAAGATGTTGTTAAAATATTAAGCTTTAGATGGGGTATTAGCACCTCAAAACCCACATGTTTTCAATTGAAATAGGTGGTTGCGAAATTTTCCTTGGTGTTGAATGGTTTCGCACACTGGGCCCTTCATAATGGATTTCTAGGAGTTATATATGCTCTTTAAGAAGAAGAACCACACTCACACATTGAGGGGACTCTAGATAGATTATCCTTCTATCATCAACTCACATGGAGAAGCTTTTAAAAAAGGGCCATCATGGGGTAGTAGTCCAATTTAATGCCATCTAGGCCATTGAATCCACTCCTCATATTCATCCTAATTTACAACAGGTATTAGATCACCACCAATGGGTCTTTGACAAACCTAAGGATATCCAAATGTCCGCCCATACCAATATCCTTTTTCATAAAAGAATGAAATTGAAAAAATCATCAAGGACCTCCTCAAAGGTGGTGTTATTCGTCCCAACACCAGCACTTATTCATCTACAGTGGTTATGGTTCTAAAGAAATATGGAGAATGGCGCATGTGTCCCAAATTTAGGGACCTTAACAAGCTCACTGTCAAGGACAAATTTCTAATTCCAGTATTTGATGATATTCTTGATGAATTGAATGGTGCTAAATTTTTTACCAAGCTATACCTTCGCTCAGGCTATCACCAAATAGACATGAAGGAAGTTGACATTCCTAAGACAACCTTCCAAACTCATGAAGGCCATTATGAATTCTCGATCATGACATTTTGTCTCTATAATGCTCCATCCACTTTTCAGAGCCTCATGAACCACCTTCTGAAACCATATCTCAGAAAGTGTGTCATAGTATTTTTCAATGGCATTCTCATCTATAGCATAACATGGGAGAAACACCTTCAGCATGTTGACTAGATATTGCAATTTCTCTAAGATCACAAATTATTTTCAAATTATCAAAGTGATCCTTTGGCATGGAAGAAGTAGAGTATTTGGGACACATTGTGGGTTGTGACAGAGTGAGGTTTGATCTGAAAAAGATTCAAGTAATGCAAGATTGGCCCCAACCAAAAACCTTGAAGAGTTTTTGGGGATTCTTAGTCTCATAGGCTAGTATTGAAAATTTGTCCGTAATTATGGATGCATTTCCAAACCCCTCACTACTATTCTCAATAAAAATTTGTTTCTCTAGACTGACGCAGCACAAGAAGCCTTCTTGGCTCTCAAATAGGACATGTGCTCCACTCTAGTATTGGCCTTACGAGACTTCACCAAATATTTTGTGACTGAATGTGATGCTTTAGGTATGAGAATTGGCATAGTATTAATGCAAGAAGGTAGACCATTGGATTTCACTAGTCAACAACTTAGTGGCAAACATCTGGGTCAATATACATATGAGAAATAAATTATGGCCATATTACATGCATTAGACACTTGGCAACCATACTTATTGGGGCAGTGTTTCCAAATTTGCACAAATCATTGTAGCCTCAAGTATTTTCTAGAGTAGCGTTTATCATCACCACATCAAAATAAATGGCTTGCAAAAATGTTGAGATATGATTATGTGATAATTTACAAGAAGGGGCATGACAATGTAGTGGTTGATGCCTTATCGCACCAATTTGACGATGAGTGAACCCTTTTATCACTCTCTCTACCCATACTATATTGGATTGAGGAGGCCCTCCATGAATGGTTCTCCCACCCCTCACTATCCCAGGTCATTAATAACTTAAGAGAAGATCCTAGTTCCTTAGAATACTACTATTGGAAGGATGAGGTTCTTCGCTACAAGGATCAAGTAGCGCTAACCCTGACCTCCACCCTCAAAACCTACATCTTGGAAGAGTTTCACTCCTCTCCAATTGCAAGACATTCAGAATTTCAAAAGACTTTTGCACGATCATGTTTTGGACCAACATGAAGAACAACATTCTTACTTTTGTAGCTGGATGCAACATATGCTAGTGCAACAAAGGGGAAATGATCAAGCTACCAAGAACCTTACAACCATTACCACTCCCTTCTTCTGTCTGGATGAATTTTTCCATGGATTTCATTATAGTTTTGTGAAAGTCAAGCAACAAATCATTCATCATGGTGGTTTTTGACAAACATTCCAAATATGCTCACTTTTGTGCTCTACCACACCCATTTACCCCGAAATTAGTGTCTCAAGTTTTCATGGACCAAATATTCAAACTACATGTCATGTGAACTTCCATTGTGTTTGATTGAGACCCCAATTTCACGAGCAAATTTTTACAGGAAATTTTCAAGCTCCAGGGCATGCAACTCCAACTTTGTATATCTTATCAACCCCAAAGAGATGGTCAAATATAAGCAATCAATAAATGTTTGGAGACCTATCTGTGGTGCTTCACTTCAGACAAGCAACATCAATGGGTACAATGGTTTCCTTTAGCTGAATGGTGGTATAATACTAACTATCATGAAGCCACCAAGATGACACCATATGAGGTAGTGTATGACCAAATCCCATCTTCGCCAACTTCTTATATCTCCAGATGTTCCAAAGTACAAGCAGTTGATCAACTCTTACAAAACCGTGTTGCCATGATCGCTCATCTCAAGGATAATATAGATCAAGATCATAACAAAATGAAGCAACAGGTCAACCAACATCATTCTAAGTGGTCATTCCAGGTAGATTACTAGGTGTTGACACGTCTCCAATCATATAAGCAGACCTCTCTCAAAGAAAAGGGATTCTAGAAACTGACACCAAAATTTTAAGGACCTTATCAGGTACTTTAGCATATAAGAGTAGTCACTTACAAATTGGCATTGACAACTTCTTCAAAAATCCACTCGGTCTTACATGTATTTTGCCTCAAGAAAGTTATTGGGAACAATTTCAGGGTTCAAACAAGTCTACCAAAATTGTATGAGGAAGGATCACTTTAGCTCCAACCAAAATAGGTCCTTGGTACTCGTGAAATACATCTCCATGACAACACGATGAAGGAAGTCCTAATTAATTGGAAAGACACCTCCCTAGAAGATGCTACATGGGAACCAACCATTATTCATTAGTAGTTTATGCAGTTTCAACCTTGAGGAAAAGGCTGCTTTTTATGGGGGAGGGCATGTTAGGGTATAACCCTAACCCATTTATTTATGTAATAAAACCAAGGGGCCTAGTCAGAGTCATAGTTAGTTGGTTGTGTCAATAAAGCCCGTAAATTGTTATCTGCATTAGTAATAATTGTAAGGTTGACCCACATTAGAGAAAAGGGACCACACTTAGTTATAAATGGGCCATAGTTAATAAATAAAGTGGTTAACATGTGTTATGTAAGGGACCACTAGTAGTTAGGCTTTTGGATGTCATTAATCTATAAATAGTCTCAGGTAGTAAGGGAATAATAATCGAGTATTATTGTAATTGAGCTCCAATCTATTGGAGGTTTCCCCCTCAAAGAGGCAAGTTGTATTATGCTCCTGAATAATAAAAGATCTTTACATCTTGTCTCATTTCATGTGATATTTCTGTGTTTCAGGCCATATTATTTCATATTTATGGTATTCTGGTTTTCTCGCAGGTCAAGTGCATAACACCAACCAGTATCTTCCTCATCCAAATAGCCTTGCATGCTACTTTACAAGTAGCCATATACTTGAACTCTATTGAGCTTAGTGTTACAGATCTTTGTTTCCTATTGTACCAAGAAATTATTGCTAACCCAACAATAAAGATAACTCTTGATGTGCTCTTTCTATCTAAGGGACTCCCTTCCCAATTTGCATTTGTAAATCCTTGGAGCTTCACTCCATGAGTCTGACTATAGCATAAACCAAAATCTACTATGCCTATAAGGTATCTGAGAACATGTTTTTCTACTTTCAAGTGAATCTTGGTAGGCTCCACCATAAACCAACTAAGTTGATTAACTACAAAACAAATATCAGCCCTTATGTTCACCAAGTACATAAAGGACCCAACCAACTATCTGTATATAGTGTCATCTACTGCCTCTCATGTAGACACATCCTCTTTCCTCTAGTTCACAACTAGTGGAGTGCCCATGGACTTGCAATCCTGCATATGGAATCTTTGAAGGATTTCAGAGGTCTACTTTCCCTTACAAACAAATATCTCTCCATCTCCCTACCACACCTCCAAACCAAGGAAGTAGTGCATCAAACCCATATCCTTCATCTCGAACTCTCTTGCAAGGTCCTCCTTGCAAGACTGGATCAAAATCTCATCTCTTGTTAGTATCAAATCATCTACATACATGACTAAGATGAGTAGACTACCATCTAGGAAAATGTAGTAGAGATTAGCATTTGCTTCACTCTTAGTGAAGCCAAATCCACTGAGATAGGAATCTATGTGATTGTACCAAGCACAAGGTGCCATCTTGAGAGCATAAAAACCTCTCCTGATTCTACACACATGTGTCTCCCTGTCAAATGTCTTAAATACCTCGGGCTTCTCAATGTAGATCTCTCCCACAACCACTCCATTGAGGAAGGAAATATTAGCATCCATTTAGTTGATCCTCCACCCAAACTATGTTTCCAATGCAAGTATGGTCTTGATTGATGATTATATTTCCACAAGGGAAAAAATCTCCACATAATCAACTCCCTCCACCTACGAGAAGCCTTTGGCAGCAAATCTGGCCTTGTACTTCTCAACACTACCATCAATTCCATGTTTCACCTTAAACACCTACATAGAGATAATAACAATTTTTCCCTCAAGTCTAGGCACAACCTCCCAAGAATTATTCTTCATGATGGATCCATACTCCTCCACCATGGCATATACCCACACCTACTAGGAAACTACTTCTTCAAATGAAGAAGGCTCAAAATCAATCATTTTTTTTCATGAGTTCCATATATCCGGTATATTTGTCTTGCGATCTCCTTTGTATGCGCAAGGAGCTAAGGGCTTGAACTTGCTTTTGAGCTTCCTACACTATCTTGTCTACCTCCATAGTTTTGTTCCTCCCTTCTCTAGAAGGATCTAGGTGATTGGGTTCCTCCACTTAGCCTTCTCTCTACTCCTCCACATGTGGCTGCTCAACAACATCTAGTGGATCCGATTGGGGGTCCTCCTTTGGATATATAAGTTTCTCCTATGGTGGATATATAAGTTTCCCATGGAATTCTCCTCATTAAATATGACATCTCTCCTCATCACAATCATCTTGAGTGAAGGCATATACACCCGATAAATATGAGGTGTCTCTGTGTATCCTACAAAGATCCACCTATCTGCAGTGGGCTCCAACTTTTTTGTACTATCTTTGGAGACATGAAAATATACCATGGATCCAAAAATGTGAAAGTGGGATACATTTGGCTTCCTCCCAGAAAAAGCCTCTTCAGGTGTGATCATTCCAAGAATTTTGTGAGGGCTCCTATTCTACAAATATATAGTTGTATTGCATTCTTTTTCCCATAGGTATAGTGATAGTCCATGATCATGCAACATTTCTCTTGTAGCCCCTAAAATGTTCCATTTTTCCTCTTTTCCACTCCAATTTGTCATGGATTGTGGGGTGCAATCAAATCCTTTCTAATACCCTCCTTGGCACATAATCCTTTAAAGGCATTAGACACATACTCTCCTCCATTACCACTTCTCAAGGATTTAATTTTTTGTCAGGTCTCATTTTCAACTAAGGCTTTGAATTCAACAAACTTTAAATAAACCTCATTTTTCTTCTTCGTAAAACAGATCCAACATTTGAGGGAAAAATCATCTACAAATATCACACAATACCCATACTTTGCAACTGAGACTGTAGAAAAAGGTCCACACACATCTGAGTGAACTCGATCCAAGATGGCTCCAACTCTATTATCTTAGCCCTAGAAGGAGGATTTAACATATTTTCCAAGAGTGCATCGCTTTCAAACATCATGTTGGTCAAGGGTGCATTTTGGAAGTCTAATGGTGATATGTTGCATTATTTTCAAAGCTCCATGGTGTAGGTGTCCCATGAACCTATGTCAGATCTCTCCAATATATTGACCCTAAACATGTTCTGCCTTGCTTCTCAATGCAATGCATGCATCTATCTCTAGATTTTTGATATTTTTAACCCGAACATCAGTTTTTTTTTACTTTTAGAGAAAAAACATGCTTCAGATATGATTTCCCCTTACTAATCACCACATCATATCCACAGTCTTCAAGTACAGCTACAGAAACTAAATTTTCCTTCAGACCGGAAACATACATTACATTCTTTAGGTGAAGATGAGAGCTCGACTCCCTCTTAAAGGTGATAGTGCCAATCCATTTGGTACTATATCTCCCATCATCTCCAAGTTCAATATGTAACAGTATCTTCTTCCCCTCTAAGTTGTTGAAGAACTCCTTGTTTCCTATCATATGAAATGAAGCACCAAAATGTAAGTACCATACACTGACTCATCCATGCATGAAATGAGGGTGAAATCCAACTTGAATTTTTATGTGAGAGGATCTCCTTCTACTACTCATGCATGCTTCTTACTGGATTTCTAGTGTGGACACTTGCTTGGATAGTTTCCACACTCATGGTAGTGAAAAAAATTAATTTTATTGATATATTTCTTATTTCTATGGTTCTCATTAGATTATGACTTGCCTTGGGCCTTCTTTCCCTTGGATTTCTTTCCTTTTTCTTCAAAGGAAATTTTTTCTTCCTCACCAGTTTTGGATGTGACACCATCTCTAGTGTTTCTTCTAATCTCCTCCTACACCAAATCAGACCAAAGTATCTACCAATATAGGAGCTTGTCTCTACCATTAACTGAATCCTGATAGTTGTGCCAAGACTTTGGAAACCCAAGGAGTGCTAAGTTCACAATCTCAAATGGTGGCATTGTCTCTCCTACTCCTCGGAGTTCATTTATGACTTGAGTGAATCTAGATAGGTACTGAACAATGATTTCATTTTTCTGCATTCGAATGTTCCTAATTTTATCTTTCAATTCCAACTTCCTAGCATCACTACTGCTTTCAAATATCTCTATGAGTATTTTCCAAATTGCATAAGAAGTCTTCTTGCATTGGAAACTCGAAACCACATGATCTCTGACTCCCTCTAGGATAATCCTCCTAGATTTTGTCACGTCTATCTTCTACTGAGCCAATCGGTTTGCATATGATGTTGTTGGTTTTGGAATATCAATTTGTGTGTACTCCAATAATCCATTGTCATCCAACACGTCTTCCATCCTATCATTTCAAGCTATGAAATTTGAAGTTCCCTCCAATGCATACTCAACCCCCAATCCATAGAAATATATTTTTCCTCTTTGAAGAAAATACCTGCACCACAAATATGTTATTCAAAATTTATTTTAGAGATGATTAGGAACTTGGTTTCTATGTAGTTTTCAATAGCTCTAATACCATGTATAAATAACTCAAAATTTGTAGTTTCTAATGAATTCAAACTTAAAACAATGGAAACAAATTTATTCTACTCAATCCATGGAAGGGAAAACATACAATAGAAAGACATGCAATCATTCAATCATAATGAACACATTATTTTTACTAGGGAACCAAACTAGGAAAATCCCCTCCTCTATTTGTATTATATCATATGAGAATATTGATCTATTATAATGTCTGCTTCAATCCTTGAAGCTCATTATTCACTAGAATATTGATCTCTTTCTCCTGAGTCTCTTCTATGGAAAGTACTTAGCCAAGTCTAGGCCTCTTGATCTTCCTATTTCCTTGCATAATTCTTGAGGAAATTAGCTCCTAAGGAATATGAAAAACTCTTTTTTTCTTGCACCATTCCCAAGAGAAAATCCTCACCTACTACATGCAAACACTATATACTCAGTATTATACAATAATGATTACATTGATGCCTTTTTCCTCCCCTCAACTAGGCAATTCAAATTGCATACATGACTAGGGACATTTTTAGTAAATTGACTAGTTCACTGAGAGATCAGTGAGTTAACAACAATTACAACTACTCAATTGAACTCCTACTCACTCTATTCATGACTAGAGCTCAGATAACTGAGTTTCACTAACTATAATTCCATAGATTGCTAGATCTTAGTAATCAACTCTTCACAACTCTACTTCTTGCACACAAACTTGAATTGACTGACTTAATTAAGTGACTTGGCCATGTCACTCCTACTAACTATAACTCAAGTAATCCTACTAATGTGGAAATTCAAATTTCTCCATTTGACTAAGGAACAAGTCAAATGAATCCTTTTCTTTCTACAATTTAACACCATAGCTCATTACCCAAAACAACAAAACCATTGGTTAAACCAGCCTAAACCACAAAATTGCTAAGTTGTGTGATAAAAATTTCGAATAATGGTTGTGAAAAAAAATCCCCAAAAAAAAAACAAGAAGGGTGCTGCCCCCAAACTACCCGAAAAGGGTGGGCTGCTATCGCGTATGATCCCCCCATTGTGTCCAACACAATGTATAGCATATGGAGATAAACATGCAAATAATATAATACATAGCTAATAATATTAACTATAAAAGAAAGCATTTCAACTACAAGCTTGAAATTAATTTTCTTATTTTAGGAAACTAAATGAATATCATTTGCTTAAAGCCTTTTTCTAAGAAATTCTAAAGTAATTTTCTCATTTTAGGAATAAATCATTTTTCTAAGAAATTCTAAATAACAAACTCTTGGAGTTAAATACATAGGATTCCTATTGGGTTTTATATTCACTCCATAAATCGTGGGAACTTGTAGCTCAAAAATTCAATCCCCATATTGGAATTGTTCATTCATTTTCAAGAAGAATTTGCACTAAGGACTAATTTTAAGAGGTAGTTGGTCAAAGATAAAAGTATGAGCTATGGCCATAAATTTATCAATGAAAATATTGTAACCACTTGGTTTGCCATCATACCTCATTGATTTATTCCAATAAAAAACTAGGAGATTTTATCCCTATTGTTCTTTCTTCTACAATCCCAAATATTCATAGTATGTTGCTTGATTTTCCAAGAAAAGATAAAAAAATGCAAGACTAATACCTAAAACATTTTCTTTGTTCTAGGTTTTCCAATTGATTATGATCCTAAATAGAAAGATATGCAACATAATTATACTTCATAAAATTAACTATTTTATATATTAACCCTACTACAAGGCCACCATGTACAATTGATTGTTAAAAACATATTCTTAATAAGAAATAAAGATGCAATGGAAAAAACATACGTTAACATGGAGGTTTTATCCTGAAAACCCAAACTAGGAAAACTAGCACGAATATTTTAGTACATACATTTTTTTTACAGTATATATAATATATATATATATATATATATATATATATATATATATATATATATATTATGGCAACCGTAAATTATTAATTCATTTACCATGGATTATAATATAATTGTAGTTCTTTAACTAAAACTAAAAGAATATGGGAAAAAACACCATGCACCAAAAAACCCCTAAAGGTGAAAAATTTTGAGGTGTTGCACTTAGACACCCACATTGCATCTAATGTAGCATACATCACATGGAGATATTTGTGCAAATAATATAACACATACCCAACAAATTTAATGGCTTGATATCCATACTAGCCATCAATCTCGTATGATATTCATCATTGGATCATTTGTCATACCATTTGTAAAATAATATGGATCTAACATAATAAACAATTTCTGACACACAACTATTTATATTTCATCTTTAAATTACATTCAATAATCATGTCAGATCACAACCATCAAATTAATATACAAGAACCATCAATACTCCATGATCGTTTATCACTTGCTTAATCCATTGATTTTTTGGTGCAAATATTCATCAATGCTCCATGATTGTTTATCACTTGCTTAATCCATTGATTTTTTGGTGCAAATATTAGGCTCTTAGTCCCTCATAAATAAAATGGATTTTTTTTTTTATTATTAAAATTGCTAGCTCCAATTGGGGATAATAGTCCCTCATAGAGTATTTTGGAATTTAGATTGGCTCTTTTGATTGGAAATGGAGTTATTTCGTATTAATGTGTGTGAGACATGTACTCATGCCAAAATATATTTGAAATAAAATTTTGGATATGGAAATTAATTACATGGGAATATTATCAAAAATCATGGTTTAAATATTGATAGATTACTCTTGAGCTTCAATTAAATCTAATCAATAGTAATTCTGATATTTATGAATGATTTCCCAATAATTACATATGTAAGAGATGTGCTTATAAATTATGTTTTGCATCTTATAACACAATCATAATGTCTGAGAGTAAGAAGATTTTGGAAGAGAATATTTGAATTGTTCCTCTAAGGAAATGCAAAGGAGAATGAAGGTTATTTTCTAATCATGAGTTTTCTGAGAAATAAAATGATTGCTACTAGAGACACTGGGTCAAATATCCCTCCTTCATTGATTCACGTTATTGTTAGTGAACCTGAGGCGTCCAATTATAAAAACAAGGGAGTATAAAGTTCATTTGGGATCGATCACACTTTATTGAAGATAATTTTAATATATGATCTTTAAATTTTCATGGATATTCCACTAGACATTTCATCTCAACAGATCTAATAAATTATTTAAAAAAAAAAAATTCCAAAATCTACACTATGAGAATATTTCTCTTCATATTTATGGATCTATAAATTATTATTTAATTTTGTGTGAATGAAAATTATAATTATGTACAAAAAACGAACAAAAAAATAAATCTCACAAACCATGATTGACACAAGATATATTTTGGGAAACCCTTTCGGGAGAAAACCCAACTCGGAGGTGTGGTTTCTCTACTCTCTTTCCTCGAATAGAAAATGGTTGTGAGTACAAAGAAGTAAGGTTTGTGGCCCATGGGATACCAAAATGCATGAATCATATCTATTTTCTCTCTCTTTATCCTTCTTTGCTACTTTGCTCATTTATGGAATAAGATACACTTAAAAATAATGGAAACCCTTTTCCTCCTAGTGCCTTGGTTATAACACAACCCGATAACCTACTAGAGGTTAGGTAGAAGGTCGGCTCTCAAGTGGCATAACTTTTAAATACGGACTCTATTTGAGGAAATTCTTGTGTCATTGGAAAGGTCATTGTGTGTATAATAGGAAAAAATCATGTGGTTCTTGTTACCTATCATTTTGTGGGCGATATCCCTAGGAGATTGTTTTTTCCTGCAAGATGCTCCTCAGCCTGCAGCCCCTTACAGCCATCAGATATCTCACTCTACCATTTCTCTGCCACCCGATCTAGCCACATGGTACCTCGACCATCTTCCATGATCATATGTTTGAAGGTGGGCCTCCCAAACCTAAAGGTATGCCTTGTCATTCGGTGATTTAGTATTGTAGTTTGCTTATCATGGACACTTCTACGCATGGATTGATGGGGGGTTTTGGTGGAAATAATGGGCTAGGTTTGTGCTCTTGTCCCCTATACCCCTTTTGGATATTAACCTTGAATTATATTCCTGTGGTATCTCTTTTACTGACCATTTGGCTTTACGGATGGTATTTCACAGGAAACCCTGATTTTAGTTGTGGGGTTCTACTCCCTCATCCACATATATTACCCATTTTCCACTCATTATCATCACATTCATCATTTCTCCCACCTAGGTAAATATTCCTCCACTAGGTCCACATAGGGTTAGCTCACCCCTTCCCCTTGCTTGCACCTTGGGTCAGGCCTAAAATGATTCCCCAGAGGTTGATGCAACTAAAAAGAAAGATAAAAGCATGTTTGGCCATATTCAACAGGAAAATGTACCACAAAATGAAAAATATGGTTGTGAAAAAAACATTTAGCAAGTAGAAAAAAGCCAATATATGATCTCACCCCATCATCATGGACATCACCCTAGTTCGTACAAGTTCTACAAGCCACCTTCATCATATAGGAACCCATTATTGTGCAAACACCTAGTGGGAAATGAACCACCCTACCATAAAAGGGGGTATTCATTGCTATATCTTATGCACCATGCTCTTACCCCTTAAGCCCCGAGTAGTTAATCAACAAAAATCATAAAAAGCCAAAAGGCATATAAAGAAGGGTGGAAAAATCAAGGTTGGGGCACCTCATATACCACGATTGCTCCCTCTTAGACATTGTAAACCCAAGTGTGGGCTTCCATTTTATTAGCTACCCTTGTACCCCAACTTGTGGCTCGGGGCTTCCCCTTCTCATCCCCTACTTAATTCACCTATTTTTCAAATGCCACAACCTTTTGAAGGATGTCCCCTGAATATATTATCCCCTTTAGAAGTAGAAACCACCTAATAAGATACTTAGTTAACCCCATTTGGAGTTTAGGAGACATTGGCACATCCCAAAGCCCATTATGGAAGGTGAGGCCATTATGAAGTCCCCACCTATGGTCCATGATTGGTAAGATCATTTGCTCGATTTATCTAATGACTTGTTGTACTGGAAGGCTAGGGAATGCATTGGATCTTATGCAGGATTGCAAATGGTCTTCATCTTTGGTTTCATCTCCCTATATGGGGTCCTAATATTTCGTAGGGATACATTGGCACACGTAGGGTGTGTGTCAAGAGCCATGGGCCAGTGGTAGAAAAATTTCCATGGATCCCTAAGGATGGTCAGAGATGCTCGAGATACTATTATTGGACGAGGAAGATGCACCTAGTTCACCCTTTCCCAATTAGCCCCACAGATGTACCATTCATTTGGCAGCTAACCCAGGACTTGTAGTATGATGTGGCATCACCCACACCATCATCAGAGCCCTTGTAAATGATCTCCAGGTATCTTTGACTCACTTGGATACCCATGAGGTTATTATTGTCCCCCCACACCCACTGGGAGCACCACAAGTTATTTTTGGAGAACAAGGGGCCAACCCCTTTTTCATCACTTTTGAGGGTCCTATTCTTCATTATGAAACTTATGGACCTAATCAAGCCACTTGGAGGGCCCTACGACATGTAGTGTTTTTCATCTGACCTCTTAAGAGGCTTATTATTTTATTTGCGAGCTAGTTTGGTGGGTGTGTCACCAAGAGTTAGGTCATTAGCACATTATTTTATTTTTGGGGCTTATGTAGGCCTAGGATACTAATTCAAACTCCTCATTAGTATATAAATACAAGTGAGATGAGCTCATTTTCTCATCATCACTTTCGATTGGATCTCTTCTCTCTATTGAAAATTGAACACTTTTTCTTGGAGGATGAATTAGAGCTTTATAGATGAATTTTGATGTGTGGATTTGGTTTATCTTATCATGGAGATTCTCTGTTTTCAAATTGTGGATGGTTGGATATGTTCTATTACATGTGATTACATGATTTTAATTTTATTCTTGTTTTACTTTTTCATATACATTGGACTGGGATTTTCACTATTTTTAGGGCTATTTGTTGCACGCATTTACAACTTAAATTGTGGAATTTTATCTTTTTATAGAATCTCTCAATGTATGGGCCATGTAATTTGAATTACCTATACTAGGGGTAATTCTATCAACAAATTTATCTTTATAAGCCATCACCTTTTGCATATCGAAGTATAAAAGATGCAAGATTGCTTCTCTTTAACCTAGAAGGCTAGCGTAATAGTCTTGAGGCCTCATTGACTAAGAACCAAAGGTCCTCATTCATATTTACCATAGAATCAATTCTCCCAAGACTAAGGCACTAATCTACTAAGAGGTGGTCACATAAAATCAACTATTTTTCACCTTTCCCTAGGTCTAGCCATGGTGTGTCTGCTAGGGCATCATTTTCCCAATGAATTAGCCCTCCAAAAAGTTCAATCTCCTAGCCTATCCTATGCTAGTGTCTCCTCAAGGCCTCCTCCAATTTTGAATTGATTACGATGGTGGAGTTGTGAGAAAATCCAAGCCCTAGCTCCGAGATCAAACTTTTCCCTAGCATCTCGAAGGCTAGTGCCTCATAGGATCAATTCAACACCTTTAAGTGAGTATTCTTTCCTTGATCCTTTCCCCAACTTATCTAGATTAAGAAAATCATTGGTTTCTAAACTCTTTCCTCCTAACCTAGGTTGGGTCCACTTGGTCCCATGTGGTCCCATTGCTTTGAAAAGGAAATTCTTCAAGAAACATCCAAGATACCAATTTCAATAAATATTTTAGGGATTGGGAAACTCTTTCACAAGTCATATTCCCTAAATCTAACCCTCAAATTTCTCCCATCCTTCTCTTGGAAGGCATTGTACTTTTCTTAGAAAGAAAGCAAGCTCTATCCTTCAACCTCTTCTGGAAAGGGATCATTTTTATCACTCAACATCCACTTATTGATTTATCCTTCATTGGTGACTCCATGATATACCAGGTCTCCTCCCATGGGTGAAATTCCATAAATATTAGGGAGCCTTAGCTGAGATGACAATGGGCTAAGTCTCCATTTTTTTCACTCGGTCTAGTATTTCCCCTTTAGGTCCCCTGCTAGTTCGAGCAGTAACATTTTGGCGTCATTGCGGGGAACATGAAACATGTGTTTTTTCCCCATATGACATATTGACATAACATTATTGGTGACTCCATTGGAAGAACGAAGCCCTAATTCTTCATTTAACTTTAAGGTCTTTTCTTGTAGGGTTAAGCAAGAATTTTTCTAGGCATATTTTCAATTCACCTTAGAAACTCCTACATATTTTTCATGTATATCTCAAATAGGTTGTCTTTCTTTGAAAAAATTTCCTCTTTGAACATTGCTAACATCCTTGGGCATCCTAATCATTTTGTAGGAAGGATGGTATATGGGGTGCCCATGTTTGATGGTGATCCACTCTCCGCAATTGTCCATGTAGAAAGATTAAATGCACATACTTCAAAGGAGAAAGTGGTTCACCAAGATGTCCTTATGTTATTTTTCATGGGATATCTCGATGGTCATAACTCATGGTTGCATGATCATGAGCCCAAGAGCATATCATCTATTAAGGAGTTCGTTGATGGTTTTCGTAGTCACCTTCAAGTATACCCTGCTTGAAGCATCTAAGAGGAAGCCTTCATTGAACATCATCAAGACATTGAGAATCTAAGTAACGATTAGGAAGGTGAGTCATCGTTGGGTCCACATGATGAGAAGGATGATTTTGAGAACACATGTGTTGGGAAGAATGAGTTTATGGAAGGTGAAGTTGAGACTAACCTTACCTTTCTCAAGGATATTACTTCTGATGATTCTCCTTTTGAGAACCTTGAGGAAGTTGACCCCATTAACCCCTTTAAATATTATATTGAAGATTATTTCCACATTGAAAAGGAAAAATTGGAAATTGTTGGTCCTCAATTTGATTATGCTCCCATTTACGAAACTGACAAGGAGGATGAGGATGAGATTGGTTGTCCCTTCCCCTCAAACACTATTTAGGATGATATACCCATTGATAATCGTGGGAAGGAGAATATTCATTCTGATTTTCATAAAGAGGGGTTGTTGGAAATGATCAATTTTCCATTTAGGAGAGACCCAATCTTTGATACTAAGGAAATTGATAAAGCTCCCATTTCTCTTGAGAATGATTCTATGTTCAAATCACTTGAGCCTTTAGATTATGATTTTGGGATAGAAAAACTTGTTGAATCCAATACTTCTCCATCCCTTTTTCCTATTGGTCATTATCTTGAGTCTTCATCAAGTGATTCCCTCACCCCTAGTTATATGATCTCAAGTAACTATCAGTCCTTCCCCCCTCCCGAGTATAGTGTCAAGGAAAATCCCTTCATTGATTATACTTTTCCTCCTTGGATGCACCCTTAGGGTTTTGATCACTCCATAGTCTCCCCTCTCTAGTGTAATGGTCATGTGAAACCTGCTTGTGTTTATCCATCTCATCAGCCTCCCTTTCCTACTAATCATATCTCAATGAAGGCCATAATCTATATATGCAAGAGGTTGCCATCCATCAGACGTTTATGAGCTTGGTTGTTGGCATCTCTGCATTTTTGTTGCATGAGAAGATCTCATGGACTAGATTACATAATTTTCTCACCTTTTCTCATATAATCATCCATGTGTGGAAATCATATTTTACCACCTCCCGCCCACAACATCCTCCATGTGTTTGGGTTTGCATTTGCTTTGGGGTTTTCTGCATTTATATTGACTTGATGACATATTGGTTGCATTGGCTTTATGATTACACTTAATAATAGCTTCGTCATATGCATGTTAGGGTAGGATGTATTGCATTCTTATTTTCACATTAGAACTAACATCATATGATATTTCTCATGGTAGATTAGAAGCATCTAAATTAAGACTTTCATATGTTATTTTTTGTTTATTTTATTTCCTAACATTTAGCATGTGTGATCATGAAACGTCGCGAAAGCATGCTACCCCTTTTTTTTCATCTATTATATGCATAGGTGATAGGTCTACGGTAACCAAGAGATTGTTGGAGTTCTCATGACCTCGCGTTCGAGTAGCTTCATCCACTTCTTCAAGATATCACGTCCTAGTTGGAGACATATGTTACCCACCATTTTGTGGGTGATATCCCTAGGAGAATTTTTTTCCTCCAAGATAGTTCTCATCCAGTAGCCAGTAACCACTTACATCCATCAACTAGCTCACTCTCTCATTTCTCCACTACTCGAGCCAGCCATGTGGTCCCTTGACCATCTACAATGATCGTATTTTTGAAGGTGGGCCTCTCGAACCTAAAGGTATGCCTTGTCATTCAGTGATTGAATATTGTATTTTTCTTATCATGGACACTTCTGGGCATGGATTAATAGGATTCTGAGAAGTTAATCAAATAAAATCATAAAAAGAAAAAAAAGGCATATAAAGAAGGGTGGAAAAATCAAGGCATGTGCACCTCATGTACCACGATTGCTCCCTCCTATACATTATAAACAAAAGTATGGGATTCCATTTTATTAGCTTCCCTTGTACCCCAGCATGTGGCCCAGGGTTTCCTCTTCTCATCCCCTACTTCTAATCTGAAATTTTGGGCAAACTTTTTAATGTTATCCAAGCTCCCTCATCAGTATTAAAAATATGTTTAAGATCATCTCAAATTAACCAAAGTGTAAAGGATTATGTGTCAAGTCTTTAGTGTCTTTTATGAGAAATTTATGGGATTAATTAGCTGTTTAAAACACATATACAACAAGTAAATTTGCAAAGAAGTAAAACATAACAAACTCATAACACAAAGATGATAAAGGAGTTCACCACTCCTGGGATACATGTCATTGGACCTGCTTCAATGGCTAGGCCCTCTTTGGATTAATGGTCAATTCTATGATTACATGCACCTGCAGTGCTCCAATGGCTTTGCAACCTGCTCCATTCAATTCATAATACCCAAAAGCCCCAAAAATGACTTTCCAAGCTCTGCAATTGGACTTCAACTGATCTAGGCTTGACCTCCTCTCTTGGTGGCCCTGGGTTTCCTTAAACTTCAACATAGAAAAATCACATACAAAAGTACCTTTCTAGCTATGCAACCTATTCCATTGTGTTCAAAGCATCCAAATCATCTAGGAATGACTCTTTCTGAGCCAACATTGGTCAAAAATGGCCAAAGTTTTGTCTCCTTCAGTTTTTCTTAGGAAATCTCCACGTGTCACCCTCTCATTGATCCACCAAAACTTCCTTTGACCAATCTGATGCCAACAAGTGTCAAAATCCCATTGAGCCATATGTCAAAAGATTATAGGAATATTCCTTGGAATATTTGTTTTACTAACTGGGTTGTATGGATGCGTAGTCAGCATCAGAGTCACAAAATTATGCATGTTTGACAAAACAAAGAGCAACCTCTAACTTTCTCATATGAAATTTGTTTTGAGTGAAACGAGTTGCATTGGAATCGTATCACTGAGATAGACTCGGTCGTTCATGTTTTTATCGATTCTGAGCACTTTTATTTTCGAGCAAATTTTTGCCCGTAGTCCAGATCCCGATCACTCCTTCCCATTGACAGGGTTTTGGACCCATAAAAGTTGGTTATCTGGTGAGAGATAAATACTCTTCTCCTCGCCAAGTTCTATCAATTGATTCTACTTGGAAAAATCTCCATGACAACCACTTGGGTTCACTGACATGCCTAGCCTTGCAAATGGCTTGGCACTTCAACCAATGTTCTCTTTTGTTGCTGGCCCAATCCATCACTTATTGGTTGCTTGCTGAATAAACACCTTGTTGTAGAAAAGTGATCCCTCGGTTCTTGGAAAGCTGACTATTGGCCTTCCCACTGAGAATCATGTTCCTCCTTTGCAATACGTGCATTCAATGCAAGCTTCTCCTTGGAAACCACTTTTCCAAATTAAGCCCATCTGAGTGAACTACAGCAATGAGTTCCAATATTAGAAATAACAAGAAAATAAATGACCATGATTTTACCTCCACGGTTCTAAATTCCACATCTAAAAGAATGCATTCACCGTCTCTTTCGCTTCTTGGCATCAACACATCAAATTCATTATAGACCATTTGATATTTTATCAGGGTTGCAATTGTTTTTGGCAATTTTGTACACATTCTCTTCTTGATTCCATCATCCTCCAGTATTAACATGCTACTCATGTCATGATTTGAGAATGAAGGCTAATCATGAGCCTCTTACTCAAGTGTGGACCTTCCAAAATCCTGTGATATATTGTCACAAGAAACACCATTAACCTTGAAAAACACTCATGAAAGAATATAACTTGACGACCTTTTCCTTTTGCTTCTCCAAAGAAACAAATGTCACATCATGTGAACATTTCCATGTACTCTTAAATCTTGGTGTATAAACCATCTCAGTGTTTAGTAGATGGTTTACTAAACACAAGTCGAAAAAACATGCTTCTTCAAAGCAACTGACTTTCAAGTCAAGCAAAAGCATGTACAACAACTTGATGATTTACAACAAGAATTCCATATTCTCATCAAACAATTCGTCACATCTCCCTTTCATATTTGGAGACAAAATAAACTATTCCAAGTCGATATAACATACATGTAACAATCAATCGACCACACAAGCCGACACTCATACATGTGCAAATGATCAACATTCTCGAGTTGACAACATACATGTTGACAAAGAAATTAGCCAACACAAGTCAACCACTCATGCATGTTCAAGCACAATGAAACTATCAAAAATTCCATTGTTCACACACACAAACTCTCATGCATGTATAACATTTCTCAACTCTCTCACAAGTACAAGAACCCCATTGATATGCATGACTACTTAATGAACTAAAATGACCAAATTTGTTGCAATAAAGTGAGTCAACATACTCCACTTTCGAACACCTTCCTAGTGTAAACATGCAAGTTCAAGAATGCAACATGCATGCAAATTTGTAGTTGCAAATTGCCATCTTTGCTGCATCTAAGTGAGTTAACATAACTCTACTTTTCCAACATCTTGCTTCATGCAATATGCAACATACTTTGAGGAGAAAATAATTAAATACATACAAATAACAAGGAAATGCATCAATAAGGCAAGATTTGCATCAATTATCAAAAGAAATGCAAGGCATTAATTGGTTAAGAAATCTAATCATCTCTTTACAAACCATTTCAATGTCGGTTCTTTCAGCTGCACTTCATCATGTGTATCATCATGACCCACACCAATTATGTAATCCTCATTGTTTCTGGGAAAACTAGTGTCTTTTCAATCAACTAGCCCTTTAGGTTTGGCAGCTACCCTAGAAACAACAGTTCAAAGTAAATCGTGATTTCTTCTATGTATAATAGATAAGAGAAAGACAAAGGAACCAACTTGGATCTTCTGCTTAACTCCTTTCTTGATCTCCCTCCCCCTTGGCGGAGCTTGCAACTCCTCTTCGTACTTATCCTGCTTGGAGAGTACCTATAGAAATATAGTAACAAATAACCGTCATAGCATCTTGATCTATTATAGCATAAGCATTATAGAATCAGAAATATAATGAACATGCAATGGCATTCATAAACAATAACATTCACAATTGCACAGTTATATGGAAGAAAACTCGAAGAACTTTATTAAATAAAAGGGAGAATTACAACCCAGTTGTCTGATCTAGCATCATCCTCCCAGCATCAAAGCCCTCTTCACCTCATGAAATAGCAAGACCACAACAACAATACAATGCTCTTTCTCAAATACAAACTATTAGCACTTCCTTGCAAATTACAAAAATCCAGCCTCTAGATCTCTCAGATGACGGATCGATTTATAGATGTGTGCAAGGGTGTGAGTCATCTCTGTGTTTTTGATTAGTGTCATTCCACTTGTTGCATTTGGTTCCACTCGGATATTTCTTGGATCTCTTACTCATCCCTGGGTGAATTCAGAGAGGTAAGTGTCATAGGAGAAGTTTCTAGAAGATTCCATGAGCATCCACTTAGAAAATTGTCTCAGACATTTGTCCATCCTCACTCATCGCACCCTACAGAAGGCCTCATCAGTATGCATCACACCTGGCTAGTGTAGAAGTCAATATGCATCACACCCTGACAGTGGAGCAGTCAGTATGGTCCAGTTTAGGAAAATTCTGGATGGTTTTTCAGGTGGAACTTTTGGGGAATGATGTAATCAGTTGACCATGTTGTTTTAGGGTATGAAACAACACTTTTAGGGGTTGAAGAATCCTAGTTTATCAACATATAAGATTGGGGTTGAAGTGCCCAAATATGTCTATAATAGTTGCCCCCTAAAGCATGAAGTCATAAATCTTGATGTCGGGTGGAATGCTTTATCATGAGGATCTGAGGTTTCGAAACTGGAAGGTGACCTATATAAGATACAATAAAATACATCATCATAATATAATTTTCATGATCTAGCTAAGGCGGGCATTCCCATGCTCAGCTTTATAAATTCATTTCATGTACATAGAAAAGATAGTCGTCTGCATATGCAAACTAGTGATTCTTCATATGTAGAGTCATCATCCCTAACTCGCATGACCATCTGTGTAGCTTCTATGTACATTTGATGTCTTTATATCCCTAAACATATTGCAGCCCGGATGGATGAAACTAGATTCGGGGTCTTCAAACTTGTTCACTCTTCACCCGATGTACAAGTCAATCCATGTGAAGATATGTTCTGAAGTCGAACATGGAAAGACCACCCCTGATTATCAGCCAATAATGTGAGCTATTAATAGACACGAGAGGAATCATTGATAATGATAATGACCCTCAAGGTACTACAATACAATTCATGTGGTGTGAATATATGTTCCGAAGTTGAACACCACGCAAAATCTTTCGGTCGAAGGCCATTGATGTTAACCTATCGCAGGAAGTGAGAAACTTGCCATTGAGGCATGCAAGCTTCAAAGTACTGAAAGGGGTGTTTCTAAGTCAATTTCTTGGATAATGAGCTGATGTAGACAAGAAGTGACCCGTCTTAGGAGGGCCTTAATGTATCCCACATCTACGTCACAAAACGAAGCAAATGATTTTCCGGAAGTGAAAACGATCTGACGACACAAGGTTCAGGAATGGCGGTCATGAAAAATGGAGGGTGAAGGTATTGCAGTGGATGAGGCATTAACTGGATTGTGGTTTCTCAACTGAATGACTTCTCTTTAACATATCGATGACACTGAGATGGATTGGTAGCATTAACCCCAACAGACAAATGGTGTATAATACCAATAGTGAAATGACCGATGAACGGAATAACCCAACCCGACTCAATCAAGGTGATGGAGTGAAAGTGTCATGTTCAAGAGCGACCTGCTACCATAAAATTCTTCAAGTTTTCTTCCCTTTTTCCCCAGTCATTGCTAACCAGTACCTCTTTATTTTTGTCAAGCTTGAGGATGATAACATATGCTTGTTCTATAATTTGCAGTTCGGGCAAACCTGTCACTATGTTTTAATGAGTCTAGTGACATTGAAACTCGTTCTTGTCTAGGTGGACAAGTTTGTCACTATTGTTTTAATTATTTTAACGACAAAGACAACTCGGCCCTTTTTGTGTTTAGAGAGTTTGAAAAGGGACAAAAAGGAAACTCCAGCAGTTCTTTTTCATAAATTAATCCCTTAGGTCTGAAAAAGGATAAAATAATACGAAAGGGATGACTTTTCTGATCACTTTAACGAGCCGAAAAAGACAAGCGCTCGAACTTTTTCATGAGATAATCCCTCAGGTCCAAAAAAGATTAAAATATACAGGAGGGATGGCACTTCCAATCACTTTAATGAGCTGGAAAGGCCAATTGCTCGACAATCTTTTCATATTTAACGAGTCTAAAAAGAGTTTAAAGGAGACTCGTTTTTGAGGAACGAGTGGTGTCTAGGGTAGCAACTGGTTCCGGGTAAGCTTAGAACTTCTCAAAACATGGCGATGTGAAGAGGTTGGTTAACAAGACCACTCATTGCAGTTGTTCCTCAAAAAGGGTAAACAATCAAGTGAAAGCGTATGATCAACCAAAAGAATGGAGGTGATGGGAGGAACACAACCAAGGCTCAAAAGGCTGATAACATGGCAATCACAAAGGTTATTTACCAAAGATGGGTTAATTTTTTAACAAGCTTGAACCGTGGGGAACCATGCTCAGTGTGGGTTTCATTGTTTTTACAAGCTCGAAACGAACAAACATATGCTTGGTCAGGGTTAAAAATGTTTAATTCATTGTTTAGCACATCATATTCTTTTGTCGATCATTCAACCTGCTCAATCACTCCATCAAAATGATTAGAATACATATATACATATGAAAAATGAATTAAAACTAACATTTTACTTGAATTACGTGAATAGTAAACATAAAAAGTAGTTTTACCTTTCATTTTCATCATTCTATTTCAAATTTGGGATTTTGGAGCTCTGGAGTGGTTTTCCCCCTCAAATTACACCAGTCGATTTCGGGAGATCTAGTGGACTATTCTCTGCGCCATCAGGACTAAGTAGGAGATAATCCTGAGCTCTTCATTTTCATTCCATCTTTCTTTGATTCTGAGCAAGCTTTTTCACATTTCTAGGCCCTTGGGGTTTGAAGATATCGTTCCCCAATCATCACACCTAGCCAGTATCGAAAGGTATGATTCATACTGAGCTGCCAACTGGCCAGTCAGTATGCATCCCACCTTGCTCAAAGGCGGGGTGCGACGGGCGCAGAAGGGCATCTTTACACAGTGATTTTTCATCAAATTGTTTTGTTCAAATGTGGATCCTAACTCATCTTTTGTTTGCATTTAAGATTTTTGTTGGATCAAGATGGTTGTCACATGGCATGAACACGAACATGAAGAAGAGGACATGATTTCTTTACATGACCAGGGCATAGTTGCTGCATTAAGAAACTGTGGTTTGCTGAAGTTCTTCCGTATATCCAACATGAGGCAACAGATCAATTTGTTGCAGTATTTTCTCGATGCTTGGGATTCGATTGACCAGGTATTCCAGATTAGAGGTAAATCCATTCCGTTGACAATTGAGTACTTTTACTTTCCAACAGGGTTGTTGAGGCATGGTGCCCCTCTTTCACTTTCAGGATTCACTCGTGGGGGTGAATCCGTGAAAGATTACATTTGTCAGTTCTGCAGAGATGGCAAGATCAATATCTAGGATGTCACTGATCGGCCCCTGAGGACCATTTTATTTACCTTTGCTAGATTGGCTGGTAGCATAGCTTTGCATTTGGCAAACAGATCTTACATGCAATATGCCCTGGAATGCCTGGAACTGAAGGTGTTCAACTAGTGCGAGGCAGTACTTCCTGTCATAAAAGAACAACTATCCAAAGTAAAGAATGGAAGAACCAAGAATTTTTGCTATGGTTCCATATTGAATGCTTTTTCTTTAGAGAGGATTCCATAGATGCAACCTCAGAACATTTCACTATGATTGCGAGCATCGAGGGAACCATGGATGCAGAGATGGGTTGATCTTATGGCCAGACATGCCAATCAGTCACAGATTTCCTTCTCTGATTCCTTTTTCGAGTGGTTCGACCATTAGGAGGTGGTCTTTGCGAAGTATCCATACGTTGGGATGGATTTTCAAGGTGACCCAAATTTGGCATTACCAGCTAGTGAGCAGTGGAGTGCTATAGGTAAAATGATTCGACCACATCTTTGTTTATCAGTTTTACAATGTTTTTGTGTTTTTTAAATGTTACCAAGACTAATCAAACTTATATGCATGTGCAGATATTGGACCAGTGCGACTAGTCGCGTGCCCGCGGGCAGCAGATGACGCTCTAGTAGGAGAGGCTATAGGGAGGGCCATCCTTCCAGATCTGGATATATCAAAGACCCTGGCAGTGCTGCAGGATCAGATCGAAGGCCTCACTCTCAGTATTCAAGATGTCGGGATCAATGAGTTACCTTTGAGGTTACAGTGCCATACTACTGGCATGTTGAGTCGATGCACTAGGCTCCTGCAGATGATCGCACAGGTGGTGACATGTTATCACTAGCATCATTAGTCTAGGATGCTTCCCTACATTTGTTTTTGAGTTTCTTGGTCATATGACCGATTTTGTCTTGGACACAAAACATTTTGTAAAAACTATAAACAGTTATATATTTTTTATTTTTGGATTTTTATTTTAGTTAAGTTATGTAATCCTGATGCAAATGTTAATGTAAAATGCTTTCTTTACAAACGTTGTAAATGTCTATCTAACACATAATTTGCTAATGAATCAGTCAATGTGTTTAGTTCATGGAAATGTGTTGATATTGAATGGAATAAAACTGTCTTTCCAAAATCCTAACTCTTAGGAACATGCAATAAATGGCTGGGTTCCGAACGGAATAAATGCCAGTAAGCTGTAGAATGACAAGTTTTGAATCTAGCTTGACAACGAGTTGGCATATGCCATGTGAAATGGCATCAGAGAGAAGTTCAATCAACACGCTATACTCAGAGATGTTGTTTGTCAATTGGCCAATACATATCCCCTTGAAAGTCACTAACTCACCGCTTGGATCGAAAATGGCCCAGGCCACAGAAGATAGGTTCCATGCAATATGACTAGCTCCATTGGCATACCCAACAAATGGTTCCAAAAAATCTAACATCTGCAACAAAAGCGAAGCGGATTACCTAACCAAAATGACAACTCTAAAAGAAAACACACTCAAAATGTAATAAAATCATATATACAATGAGTTTACTACACTTGATCAAGCGTAGTAACGTTTAAGATACAACCCGTTACGGAGCTACAACAGTGGAATCCCATCATAATCGACCAGCTCATAGGCTCCTTTTGTCAATACTCATTTAACAATGTAGGGGCCCATCCATAATGGTTCGAATTTACCTGCTCCTAATTTGTCAGAGTCCTGATCATAAAGTAAGACCAGGTCACCTTCTAAGAAGACACGAGGCTTGAAATTTTTGTCATATTACACCTTGACACATTTCTTATGTGCTTCGTTAGCCACCATGACATCACAATGGATTTCATCCAGGTGGATTAGTTCCAAGAAACAAGCCTCTTCTTCCGAAGTTTCGAGAAGCAGATCAATTGCAAGCATGAGGGATGAGATTTCACACTGAATTGGTAAGATAGCTTCCAAACCATATGTTAGTTTCAGTCTTTTCATCCTTCCTCCAGTGATCAAACATGATCTTACAAAGTGATTTTAAGGTGCAAGGTCAAATTTTGTCATTTCAGTGAGTCTTCAAGAAAAATTTGGTCACTAGGTATTAGGTCTAGGGTTTGTTTTCACTCCTTTAAAAGTTGTCCAAATGTTGGTCCATGTCACCATTCAACTGAGTGTACCATCATTCAGAGGGTTGTCATCATCATGTTAGGTTCCAATGGGTCATTTTACACCTTGTTCATGCTTCAGTTGCGCCTAGGTAAGGTTCATTTCCCTCTCCTAGGGTTTTGAAGGTAATTTCTCTTGGATGGTCAAATCATCAACAAAACTTGTATCCTAATGTTCATACACCTTCCCCTATCCTTAATGTACCTTATTAAACACTTCCTGTCACTGAGATCCCCCAAATTCCTCATTTTCGCACAGACCCTAGTTTCTTGCTACAACTTGACAATTTTCTAGGCTAGGCCTGTGTTTTTCCCTTTTTTACCCCTTCCCCTCACTCAATCTTTGAAATTCCACTTTCCCTTACTTTCTAACATCCCTCCCTACTTCCCAAAATTTTCTCAAGAATTTAGAAGCCCCTTATCCCCTTCATTTCACTTCATTTCGACAAATCCCCTGTTCCACACATCGGGATGGGTTTCACTCCAATGATGTTTCTGATCAAGAAAAGATGAATTTGGGAAACATGAGAGCGTTTTGTGTCCAAAATAGGCCAATTAAGAAAAACCTCATTCACTTTTTACACAGATGTCATGATTTTAGATAAATGTCAAAAATACAGTTATCTCAGGAGAATTGATGCACCTCTGAAGTGACCTTGGGAAAATCAAGATTTGTCCTAGCTTGGTTGGCCTAATGACTTGCTTGATGAGTCAAATGATACCTAGACACAAATATATTTCCCATGAGCTATCATGAGCTCAATTTGGGGTTGAGGAAGACCTTCAAAAGTTGACTGCAACAGCACTCTGCCTTTAGGCAGCCTCATTTTGCACATTTTGACCAGTCCTGGGAAATTTGATTTTTGACAAGGAAAATGAACTTCAAATTACAAAAGTCAAGCTTTTTTGGAAAGTATACTTGATAAGCTTTCCAACGAGCTATCTTGTGCCCAATTTGGACACCGGGAATGCCTCCAAAACTGGTCTACAAAAAGGCATGGCGCACTTGGGTAGTGGCACGACGCATCAGTGGTCTGCACCTTTAACACAGAAAAGGTCCAGTTAGGTCCACTGGAGACATGACCATTAGGTGTGAGACCACAGGTAACACTAAGAGAAAGTGCGGAACTAGAAATTTTTGAGCAAAACAAAGGTTTTTCTGCTTGATGCGCTGCGCCACTTGGCGCGCATGTTGCTAGGGACCTCCTTTTGAGGAAAGCTCAGCATTTTTGGATTTGTCATGGAAAAATATGAATGCTCACAAATGGCCAAGAAATTTTGACAGTCTTGAGCTTCCAAAAAGGTCAAAAACACCTCAAAAATGACATTTCTGCCCCTTTTTGGACACAAAGGAAGCAGTGTTGGGAGAACTCAATTTTGGAGGGGCAAATGGAGGCCAATTTCAAAAATTCCACTTGTTCTGGAAATTAGACAGGCAGACCTTTCCAACAAGCACATTTGGAGAAAATTTGCACACCAGGAAGGCCTTCAAAAGTAGCTACAAACAGGAGCTATGCATAGGGAAATCAGCGCAGCGCATTGGGGAAATTTTTCTCAGTTTAACCAAAAATACTTTGTTTTTCCCTAGTTTCTTGACAGTTTGAATTTTCTCTTTCTAAATGTCAAACTCATGGTGTAATTTAATGTAATTTGATGGATCTTGATGTAATTATGTTAAATTTTCACTTATAGAGGTAGATTCATCCATGAAAAGGTAGTTTGCAACTGAATGAATCAATTCCCTAGTTTTGAGAGGTATGTTGTTCCGCTGCCTACTTTTTAGTTCTCAGTTTAGAATTTGTTGGAACAGCTCCTAAACTCGTGATCTTTACCCCTAGAGGCTAGGATGAGTTTTCTTTTTCCTATATCTTGTGATTTTTTAGTCATTAGCAGGGTTGGACTTTTGGGAAAGCTTGGAGCTTCATTGTATACACATTTCAGCAGTTTGGTTAAGGAATAGACCAGGGTTTGTAGCCCTTTATGCGATTCATGTGGAATCTTGCTTTGGTATTGTGTTTCCTTCTGTAATTGTAAGTTTATATGTGTTTTATGTATGGCATCATCTCTCTTTGCTTCATCTTAACTAAATCAAACAAGGATAAAGGTAGAATCCATTGAAATTGCAGCGTTCTACCTAGGGTTTGCTTAGTTATTTATGTTTTCAGCTGTTTGAAGAGGATCCCTGAGACTTTCTTGCCCTCTTCAACTCCTCACCTATCTAAAATATCTCCATCTCATTCAATTGAAGTACCAAATCATCTGCCTACCTTGCCCCATAGAGATCTCTGCAAAACTGAGCCTCATTCCCCAGACCCAAATCTGCCTTTCCATTTGAGCCAAAAAAACATCATCAAATTCAATCAAACTCTTCTACACACATACCTAGCCTAAAATCAGTTTTCACATCAGTCATCTCAAGCCTCATTGATCATCTTTTTCTGAGATTAACAAGGAGAGAACCCTCTCCCGACCTGGTAGGGCTAGCTACCAGGTTAAGCATGGTTTGATGTTATCCTAGATCCTACATTTCTCAGCCTGAGGTAGATTTAGGCACTAACACCATACACCAGCTGAAAAGGCGTAAGTCTGATCACATTTCTCACCGAAGTCCTATAGGACTTTGTTGATTGCCTCAACCTGTCCGTTAGCCTACAGATAATATGGAGTAGAACTATCGTGGGACAGTCCTAATTTGACAATCAATTCGATCATCATGTGATTGAAAAATGTGACCCACGATCTGTGACTATAGCCTGTGGTACACCAAATCTAGAAACTACATGGTTAAAAAAGAAAAGAGCAGCCGTTTCGCCATTGTTGTTTAATGTAGGCATCGCCTCGGCCCATTTTGTAAAATAGTCGATAGTAATTATAATATACCCATGCCCCCCGACCGAGGTGGGGTTACATGTAATGAAATCAATGCCCCATTTTGCGAATGGCCCAACAACAACTACTGGATGCAGTGGTGCGGGTGGTAATCTGGTTTTGCGTTCAAAAATCTGACAAGCATGGCAACTTCTAACTATAGTTATGCAATCTCTGAATATGGTAGGCCAGAAGTAACCTGCTCTTAAGATCTTTTGTGCAGTAGTGTAACCAGATAGATGCCCTCCACAAGCATCTAAATGACAATCATTCAAAACCTTTTCAGCCTCCTCATGCATGAGGCACCTTTGTAGAACTGTATCGATACCACAACGGTAAAGCGTATCGCCAATGATCAGGTAGTCTTTGGCTTGGTATTGAGTATGCCACTATTTAGAGTGAGAGGTGTTAGGCCTAAAAGTTTGGGTTTGGAGATAGACTAATATATCCCCATACCATGGATTGCTTGACAATATCAGAAACAGAGTCTCTTCCACGATTGATGCTTTGGATGTCAAATCGTTGGATGATGGTGGAAGGTCACAAAGTAACTCCACGAAGATGAGAGATTTCTTTGATTTGGATTTGGTGAATTCCAGATCAAACTCTTGCAAAATGGCTATCCATTTGGAATATTTTCCCCCCAGTAATTAACGCGATAAAATGTAGGTCATAGGGTTGCAATCTGACATAATGGTAGTCTTCTGAAAGAGAACATAGTGTCGAAATCTCTGTACTGCTTGAACGGCTGCTAAAGCCAGCTTTTCAACATAGGAGTATTTTCTTTCTGTATCATTAAGGTTTCTACTTAAATAATATATAGGATGTTTTATTCCATTATCTTCTTGACCTAAAACCATGGTGATGGTTGTATCTGCGGCGGCGAGATACAAATTAAAGTCTTTTCGATAGTCAGGAGCATACATTAATGATTCTTTTATCAAGGAATCTTTTAAAGCATCAAAGGAAGCTTGCGCAACCTGATCCCAGTGGAAGGGTACTCCTTTTTTCAAAAGATGCGTATAACCTATAGCGAGTTCAGCATAATGTGGAATTCACCTCCTCAAAAAGTTAGCTTTCCCTTGGAGCCTCTGAATCTAAAGCTAATTTGAAGGTGGAGGCATGTCAAGTATTGCCTGAACCTTAAAAGGGTCGAGTCAAATTTTGTCCTTAGAAACTACGAAACCAAGTAATCGACCAAAACCAACACAAAACACACACTTGTGCGGATTGAGTCGTATCTTTTAATGTCGACAACGTAGGAATATGGTTCTCAAATGCTGTGGATGATCAGTTCACTTTCGCGGATGAGTTGGTAGATCATCGAGATATGGTTGAACGATGTGTTTGATGTCATGGAAGGCGTAATTCATTACCCTCTGAAAAGTTACCCCTGCGTTATTCAAACCAAAAGGTAATTTACGATATGCGAATGTGCCCCACAGACATATAAATGCAGTCTTTGACTGGTCCTATGGGCGGATATTGATTTGATTGTATCCGGAAAATCCATCCATAAATGAAAAGATTTCGCATCCGGCACATTCATCAATTATCTGTTTGATGAATGGTGTAGGATAGTTGTCCTTTGGACACGCTTGATTTACATCCCTATAATCGACGCACACTCTAATCGTTCCTTGTTTTTTCATTACAGGAAAAATATTCGACACCCAATCAATGAGAGGAATAAGGTAAATGAAACCAGCATGCAAAAGTTTTTCAAATTTTTCCTTAATGGCAGCGGCTTTCTTAGGATGGACAGGTCGAAGCCATTGTTGTACTGGTTTGACATCTAGATACATCTTGATTTCATGTTCAACAATTCTCGAGTCAATGCCTGACATTTCTTCATATGACCATGCAAAGACATCTCTGAATTCACGAAAGAGAGCACAATATATTTCTAGTTCTGATGGAGAACATGATTTGCCAACATGAATATTCTCCACAACATTTGGTTTGGTCGAGATATTGATGGCAATAGTTTCTTCAATATTGGACAGATTTCGCTCGGAATCCACTGTATTTACAGTAATTGATAAAAATAAAACACTGAAGGATGATTAAGGTCGCTTGAATAATCTTCATTATTACCTTGAAGGTGGGAACAATGATGGTAATCTTCCCATGACGTCTCTCCTATCATCATTGACTCGATGATTCCTTTGTCTGTAGAATGTATACGTGACTAAGGATCGGAAGAGGTACCATACTCTAGAGACCTATCTATCCAAACACTCATGGAGTGCTGATTTGGGTTTGAGACCCAGGCCAAGAAAATTGATTGCTACAGAGATTCTATGGGGTTTAGGGGCAACAACTCACAGTGATCCACACTATCAAAATGGTCAGAGTTCTTCTTGATCTCAGGTGATTTAGAAGATATCATATGTCAGGTTTCCACTGTGGCCACTTCCTCAAGTCTAGGTGGAGGCAGGAGGGCAAAAGTACCCACTAAGGAAGGGTATTTTAGCAGACCCACTCCGACATTTTGAAGCAATTTAGAACTTCCATGGATCAATGGAATGCTTCCAGCAGCTTGTGAACTATTAGGAAAAAAGGCTAGTTGGTCAATGATTTTAATTCCACCTTGGAAGGGAAATGCAATCCTTCTAAAATATGTAGACACAATGGCAGCCATAGCATAAATCCGGGGCCTTCCCAGTGAGATATTGTACTCAAGGTTTCCATCAATGACCTCGACTTCAATCTCTACTGTCTTGCCCCCCAGTTTGACTTGCAAGTTACTTAAAATCCCATACAGCGTGTATGTTCTTCCATCAAATGCTTTTAATGTCATTGATGATCGTGACAAGGGTGGTGAGCCTAGAGTAATCCAGCAACTCATTGACATAATACAAGTAGATGCCCCCTCATCAATGATTGTTCGATGAACAGTTTTATTGAGGGCTTTCACCTATATAAGGAAAGCAAGTTGAGCTGATAACTGAGGTGTATATCCTTTATGATTAAAGGCCACAAGATTGGAATCTGCAGGATCAATCCCACCTATTGCTGATAACAAAGCCTGCTTTTGGGAGGTGAAATTTTGCAGTACTTCAAGTGTCGACATAGCGAATGGCGATTGAGCCAGATCCTCCACTATATTATAATTCTGTGCAACTCGAGCATGAGGATTAAATGTCGATTTATGTACGACTCCCTTTGGCGGCTTTATAGTTAATTCAGGAATAATGGGCGGAACAACTTCTGGTGAAGTCGTCGTCGAACTACTAGGTTGATCTATAGCCTAGTTGTTTGACGATGGTGGATTCCCATAATATTTATTCCTTGTCAATATCAAAGCATCATTTTGCTGTTTTGAAATGGATAGCATAAGCACTTGGGATGTGGAAGCTTGATCAATAGCAACCAGATTAGTTTATGGGTTCGGAAATGGATCAGTCAACATCGCTAAGGTATTTGAAGTCTTTAAAAGTTTCGCAATCTCAACTCGATGTGGACAATCTCTCGTCCAATGCTCCTCGTTACATATGTAACATGGAAAATGAGGTTTCTTTTTCCTAGTAGGGTTTTCAGAAGATTTTTCAGGAGTTGAATTCTCCTGTTTCTTCTTATTATTTTTCCCTTTCTTCTTGCCCCCTGGTTGCTTTGGATTCTTGCCCTTGTCAGATGACATGGCATTAATCTCCGAGGCAAGAGGTTTGTCATTTGCTTTTTGACTAGAAACTGCAAGGGCTTTACCAGATGGAGCCTTTGCGGTTTGCGTGCTTGAGGTACCAATCATGCCATCACCGATGTGAGAGTCCCTGTTCAATTTAGGAGGGGGAGGAATGGAAAATTCTAGTCTGGGAGCATCAGGAATTTTGTCGTAGAGTGTGCCAGACTGAGTATAGATCAAGTCTAAATATTGGGCACGAAAAATGACTTGCTCTTCAGTGACAACTCCTCCTTTCGCCACATCCTCAATGATAGAAGGAAATAAGAGCTTAATAAACCACTCAGCTAAAAGTTGATCAAGGACATATGTCTTTACCATTCGACGATGATGTCACCACTCATGAATATGATCAGATATGTGAGTAGTCGTGGTTTGTTTAAAGTTGGTAAGTAGTTCTGTTCTCGTTTTGTACCTTATGGGTAACTGAAAGTGGGTTAGAAAAGTAGTGGCAAGGGCACTGAAGTTATCAAACGAAGCTCTAGGCAATTCAATATACCATTTCGCTGCCAGACCAATGAGCATTCTCTGAAAAAGATGAAGTCTAATCAAATCATCATTTAGGGTTTTAGATGAGCACCACAAATGAAAATTCATTACGTGATTCGATGGATATTCACCTGGATTTCCATTGAATTTAGGAATATCGGAGGGAAATTTATGAGGAATCGTTGGCCACCAAGGGGCGTATGCAATTGGATCATTCGTCAGCCAGTTCAATCTAGTAATTCTAGAGTTGCCACAAAAGGAAATTGTTGATTCAAGTTAGGTGAAACATACCCAGGATAAGATGAAATCGCCTGAGCAGTAGGTCTTTGCATACCAGCATAATGTATCTGATGCTGGTAACTTTTATAAGGTTTTTGGACATAACCAGTATAGTGTGGTTGTTGATAACCATTTTGAAAATGCAGCTGTCCATTACCTACAAAGCCTTGTTGCTCAGGTCCTTGGTAGGTTTGATATTGACCAACCCCAAACTGAGGTTGGGTTTTCTGGAATTGTGGCTGTTGGTATTTCACCAACCATGGTTGTTGGACCATTTTTTGTTGCCCAATACTGGAAGATTGACCAAGATGCGGAGTGATAAGACCCGTTTGAGCCTGAGTCATTCCAGGTAAGGAAACACTAACCTGAGGTTGTGATTGAGCCGTAGAGACAAGAGGTTGTTGTATTGCAACCTGAGAAACTGGAGGTTGAGACACAATAGGCAGTGCTTGTACTTGTGGCATAGTCACAATAGTAGGTGTAGTGGTAATATTTGACACAGGTTGGATTGGTTACATTGAATATACAACCCTTGGTTGTTGAGGCAGTATTGGTACCCAACCACTGGATGTAATTCTAGTTTGACCTAAATTTTGTTGTAAACTATCATATGGTTGTTCTCCAGGAGGGAACAATGAAAAAGCATACTGCCTTCCATATGGTGGCAGTCTAGTGCGCAAAGGATATATCGGTCTTTGAAGACTAGTCTGCCCAAATTGATACTGGCTTGCAGGATCAATTTGCTGAGTTTCAACATAAGAAATACCAGATGGGACTCTAGATGAATAAATAGGAGTAGACCATGTCATCGAAACAGCCCCTGAGTGGACTCCAGCTAGTGACCGATAACTAGCTAGGATAGATGGTATACTAGCAAACATTGTAGGAATGGCAGAGGAAGTTTTGTTGTGGATGTATCAAATGACACAGTCCTAGATGTTGATGGTTGCTTAGACATGTTTAGTCTATCCAAAAGATTTCCTAGTGATTCGACAGGAACTTGCGATGAAGAATAATTAAAAGAACCAACTTCAGGAGTAGAAGGATACAGATTAATCCCAGTTCCAAAATTTAACGGGGTACTAGATGGAGGGTCCTCTACTACCTCCTCTATAGCAATCAGTCTAGGTGGAAGAGGTAGACCATCAGGTTCGTAAAATATTTCTGGAGCCGAAGAAGGTATAGCTTCTGTAGTGACAGATACTGGAGGGGTGACACCTTTTGAATTCTGGAACTAAACTTCCAGATGTTCAGGTAAGTGAACTTTAGTCTCTGGATCAACTCTAGATGAAGTTGTTTCAGGTATAGAAGTGTCTAACGTTACACTAGGATCAGTTCTAATGTCTTCTTGTAACTGCGGAACTTCTTCCCTAGAAGCAGATGTACCAAAAATGAACGGAGTAGCTGTAGTCTCTGATGATGTTGAAACAAAAGTTTCAAATAAACCAAATGAATTGGACTCAGTTAAACGAGACCGTTTTTCCCGGAATGGTTTCATTTCTGGAGTCAAAGACGGTTGACTCGCTAGTCTCCACAAACGACGGGTTTTGATTGACTTTCTTCCACAATTACGGATTACTTGATCAACTAAAAATTAAGGGGAAAATAATGTTATTCTGAATTCAATAAATTTTAATGACGCTTTGACACAACTTTGCTTTTTCAATTTTTAAGAGTCGAGAAAAAGCTAAAGATGACTCTAGTCCCCTTCGATTTTTAATGAGCCTGAAGTGACAAGTGCTCAGATGGACCTTTTCTTTTAAAGAGTTGAAAAGGAATGAAAGTGACTACTCTGGAAATCTAGACAGAGGGATTACCAAACCAATCGCAAAACTGCAATATACACCTTGGTGATAAATTAGAGAGAAATTACCAAGGACTTATGTATGGCAGTCAATCTTCTTGAATGTTGTGTTTAGTGCATTCTGATCGATAGGGCGGCAGACATGGCTTCCTATGGATAAAGGATATAAGCCTATTGTGGTCTCCCAATATATACATGACGGTACGGGGAGCACAAGTCTGTGCTAGCACTTGTCATATCAAAGAGGAGGAATCACCCAACCTTCGATGAAAACGATAGTTACTAGTTTTTACGATGCCAGAACACATCTCTAGCTTAGACCTCTAGATGTGTTGCGTTAGGTTCCAAAGCGTTGTTAAGTTCATTGAGATTTAGTTTAGAGTTGATCTTGTTTAAATTTTTTCCTTTCAATGGTTCACCGCGTGATGTTGATTTGAAATTCCTAAAAATGTAATCTATAATGATAAACAATCGTTGTTTATTTTGATCAATGAAAATCCTAGCTACTAGGGAAAGAAAATTACAATTCTTTCAAACAAAGAGCAAAGACCACACACTAATGCACTTTCCTAAATCATTTTTCGCACACAAACTAAATGCAAATGCAAATGCATGTATTTGTTTTCCGTTCTCCTTAATGTGAAAAATGCCAAAAATGAAAAAAAAATGTAGCAATGATCTGAAATACTTTACTCAAAGCGACATTTCGACAACTTCTTTTTCAAAATAAAAAGGAAGACTAAACGACACTTTTCAATTTCGAATAGAAAATTCTTTCGACACTTCGAATAACAACAAATCAAATCAAATACATGACGAAAATTTCAATTGACTATTCAGGGAAGGAAGACTCCACGACACTTCTCTTTTTTTGACACAAAACAACAGTTATGACACTTTTTGTACCAAAACGACAGATCGATTTAAGCAACTTTTTGACAAAGGATTGTAAATGATGGAAAAATACCTAAAAACATTTACTACTTCTAATCAATGGAAGCTGATCTATGTGATGTAAGCAGGCTTCAGTAAGGAAGCACTATTCATAAGCGGCAAATCAACTAAACAAAACTGAAAACAAGGACGAAAACCCCAAATTTCTAGAATGGAAATAGGTTCAGTCAGTCATCACACCTGGGCTTCACAGAAACAGGGATGAATCACACCTACTACACTCAGGAAGTGCAATGCATACTGGTTGACAGTGGCAGATAGTGCAATGGGCCAGGGAGCGCAACTGAAGTGGGTTTTGGCTCAAATATGCAGCTGATTCAGTGAGTTAAGATAAGCTATGATGGATAGTAAAGAGAAAAGTGTAGAGGAATGATCTTAAGAGGTTACTGAGCTACCAAAAGGGCATCTAGAATGCTTGTAAGCCAAATGTTCAATTCATAAACTAAACCAGAGATTGACTGAAGCAACATTCATCTACTATGCAATTGCAGAGAAAGAGCAGTTTGAAGGCTACCTGGCTGACTTCAGGCTCCATCTATAGTTTATAAAACAAACAACAACAACAAAAAAACATCTATTTGCTCCCCAGTGGAGTCACCATTTTGTTTCTGGGAAAACTAGTGCCTTTTCGATCGACTAGCCCTCTAGGTTTAGCAGCTACCCTACAAACAACAGTTCAAATCAAATCACGATTATTATATGTATAATAGATAAGAGAAAGACAAAGGAACCAACCTAGATCTTCCACTTAACTCCTTGTTTGATCTCTCTCTCCCTTGACAGAGCTTGCAACTCCTCTCCGTACATATCCCGCTTGGAGAGTACTTGTAGAAACATAGTGACAAAGAACTGTCAAAGCATCTTGATCTATTATATCATAAGCATTACAGAATCAGAAATATAATGAACATACAATGGAATTCATAAACAATAACATTCACAATTCTCTTTCTCAAATACAAACTATCAGCACTTCCTTGCAAATTACAAAAATCCAGCCTCTAGATCTCTCAGATGAGGGATCCATTTATAGATGTGTGCAAGGGTGTGAGTCATCTCTAGGTTTTTTATTAGTGTCATTCCACTTGTTGCATTTGGTTCCACTTGGATATTTCTTGGATCTCTTACTCATCCTTAGGTGAATTCAGAGAGGCAAGTGTCATAGGAGAAGTTTCTAGAAGATTCCATGAGCATCCACTTAGCAAACTATCTCGGACATTTGTCCATCCTTGCTCATCGCACCCTACAGAAGGCCTCATTAGTATGCATCACACCTAGCTAGTGTAGAAGTCAGTATGCATCACATCCTGACAGTGGAGTAGTTAGTATGGTCTAGTTTAGGCCAATTCTGGATGGTTTTTCAGGTGGAACTTTTGGGGAATGATGTAATCAGTTGAGCATGTTCTTTTAGGGTATGAAACAACACTTTTAGGGGTAAGAGCCCTAGTTTATTGACATATAAGATTGGGGTTGAAGTGCCCAAATATGTCTATAACACTCATTTCCATTTTTTCCAAAATCTCTCCCACCTTCTTCAAATGTCGTGGATGACTTGCTAGATGCAAAGTCCAACGCTTGTCTACAAGATGACCCTACTTACGGCAATGAGTGCAAAATAAATGCATCTTCTTTTCAACATGGTTTCCATTACCCAATGGACCTTTGGCTTTCTGTCCCTTTTGTTTTGAAAGTTTCCTGTGTATGGCTATCCTCTTCCAACACCTCAAAACAGTATGGTTATTCAAACCAAAAAAGGAACATGTAAATTTTCTCCAAATCTTATGTGAATATTAACCATCTTTATCATAATCAAAAGAAACTTGATTAAAGGTAGATTTATACCTTGCACATTCACCTTTGTAGCCTTCTTGAGGAGGTGAATTTGATGAGGTAGTGGCTCTCTTTGGAATACAAACAATGGTTTCAATTACCTTAGAGCTTTCAACATCCTCTTGTTTTCCATTTCCACTAGTTGCATGCTTATGTGCATCTTCTTGCAAAGTGGCTATAAAACTTTTTCATTCCTCATGAACACAAACTTCACAAGCTTGAGGTAATGAACATGTAATGAAAGTCCTTCTTGGAACACCTTCATGTGCCTCCTTGGCTTTGGAGCATTCTCCATCATGTTTTCCATAACCAAGACCCAGATACCTATGCCTTTCCTCAAAAACAATTGGCTCAACTATGCCTTGTGCATGTTTTCCTAACCCTTTACCTTCATAGCCCATCTTCATAAATAATTTGGACACTATTCCTCTAGTGTGTATTTCAAAAGCACCAAAACATTCATTTTGAGAGGAAATTGAAGACAAATTTGAATTGCATACATTATTTTCATGCACATACTTGGCTAGGGTTTCCTTGGAATCATGGAGTTGAATCTCCATCTCATGCATCTTTTCAAGAAGCTCTTGCTTCTCCTCCTTCATGGCCATCAAATTCTCTCGAAGTATAGTGTTCTCCTTCCTATCTTCATACATATATTGCACCCTATCTCTCATGATGATAAGCTCTTGCAACATCTCTTCATCAAAGAGTCTTGCTAAGGAAGATGGATTAGAAACATCACTTGTTGAGGCTGCCATCACATAAACTTGCACAAATACAAAATCAATAGCTAATTTTCTAGCTAACCTTGGCAAACCATCTCAAGGTTAAAATGAGCTAACAATGTTATGATACCAACTTGATATGAAATGGGCAAACTTGTTAATGTTATGCAATCTCCCTCATCAGTATTAAAATTATGTTTAGGATCGTCTCAAATTAACCAAAGTGTGAAGGATTATGTGTCAAGTTGTGAGTGTCTTTTATGAGCAATTTATGAGATTAATTAGTTGTTTAAAAAACATATACAACAAGTAAATTAACAGAGAAATAAAACTCAACAAACTCATAACACAAAGCTAATAAAGGAGTTCACCCCTCTTGGGCTACATCTCCATGGACCTACTTCAATGGCTAGGTCCTCTTTGGATTAATGGTCATTTATCTGATTACATGAACCTATAGTGCTCCAATGGCTTTAAAATCTACTCCATTGGATTCATAAGACCCAAAAATCCCAAAAATGACTTTCCAAGCTCCGAAATTGGACTTCAGCTGATCTAGGGTTGAACTCTTCTCCTGGTGGCCCTAAGCTTCCTTAAACTTCAACATAGAAACATCACATACCGAAGAACCTTTATGCCTCTGAAACCTATTCCATTGCGTTCATAGAATCCAAATCATTTAAGAATGACTCTTTCTAAGCCACAATTGGTCAAAAACTACCAAAATTATGGCTTCTTCAGTTTTTCCTAGGAAATCTCCACTAAATCTGGAAGAACTCCAGATAACTCCGCCAAATTTGGAGTTATCTCCGGATTTGTCAGCTCCACCAAAAGATTCGCCAAATTAACTTTTTTTTAATTAATGGTTAATCCTAGTTAATTAATCACTAAAATCCACTTAGCGCTTAATTCGTAGCTAGCATAAAATGTTGGCCATCGGTTTGCAAACTGGTCACATGGGAGAGGGTTAACACCAGTGGTTAACTCCCAAACTCCAAAGTTTATATCTTTAAATAAAATGCACACTCCATATTAGTTAAGAAACAACGTGTGGTATGGTGGTGGAGCTTGGCACTTGTGTGGAAGAGGTCACGGGTTTGACTCCCCACCCTACCTCTGTAATTTTAAATGACCTTTGAGAGGGCATATGGCGGCCTCTAGGCTTGCCATGTGTCACCCTCTCATTGGTCCACCAAAACTTCCTTTGACCAATCTGATGTCGACAAGTGTCAAAATCCCCATTGAGCCATATGCCAAAATATTCCTTGGAATATTCTTTTTTCTAACTGGGTTGTACAAATGCCTAGTCAACATCCCAGTCACAAAATTTTAGTTGATTGACAAAATTGACAGTAGGCTCTAACATTCTCATACAAACTCTGTTTTGAGTGAAACAAGTTGCGTTGGGATCATATCATCAAGACAGACGTGATTGTTCAGGTTTTGATCAATTCTGATCACTTTGATTTTTGAGCAAATTTTTTCCCCTAATCTAGGTTTTGATCAACTTCATTCACCTATTTGTCACATGCCACCCACCTTTTGAAGGATGTACCCTGAATATATTATACCCTTTAGAAGTAGAAACCACCTAATAGGAGACTTGGTTAACCCCATTTGGAGTTTAGGAGACATTGGCACATCTTGAAGCCCATTATAGAAGGACAAGAAATTATGAAGTCCCCACCTATGGTTCATGATTAGTAAGCTCATTTATTTGATATCTCTAATGACTTGTTGTACTGGAAGGCTAGGAAACACATTGAATCTTATGAAGGATTGCAGATGGTGTTCATCTTGGGTTTGGTCTCCCTATATGGGGTCTTGATCCTCCAAAGGGCTACATTGGCACATGTAGGGTGTGCGTCAAGAGACTGGGACCTCCACAACAGTAGAAAACATTCCATCAATCTCTGAGGATGGTCAAAGATGCTCGTGATACTCTTATTGGATGAAGAAGATGTACTTGGTTCACCTTTGCCTCACCAATCCCACATATGTACCATGCGCTTGGAATCTAACCCAGGACTTGTAGGATGATGTGGCATCAGGTACACCATCATCAAAGTCGTTGTAGATGATCTACATGAATCTTTGACTCATTTGGAGACCAGTGAGGTTATTATTGTGCCCCCACACCCAATGGGAGTACCAAAGGTTTATTGTTTGGAGAACAAGGGGCCAACCCATTTTCTATCACTTTTGAGGGTACTATTATTCATTATGGCACTTATGTACATCATAGAGCAACTAGGAGGGCCCTACAACATGTATTGCTTTTCATCTCACCTCTTAAGAGGCTTATTATTTTATTTGGAGCTAATTCGATGGGCTTGTCACAAAAAGTTAGGTTATTAGCACATTATTTTATTTTTTGGGATTATGTAGGCCTAGGAGACTAATTCGAACTCTTCATTAGGGTATAAGTACAAGTGAGATGAGTTCATTTATTCATCATCACTTAGGATTGGATCTCTTCTCTCTCTCGAGAATTTTTCACTTTTTCTTGGAGTATGAATTGGAGCTTTATGGATGAATTTTGATGTGTGGATTTGGTTTATCTTATCTTGGAACTTCTCTATTGTCAAATTTTGGATGGTTGGATATGTTCTATTACATGTAAGTACATGATTTTAATGTTATCCTTGATTTACTTTTTCATATACATTGGACTGAGATTTTCGCAATTTGTAGAGCTAATTGTTGCACACATTTACTGCTTAAATTATGGAATTTTTCCTCTTTATAGCATCTCTCAATGTATGGGCCATGTAATTTGAACAAAATCTCCTAGGGGTAATTCTAGCAATGAATTTATCTTGATAAGCCATTGCCTTTTTCACATCGAAGTATAAAAGCTGCAAGATTGCTTCTCTTTGACCTAGAAGGCTAGCGTAGTAGTTTTGAGGCCTCCTTAACTAAGAACCAAAGCTCCTCATTCATATTTATCATAGAATTCATTCTCCCAAGACTAAGGCACTGATCTACCAAGAGGTGGTCACCTAAAATCAACTCTTTTTCACCTTTTCTTAAGTCTAGCCAAGTTGGGTCACCTAGAGCATCATTTTCCCAACGAATTAGCCCTCCAAAATGTTCGATCTCCTAGTGTCTCCTGTGTTGGTATCTCCTCAAGGCCTCCTCCAATTTTGAAGCCATTATGATGGTGGATTTGTGAGAAAATCCAAGCCCTAGCTCCAAGATCAAACATTTCCATAACATCCCTAAGGCTAGTGCCACATAGGATCAATTCAACACCTTTAAGTTAATATTATTTCGTTGGTCCTTCCCCACCTTGTCTAGGTTAAGAACATCATTGGTTGCTAAACTCTTTCCTCCTAACCCAAGTTAAGTCCACTTGGTCCTGTGTGGTCCCATTCCTTTGAAAAGGAAATTCTTCAAGAACCATCCATATGTAGGTTTTAACCTCGTACAGAAATTACCTGCATACGAATTCTAAAACATAGAAAAATAAACAATGTGAGAGCATAACACATAAAACACATATACACAGATATTTTCCCACTGGATCCCAAAACCGGGACTACCAGCTTGATTTTTCATTATGTTCCTTTCAATGTTATAATACATATTTATACATGTTGAAGCATCTAATACCATGGACCGAAAAACATCACATCCAATACCATGGACCAAAAACCATCACGTCCAATACCATGGATAGAAAAACCATCGCGTCCAAAAAAATGTGCAAAAATTATCCACAAAACCATAGGTGGGTCCACCCAACCTAACATAGGGTCCAAAATCAAAATTTTCTGGGGCGCTACCTTGAACCCCATAAAGTGGGGTTACAGGTAACCCTCAAACCCCCTATTAACTATGTGGAAAGAATATAACACAACCCAACATTCTCCCACTTGTTGTTTTCTTTCCACAGGGAGCCACAGGAGAGCTTAGTCATTTTTCCAGCCCTGAAATGCCCATTTTTTTTCTACACCAGGAGAACTTCTTAGAGCTCACAGATTTTGTCAATGCATCTGCAGTATTCTTCAAAGTGTCCACCTTTACCAGCAACACCTTTTTGTCTTCTATCATATCCCTCACAAATTGATATTGAACATCAATGTGCTTTTTCTTTGAATGATATGCAGGGTTCTTTGCCAAGAAAGTTGCACTTTGGCTGTCACAGTCTATCCTTATAGCTTCCTATACTAACCCCATACTTGAACACAATCTCTGCAACCAAACTACTTCCTTGCTTGCATGAGTGGCTGCCATGTATTCTGCCTCTATAATTGATAGTGCCACTACAGATTATTTCTTACTCATCCAACTAACTGCACCTCCAAATAGGTTAAACACATACCCACTTGTAGATTTTCTCTGATCCAGATCTCCAACCCAGTCTGCATCAACAAAGCCATGAATATCCAACACTCTGTCCAATCCTGGTCTTCCTTGGTAGCACAAACCATAATCACTAGTGCCACGCAAATACCTAAAAACCCGCTTCACTGTTATCCAATGCTCCTTTCCTGGTTTTGACATAAACCTGCTCAATACTCCCACTACATGTGAAATGTCTAGTCTAGTACAGACCATTGCATACATCAGGCTACCGACTGCACTTGCATATGGAACACGGGACATATACTCTTCCTCTTCTTGTGTCTTGGGACACTGTTTAGCAGATAACTTTACACCTACAGGAATAGGAACCTTCACCGGTTTACTATCCTGCATATTAAACCTCTGCAATATTGTTTCGACATACTTCCTCTAGTTTAACCAAAGCTTCCTCTTTTCCCGTTCTCTTTTAATTTCCATGCCCAAAATATAGTTTTCAACACCAAGATCTTTCATGTCGAATTTGGAGGACAATTGGGTCTTCAAATCCTGGATAATTTCTTTGTCATTTCCAACCAGCAACATATCATCCACATACAAGACCAGATAAATAACAAGGTCACTAATTAATTTAAAATACACACAATGATCTGCTTTTCCTCTGGTGAAGCCAAGTCCCCATATAAATGTATCAAATTTTTGATACCACATCCTTGGCGACTGTTTTAACCCATACAGATACTTCTTTAACTTGCATACCAGTTCTTTCTTACCCTTCACTTCAAAGCCTTCAGTTGTTTCATGTAGATCTCCTCTTCCAGATCCTTGTGAAGAAATATTGTCTTCACATCCATATGTTCTACCTCAAAATCAAAAGCAGCAGCAACAGATAAAAGTAATCTAATAGAAGTTACCTTGGCAACAGGAGAAAAAATATCACCAAAATCAATTCCCGACACCTGGGAATAACCTTTTGCTACCAACCGAACTTTGTATTTCTCCACTTTTCCTTCTACATTTGTCTTCTTTTTGAACACCCATTTGCTGCCAATGGGTTTCCTTCCAGCCAGCAACTCCACCAAATCCCAAGCCTCATTTTTGTGCAAAGATTCCATTTCATCAACCATGGCCTCTTTCGAGAGTTTTCCATCCTCTGAATCCATTGCTTCCTTCACAGTTCTAGGATCATCATTAGTAATAGATAAAGCAAAATTTGAATAGAAAGCAGATGGAATATACCTTTCTGGTTGCCTTCTTTCTCAAACTGATCTTCTTACATTCAGAGTTTGTGGCTCTTCAGCTTTTGATTCCTCCTCTACTGTAGAGTCTGGTTCTTCCTCCTTTAGCTCAAACTCTATCTTCTCAGGTTCCTTTGGTTGGACTTCATGTTTAATAACATCTTTCACCTCTCTAAACACCACATCTCGACTGTACACAACCTTCCTTGTCACTAGGCTCCAAAGCTTATAACCCTTCAAACCATCCTTATACCCAATAAAGATGCACTTTTCAGATTTACTATCCAACTTGGTTCGTTTCTCCTTTGGAACATGTACATATGCATCACATCCAAATACCCTCAGATGTGAAAGAGAGGGTTTCTTACCAGTCCATACTTCTTGTGGAGTCTTATCCTCCAACGCTGATGAAGGTGACCTGTTGACCAAGTAACATGCAGTATCCATCGCCTCTGCCCAAAATTCTTGTCCTAACCTGACACCACTGAGCATGCTTCTTGCCCTTTCCATCAACGTCTTATTCATTCTTTCTGCAACTCCATTTTGCTGAGGTGTATATGGAGTAGTATTCTATCGTGCTATACCACACTTCTTACAGAATTCTTCAAATTCCTTAGTGGAAAACTCTCCACCATTATCTGTCCTCGGCACCTTTATCTTCTTCTCTGTCTGGTTTTCCACTAGAGCCTTGAATTCTTTAAACCTGTCAAAGACTTCAGATTTCTTCTTAAGGAAATATATCCATGTATTCCTTGAGAATTCATCTATAAATGATACATGGTACACAAACTTACCCAGTGATGGAACCTTCACAGGTCCAAACACATCACTGTGCACAAGCTCTAATATTTGTTTCGCACTCTTACTTCTAGAGGGGAAACTCACCCGATTATGCTTCTCATATACACAATTTTCACATAAATCAAAATCCAGAGAGCTATTACTCATACCTTCTACCATACCTTTACCATGAAGTATTCGAAGGCCCTTCTCTCCAATATGTCCAAGCCTTTGATGCCACAGCATGGTCCTCTCTCTAGAGATGACTAGATTTTATGCTCCACTTTCAGGAACCACAGAACTGTTGCACCCATCAACAACAGTGCTACCTTGCAGCTTTTACAGAGTTCCAGTCCGAACTCCCTGCATCAATACCAGTGCTCCCCGAACCATCTTGCAGGTATCCTTCTCGAACACTGTTTTTAGACCTGCATCATCCAGCTTGCTTATAGAAATCAGATTTCTAGCCAATGAAGGAATATGTAGAACACCTGGAAGTGTTCTAACCCTTCCACCTTGCAACTTCAACTTTACTTTTCTGCGACCAATGATTCTAGCCTTCCTATCATCACCTAAGAAGACATCACCACCATCATATTTCTCATACTCGCAGAACCACTCTCTATGGGGAGTGAAGTGAAAGGATGCACGTGAGTCAATCAACCATGCCTCATGATCTACATGTGTACTTGAAGAAGCCAAGTACACATCCCCACCTTCATCTAAGGTGGTTTTCGCCTCTGTAGAAGGAGCATCATCAGATCCCTTTCCTTTATTAGGAGCTTTAGATTTACAGTCCCTTTTGAAGTGCCCTTCCTTTCCACATTTCTAGCACACCACCTTTACATGTTTTCCTGGAGATCTAGATCTCCTTCTAGATTTAGATCTCCCACACGATGACTTATTTTTGTTTCTGTTCTAGGACCGTCCTCATACAGACAAGGCATCACCATTCTAGCTCTCCATATTTTTCCGTCTCATCTCCTCCATCAGTAAGGATGAGACTATTTCATCAAAATGCAAGGTAGTTGCATTGCTGCCTATTGCAATAACCAGACTATCCCATGAATCTGGTAAAGAACACAATAAACTGATGCAATTATCTTCATCTGAAATTTTAATATCAACAAATACTAAATAACTTACCACAATATTAAATGCATTCAGATACTCTGTCACCGAGTCTCCATCTTTCATCCTCAGGTTATGCAGCTTTTTCCATAGGAACAGTTTATTCACCAGAGACTTAGATTGGTATAAAGTCCCCAACTTGTCCCACAAAGCCTTTGTTGTAGCTTCCCCTAATACATTCAACAATACTGAATCTGAGATACACAATCGTATTGTGCTCTTTGCCTTCCGATCCAACTTCTTCCATTCTTCATCGGTCACTCCCGTTGGTTTAGTACCTGGATCTACCGCGATCCACTGATCTTTATCCACCAACAGATCCTCCATCTTGAGTTTCCACAACTCAAAAGTCTGACCATTAAATTTCTCGATCTCTATCTTTCCACCACTCGCTATCTTCTTTCACCACCAGAATCGATCTCGTAGATCTCCCACTGAACAAGGTCTATCACAGGCCTGAGCAAAACCCCTCAGCAACAAAGGTGTCCCCTTGAAGCCAAAAACAGCTCTAATACAAAATGTAGGTTTTAACCCCGTACAGAAATTACCTGCATACGAATTCTAAAACACAGAAAAATAAACAATGCGAGTGCATAACACATATACACAGAGATTTTCCCACTGGATCCCAAAACCAGGATTACCAGCTTGATTTCTCATTATGTTCCTTTCAATGTTATAATACATATTTATACATGCCGAAGAATCCAATACCATGGACCAAAAACCATCACATCCAATACCATGGACCAAAAACCATCGCATCCAATACCATGGACCGAAAAACCATCTTGTCCAAAAACATGTGCAAAAATCATGCACAAAACCATAGGTGGGTCCACCCAACCTAACATAGGGTCCAAAATCAAAATTTTCCGGGGCACTGCCCCGGACCCCATAAAGTGGGGTTACGGGTAACCCTCAAACCCCCTATTAACTACGTGGAAGGAATATAATACAACCCAACACCATAATACCAATTTCCATAAGAATTTTAGGGATTGGGAAACTCTTTCACAAGGAATATTCCCTAAACACAACCCTCAAATCCTCTCATCCTTCTCCTGGAAGACCTTGTACCTTTCTTAGAAAGCGAGTAAGATTTATCCTTCAGCCTCTTCTGAAAAGTTATCATTTGGGTCATTGCACATCTACTTATTGATTTATCCTTCATTGGTGACTCCATAATATACCAGGCTCCTCCCATCAGTGAAATTTCGTAAATAGTAAGGAGCCTTGGCTCAGGTGACAATGGGATAAGTCTCCATTTGTTGCCCTTGGTCTAGCATTTTCCCTTTAGGGATCCCCTGCTAGTTCGAGTAGCAACAATGCTAAAGCATAGAATTTTACCCCCAACAAACATCATTTTATGTCTCAAAAAGCTCCTAGAAGGTTTCAAACCCCAATTTTCCAAATTAGGTCCCACCAATAAAATTGGTCTTGTGAGTTGATTCCTCCACTTTTTCCACTCTGAAAGCATCGAGATGGTTGAAAAGGAATATAATGATGTGAGGTTGGGTATGATGATTTTGATTACTAAGCAATCTCTATGGATTTTAAAAAAGTAGTTGTGGTTATTAATGACTAGCCATTACTACAACATTAATATGTTCTTGATACAAAAACACACTATATTCCTTAAAGGATGCATTGTGTATATATTAAAATAAATAAAGGTTTATGGATGTTTTGGTCATAATTGTATGATTTTGTCATAATCACTTTAATGATTATCTTGATTTCCATAGTTTAAGGACTATTTTTTTCATAACTATTTAGTTGTCAAAATAATTTTCTCACTTTTAATGCATTTAGGATCTCGAACTTAATATTTATCAATGTGATGAGTATTATCTTGAACTTGGGTAACCTATGAATTACTATGATGTCAAGGAAAATTTTGTCACAAAAATAATATTGGATTGACTTGTCTTAGTTTTTCCCTATAGGGCTTTATCCCTTCTTAAAGTGGGATTTTATCTTCAAAAATACTTTTATCATATATTTTCAAATCATATAAATCCACGCAAATGCATCTTTATATTTTTTAACATTTCAATATATTTTTCTTTATAACCTATAGGGATATATATTATGGGCGTGGTAATCCCAGTGGCCTTATTCCTAAGTGTTGGGTGTGCATTTCTAGCATCCCATTGACATGCATTTTGTGCCATGAGAATGAATTTGTGTACCTCTATGTGTGTATTTGCAGAATCCTTCTGGCATGCATTTAGTATGGTAGGCATGGATAATGTGGGAATGGTAATCCCAATAGGAATTTGTTTAAGGGTTGAGTGCGCATTTTGTACCTTGAGCATCCATTTCCAACATGCCTTTGGCACAGGTGTTCGTTTTGTGCCTTGAGCATCGATTTCCAACATGCCATTGGCATAGGTGTGAATTGTGTGCCTTAGGCATGCAATGTTGTCACCTATGGGCATGCATTAGTAGAAGAATTGTGTCATGCATATACTATGTTGGGCATGAATATTATGGGCATGGTAACAAAAGGATGAGAAAGTTCAAAAGGGCACAATTTTGATCCTAGAAATCAAGAATTGAACAAAGTTTATATTATTGGAAATCTATTGAAGAGATGAGTCCAATGGTAGTCGTAATTTTGGATTTTGAAATGTATTGTGTAGTGAAAAAAATTGGGACCTTCTTCATTTTCCTTAAGGGAACCTAGGGTAATAGGGTGGGGTCATTACAATATGTGCAATGAATCATAAATATGGATTTAAGTGCACAACAATTTATTTATTTTTTTAATTATAATCCACTCATTGAAACATTGAAAAATTGGCTATCCTCAAATGCAAAATTTTTGTTAGGTCTGCATTGAAAATGCCCCTAATGCATCACTTCTCTAGCACCAACCTCTAATGGAATTTT